>OX578140.1:28931779-29631779 GCA_951213105.1 Amaurobius ferox
AAAACATTCTGTTCTGCCGGATATATATACGTGTGTATATATATATATATATATATATATATATATATATATATATATATATATATATATATATAATATGTGTACGGATGTGTGTGAGAGAGAGAGAGTGAGAGAGAGAGAGACAAAGAGAGAGTGAGATGAACTTACAGGTTATGCAGAGAAATAATTGTTTAAACTAATTGTTGCAGGGAAGTAATTGTATAAAAACGGTATGGGTTTTCCTTTACAGTTGACTTCTTCATTGCTGTTGACTTACAGTTAATTCCTTTATTGCGGTCATATATACTGTGATTATAAACTACCTCAAAATAGTATACAAGGGTTCTTAGAAAAATCTTTAAACACCCCAATAACTTTGTAAGGAAAGGTCCATGAGTGCACACATTAGGTCTATCTATATTAAAGTGCCTACGCCCGATCGAACGAAAAGGATAGCAGTGGCCCAAGGAGATAATTAAAACGGTAGAGAATTAAGATGTTAGCATAACGAATTTGGCAGCTAAATGAGATAGAACAAAAATGTTCAATTGCAGAGAAGGTATTGCCTAATGTATAGATATCGACACTAAATTAGCTATAGAAAGAATTTATTTGACACAATAGGGTTGTAAGAGGATCGCTGTTCTATACAGGAATAATACAATAACCAATATTTACATGCACGGTATTCTCGCATAGAGTCTCTCCAAAATACCCACCAACAGCGACAATATATATTTATATTCTAGGTAGAATATTACAGTATACTAATTTACAATCAGTCGCTGCTCATTCAGAAAAAGGTGAAGTATGGCAGGTATATATGTATTGCCTTCTGAGTACGCGTGTCGTGAGTTTCTAATATCAATTTGAACAAATTAGTCGATGCTCTTCAACTTTGTAATTAACCATTTTCATCTATCTCGGCTTTATCGCCTAGTCCGTTATCCTAGCTTTTTAAATTATCCACTAGTGACGCTGCAATCGCTTTAATTCGATGACGCATGGTCACTTTACTACAAATAGACCTAACGTGCACACATGGACTATTCCTTAAAAAGTTATTGAGAGAAGGATTTTCCCTAATAATATTATTGGAGTCAAGACCTTCCTAGAAAACCTGTATATTAATACATACTAATCCAATGCATCTAATTCATTGGATTTACAGACGTGTTTTCAGCTTGAAAAAATTTTTAGGAAAATGTACGCAAAATTTTTAAAAGAATAACTCCCAAACGAAAATGTGTGAAAATATGCAATTTCGTTTTATGATAGTAATTAATTATACAAGTCCAAGCCATGACAGAATATGTATATTTCAACAAATTTAATAGAGACTCCCACTCCAAATATTTTACAAGAATTAGCGATTCCTTTGCGAAAAAAAACTTATTAATACACATAAATGTGTTTAGGCATGCAAGGATTTCTATTCTCATTCACAATCTCCTCATTAAAACAGTGCATTCTATCTTTCTAAAGCAATTGATTCGTAAGTGCAATAGATGCAATATATCACTATGGACACTTTGTAAATCTATTATATCCTTTTCCACTATTTTTGCTCCGTTGCATTTGCCGAGATGATTGAACATTCAATAACATATAAACACGAAAAGGCCAATATATACGTATATTCGATAAGAGAATCGCATTGCTTACTAAAGCAATATAGTTGTCTTGCATCTAATGTACGGAAAGAAACCGAAAAGCAATTATTGGTGGCAAAAATGTTCCTGTACAATTGATTAAACTAAAAAGTTTTCCTTGCGATATCTAATTCTCAGAATCTGCTATAAATAGAGATTCAATGATAACTGATATAGATTCAACATCAAATTCCGTAGGAGAATGGAGAAGATCACTACAGATTTTTATTTACGCTTCTTTATCAATTTCCGATTTGTTAGTTTTATGTGTATAGCAAATCTGAAAACCTCTGTGTCTTAAGATTAGCTATAAATAAAGCTTTAATGAAAACATCTATTTCTCTTGATTGGAGGATAGAAATAGAGTTTTGATGATAATTGATATAGAGGATGATCGGAAAATGTCTGGCCAAATTTTAAAGGGAGTTAGAGGGGACGAATATAAAAAGATTTGCACTACAATGCGTGTCCAAAAACGCTGCGTTGAAGCCCTGGAGAGTAAAGAAAGTGGAAAGGTAAAAGGAAAGAGACACAAACAAATGTAACAAGCCCTTTTTTAAATCAACGTGTCACAGCAAATGCTCGAAAGAGCGACCACCAATCATAATACAAGCTTCACATCGCCGCCGCATAGAACTGCGCACCTTTGCAAAAACACCAGCCATGTCTGCAGATCTCCAGCAGCAACAGCCAATCTGGTGACGAGATCGTCAGCGGAGTCCACAG
Organism: Amaurobius ferox; assembly: GCA_951213105.1. Taxonomy (NCBI): domain Eukaryota; kingdom Metazoa; phylum Arthropoda; class Arachnida; order Araneae; family Amaurobiidae; genus Amaurobius; species Amaurobius ferox. Next base: position 28,934,158 of record OX578140.1, read on the forward strand.
GGGTATCGTAGAGGATGCTTTTCAAGTGGTCCCATAGAAAGAAATCCAAGCAGAACAGATCTGGTGATCGTGGAAGCCAGGGAACAGGTCTACCTCGACCAATCTCGCATTGCCGACTTGTTTCGACTGCCCTACACAACGCCATCTACAACCTTCACGCGGCGTTTCCGGACACGCATTGTACTGGGAATCCTTTTATATTCGTCCCCTCTAGCCCCCTTTAAAATTTGGCCAGACATTTTCCGATCACCCTGTATATTCAAGATCAAATTCTATAGAAGGTAGATAGTATACAAAGGATTTCTTCTTCTGGTTCTATATCCACTTCTGAATTAAACATATTTCTTGAAATATCTATTTATCATAATTGACTATAGATGGAGCTTGGATAATGAGTAAAATGAATTCAGCATTAAATTCTAAAGAAGGCAATTCTTTACTAAGAACTTAACGCAGACGGATTTCTGTTTTACCCCCCCCCCCCCCCGGAGGTGGAGGAAACGATGGGGTTCGAAAAGTCTTTCCAGACACCAAAAGCTTGTCCATTGTCCTAGAAAGTTGAATATTTGTGCATTTATAGTATCAACTGCTGTGCAATACCTGATGGAACCCGTTTTCGATTAACCCCTCCCCCGGGGGCCGGAAAATGGCGGAGATTCAAACAGTATTTGTAGACACTCTGGAGTCCCCTGGAGTCCAAGAAAACTAAATTTTTGCACATATAGAATCGACCAGCGAACAAAAGCTAACGTAGTCGGATTTCAATTTCCCGCCAGGCGGAGATTATGTGTTTTTTCAAGTCTTTTCAAATACCCAAGCAGCGGTGGCTTATAAAGCTGAATCTTTGCGCGTGTTTAAGTATCGAATACTGGACCAAATACATGGAGACGGATTTTTTTTCTACTTCCGGAGTATACAAATTAGGAGGGATAAGTGATAAAGTCTCTCAGAATCCTCCCAAATCTCTCCACCGGGTAACAAAAGACGGAAACTTGACCACGAGGCGAAATCCAACTGTTTCAATTTTCAATTGAGAAAATTATTTTCGATGCAAAATACCATAATATATTGTTAAACAAAATAAACTTATTAAAATTTTTGCGGATTAATTCTTTATGAGTGTTAAGTTGTCTTTGACATGCCTAAATACTATTTTAACATAAATCTACAGTGACAGTTACCTTGCGCAATGCAATTTAATTAAGTCTGAAAATGTAATTTACATATTTCGAGCCAATGATATGTCGGATGTATTTGCAGTTTTATAACACTAAAGTCTCTGCATTTGTTAAAATTAATTAGACGTATTTTTTACATCAACTTTGCCGCTGATGCAAATGAAATTTCGTGCTTGTGCGAGCGTAAAGAAAATATGCAAGCGGTGCAAACACAAAAAAGTAATATTCATGTTACACTGTAATTGATTTTTAACTTGTAAACTAATATAATTTTACGTTGTCACACATTGTAATTTTACTTTTTCATATTATTGCTTACATAAATATTATTTTCTCACAAATTTTCAAATATAATATTTAACGCAAAGCCCACTGAATAAGAGCTCCTGAACACATTTCACATAACAGATGCCCGCCTATATGCGTGTGTTTCTGGGAAAATAGGCACGATAATTTAAGAACGAATACATACACGTACCGTCATGAAACTCTAAATGCGAATATACTGCGTAGAAATTTTAAACTAGAAAATATAGTTTTTGTAATTTGTTTGATTTTGAGGAATTTTTAGAAATCTAAGATTTCTATAGCAGTATTTTGTATGGGAAAGAATTATTATTCCCGGAATAATAATCATAGTGTAGTATATAGAAAAATGGTAGTTTAACCAGTGGTAGAGTAGTAAAGTAGATTTAAACTAGATGTAAAGTCGCCATATGACGGGTTGGAAAGAGTTAGAAAACCTACCATCTCCCTCGCCTGCTAGTATCGCTCATAGTATCCGAGGACATATTCTAGCCATACACGTCTCCCAGTGAATATTATTAATTAAAATTAAGTCGTATAATACTTATACGACTATCTATCGACACCTAACTACCAAACGCGATTTTTTAAAGAAACTTAGATCCTCCTTTTACAAAATATAAACATCCCACATCTCATGAAATCACCCATATTTCAAATCAAGAATATTAATTCCTCCAAAACAGCAATGATTATCAGAAAAATTGCCTTTCATTTTTCTAAATATTCAATTTTCATCAATTTTGTGACATTTTCGTTAATTTTGTGTCATTTTTGTCAATGAAGCAACATTTTCAATAAATAATCCCCAATTTAGCTTCCTTTTAATTAATTTAGTGTTATTTTTTACAATAAAAGAACATTTTCATGGAAACATCTCCAATTTGGCGTCCTTCTAGATAATTTAGTGTCATTTTTTTCAATAAGACAACATTTTTAGAAAAATATCTCCAAGTTGGCTATATTTCGTAGCTAAATTCGCCGCCAAGGTCTTAAAATTTGCCAACAAGTGCTAAGATATAGGTAGATAGACAGACGGACGAAAAGAAGATTTTCTCTTATGCTATAGTACTGTACCTATTACATACATCAGCCTAACGTATTCAATCAATCCGTGTGACAGATCTTTTGTGACATAAAAAAAGCATTTTTTAAATAATATATACTCAAGAATTTTATATGATTAGCATTTAACGATAACTTTTAAAATCATACAATTTTGTTTTCAATTATTATTTACTATTATCTTTTGTTAGAAATTAAAATGTGGAAAAGTGAACGATGAAGTGGATGAATAGAAGATGTGATCTCGGCAAATTACTAGAAATTCTGCCAAAACATTTATACAATATGTACATTTCATTTTTATAGTTCATCAGGAAATACACAGACGTTATTGTATCCAGTTTATTCCAAAATTATCGAGCACTTCTTCTATAGTTAGAATCTTCGTTCTGGTATCATTAGATCCAACTCAGCTTCGAAAGCAAGGGGCAAATTTTAAAATTTCAAAAATTCAAATTTTGGGTGACGGTGGAAAAAAATAATCAGACAACTCCAAATAACTTTGTTTAGTTATTGAGCTCTTCCACTCTATCTAAAATCTTGATTTGGGTCTCATTCGATATGTCTCAGTTTCCAAATCGATGAAAAAAATCAAATAATTCAAACATTCAAATTAGAAGCAACTATGCACAAAAATAATTAAAAGATTCAAAGCAATTTTTCAAAATGATCGGACACTTCCACTCGAGCCAGAATCTCAGTTTTGGTTTCATTTGCTCCGTTTTCAAAAATTTCAAATTTCAAAATTCGAATTAGAAGTGACGAGACGAGAGACTTTCAAAAAACTTACTCCACTCTTCTCAGAAACAATAGAAAAAAAATTTGATATATTTTAGCTGTCAACATTTAAAACTAGTTATTAACTAATTTTGGCGTCACACTTACTAGCCACTAGTATTGAGAATGTGCAAGACGGAAGTGAATTGGGTAGGCACACATTGAAAGTGCGATATTAGTTTGTATAATACAATATTTCCTAGAATAATATACACTGAAATGAAGGTAAACATTCAAATATTTCAGGAAAATATTTTTGATTACTCTTCTTACAAAATTAATAGTAAAATACTGAATTACTTTTTAAATTCCTATCTTCTAGAAACACGCGGGAATAAATCTTTGTATCTTAATTTTAAGATGGAAGATAGATTTAGTTTCTCCCACGCACAGAGCAAGTTTCCTTTAAGATTTATTCTTTAATTAGGGATTAAAGAAAAGCTCTTTAATCCCGAAATTGTTTTTTTTTTCTGTAAAAGTAATTGGATTGTTAAAACTGAAATTTTAAATGTAAAAGAATGATTTATATTTAAGAAAAACGAACCTATAATCATTACTAAAACCCAGTTTTTGACATTTGATTTACATTCAATGGAACAGCTGTAATTAGTTTAGTACTAAGCAGTATAAATTTGGTACAGAAAGTTCAATATTTATGCATTGGGTGTTTTAAATTCGATATTTTTTTTCAAATGGGTGTATTTTGATGGTAATTTATGAGCTGCACTGGTTGGAAGAAATATAATTATTTCTTAAATACAGTATTTTATGCTTAAGTTGTTGTTCCTTTCAATTCAATTCGTTGTAGTTCTTTTATTGCTAAGATAGGTACTTTTAGATATAGAATATTCACCGGTAAACAGTAAAATTATTTTAAACCGGCATTCAATTATTCGGCATTGCGGATTATCCGGCATGCCTGTCGAATAGCATTATGTTCCGATCGACTAAATTGAGGTACATTTACTGTAATAGACTAAATGGTTTTAGATTTAGATTTCTGATCACTGAATTTTAACTTTTATTTTTGAAAATATTTAATTATTTTTTCATATGATGTGCCGTGTAATCCAATCTGTGGAACACTTCAAACAAATAAATATCATATTTACTGCCGAGTATTTTGTTTTATTTTATTTATTTATTTTTATTTATTTATTTATGTATTTATTTTAAAAAAGAATGCTGCTTGAGGAATCCCAGCAACAGCAGTCAAAATAATACACAGAGTAAAAACCCAAACCATACAGAAAAAAACAAAATAGTATAAAAACATAAAGACACAAAAAATTACAATAAATGATTTTTAAAAATAGTTAGAGAAGAAAAAAAATATCTAAGTCATCAAGCAAGCTATTGTAGAAACTACAAAAATTGTTTACTGCACATTGATTCCCAACACTAGTTCTAAAAATCCTCACAGAAAACAAACTTCTATTCCTAGAATTAAAACTGGGAACACGAAAACCAATCCCACCAAGAAGAAAAAAACTGTTAACACCGAGCATACCCATAAAAAAAGAAAACAAAACAAAATTCCTTCTAACACATAAGCTATTCAAAACAAACATCTCACGAAGCAAAGCAGCAGAAAGGGTGTAGCAGAACACGCCAGATTTCTTGTAATAGAGATATCTTAAAAATAATTTATTTAGTAAAATTTCAATCTTATTAGCATACACAATCTGAAAAGGCATGCAAACCACCAATGCGTACTCAAGCCCAGACCTGACCAAGGCATTAAAAATAATGATGATGATATCCGTATTAGTAAAACCCCGCGTAATCCTCTTGATATACCACAGTTTTCTGTAAGTTTTTGTACAAACGCTCGAGATGTGAGTAAAAAAAGAAAAATCAGAGGCATAAATAACTCCCAAATCAGCAATAGAAAACCTTCTAGGCAAAACAGAATAGCCAGTACAATAAGAGAATAAAATGGGAACCTACCGATGAGTAAAGGATATAATATTACATTGTCAAAGTTGAGACAAAGACGATTTCTGACACACCAATTAGAAAGAACATTCAACTGAGTCTGAACATTAACAAAGGAATCAGCATCAAAGTTCGTACAGACAATTTTCAAATCATCCGCATGCAATAGACAATTGTTAAAACAATTCGCCAAATCATTAATGAAAATAATGCAAAACAAGGGACCCAGGACAGAATCCTGTGTAACCCCAGAAGTAGCCAAAAAAAACCTGCTTTACCCAGAACCAAAATTAACACAAGAAAACCTAGACGTATAATAAAAATTCAAAAGAAAAATCAAATCCGAACTAAAACCAATATTCCTCAATTTAAGAATCAGAATTCCATGATCAACAGAGTCAAAGTCCTTAGCAAAATCAGTATAGCCAACATCCAACTGCCCCCCGGAGTTAATGGCATCGATCACAAAAGAATTGAGACATAGGAGATTAGTGACAGTGGACCTTCCACTCATAAAACTGTGCTAATCATTATAAATAATAGACTTAATTTCATAGATACACCTGTGCAGAACAAATTCGAAAACTTTAGCAAATGGAGAAATAATAGAGATAGGCCTGTAATTTTTAATTCCGTGCTTGTCACCCTTTCTAAAAACAGGGACAATACGAGATTTCATCCACTCATTAGGAAACAAGCAACACCTAATAGATAAGTTAAAAATAATAAGTAAGGGATAAACAAGGTAAGTAGAACAAGCTTTAATATTATAGGCATGATCACCATCAAAACCCAAAGAGCAGAACCCTTTAATCTGTTGATTCCATCCAAAATATCCTTCACAGACACCTGATTAACCGTAACAACATCGGCAGCTACATTCATAGTATGATTGACAGGAACATCATCAACATGCAGCGGGGTACTGACAATAAAATTTGTACTAAAAAAATCAGCAAAAGCGTTTTCAATAGAATCATCAGTAGTATACATATTATCATCAAAATACATCATATTGGATGAAATCCTATTATTCATCCTACTGAATGCCCCAAAACGCTTAGGATCATCTTTCAGAGAAGACTCAGCATATCTAACGTAAGACTTGTAATCACGAATGATGTCAGTCTTAATCATAGCCCTAAGGAAACTATACTACATATGGTCGTAGGTTAAACCATGCTTTCAAAAATGTTTACGAAAATGTTCCTTTCATTTAACATTTCTAACAGTACAACGACTAAACCAGGCAGGGCAGTGACCTTTTTTAACAGAACACTTGGAACACAATCAAGAAAATAATTAAAATGAAGATAAAAACAATTAACAGCAGAGTCAACATTATTAAAACAGTTTAAAAAATCCCAATCAAACTCACTTAACTTACAATACAGAAGTTCAAAATCAGCTTTTTCAAAATCATAATTCTCACGATCCGGAAAAGCCCCAAGATTGACCCTTGCTCTGGTAACCCTAGTATTGACAAGAAAAATGATGACAGAAGGATGATAAATATCATCAGGAAGAAGAATATCGTTGATTCCAACATGCTGAATAGTTAAAAAAACATTATTATAGTTCGAGATAACTAATACCAAAATTCTATCCCTATAGTTTCTAACAATATTAAATTGAACAAGATCATACATGTTTAAGAAATTAATAAATAACATCTCGATATTGGTGTAGCAAAAATCATCAGACACGACCAATGGCTAAACAAAACCAGGTAAATTGAAATCACCTGAAGCAATAACGTCATAACTAAAAAAAATCATAATTTGCATCAAAAGGATTAAAAAATTCCTCACATATGACAAAATTTGGTGTAATAGTTAATTTATTATAAATTTGATTAAATTATTTTTCTTCACTTTTTACCCTATTTTAGTTTGATTTCCGATAACCTGGTAAATTTGGTAATCCGGCAAGATTCCGGATTATGAGAAGATTGCTGTGTCATGTTTTATGAATTAAAAAACATTTATTTTATAAGATGGTTATCCGAAACGAACTTTCTTCTTCTTCGACCCAGATCGTCCGACCTACCAGGAAGGTATATGGTATCTATTTGAACGGCCGGGAAGTGCCACCCAATTTAGACCAGAACTCAGTGGGGGAGGTATCGACAAATACCGCACCCTCATTCCCCTACTACCAACCTCTTGGAAGGACTTGCGGACACAGATGTTTAACGGATCGTAACACGACGGCAGTTTTTGGTAGTGGCTGGAATCAAACCCAAGCCGTCCGAGTGCAATTCCCGCACGCTAACCACTGGGCTGCCAAAACGAACGTTGTCCGTTGTAACATTATTTGGATATTCATATTTCAATCATATGAATTATCCATCATCATAGAAAACTGTAGTAAATCTCCTTACTGCCAATAAAGTTAATTACTCTTCGTTATTGATGATTTCCAACAGCAACAAAACCGATTGCATTGAAATTATTTGCTGTACTGCAATCTTATTGGATTAGATGCAATGACTGCAAAATTACCGATTTTTGAAACAAAAATACATTTAAAATCAGTGCCCTAGTTCTGAAACTGTCATTGAAGCGTTCGTTCACTATCATTCACATGACAGCGACATTATCCTGACATGATCTGGATGATGTAGCGGCCAACATACCTCAGCATAATTAAGTGAAATAATACTAAATCACAATGCGCATGGATCATTAATTTGAAATTACGACAATTCAAGTAGCACAGTCTAAATGCTTTTTCTAGAATTAAAAAAAAAATCTGATGTGGGCAGCACCTGACTTTCCCTACAGACTCAAATTCATTTTCTCGTTATTTCTGTAATAATTCATTAAATTGAGTTTACGTGCATAAAATAACATTAAAATTTTTTTCAAATTGCACTAAATTGTTACTTTTAATTCAATTTTTGTTTCTATTTGTGAACTGGGCGAATTTTCAAAGGCGGGCGTGGCAAAACTGCAAAAACTAAAGTATCTCATGAACAGCTGGCCCTAAAGTAATTGAGTCGATTTTATTCTTTTCATACTCCACAAATATGTATAAAATAAGCATTTAATTGTTACATTTGAGCATGCGTAATCTACTGCTTTAGATTTTGATGATTTTTTATGGCCATTTCACTAAAAAGGCAGGTTCTTTTTTTTTTTTTTTTTTTTTTTTTTTTTTTGCAAATCATACAAAAAATCTAATCAGTATCAAGATAACCTACAAATGACTTATTTACTGAATTTTGTGAAATTTGGTTAATTAGTTTTTTATCTAGAATAAGTACATACGAGTTTTGAGGGCCATTTCGCATAAACAAGACAGGTTATTTTATCTCAAAGAGCACCAAAATCAATCAGCACCAGTGTAACTTACAAAAGACCTACCGATAAAATTTTATAAAATTCGGTGGAGAAGATGAATTTGAGTGGATACATTCATTGCACGAACACCCACCCACCCACACGCACACACACACACACAGACAGACAGACACACGTACGCAGACGTCACGCTAAAAACAGTTTTTTTCGTATTCTATTGGTCCCAAAACGTGTAGACCAATCAAAACTCCGAGTTATGATTTTCGACACGATTCCAATACTTTCACTGTACATTACCATGTATTGTAGGGAAAGTAATAAATAGTAAATTAAAATAGGAAAAACTCACATATATTTTGAGACATGTTTTTATTTGCTTAAAAGAAAGCAAAAAATATACTATTCACTTCGAATTTAGATTTGTACTTAATGTATTTATTTTTTTTTCTTATTGCAAGAAGAGATATCAAATCGCAAAAGTTTCATGAAACATTTCATTGCAATCAGTTGAATAGCTGTTTTAAAATCTCCTATTTGGAAGAAATTTCTATTAAAGTTGCATTTTTAAAAACCTTTTACACTCTTTTAACAGCATTGAAATGAAAGAAGTGATTATGTTAACGAGAACAAATTATTGAACTTGTTTAAATGTTCTGGCTTTAATTTAAGAGCAATTTAGATCTATTGAAAGGCAAATACTAGTTTTTACCTTATTTATTTTATATTGTATTACTCCTAGTAAGTTTGCTTAATATATTTGTATTCACAACATCCGTCCAAAGAGAACGCAATAGGGCTAGAATTATAACGCTCCCATAGTAGCTATCAGGATCTCACAAAATCATCACTTTATGGTAAATAGCTCCTACTCAAGTATAAAAAATAAACCTATTTCCAAAAAGTTATAAAATCTCCAAATTATATATGCCAAGTCCCCACAGAACCAGGCCTGTACTTTTAGGTCTAAGGTATCCTACTGAACCTAGTCATCCACGAAATCATACCTAACCCTCTTTAGTCATTAAGATGGCATTAATATCTTGACACATTTAAGACTAAATCTGTTTGAACAATACTCGATTATGAGTATATAGAAATCGCACTTACTTTATTTCTTCTTGGAGCCTTGTTGAGCATTTGCTGAGTTACACAGATTCTGCATTGGTACTGCAAGCAACTCCGGTATATTTCGGTCTGTTTTACACTCTCATTTTGAGTTTTTATTAGACATTTTCGGTCCTGAATTTTAAGTAACATCACAGCACAGAAGTTTTAACTCTTCTCATCATCTCAGCATCATCAACTCCAATAACAACACTGCTTTCAAATTATAATGCAAGCCCCTTCTAAAGAATGTGCGGTTTCTGGATTGATCCTAAATAAATACACTCAAACCTGTTTTTGTGCGGTCTTTTTTTTTGTGCGATTTTTTTGTGCGATTTTTTTTGTGCTGTATATGAAAATTTCAATCAAATTGGAACATAATTGACAAAGTTATGAATAAAAAAAATTAGTAGATTTGATCGGCCATTTAGTTTTTTTCGATTTTTGATATGTATTTCATCACATTATATATGTAATGTAATTGGCTAACGCAATACTTATGTATTGAATTCTATAACCGCATAATTTAATTGTTGAGCGCACAAGAATTTTCATGTAAGTAAATGAAGTGTGCAATAGCATATTGTGATGGAAATCTTGCATAGCAAAGCAAAAATGCATTGATCGCAAATAAACATTGAAGGACATCTGCATCGTGTTAGTTCGGGTTTTCCTGAAACGGACTGCGTGTCCCGTTAGGTCGCTGATTTGGTTTTTTGCTAATGAGATAGTTGGCGACTAGTCTCATGCTTTGTTTTGTTTGTTTTAACGAGTAGGTAGAAGAAGTTTACTTGAAGGGAGCAAAGAGTTGCTTTTTTTTATTCGTCTCTGATCTGCGCAAGTGACAAGTCCGCTAAATAAAGTGATTTAATAAAAAAGAATATTACATGTGTTTTAATTTTAAATCTAATATTAATTGACGTCCTTCAAAGTGCTTTCACATTCCCATTGTCAGACTACGAAGGATAATGAATATACGTTTTGAAAAGTTTTGTATGTGTAAAATAAGTAAATATGTAAATAAAATATTTAAAAGTATTCGCATGTGTATTTTCTAAATCAGATTCCAAACGGGTTGACGAGATTCCAAGTAGATGCCAAGCCTCGTGTCTTGATTTCGTTTACAAAAGCAATTCCTAGTTATTTCGCAAGGTTTTGAGTTATTTTCTACGTGAGACTTTTTTATGCGGTCCCTATTCACCGCATAAAAAAAATACTTTTTAATTGTGTTGCGAAAACTATTTTTTATAGCTACTCGTGGAGTTTTGTGCGATTTTTTTTGTGTGTTTTCTTTTATGCGGTCACTATCCACCGCACAAAAATAGGTTTGAGTGTATAGTACTTCCTCCCACATGAAGACGTTGCAACTTCGAGTTGGTTCACCACGAGAGTTAGGCTCCATATAAGATTGCGTATGAATCCCCATTTTCATTTATTGGGCATAAACAACTGTCCAATATAACGTCACTTTAGGTGCCCTTGTGTCTGGCCTTTCATTTAACACACGAGTGTTGAGTAATAGTAAAATAATATAAAGTGTAGTGATGCATTGATATTTTCTGTTATTCCTTACAGAACTGCGTTGTGAACAAACAACTCTCCATTTTGCATTCAGTGAGAGCGAACTGCTTACCTTGCTGGTAACCAGAGAACCTTGAGTAGTTCTTATCAGAAAAATTCATATAACCATTAAAGACTCTTTATCAATATTTAAATTCATTTTTATTTAATTATTCTCAGATTTGCCTTAATATTTATAAAATAAATTTGCTAGTTACTTTCCTTATATACAATAATGTATAAGGAAAGTATTGTGACGGGGTCGAAAATTCGAATTCGAGTTTTCGACTTGAGAGCACGTTTCAAGCACCCCTGATCACGAAACGAACATTTTTGAAGGGATGTCTCTGTGTGTGTGTGTGTGTGTGTGTGTGTGTGTGTGAAAGTATGTGTGTGTGTGTGAAAGTATGTGTGTGTGTGTGTGTGTCAGTGAGTCTGTGGAGACGATAACTGACGAACGAATGGACCGATTCGAACGAAATGTGGTACAAAAATCACAATCCGTAAACACTAGAAGCCTATTATTTTTATACGCAATCGAATAGTCAGAACACCCTAAATTTTCGAGCGAGATTTTGAAAAAATCGTCAAAAATGAAAACTTCTAATAAAGTTACGCAAATAGACATTTCTTATGTAATTTTTCATTTGAAAACGATTGACATAAATTTTAGAACGCTAACATGAACCGTTCTCGAGATATTGCACATTTTTTAAAAAAAATTTAAAAAAATCATATAAAATAAAATACAAATATTTCCTATTGAGAAACATGTTCACTTTTCATATGTAATACCATGCGATAAATTGGGTGACATCATTCTCGTGGATCTAGCTAGTTCCATTCATGAAAAAATATACTTTGAGTAATACTTTTGTATTTGAAAGCCAATACTCATTTATCTGCTATAAGAATAACTTATTTCTCCGTCGCTTAGCGAGACTTTGGCGACGAATTTGTTTGAATGTCGCCAACTTGGCGACTTTTTAAAATGCTACTAAATTAACGAAAAACTCGCCAAATGGATAAAAATGATGCTAAAACAATGAAAATGACAACTCATTGACGAAAATTCAATATCTTGGAAAGTATATAAATATCTATTATAAAAATAATCTATTTTTTTTACTATAAAAGTAGTAAATTCATTGCATTATATAGGGAAAGTCATGTGCTGCCCACATCAGATTTTTTGTATTTATAGCACTAATCTTCACTACTTTAACACTCCCATGATGACGTTATAAATTCAGTTTGATTCGCCATAAGAATCTCCCCCCCCCCCCAATAAGATTGCATGTAAGTTTCCATTTTGAATTATTAGTCATAAACAAGTGTTTTATATAACGTCACTTTAGGTGCTCTTGCGTCTGATCTTTTCTTTAACACACGATTCCTGCTGCCATTTCCCTGTTCAAATGCATAGTCCCTTTCATGTGTGTCTCTCTCTCTCTCTCTCTCTTTTGTCTCACAATATAGAAGCCCTTACGTTGTAACTTTTAGAAACCGATAAAGTTCCAAGTATTATATCGCAAAGTGTTTACAATAAAGTCCCGCCCTAATGAAACGAAAACGAAATTTAAACTGTGGAACTTTCCTCGAGCATTTGAATGCAATCCTTTGAATGGTTGTTTTAATGCTCCCTCGTCCCTTCAAAGGAATTCCGATTCAAGTAACATTTAATACCCTTGGCTTTCTTCATACTTTAAAGAAAAGGAAGTTAGGATGTTAGCCAGATAAATTTATGGATCTTATTTGCTTTTTATCGCATTTCGATTCTATCGACAAATAATTCCGATATAGAGAAAGAGAGCAATGATAAAGGTTTATTTCTCCACCCATTCAAAACATGCAACCAAGAAAATATGTTGTAGAATTTCTTTCGATTTTGTCACAAGTGTAACAGATTTTTTGTCAGTGTTATATAGGAAGTTGTGTAGGTGTTGCCCTACTGGGGGATTGTCTGTTGTCGAATGATAGTAAACTGGTAGATTTTATTCTCTCCCACTGTTCTAAAGTTCCTACTGAAGTTATAACCAACTATATTTTAATACAGTCATATGACTGGATGTAAAGTTTTATGAAATACTGGAAAATATTCTCGAGTTGCCCAGATTCAAAAATGCAAATCCATGATTAAAATCACATCGAAACTCACCGCCAATTCTCAAAAACTAAAGAATCTTTAAACAAAACGCTTGCTTATTTTTATAATTCACTAAAATCCGTCTACTAAAAGTATGGATTCCTTTCTTCCGTTCTTTAGATTGAAGTTTGTTATGTAAAAGATTTTTTCAGTCTATCTAAGAGTATTATATAACAAATAGACAGACAGACAGAGCTCTAATCTATTATTATAAATTTCCTCGCATTCCCTGTACCCATTCGCTTATCTCCGAACACAAGCGTACCTTGTGCCGCTTCCAATAAATATTATTATTATATGAGCTTCGAACACCACTTAATATCTAAATAACTTTCTAATAAAATGCTCCTTTACCTAGGTACTATGACAAAACATTTTGCCATCTTAAAAAACAAATCGCATCAACATTTTTATATAAAATGTCATGTTTCACATCACTATACATATAACGAGTAACAGAGTTACTCTATTTTTATTTATTCTGTTACTTAGTTTTACAGTTACTCTTTATCCAGTTACATTTAAATTTACTCAGTTACTCTTTATTTTTACAATTATACTGTTTATTTATACAGATACTCTTCATTCTTTTTATTTATACAGATACTCTTCATTCTTATTAACTTTATGTGATAATTAGTTCGATTGCTACTACCCAGTTAGTAAAAAAATTGGTTTCAAATATTAAAAAAACAAAATAGTTAAAAGCAATAACTTTGAGATATTCATCGAATAGTATGAAATGTATCAAATTCCAGGAAAACTACCTGTTGGTTTCTTAGAATCTTCGCTAGCAATCGCACACGTGCAAGAAGAGATTATCTTAATATAGACACAAATATTGCTATATACATTAAATAAAATGAATGTAACATAAGTAAATGTGGCAAGAACTTACCAAGATAAGAAAATGAACAATTGAAAATGCAGCTTTGTTTAACTATTGAAAGGACGAATTGAAAATTTAGCTGCAATATATTCAACTGTCAGTTTAAAACTTTCCAGCATAATTACGCCAGTTTACAAAACAGTTTGCCCAAGTGCAACGAAAAGAAAAAGCTAATCACGAAACTCCTTCCAGCATTTCAATTCAACGATTTGTACATTTGTTTTAATGCCTGCTCTGTTTTGGAATAAATTATAATTCAAGTTACGTATTTAAAATCTTTGGCGCGCTCTCAACGAAGTCTGAATGTAAAAGGAAGCGAATTATTGATATTGTTTCATTAGTCGCATGTATTGTGTTTAAATTTAGAAATGAAAATACGTATTTATTTATCTTTGATTAAATAAATATGTTTTATTTTATTAAATAAGATGTTTTCATTCTATTTTGTATACTTATTTTGTACAGTTATACGCATTATCGGAAAACCGGAAGTAACATCTCCAAAACCGAAAATCCTTAGTGAACTCTCCAACCCGTTGTGGAATTCAATGCTGAATCCATAACAGTCATCATCTAAATTTTATAGCCAATCTTAAAAAATAGGTGTTTCAAAGAAATTTGTTGAACATGAAAGTGAAAAATCTGTAGAGAGCCCCTACTTCCGAGATATAATACTAAATTCATACCAGCCATCAAACTCTATGTATAGTTAATGTTGTGAAAGTGAATATTCAGAAACATATATTTATTTGAAGTGATTTTCTGACCTGAGTTCTTTTCCCCAATCTTCTCCGAAATTGGAGGATGAATCCATATCTATCATCATCTAAGCTCGATCTATAACAGATCTCGTTAAATGCATGTTTCATTATACGAAATTGTAAATTCCTAAATCGGACGGGACATCTCAAGAACCAAAGATGGAAATCCTTAGTCCTTTACCCTTTCAGGAATTTGATACTAATTCCATATCAGTCATAAATATTGAAATATATGTTTCAAATAAAATGAAAATTTTTGAACCGGAAATGGGAAAAGAACCAGTGGCAATATTTAGTGAACTCTGGACTAGTTGTCTTCTGGAATTCGATGCGGCCTACATCCAAATTAGTCATCATACGGGCTGTCTATCTATAGCAGGTACTGAGAAATGATGAGAATTGTATGGCCAACACTAACTAAATGCTCAGAGAGTACAATGGGCGCACACAGGGGAGGACGTGACGAGGCAGTTGGCTCCCCCCTGGAGTCACAAATTCACAAAAGTGGACATCTAGCTAGTCGATGTAAGTTTGGTGCACTGAGATCAGTGGTTTGCTCAAGCAAACCCCTCCCCCGGAAAAGTTCTATGGGCGCTGATGGAAATTGCATTCTCAGAATTCGGACATATGTGCAAAACAGTTTACTCTCACAAGTCGAAAGGTACCTAAAACATTTTACGGCTGTGATTAAATAATTTCTATGGGAAAACACCAGCAACTAGCTTTCTTTCTTTCCACCTAGACCGTCCGATCTACCAGAAAATGTAAGATATATGATAAACGACCGTAACAGTGTCACCCAATTTAGTTCAGAACCCAGTGAGAGCGACATCAACAGGGACCGTATAATCCTTCCCCCGCCACCAACCTCTTGGAAGGACTTTTGGACAATGCAGCATTAACGGACGCGTACTCCGCGTAAACAAGGGAATAGTTTGGGCAAAGCCAGGAATCTAACTCAGTTCCTTCGACTGCAAACCCGTGCTTTAACCATTGAGTTATCTCTCCCCGCAAGTAACGAGCTAGAAATACCACTTTCGGCTTTAATTTCCAAACTTTCCTGAAGTTGAGAAAGGCTGCCACGTTAGATATATTTCGCCAATGTTGTCCCTAATATCAGGTGATATTATTTGATAATTGAATTATACTCTTCATTAAAAATCGTTTACCCTTCAAAAGACTGTTTGAGCTTGAATGCATATGATTGTTTGCAACAAAAGGATCCATGTATTTATAATTTTACTTCTAAGGCAACGTTGTATATAGCCATTATACCGACAAATGTACCCTTTCTAGTTTCCAATGGATATAAGTAGACACCTACTGGAAATATTGAAAATGTTATAATTTGCTCTACATGTTGCCAATTCCATTCCGAGAAATTAATTTTTATTAATCTACCAGGGTTGGGAAAAAATCCATGCTTTCTTTCTAAATTCGAAAACTCATTCTTTAAATATTGATTTAAACCATGGCTTAAATCAAAAATAAAACAGTTTAAACAAAAAAAAACTTATTTTAAACCAAAGTTAAAACCAATGGGATTAACCAGCCAACCCTGTTATCAACCCAATAACAACCCAAGCTATTTTTCTCTGATTAAATGTTCTAGCTCTTGCTTTAGCTTTATTAATAATGTAAAATTTGTAAGCTGAGCTGTAATTATCGTAAAGACATATCATTTTGTTTTCTGAACCAGTCCTAAAAACTATACTTTACAAAACTCTAAAATCAGTTTTAAAATTTCCAACGGCTGGACTCTTTTCTTGTAAACTATCGCATATTTTGTTTAAAATTTAATTATTAAGTAACTTAATGTTTTTCAATTGAATAATTACCTTTTATACTATAGAAGTACAGAGAGAGTACTGTTTTCACGAAAATTTTCAACTTCAAGATTTTGATGACGATATATGTTTTAGGACCTACTAAATAAGTTCTGACTATTAATAAAGTAATGTCCATCTGTCTGTTTTTCTGTCGTATGTGTGTCTGCTTTCCTGTCGTATGTCTGTCTGCTTTCCTGTCGTATGTCTGTCTGCTTTTCTATCATATGTGTGTCTGTCGTCTTCTGTTGTCTGTGGTAATTTCCTGTACACACAATAGCTGCCACAAATATTAATTCCTTATCGCTAGACGTTATATCCTAATTTTTAAGCAAAAATTCTAGAACTACATGTTTTTTCTTTAAATTCGAGCAAAAACTTTGAAATGTATTTGAAATTTTATATTTACTTCACATGTCAGCATAGAACAAAATTTGATATATTTATAAATAAAAGGGATAATTTACAGCTTAATGATCACGGAACTTCACTCTTTCAGTCACTATAGTGAAAAGTAACCACGGTAAAATTTTTAAGTTCATGACATGATTGGTCCCCCCTTTGGAGGGAAGGGGGAAGTTTCCCCCGAGGATTACATTATCAAACTGGGTATCAAGCGAAACATTTTTTATTAAATTTCAAATGAAGGGTAACATACTATAATTGCTGCAATAATTTTTTCTTGCAAATTTTTTCTTCTAAAATTTGTAAAATTTTCAGAATATAAATAAAAGAAAAAAACCGAAAATTCCAAGCTTCCAAAAACTGGTTTCTGGTAGGAAAAAGTCGAATTCAGCTACACTTCAGTCCATTTTAAGTTTAGCTTCACAAATTTAAACTTGTGCAACAGTAGAACGGAATTTAATAATAAAAGAAAATGATATTCACACATTTCGCAAAAGGGGAAGTGAAAGAAAATACCTTGATATGACATTGATCGCTATTAAGTTTTTAAACCAAAACGTCACTTCTTCCAACATTTTCGAAAAGTAAACTTTATTTATGATTTTCGCAGCACTGTCCGGAAACGATACTTCTGAATACCTGTTTAATAGAATGTTTACTTAAACTTGAAAATTTCCGGTTCTGCCTATATCGGAAAAAAGTTTTTGAGGTCCTGACGATCATTTTTCTTCGAATAAACAGAAGGACAGAGCACTTTCATGTTTCGCTTCAACCATGAAGTCATTTATCAAATTTCTCGTCTGAAAAGATTAAGTTGTGTTGTTCTGAAATCGAACAACTTGGGAGAGTAGTCCTTTCCAAAATGGATGTTTATAAGCTGTATATATATATATATATATATATATATATACATACAGAGACAGAAAATCTGATATTATACGTAAATTGAAAGTCAATTAGATTGAGAAAAAATTTACATTTATCAGTAATGGTGTGTGAAAGTAAACACATCCCCAATTGATTATAGCAAAATGGCATAACATATAAAATATTAAAAAGCCATTTTCACATACGATTCGCTCGAACAAAATGGATAAGGGTCACTAGATCGGACACCAGAACTCTTAATAGACGTTCGTAACCGTAATATCTAATTAACCTTTTGCTTACGGAACTTTTGCTTTGGGATAGGGTATGTCAAATACCTGTCTTTTTGAGAGTTTCTTCGTCTGGGCTGCCCCACCCATAAGCAAAAGGTTACTTACTGTTCCACCCATAAACAAAAGGTTAATTGGAGTGTAACTCTAGTCGACCTTCTCATACTAGAATCCATTTTAAATAGCTAATATATTTTTTTTCTTTTTGTGCAAATTTTATACGGAAAATTTTTACAAAATCTGCATTGTTGATATAAATGATCGCAATTATAGCATGTTATCCTTCCTTTTAAAGGTCTTAAAAAAAATCTTTGGATTGATATCGATGGTAACAATGTACCCCTCAGGTGGTAGGGCCTAATGACTTCACGATTAGAAAAATTATAACGTGGATAGTTTCACTATAGTAATCGTGAAATGCATCACCAAAGAAAGTTTTCTGTGCCTGTATAGTGCGGAATTTGGAATGGAAAACTGATTGGTTCTGTGTTTTATGAAAGGACTCCTACAACTAAAAAAGACATGCAGCTTATTTTAAGCAGTACTGTAACGTATTTTATGGAGGCGACAACATTATCGCTTCTAAAAAACATGTATTATCAACAGGATGGCGCGCCTGCACACCATGCTATAATTGTGACAAACGGATTCAACGAAAACTTTAATAAACAGTGGATTGGTTTGAAAGGAACCGCAGAATGGTCACCCAGATCCCCTCATTTACCCCTCTCGATTTTTACGTATGGAGTCGTCTTCGAACAGTAGTTTATAATACTCGCCCACTAAACGCAATTGACCTTAAACAAAAGATAATTGATGCTTGCAACAATATTAGTGGTGAATAACTCCAAAATATTTACAGAAGCATTATTAAAAGAGCTCAGATATGTATTGGAGTTGAAGAAAAACATTTTGAGAATGCTTTGTGAATTGCGTTTTATGAATTATGTTTCTAGTATTTGTAACAAAATGTGTCCCTTTATATCAGTGGTCTTCTATAAATGTATGCATATTTTAATTATGAGCCCCAACCGCGAAGTGTGTACCACTGCTTTATATGATCTCTGTCTGTGTAATGCTTTATTTAGATGCATTTGTATCTAAAATCAGTATCTGTATAAAATATTTTGACACATATTAACGTGTTTTGATCTAAACAATTTCCATCGTCAATTTGTTTATGATCCCTATTTTCACTGATGAAACAGCCTTTCACATGTTACGGAAAAGTGACATAAGTCAGATTTTTTCCTTTATCATAATTCAGTTGATTTTAAAGATACAGATATGTGGGTTTTTTTAATGATCTAGTTGCTTTAAAAATAAAAATTTTCTGATTGACCAAATTTGTCTAAGGTGGTGGTATAAAAATTTAAAAATATAACTTTTTGCAAATTACTGGGAGGAATATTTCATTAACGTTGTCTTATGTCCTACCTTACTTTTTGCATTGCCCACTTATCTCCAACAGGTAAAGAATATATATGTATATATATATATATATATATATATATATTATATATATATATATATATATATATATTATATATATATATATATATTATATATATATATATATATTATATATATATATATATTATATATATATATATATTATATATATATATATATATTATATATATATATATATATTATATATATATATATATATTATATATATATATATTATATATATATATATATATTATATATATATATATATATATTATATATATTATATATATATATATATATTATATATATATATATATTATATATATATATATATTATATATATATATATATTATATATATATATATATATATATTATATATATTATATATATATATATATATTATATATATATATATATATATTATATATATATATATATATATATATATATATATATATTATATATATATATATATATATTATATATATATATATATATATATATATATACATAATATCGATTATGGTGGGAAAACATCCACATTCTGCAAAGAAATACCATCTACCCTTATGGGCTTAACTCCGTTTTATTTAATAAGCTTTATAATAATGACTATTATCATTCTCTGCAAAACTACAGTATCAATTATAGTACATTCAAAATACGCAAAAGATGGTACAGGAGTAAAAACAAGAAAAAACAAAATTTGGACTATAGCATGGAATCTTTTCGGAGTTTTATACGGGATGTATATGGATATGCTGATCATAAACCTGATATTATACGTACATATATTCTGTCTATACGCAAAAAATTCATGCTTAACATTTGGAAAACTTGGTTAAAACAATTAACAGTCTGGAAAACGAAAGAAACAAATTTGTTTCAGAAACTGAATTTGGCTACTACTAGCGATTGGCTTAAAAAACGTTTTAACTTCCTTAATATCAAATTACAGAATGAAGAAGAGGATATTGTTACACACTCAACTTATTTAAATCTCCTTTTCCAGAACAAAACTTTTAATCGTATTCCATTTCGACATATTTTAAAAGCCCATCAAGATACCCTTCCAATCAGCAACTTGAAAATAAGAACTTCTTATCGTTATGTCATTCCTTTAGGAAGAAAAGCATTCAACTATAATATTTTAAGTCAGAATCTACATCTTGTAAATTTAACAGAATGCAAATGCAGAAACAGTCCTTATTCCGATCCCATATTAGGTCATATAGTAACAGGTGATTGCAGAGTTCTTGCAGATACTACATTAATTCAAGCCTTCAAACTTGGTACTAAATATAGGAATCCGTATCATGGAGATCCGTTTGAAGCTTTTCGAGAAGACATTGATCAATTCATTTATAAACTTTCCATTCAATACAGTCTGCCAGATATGGCATTCCATCAATGGCGATCTAAGATGTGCAAGGACTTCAAGTACTATTATAAAAAACTTTACCAACCTCCTGACCAATGTAAAATAAACTTCCAACTTCTGAAGAACATTCAAAATCAATTTATAATTACTTATATTGACAAGGCATCAAGTAACTACGCATTTACATGTAAGCTCTTTTATATTAACATATTGAAAGAAAAATATGAAAATGATGTACTTTACAGTAAAATCAACCTCTCCCTTAAGGAAATCTCAAACAAAATCAAAGCTTTGTATTTATTAACTGGTATCAAATATACAGGAATAATAAAGTACCCGTATCTGATTAATATTCCGAAACTACATAAAAGTCCTATTACTTTCAGACCAGTTACTGTTGGATGCAATACATATCTCACCAAAGCTAATAATATGTTAATGAAGCTTTTACAACCTATTTTGCTGAAACTTAATAACCAAGGAAGTTATATTATAAAAAACAGTCTACAAGTGATCAATATATTGAAAGATCATAAACATCCTTTGCACTTAAGAACTTATGATTTCCAAGAACTTTTTAATACTATAGATCTAGATGACATGACAAATATACTTTACAGCTTGTTTGAAGAATATGACTTAAAAAGGAGTCTAGAATTCAATAAATTCAAGTCTATAATCAAAATAGTTATTAAAGAAAATTACCTTTACAACGGATTATCCGTTTATCAACAAATTAAGGGCATCCCCATGGGGGGGGGGGGGATGTTCTTCCATATTGGCTGATATATATCTTAGTTTTTATGAAAGAAGATCTCATATAAACAACGAAATCATATACCTACGTTATGTGGATGACATAATTATTGGATATGAGAATGAAAACTACACAATGAACTTTGATTTTTATCCATCAAACCTCATCTTGAAGGAAAACCCTCTTAAAAATAACAACGAAGTCGAATTTTTGGATTTGAATATCAACTTTGGTCAAATCCCTCTCATTTTCACCATCTATGATAAAAGAAAACAATTTAAATTACCCATTACAGGAATTATACATTGGAACTCCAACATACATTTGAATGTGTTTCGCAATGTATTCTTGGGAGGTTTAATCAGAATAAAACGAACTATCAAAGAAGAACATTTACGTATTAATTTTGATCAAGAATTTTTAAAACAAGCATTTTTTAATAAATATCCACTTTCCTTTATGCTTAAAAATATTGATAATTTATACAGAACCAATTTTGCATATGGTGTAAGACTTAAGTCTTATTTGAGTTCAATTAGAGACAAAATCATCGAACCCTCCATATGACAGGACCGCACTGTGATTAAAGGACCGCAGCAGGCTCTACATTTCATTTGAGTCGGCAATCCAGTTGGCTTTATTTGTGGTGATATGGCTCTCGGCGTGTGGTGATATGGCTCTCGTACACATTTCTATCCAGGTTTCGTGATGATTTCGAAGTCACTCCGGAGGTTGGCTTGGGCCAGGGCTGGCGACTAGGAGTGAAAGTGCCGCGGCGTTTTTGACGAGCTCGTTGAACTGGGGAGTAAGGTCACAACCCCTTACCGCCATAATGTAAGCTTTTTGCCGAGCCTTCCTTCCTTTTTTACATGTTTTTTTCACTTTTGATCTTTCAATTTTTCTATATATATATATATATATATATATATTATATATATATATATATATATATATATATATATATATTATATATATATATATATATATATATATATATATATATATATATATTATATATATATATATATATATATATATATATATATATATATATATATATATATATATTATATATATATATATATATATATATATATATATATATATATATATTATATATATATATATATATATATATATTATATATATATATATATATATATATATATATATATATATATATATATATATATTATATATATATATATATATATATATATTATATATATATATATATATATATATATATATATATATATATATATATATTATATATATATATATATATATATATTATATATATATATATATATATATTATATATATATATATATATATATATATATATATATATATATATATATATATTATATATATATATATATATATATATATATATATATTATATATATATATATATATATATATATATTATATATATATATATATATATATATATATATATTATATATATATATATATATTATATATATATATATATTATATATATATATATATATTATATATATATATATATTATATATATATATATATATATATATATATATATGCATATATATATACAGAGAGAGAGAGATGTTTCTTAACATCTGATACCGCTCATTCTGTATTGTGAATAACAATTTTTACCCTAAAGAAGTTTTTATATTTACTTGTTGACTGTTTATTTTAGAAGTGTAGCCACACCTATTTTTTTCTAATTTTAATAGTCCAAATATTCAAAATTTTGACATATTTAAGCGGTATTCATTGTGGAATACAATACAGTAATTTGTCTTCTTAATTTGTTAATTGTTTTTGTTGGACTCCAAAGTTATCCAAATTGGAGTCTAACCAAAACAGGAAAATCTCTATCGACAAACATTTCCTTTGTTTGTTTTATGCTATTTTACTAATGAAGTGTTTTAATATTTGTTTAATTCATCAATGTGAATTATTTTATATTTATAAATACTTTTTCTGCTGCATTTTGATAAAATAAACAAAGCAATTTTCAAGTAAATGCTATATTTTAATACACCCATTATTAGTAAGCATTAAAAAACACATTCTTAAATAAATGCATGCTTTAACGCATGTGTCAGTAGCTTGTGCATATATTCACCAGACTATTTCCTTATATGTCTTCCTCCTCCTCCTTATTCGATAACGAGAACAACAATCACAGTATTCTACATTATAGATAAGGCGAAACGAAATTA
Source organism: Amaurobius ferox (assembly GCA_951213105.1). Taxonomy (NCBI): domain Eukaryota; kingdom Metazoa; phylum Arthropoda; class Arachnida; order Araneae; family Amaurobiidae; genus Amaurobius; species Amaurobius ferox. Next base: position 28,958,392 of record OX578140.1, read on the forward strand.
CGCTGTCTCACATCCCGATTCTTTTCTGTTTTCTTGTTTACCTTATTGACCCTGTTTATCAAGTTATAATGAGTCTTCCTGTCCCTGGAAATATAAGGCATAGAAAAATAACTAATAAGCCTATAGCATGAATTGTATTTAGTAGGGGTATTTTATATGTCATACATAAAAATTGTACATACATACTAGTAAAATATATATACAAATAGAAGATATATACAAAAATAATATATGCAAACAGAAAAGATATAAATACAAGAATTATATAAGTAGAAGAGATATACAAGTAGAAAATATATACAAATAGAAAATATACACAAGTTATGGAGATACACAAGTAGAATAAGTGCACAAGTGGAAGATCCATGCAAGTAAAATATATATATATATATATATGCAAGTAGAAAATATATACAAGCTGAAGATGCACAAGTAGAAGAAATATACAAGTAGAAGATATACAAAAGTAGAAGAGACACAAGTAAAAGAAATTCACAAGTAGAAAAAATGCACAAGTAGAATAAATACGTAAGTAAAAGACATACGGAAGAAGATGCAAAAGCTTCTAAAAATATGGACGTTTTTATTCGGGTACTGGCTTATTATACAAGAGAATAAAAATAATATATGCAACTAACCAATTTCACCCGCGTTTCATGCGTTCTATATCGCTAATGGTTATTAAACGTCACACTTATATACTTCATAAAATCCGATGATAATCCAACCAGTCAGTTCAGTGCATATTATCCAGATACGAATATACTCGTATAAGAGAGAAGAGGAGCTTCACCCTACAGGTATCTTTCTGGATAAAATTATCGGCTCTTTTCAAAACATCAGCACTTGTAACATAACACCTACATTCCCTGATGTAGGTGTTACATTACGAGTGCATCAATTAAGTAAAATGAAACTTTTTAGAGTCTGAATAAATCTAAAAAATAGGAAGTAGCTTCTTTACGATGGAGTCGAAGTGCTTTTGCTTGAATAACATATTTCTGTGTGGGTTGTTTGTCTTTCTTAGAAATTTTCAAAACAGTTCAAGTTATTGAAAAATCGAAATTAGAGCCACCTTTTCAAAATAACTTAAAATATTAAAATATCAAAATTATAACCACTCTATTTCAAGAACTAATAACTTGATCTAAGATTTAATTATATATCATTATAGGACTTTGAAAGGACTATACAAATTACTTCTTCTTGTTTATAGCTAGCACTTTTAGTGTTTTAGGTTACTTTATAAACTTGAAACAGGAAAATGTTCAATCCTATTGAACTTGACAAGATGATTCCTCAAAAAACTGTAAGAGATTTTTTCAAACCAATTATTATAGAAACTGGATTTCCTACTGCAGGTTTTTGTCGTTTACTGTTTATATTTATGTTTTCTGGGTTTTTAGTGTGAACGTAAGAAAAGTGATGTGAAATCTCATTTGGGAAAAACCTTCTTAGATTTTTCGAGATATAAAGTTCAAATTATTAAAATATTGAAATTATTTTTATATATTCATAAATAGAACCATATTTCCGAGTAAAAATTTGATAACTAAACACTTTGCGCAAAGGATAAACAAAATTTGAGCAATGTTTAAGTACACATCAAATAATAATAACCAATCAGAAAGCAGAATGGAGAACAGGCCATCCAATCCGAAACAAAAATTAACACATAAGATTGGCCGAAACACAATAAGAATATCCCAACAAAACGAATCAAGTCCGAACAAAAACAGACGTGACCAAATAAGACTAAACATAACTCAAAATGTTACATAAGAGCCACAATGACTAATAAATGGAACAAATATAAAGATAACAGAAAAAATTAAAGGGCAATCTCCAGACCAATGATAAAAATGGAGTACTGGATACGGATACTCTTTTACTGACAAAGAGGATCCAGCGTTTTCTCGAAACAGCTCTATACTGCAATATTATTTGATTTGTGCTTAAATAAATTGCGCAAGATTTCCTGAAATAAAAATTGGTTAAATTGTTATTTATAACTTAAGAGATCTAAGCTTTAACAGTGTTTACAGTTTTCGTAACACTCCGATTTCATCCAGAGATATCCCGTTTATATATGTTATTGACATCTATATGTTTCTTAAGAAGCAATTTTAAGAATAAATAATAGTGTAAAAAAAAGTGGTGGCGAAATGAAATTATAAACCAACACAATTCTGAAAGAATATTGCAGAAATCTCTCTAATGGTTGTTTCAATGTGTTATTTTTTTTTCTAAGACCGAAACTTCTAGTGAAATGGAATATTCGAAATTCTTAGCATTCTATGCATTTCATTTTTCCATGTGGGAAGTTCGAAAGAAGGTTAGCCGGAGCAGATTATTGATTTTCCTTGCTTGTTTTGCGATTTGCATCGCAACAAGAGTGGAAAATTTGCAAATAAAAAGATGCAAACGAAAATTAAATCTGCGAATGTTTGTCAGCATATTTGTGCCACCCGAATAAGTTCGTTCTGAAATAGAAAAACGATTTTAAGTCAGTGGAGTAACGATTTGAACTTGAAAAGTGTATGTAAAATGGCAAACATGAATAAAAAGTAAAACTGTCAGGTTCATTATATATCCTGCACAGTGCATCAATATACTAATAATATTGGTACTATATATAAAAATTAATTTGATATATGATAGTACTAGAAAAGTAAACTTGACAGGTTCATTATTATGTATATATATATATATATATATAAATATATCCTTGACAGTGCATCAATATATTAGTAATATTGGTCATACATATAAAAATTAATTTAACGTATAATACTATTAGAAATACGTCGAAGTTTTAATTTTTATTTAAGACAGTAAGATAAAAAAAAGAATCTAATGTGGGCAGCACATGCCTTTCACTACATATTCAAATTCATTTTCTCTTTTAAATCCATTAAATTGGGTCTAATTATCCAAACTGACACTAATACTCACATTCTATTTTTTTTTCAATTTACAGTTTTAATGCGTCTACTTTTTCATTTGGCAACTTAAAGCATTTTAAAGCATCACCAACAATTCAACTTGAAAAAAATTTAATATCTCAAAAACGGTTTTTCATGGAGTTTCAAGTCTCGACGATTTTTGATGGGCGTTTCATACAAAAAGGGCATATTTTATTCTTCCCTATCGTACCAAAATCTAATCAGCACCAGGATAACCCATAAGTGAGACTTAACAAATTCTGTAAAACGTATAGCTTTTTAGCTAAATGTATAGCTTAAACCGAATAACTTTTGGATTAAAGTGAATGCATACATTACATGCAAAATACATTCATACCCAATCACACACACATGCAGATAGATGGACACATATACAGACGCCCCTCTAATAAATAGTGAATTCATGTTCTATCGGGCCTGAAACGTGTAGTTCCGTCAAAAACTCGAGTTCTGATTTTCCACTGTATTCCAATACAATCCTATACATTACCCTGTATTGCAGGGAAGGTAAAAAAGATTGCTATTAAAAATTTTAGAATTCTCTTCCTAGATATCAAAGATATCAAGGAATGGTGTGAAAAATCCTGAATTATACATATTTACACTTTTATTTTATTTATATGGCACTGTCTATTATTTGTTTCTAGCGATATATGCTGTTGTATTTCAGGCAATATTCATTATACTATATATAAAGTAATATGCAATTCCAAGATAACGACTTGATTATTCCGGGGTATATTGCGCTCCTTTTGAATAAAAAAAGCATTTTAGTGTCTAAAAGTGGTACCAAATTATTTCTGTTTAAACGTATTTACAACTCATTCTTCGCTCATTAATATTATAAATACCTTCATTTATCTGTCTGTTTATCTATCTGTCGCTGGGTAACGATGCTACAGAATGTTGCCATAAACGTGTTTCAATCACGGATAAATATTTCAATTCAGATACTAACCCAGACCATCAGCATTTTCATAACCCTCCAGGTGAACACAAAGTTTTTCTGATCAGCCATTGACTTTCCACGTCCACTGCTGATTGAATTCAGTGTTCATATTAAAAACCAGAGCGTTCTTCTTAGCTAATTTAATTTTTACTTGAACGCTGTACGTTTTCTTTTATTTTCTTCTTATTTTTTTTCTTTTGAATGGTGTTAGCAGATTTAAATTTATATTTAAAAATATTGAATAAAAAAACAGTTTTTGACATTCAAAACAAATTTTATTTCACAAACGTGTTAACCAATGGAAAATGAAGAGGATAAAAAAGAAAATAAACATCGGTTGAACAGAGAACGAGTGAGAATATCGCGAGCACATCAAAGTCAAGAATCTTTAGAAAAAATTCGGAAAGAAAAGGCTGAAGCATATAGTCTCCAAATTGCGCAAAAAACTCTGCAGCAATCTTAAATCCATCGCCAAATTGATAAAAATGACGCCAAATGGGAAGTAATGATTTGCAAATTTTAAAATATAACAAACATATGTTTATTATAGTTGTTAAAAAACGTGCAATGTCACAAGAATGGTACGTAGTCATGTCAAATAAATCCATGTTATTTGGTGCAATTGAACTCAATTTAATGATATATTAAAGAAATAAAGAGAAAATTTAGTGAAGTCTGTAGGTAAAGTCATATGCTGCTCATTTCAGACTTTTATATGTTATAAACGAAACAAACAAGAGTGGAAAAACGAATAAACTTATTCAACTTTATCGGGAATTTATTTTACAAGACATTATTTACTCAAAACCATTTCGGCTCCATCGGACTAGAGCCATCGCCGATTTTTCATTTCTATCAATCATTCAGTCATCAATTATTTTTTATCAATTTTTTTGCTTTATCAATTATTTTTTATTTCTATCAATTACTATGCTTTCTAAAAAGCATATTTCGGAAATTCAATATTGTTAAGAAAATTCCAAGAAAATAAAAATATCTCCAACATTATTGCTGAAATACCGTTTTAATAATGTCTCCTTATTTACAAGAGCAACATTTCAACTTGAATCGAATATTTAAGTTTCTAGCATTCACTGTTTCAGCTTTAATGCACAGAAGTCAGAAAAATGCGCCAGAGCATATTATTGCTTTAGTGTGCTTGATTTCCTGATTTGCATAGCAATAGTGGAAAATTTGAGAATTGAAAGATGAAAAAGGAAATTAAGTTAATTGAGTGTAGAAATGTTAGTCTTATATTAATGAAGCTCGACAAGATTTAAGACAAAAATATCTAGAGTGGGTGTTTCATTCGACATTTTCAAATATTTTCATTCTATGCCAACTTGTATCATAATCTATATCAGATGACCCCCAAAAAATACATCTTTTTAACAACTCTCGGGTGCAAGATTTTATTTTAAAATGTTTTGTAATTTTTATTTTCCCTATAAACGTAGTATAATATACAGGGAAAGTATTATGACGGTGTTAAAAATTCGAATTCGAGTTTTCGATGGCAGAGTACGTTTCAAGCATTTCTGAACTCAAATCGATCCATGAATACTGGAAGCCTCGTGGTTTTAAAAACAATCGAATGTTCGGACGACTTCTAAACTTTCAAATGAAATTTTGAAAAATCATTAAAAAATTAGCACAATCAATAATATTACGAAAATAATCCTGTTTTGTTCAATTTCTCATTAGGAAATGATAGATATAAATTTTATAACACTAGCATGATTTTTTTAGGTATTACACATTTTAAATAAATTCATTAAAACAATCACATACAATTACAAAAAGTATTATTGTGAAATAACACTTTTCATATGTAATAGCATGCGATGAATTCGTTAATACCGTTCTCGTAGATCTAGTTTGTTTCATTCACGAGAGAAGATACTTTGTGTAATAGCTTTGTATTATGACGCCTAATAATTCGCCAACAGTCATTTATATATATAATTCTCTTCTCTCCATTTGTCTGTAAAACTTGGAAAAAAATAGTAAACTTGGTAACTAATTTAACGAAATTTCGCCAACTTAACGATATTTTACTCCAGATTGACGAAAATGTCCCTAAAATTGCAAAAATGACGCTAAGTTAATGGAGATGACGACAAATTGATGCATTCATAATTAAAATATTTTAATATATGTACTATACTGCTTATTCCAGGTGCTATCAACATTGATAATTGTCCATTTAGAGTTGCGCGAATTTAGAAATGCTGTATTATATTCTATACAGGGTGTCCCAAAAAGATTGAAACGCACTTTAATTCTTTACCTGTTGGAGATAAGTGGGCAATGTAAATTGCAAAAAGTGGAAAGAAAGGTAGGAAATAAGACTACGTTAGTGAAATAGTCCTCCCATTAATTTTCAAAAAGTTACATTTTTTAAATTTTTATACGACCCCCTTAGACAAATTTGGTCAATCAGAAAATTTTTATTTTGAATGCAACAAGATCATTAAAATAACCTCATATCTATATCATTAAGATCAACTGAATTGTGATAAAGGAAAAAATCTGACTTATGCCTTTTTTCCGTACCATGTGAAAGGTTGTTTCATCAGTGAAAATATCAAAAACAAATTGATGATTGAAATTGTTTAAATCAAAAATACGTTAATATGTGTCAAATTTTTTTATCACAAATGCATCTAAATAAAGCATTACACAGACAGAGATCATATAAAGCAGTTACTCACTACGGGGTTGGGTACCCTATGTATTATCATCCAGTTTTGTCTTTTTTGTGATATGTCACAAATTTACATTTCTAATTTGATATATGGTCCCCATTCACAGTGATCAATTTTCAATTAAATATAACTCTCTCAATTTTAAAGATACAAATATGCGGGTTTTTAATGATCTTGTTGCATTAAAAATAAAAATTTTGTGATTGAACAAATTTGCCTAAGGAGGTCGTATAAAAATTTAAAATGTGTAACTTTATGAAAATTAATGGGAGGAATATTTCATTAACTTAAACTTATTTCCTACCTTATTTTCAACATTTTTGCAATTTAAATTGCCCACTTATCTCCAACAGGTAAAGAATTAAAGCGCGTTTCAATCTTTTTGGGACACCCTGTATATAAAAGTATTAAAAGAACGTGGCATTAAAAGAACTGCAATGGATAAAATTGAAATAAACTGCAACTGAAATGTAAAATACTGTATTTAAGAAATAATTATAGTTTTCCTATTAGCAGTGTAGGTCATAAATTAGCTTCGAATGCAACCATTTGCAAAAATATTTATAAAAACATCTATAAAAACATTCTTTATAAAGACATTACAAAACATATTATTTTAAGCATCCAATTTCATGGAAGGCATTATACCAAACATATAATATTTAGTACTAAGCTAATTACAGTCGTTCAACTGAATAGAAATCAAATCTTGAAAACTAGGTTTAGTAATGATTATAGGTTCGTTTTTCTCACGTATAAACCATTCCTGTAGTTTAAAATTTCTGCTTTGACCATCCAATTACCTTTACTGAAAGAAAAATAGAAAACAAATAAAGGTTTTTCTTTAATCCCTAATTAAGGAGTAAGTTTTTGGAGTAACATGTACTGTGTGCCGAAGAAAGTAAACTATCTTCAATCTTAAAATGAGGACTTCAAGATTTATTCTTGAGTGTATCTAAAAGATGGGAATTTAAAAATCTTTTCAGTTTCCATCTTTGAAATTTTTAAGAAATGATCTCCCAAAATATTTGAAAGTATATCTTCTCTTCAATGTATATTATGCTGTGGAATATTGTACTATCTAATATTACCTCTTTAATATATATTCTAATAATATACAATGTATGAGTTTAAAACAATCACATCTGTACATTTTAATAATGAATTTTGTACATTACTTAAGAGTTTTGTCAGAATTTCAAGTACTTCGTTAATTTCAACCACAGTATTAAAATGTAGTATAGTATATAATAGTAAATGTAAATAGTATATATATATATATATATATATATATATATATATATATATATGATATCTTAAAATCAATGGAACAAACTTTAAGGGGCTGAAGACCCAGACTGTCCAACTCATCCGAAAATATGAGCAGCTGTTTAGGCTGCCGGAAATTTTAAAGGGTGACAGAACACACCGAAACAAACACGTTCCGTCAAATAATGCATGGTCCTAAATTAAGCGGTTAAGTGCTTGGGGGCGCTTTCCGTTTCCCCACACACGCCGTCTTTCGCAGCGCAAATACATAAAGATCTTTCAGTCGCGCTTATAAAAGCGGTGATTTTTGCATGCACCGCCATTAGCGACTTGGTATGAATCAGTATACGAATGAGGAGAAGGCGAACATGCATTTCATTTATGGTCTCGCCAACGCTAATGGAAGGGAAGATCAAAGGCTTTACCGAGAACGCTTCCCCAACAGACGTGTGCCCGATCACAGAATGTTTCATTGAGGGGATTCTTTATTGCCACCATGCATGATGTAGGCTGACTGCTGACACAACATAAGAGATTCTCCGCTGGAAGAAGATGATCCTGACACTAGCACGAAAACTGTAGGTCGTTGCGCAGGTGTGCTTCATGCAACGAGTGAGCGCACATTTGGGCATCATCTGTAATTGTAATTAATTTGAGTATTTACTTATTAATGCTTGTACATCTGATTTCATTTTGTGATGTCAAGTATTTTCTGACGTTTTGTTTTTTTATTTTGTCTTAAATAAATCTTTGTTTTGATATTTTGTGCCATTCATTGTCGAAATGCATGCCCGCCTTCTCCGCATTCGTATACTGATCCCTTCCAATTAGTTAATAATGGTGCAAGTAAAAATCACAGCTTTTATAAGCGCTATATCTTTGCGTTTCGAAAGACAGTGCATGTGGAGAAACAGAAAGCGTCCTCTAGCGTCTAGCCGCTTAACTTGCGACTATGCATTCTTTGACGAAAGTGTTTGTTTCGGGGTGTTCTATCACCCCTTAGACTTTTTTCCATTAATTTTGAAACACGCTGTATATATATATATATATATATATATATATATATATATATATATATATATATATATATATATATATATATATATATATATATATATATATATATACGATAAGAAGGGTGCCTTGATAACTCGGCGCTCTAAGTAAGTCGTAATTTTTCTTCAGTTCCGTCCCGCTCACATAGACGGCAATGTATTTATCCCAAACATCACCTCAAAAATATTCGATCCGAGTTAAGGAATACTTAAAACGTGATCTTCCGAAAACTAAAATTCGAATTTTTGACCCCATTGCAACACTCCCCCTATACATTATACAATGTATATAGAAAAAGTAATACAAATATCGCAATTTTTACGTATCAATAATAAACATATTTTTCAAACTCGTGTTCATTTTCTTAAAATACAAAGAAATTGGAGTTGAAAAGCTTATATTTACTGAATACACAATCATAACTGTTATACTCTTGCATGATTTCATGAATGCAAATGCTATATAATTTACACAGAGTGTACCGAAACATTTAAAAACACAATTTAAGAAAACGATCTTTAAACAATCTTGTGATTTTTGTTTGCATCTTTAAGCTTACAATTTCTACTTTTAATGAGATGAAAGGTATATACATTATATATTTCTATAATTAGCAGAACTTATTTTATTTTTTCAGATACCATAACAAAAAATAATTTTTTTAATGTTTATCATATCTTGGCGCTCTATAAAAATCAATAAACGACGCAAGTCGACGTAGAGTATAGTGCTTGAGTAGTCTAGTGCTAGAGTCTAGTGCCTGGCCATTGGAAAAAATAAAAATAAAGATCAATAAAATAATATCCCTAAACCGGTACAGTTAGCATTGCTCACTTAGAATAAAAAGGCATATTCATTAACATAAGTATCTATTATCGGAACTTGAATGCAAAAACTCCAACATGATTGATCACAGTAGATATTTTTAAAGGTTTTCTCTCATCTTTGACAGTTCACTCTCCTAGTGGATAGTTTAGAACTCCTAGTCTTTCAATTTCATTTCGTAGGCCCTTTACAATATAATCAATTTCTTCTATCATGATTATTAGTTCTTTTATGATATAAAAACTTAAACACATCGTACATTTTAGAAAGAAGGTAATATCATTTAAATGTGCCTCATTTTTCGAAACGGTTTAGACAATATTATGCATTGTGTTAGGAAAAACAATTGTACATATAAGTTAATTTCACAACTCTAAATTATAGAAGGAATATTAGCTAGAAAATACTGTAGTTGGGCTCTGTTGGAAAACTGCTGTACGCCTATGTTTACCAAAGCTTGTACACATATGTTTGCCTCCCTCACTGGGTTCCGGTCTAAATTGGGTGGCACTTCCCGACCGTCCAAACAGTTATCTTACACCTTTCTGGTAGGTCGGACGGTCTGGGTTTCAACAACAGCAACATATGTTTATCAAACGGTTACCTTACACCTTTCTGGTAGGTCGGACGGTCTGGGTCTCAACAACAACAACATATGTTTATCAAAAGTTGAGAGCATATGTTTATTATAGAAACTCGTTTTAAATGACACTTCCGAAAAGTGAAACAATTGTTATTCTAGTATATATGATTAATTTCTATTTTTCTGATTAAAATAATCATGAAATCATATTAGATTGACCAAATCAATATTTATTAATATTGATTTACCAAATATTTTCTTCTGTATAGTCATGCGCCCAACAACATGCATTTTATTTACGTTATACTACCTCTAAAAATGAAAAGGATGAACTCGTTCAACGGACAACAAAATTTAGTGGGTTTCACCTAGAAGTTCCACAGCTCTTGTACAAATGTGTTTGTGCAGCAACTGTCTAAACAAAGCTATCACACAATGTTGAGTTTCAACAAGCTACTATTTCTCGGGATCAATCATTGAATTATCTGGCCACGCCATTACGTTATACTACTGCTGAAATAGAAACGGATAAGCTCACTCAATACGCAACAAAATTTAATGAGTTTTATTCAGAAGCATCATAGCTCTCGTGCAAATGCATCCATTCAGCAACTGCCTAGACAAAGCTTAACCTAATGTTGAGTTTCAACCAGCAGCTATTCCTCGGGATCAGTCATCACATTATATTTGCACGTCATTATGTTATACTACCACTGAAAAGGAAAAGTATAACCTCACTTAACACACAACAAAATTTAGTGAGTTTTATTCAGAAACACCATAGCTCTAGTACAAATGCGCCCATACAACAAATGCCTAGACAAAGCTTTCACCTAATGTTGAGATTTAACCAGCAGCTATTCCTCGGAATAAGTAATTACATTACATAGACACGTCATTATATTATACTACCGCTGAAATAAAAAAATATAAGCTTACTTAACACACAACAGAATTTAGTGTGTTTAACTCATAAGCACCATAGCTGTCATACAAATGCGTCCAGGCAGCAAATGCCTAGACAAAGCTGTCACCTAATGTTGAGTTTCAACCAGCACCTATTCCTCGGGATCAGTCATTACGTTATATACATACGTCATTACGTTATACTACCGATGAAAAGGAAAAATATAAGCCCACTTAACACACTACAAAATTTAGTGGGTTTTATTCAGAAGCACCATAGCTCTCGTACAAATGCATCCATGCAGCAATTGCCTAAAAAAATATTTCACCTAATGTTGAGTCTCAACCAGCAGCTATTCCTCGGGATCAATCATTACATTATACGGACACTGGATTACGTTATACTACTGCAGAAGATGACATGGATGAACTAACTCAACGTACAACAAAATTCAGTGGGTTTTGTGGTGAAAGTTATGAATTGTAATTTATTAAGTTAGAAGTGCATTAAGTTAGGTAAGAGTGTTATTTTATTATTTATTTTATTTGTTAAATTAACTTAATTTGGTCTTGTAATCTTGTGTACTACATCGTTCATCCGACAAATAACCCTCCTATTTGCAGCGACCTTTATCAACCTGTCAATAAACATCATTCTTAAGATAAAGAGTAAAATAAAACACTCTAAAATAATGACACATGGTTTCTCAAACTTATATATTCCTTAAAATTTTTAGCTGAAGTTATTAAAATTATTATTCAGAATTTAATTTACAAAAGTATTCATCAATTTGATATTATAAATTTATATTTTATTATTCATAAAATTTTCCAATTAACGATTTGAAGCTGATTGTGATGACAGACTCAGACTGAAATCTTGATGGACTTTAAATTCAAATTCTTACCTAAAATGTAATGTCCACATGGACGATAAAAGGTTGCCTTCTGCTTTTGCTTTCCATGTTGTATGAAGAGGCATTTTTGGAGATAGTCGTTGTATGCATAATTTATTATAATACCTCATATAGAATTTCTGCATGATCACACATCTGGTTTCCTAAATCTTCTCCATCTGCTTGAAATGTCAAATATTTCTAATTCTGTATAAATTGTCTTTTAGACTCAAACTAAAATCTACCCAACTCTCGCTGCTGGCTCTGCCTTTATTTCTCCCAATTAGCTGTTGAGCTGGTGCGTGGAAGTTTTCACTAGCCGGAAATACGTTGGATGTAACTGCCTGAGATCCTAATGACCACGTGACCATCCGATGTATGTGAGCATTCTTGATTGCCCCATCACAAATGAATTAGAAATTAACGTACAGTTTTGGCGTCAGCCGGTCTGCTGTATTTTTAGCTAGAGGTAACCGTTTATTGCACAGGCCTCGACTTAACGTTTATATTTCTTGGTGTCACATCATCCTAATATGGAATATACCACGACAGTCAAATTTTGTCAGTCTCTCATATCTGTCATCACATGTTTTATTTAGATACTTCATAGTTCTTGTGCAAATACGTCTATTCATACTCTGCCTAACCAAGGTTCTTCATCTAATGTTGAGTTACAACCAGAAGCTACTGTTCGAGATCAGTCATTGCGTTTCAAACTTTTCAGTCAAAATCTCAAATTCGAAAATTTGTACACAGACAATACTTTCTCTTAACAGTAGTAAGAAAAATTAAAAATACAATGTACGGCCTGGTGTAAATATATTTGTAAACATGTTTAAAATCAATTTCAGAGAAACATGCATATTTTATTTTTGTGTTTGCATCATTCCCACGTTTTTCTTTATGCTTACGCAAGCACAAAATTCCATTTAAAACGGAAAGGAGGCTGATATTTAAACTATTAATTTTAACAAACGCAGACACTTTCGTCTAAAAAACCTGCACAAATATCTAAAATAGCATTGGTTCAAAATATGCAAAATGCATTTTCAGACTTAATTGAAATTCACTGCACTTTGCTTACACTGAATTTTAAATATGTTACAATATATTTTTTTCCAATTTTAGATGAACGGAAATTCAGTCTTTAACAATAAATTACACTGATACATTTTTTGTTTTCAAAACGATTCAAATTTGTGCAGGAAATCTTTAATAGATTAACTATATGTCTGCTTCAGTTTTAAGAAATAAATACGGTAATACGGTTCTTTTAAATAAAACACAATTACTATCGTATTTTGGGGTATTTTCAAAATATAGAAAAGTGTCTCAATTAGAACTGTATTATTAACGAAACAGTTTTTATATAAGATGTAAAAGTTTCACTATAAATATCCGTTGGAAAAATAATTTTAATATGTTAACGAATTTTCGATGCATTTTAATAAAAGCGACTTTAGAAAATTAAAATTACAGTTCTTATACAGTGTTAGCAAGAAATAAATTTCCCACTTCAGAGGGCTCTAGAATGCGTTCTATTGGTCCAAATGAGATAAATTTTGAAATACAGATAATTCAAATGATGCGCTTGACATTTATTAAATCAAAAATTTTAGTATCAACATTCACCTATAGATGGCGCTATAACACAAATGGTATTTATTTGCATATATTAAAAACGTGAAACATTATTGGCGTTACAGCACATGCCTAGTAGCATTATTCTTTGGACAAAAAGAAGGTGGATTCTGCACGAGCATTAGCTACTTCTCAGCACATCATGCCAACGTTGCAAAAAAAAGCGCTACTGCTGAAATTGTTCTACCAGAACCAGCAGAACTCCGTTGCAGCTGTAAAAGAATTCCGTCGTATGAAGCAGATACTACGAAGAGGTCCAATGTCTCCATGTGCCCTACGCAAGATAAAGAAATTTGAAAAAACTGGGCAACTTGGCATTCTTCCAGGTAGAGGACGAAAGCCAATCCAGTCTTTTAGCGTCAAAAATGTGACTGTCGCGGTCATTGAAGCCAACAGTCATTCGCTGCATGGTAGTGTGAGTGTGCCAGCTGTTTCCCCTGTATTGGATATGCCGTATTCCACTGTACGAAAAATCTTCCGGCGGATTTTGAATTTTTATCCCTACAAAATCAAGTCTGTACACCTATTGCAGGACGGAGACTCAGAGGTTCGTAAAACTTTTGCACTTCAGTTCCTTGCTCGAATGGTGGATGACGTCAGTTGGCCATGGAACATCCTGTGGTCTGACTAAGCCCACTTTTGCCTCAATGAGCAAATTAACACCTACAATTGTCGAATTTGGGCAGCCGAAAACTATCCAGGAACAACCTTTGCATCCTGAAAAAGTGACAGTATGGTTTGGTTTTACGGCTACCTTTATCATTGGACCGCATTTTTGAAGAGGTAACTGCAACTGGAATCAAAACCTGTTCCGTCACAGGACTACGGTACCGTAATATGCTGAGGGATTTTGTAATCCCACAACTTCAACAGCGTGGATGCCTTCAGGACATCATTTTCTTGCAGGATGGCGCACCTCCTCACATTGAGCGTAGTGTAAAGCAATTACTAACACAGCATTTCACAGCTGAACGGGTGATCATCCGGCATTTTCCAAAAGCATGGCCTCCTCGTTCGCCGGATATCACCCCCTGCGACTTTTGGTTGTGGAGTTTCCTCAAGGACAATATCTACCGTAAAAGGCCAGATCTGAAGGACAGCATTCGGCGCCATGTTCTTGATATTCCGGCAGACTCACTCCGGTCAGCTGTGGAAATATGGTTCTGCGATTAGAGCACATTGTTGAACATGAAGGGGGACATACTGAGTAGTTTTAATAATACTTTTTTAATATTATTTAACATTTATAAAGCCTATTAAATGTTGTTTTGTGTATTACAGCGCCACCTATCGGCGGATTTTTGTACTAAAATTTTTGATTTAATAAATGTCAAGCGCATCATTTGAATTATCTGTATTTCAAATGTTATCTCATTTGGACCAATAGAACGCATTCTAGAGCCCTTTGAAGGGGGAAACTTATTTCTTGCTAACCCTGTATTTAAATCATTCACTAAAGTTGCATTTAGACATCGGTAAATAAAGTTATTTTAATAACGTTAATTAATAACTGGAATCCTAAAATATTTGCTTCAAAAAATGCATCTTAATAATTAAGTACAAAAAAAATATAAACTTTTTTTGCAAAACATTAATTCAGTGAAGATTAGTGCTACAATTTTATCAAGGATACAAGAGCATAAGATACAAACCACTTTCACCCACGCTTCATGTGGGCAAAATGGCAAGTGGTCACTAAATTTGACTCCTTGTAAAAAACCTTGCTTCTCCAACCGGGAATTGAGCCCTGGACCTTCGAAGTGGTCAACCGATGCTCAAACGTTGAGATACTGGGTTGAAATTGCAGGCTTTTGTTCTCGAAATGGACTTTGCATTCTTCACTCTCTAATGTCCGATTGGCATGCAACTAACGATCTGACTGACCACCTCCTGCTATTTTTACCTCAAGTTAGCCTCCCGATGCAATTTTCACCCTCCAAGTTAGCTTTATGTGTGATCGTTGTCTTTCTGGTTTAAAATCTGCGCTCAATATCCCAGAGTCCACTGAATCCGTGCTAGCCGTACTAGGGTCACTTTCAAACTCCTGACATATTTGTACTAACCTACAGGGTTGATTTGTTCGGTCGCCATTGTAAAGAACCTTGCTGCTCCAACCGGGAATGGAATCCTAGATCTTCGAACGAGCCAGCCAACGCTCTACCTTTGAGCTACTGGGACGAAATTGCAAGATCATATTGTCTAAGTGAACTCTGCAACATACACAATAAAATTCCTGAATACCAAAAACCATTGCAAATTTGGGCATAAAAATGGCACACATTTCAGAGTTCTGTTAAAATATAATTTGTTGTATGTTAAACAATAATTCGCCTCCGACCACGTTATGTGGTACATCATGGAAAAGTATCATAATGAGGTCTAAAATACGACTTTGAATCTCTATGGAACGAAACATTTAAGAATCCATGGATACGAATCAACCAATTTTTATTAATGCCTATCTGTGTGTCAGTTTCTGTATTTCTCTGCGCACAATATCTCTCCAGCAATTTTAAAATAATCGAATGAAACTAAACTGGATGAGATTATTTCAATGGATAAACATCAGACTCTGGTTGATTTGCACAGACCAAGATAAATCCCATAAATTGTTTTTCGAAAATCAGAAAACGCTACAAAAACATAATAACTCAAAACATATGAAAATAGCATTTCAATATCTAATTTTTTAATCCAATGCTATTTATTGTATCACGATTTCATACGCCGTTCTCAGAATATTTTATTTTTCATTTTTTTTCGTTTACTGCATTTTAGAAGCAGTCAGCACTTTGTCCGTCAGGGTTCTCTGCTCCCAATCGTTATTAGAAAGTCAGTTATCGATTTAATTTCTGAGCAAACCAACATGAGAAATAATTTACTGGAATGTTGATTTAGAAGACGTCATTTTGTATAACGGGGTGGTGATATCATGGCTGTCTTACCCTGTAATATTTATCCAGGCTTTATAGCGTTGAAGGAGCTTTTGTAGAATCCAAATTGTCATGTCATTGTTAGATGAATCGACATAACTCAATGCCTCTCTAATAATCAATTACTCAGTTCGAAATACGGTTAGATTGGTGACTCTAACGGTTAGAGTCCTTGATAAAAGCATCATTATATGTTCTACAAGAAACGTGTATGATGCTGTCACTATATATTTTAAGTGCACTACTAGGAATGTTTTGAATGATTTCAAGAGCAAGCTTTTTTGAATGACTTTCAAAATAGAATTTTTAAACCATAGTTAAAAACCAGAAATTGATATAGAACAAATTTAAAGTTATATAATGATAGCTAATATACTCTAAAATAAGCATAAATTATAATGCATTTTTTGTGTATATTCCTTTGTATTCCTTTCACTTATTTCTTTGTATTTCTTTTATTATAAACATCAAACTACAGGAAAACTCCAAATGTGATCAACATATCTGATATAAAGGAAGAGATTCAAATCCAGACATACAATTTACTTCTCAGTTATTTCTTATATTTCTTCAAGTTGTTCTTAAACATCTCTTAAAATAATGCATCTTCTGCTCATTTCAATGAATAAATCTCCTAAAAATTTTCAAAATTGCATTGAAAATTCCAAGAAAACTTATTACATGAAAACACCAAATGTAATCAATACTCCAGCAGTTTTCAGTAAGAGATTCAAATCCAGAGAAAACATACCCAAACATGTAAAAGATAAATCTGGTTTCATACCATCCAACAGTGACATGAACTGTAGCATACTTTTGTTACTGACTTCAGAATAGCGTCTACCATGCATACGCATAATTTCGTGCACAACAATCCTACAGCTCTTCCACGTTGCAGTTGCTGCTGAGCCAATAATGGGCAAAATGATCATCCAGGTACTGTAGAAGAGTGCTCTAATCGTATTATTTGTTGTCATCTCATCCATATTAAAATGATGTTTGGTTACTAAGTACAATGAAGATGTAACAGATAAACAATAAATTAAAAACACACTCGTTGAGGCCATGTCCTCGATTTGAATCCAAATTCTTCGCAAATCAGCGTACATGTCGAGAGCTGACTGGATGTTCTCTGGTGATGGGTGAAGTAGAACTATTCGCAGGTGGTCATAAAATCTTTTCAGTAGTATTTGACCAAATGAAATATAGACGAAGCAAAACAATATGACTGTTATTGTTGGGAAAGAATATAAATTTAGAGCAGTGGATAGTTCCAATATTGGAAAAATAGTTTTTAATAGCCATGAAGGTACTTTGCAGTCAAAACAGAACCAGGTTTTGTAATGATAGTTTTCACTATTCACGTTTAATACCCAAATAACTGCTGCCGAAGGAAGCAGCAAACTAGATGCGCACACTAATGCAAAAAAACTTTTCAGAGACATGCTAGTATATTGTTGGTGATAGCATGCAAATTCGCTTAATTTGGTGAGGATTATTCTCAATTTCTTGATTTTGATTATAAAAACTACTCTCAATAACAAAAAAGAAAAAAGTACAGTAAGTGCATTTAAACAAGATACAAAGTTAGTATTTCTACTGAACAATTTATCTATTCTATAGATTGTTGCAAACAAAGAAAGCAAGCAAAAATAGATTGTCACTATAAATGTAGTAATTTCTTTTATATTCCTTGACTTTTTCGTTGCCGTCCCCGCTTGAATGATTGAAGGCACTCCCACGAGTGCAAAACTGAAATTAATTATTTTAATATAGTAATTAATTGCAGAAGATTTATTTAATTCCTTTGACATGTTTTAATGATTTTAAACTTATATCCTCTATCTAACAGGAAATTGCTTATAAAGTTCACAAATAATATTATAAATAAATGCTTTTATAAGCTTTATTCACACATAGAAATTTAGGATTGTCTTAAACCTTTATTTATAAACTTAAAAAGATATTAAGTTCAAAAGAACCAACCTCTTTTGGAGCAATACTTTCGTGCAAGATAGCTCTACTAAAGAGAGCAGAGAACGAACGACCTTAAGGTAATGATTACAGTTGAATGTATCCCGCAAAGTACAACAATGGTGATAATCTACCATTTTTGACGTCCATTTGAAATTCGACTTAAAACGTTCCCTTCGATTAATCGATAATCTATCTATCTTTGCTAAAATCGATGTTCATTTGTTATGATTCCTTAATTTGGTCATGTTTAAAAGGATGCCACAAAAGAAGAATGAAAAATATCCAATCCACTCGATTTCAAAGAAAATATATTTTTTTATTGCTGCAGGTTTATGGTTCATGATAGACAACTTTTGAAACCTGATGAAAAGTTCTACATAAATTGTAAATTGTCATTAGAATAATGAATTTCCGCTATTGATCCTTTCAATAATATACCATTAATATTATTGAAAACTTATCGATTTGACTTATCGATGTACTAAACAAACGTTGAAGCACGGGCACGGAATATCGTCAACAGAGCGTAATTATGAAGCATAACTGAACGAGTTACTTTACTCTTAAGAACAACTAGCCAACTTTGGCGACAGACAGGGTCACTTTTTTTAAAACGTTCTAAATTGGGTGGCACTGTCTAGCTCGTTACTTGCTGGGAGAGATAACTTAATGGTTAAAATACGGGGATTGCACTCGGAGGACCTGAGTTCGATTCCTGGCTCCCAATCTATTCCCTTGTTTACGCAGAGTACGCGCCCGTTAAAACTGCATTGTGTTCAAAAGTTCTTCCGAGAGGTTAGTGGCAGAGGAAGAATTATACGGTCTTGGTAGATGTCACCCTCATTGGGTTCTGAACTAAATTTAGTGGCACTGTTCCAGCCGTTTATGAGATAGCTTACACTTTCTGTAAGATGTCGGCCATCCAGACAGATACCTTAGACCTTTGGATAGGTCGAATGGTCTGGGTCGAAGAAAATGAAGCTCTGATATGTTTTTAATAGGCCATTTAACTCAACTATCAGCTTCTACCCTGGCAAACTAATTATAAGTACCTTAGAGTGTACTAAGATTTCAAGTAAACTTGGAGGCTTGACATTTCAGAAACCTGTCGGAAGGCGAAGGTTACACTTGACACCCTTAAACCCTCTTTGATATAGCCGTCTTTCTATATCTAACAAATTACTGTTCTACAAATCCTACGTTATGCCCATCATGACTTATGGTTCCCAAATGTTGAATACCGCTGCCGAAAATCATCTACGGAAACTTCAAATTATTCAGAGATTGGCTCTTCATTCTATCCTTAAAGCTCCTCGATATATCAAAATCGAAGTCGATCACAAAAATCTCAAAAGCAGACCCTTTTTGATAACCATTCAAAAATGATCACAGAATTTCTTTAGAAATCTTGGAAAGATCTCAAATGCTACAATCGACAACTAGACGGTCTACGATCCAAGGCTTTTGAAATCTTCCAAGTTACCTAGGGCGCTATTTCACAGGAAATCTGAGGATCCGTACTTACGTGTCAGACGCAGGCCTAGTGACCAAGATTTGTAGCATCTTTGAACTTCCCTTTTACATTCAATTCATTTTCCAACTCTGAGTTGAATCGTATTTTTTGAATTCGGATATTACGACGTAACTCGGCTACTCTAAACATATCACTGATCAATGACCACTATTTTATACCCATTTTTACCTTCGTCGTCCTATTTATTACGGCATTATTCAAAAATTTAATTAGACTCTAATAGACGCGACATTAGCTTTTTCTAATGCTGCAATGAAGAGCACTCGTTTTTCCTTTTAACTCCTATTTCGAAAACTCTTTATTTCTATTCCGACTTATATAACCGCAGGTGATAAAAGCTGAAATTTTTCCTTGCCCAGGGACTCCAACGAACCGATTTCCTTGATCCTCCTTAGTAGGTTATGCCCACTTACCCGCTTGCTACGCGACCGTGTAACTATGGCTCACTTAGGCCACTGCCGTGTGTTCCCTTCTTAACAGTCCTGTTCTCTACGTCCCAGTATAAAACACAACATCACTATCCCGTATTTCCGAGCTGGTTTTAGGTACATAATCCGGCACGTTGTAATCCCGTTTTAATCACTGTAAGACATCGGGTCGGTGCCTATAGATGGTTACTCTGTTAATCAGGTACATGTGTCACGAAGCGGAAAGGGAAAATTAGATGAAATAAATCTCGTGTAGAATATGCATGTTGAACTGAAAACATTGTACTTGCTGACTTAATGACTTTCATGTTTGATGACGAAAACAGAATCACTAACCACGTAACTACAGAATAAACGGTTCCTGAAATTGTGTTCCTGATTCAGTTTGCACTGAAAACATTGTACTTGCTGACTGTCATAAGGTAAAGTTGTCCTTATCAAAATTACTATACTAGGACTTACCTTTGATGCCTTCACTAAGGGTGGAGCATGTAAACTCCCGGTTCTCAAGCCGGAGATACAAATACACAAGATATAAATAAACACACTTATCTAAATTGACCAATTTATTTAATATTTAAGTTCATAGATATCCATTTATGTCTTGATTATTATTATTATTCATAAATCCATTACTATAATACATCTAGCGCTACCAATATTTCATTAATAAACATATTTACACACATAATATAACTGACACATATATTTAGACACTTTCTTTTAATCTACCGAAACTCAAAATAGTTCTTTTAGTTTAAAATACAAGAACTCGTTATTACGACATAGATTCGTACGAACTAATTGTTCATTATTAGATAACCGTTAAATGTGTGCCTTCTGTGATAATTAGTGATAAGTGAAATATATAAATACCTATGCTTTCATGCATTTCAACACTTATTCACGCAATCACTATGCTGTAAGATTCTATTGCACATCACACTTCTGAGCCACACTTTCTTTTAGCGCTCACAGTATATATTTTTTGCACAACTCAATTGACATGATACTAGTTCGTTGTCGAAAATTCAAATCTGTCGAACTTTCTGGAACAAACTTTGGGGCACTTTTTTATTTCCCCCTTTGGTTTCAAACCTTTTCTCCCATTTGTCGTTGATGCAGAAGGGGATGAACGCTGTTTATCTATGATTGCGTTCCAATTGGTTTCCTCTGCTGTATTTAGTTTGCTCATTATCTTTCTTGACATTCGTAATTGCAAGTACAACATGTCGTACAAGTATTGTAATACACTGACTTAATGACTTTCATGTTTGATGACAAAAACGGAATCACTAACCACGTAACTACAGAATACACCGTTCCTGATATTATGTTCCTGATGCGTATTGCACTGAAAACATTGTACTTGCTGACTTAATAACTTTCATGTTTAATGACAAAAACGGAATCACTAACCACGTAACTACAGAATATACCGTTCCTGAGATATTGTTTTTTCTTTTTCACTTTTGAAGTGCTTCTTCTAAAATACTTTAAAATAAATCATTTTCGAGATTCATTTTCGATTTTTTTATCTCTCAATTTCCGATATTTTGTGCTGGAAACGTTTTAAAATGAGCCAAATCGCCAAATGAAACTTAAATATTTTAAATATTTTAAAATTGGATCCAACTTACATTTCACTTTTCCACTTTTTTCCAATTTTCCTACAAAACTTCTCATACACCTAGGTAAATTATTTTAAGGCAGTCTAATATTCAGTGTAAAATGTAGTCATTTTGACAACATGCATTATAAAAAAAATATCTCGGAATTTATTAATTTCAAAAGAAAAGTTAGGAGCAACAAATCTTAGGGGAAAAATTCCTAGGGGAACCCCTTAACAAGTGTTTTTTAAAGTAGCAAACACAATAATTCACTTATAGAATGATATTTAAGTACGTACTTTAAGAAAGTATTTCAGTAAGAAAGTATTTTAAAGCAGTTCAATGTTTAGTATAAAACACAGTCATTTTGGCACCATGCATTGTAAAAAGTCTCTCGAATTTTATTTATTTCTGAAGAAATTTTAGGAACAGCAAATCTTTAAAAAAAATTTCCAAGGGAACAGCTTAACAAGAGTTTTCTTAGACTCTCAAGCACAATAAGTCACTCATAGAATGATATTTAGTGATATATAAAGCCCATCTGGGGCCGAGTTCACTGTGACTTTCAGATTCATAAGAGATGAGTTGTATCTATAGGACTCGAGAGTGAATCCCAGGGACGGATGGATGTTCGTGAATCGCTGAACATTTTTACATAATCTTAACTTTAAAACATTACACATTAAATTCAACATTTTTAACTTTGAAAATAAATATTATTTATTAACATCTATTTATTATGATTAAAATTACATTAATTCATTAACAATGCTTGAAGATAAAAGCACCGTTTGAGACCAGGGTTTTTAATATTATTCCAAAGATCAACAAGAAAGATCAATCATGATTAAAGCATTTATTATGAAACACTTTCCAACTTCAATGCAATTTTATTTAAACATGTCTATAATGGAATACATTCCCCGGTAACATTTCAAAACTTATCACAATACTACATTAATTTATTATATTTGAAAACTTAAACCTTCATCGAAAAAATGAACTTCATTCAAATGACGGCATTGAAATATAGATTACCTGGTTTAAACATCTCTAAAATGTGATATATTCCTCGGTAATAATTTTAGAATTATCATAATACCACGATAATTTATTATATTTAAAAACTTCATCGAAAACAACTGAAATTCATTCAAATGACGTCATAGAAAAAATAACACGCCTGGCTCTCTCTATAAAAACAACATTTCATTCATAAATAATTTCCCATTCATGTCATTCATCACAATACTATAATAATTTATTTTATTTAAAAATTAAGACCATGGAGCTACAAGTAATTTAACTCTATGCTTAAAACTTCATCGCAAAAAATCGTCCTTCTCTCTGTAAAGTCAATGAATATTTCTTTCATATCAGCTATTGAGACTCCATGAGCTAAATTCTTTTGCGTTAAAAAAATACAGCAATTCCTATACAACTCATTCTACATATTTTGCTGTTTACAGTTTACATAGGTGAAAAATAGGCTTCGTTGTAGAGATAATCAAATTTGGATGAGCATTTAAACTCAAATATATTGTAATTGCGTTGTTTCAGTATGTAGATGCATAGAATTTAAGCAAAAATAAAGTAGTTTTAGGACGGATACAACACTCAATATGAATTAAAAAGAACTTTAAAAATCACTATTTTGAGACAAGATGGATGCCATATATCATTTTGAAGTGGGTCACGTGATCTTTTCATATCATGGTCACGTGATCGCGTCATATAAGAGGTTTTATTATTATTTTAATTTTTATTTAAAAAACTACTGAATATATTTCGCTGAATTTTTTTTTATATATTTTATGGAACAATTTGAATATTACCTAAAATTTTCGAAGTAATTTGTGAATTTTAAATCCACTTAAAAAATGTTTGAAAAATTAGGTCCCATAGGGCTCAATGTATTTCATTTTTTCAACCCGGGTTCAATCCAAAACTAATTGTGTGATATTATTCATTTATATTCCCATAGGTCCTACAGACCGTCTGAATAACATACTAAAATTTCATTTTGATTAAGTCATTTTTACGGCAGTTATCGTGCTAACGGACAGACAGACAGACAGAATAAACAAACAAAGTCATAAACACTTTTCAACTTTGTTGTAAAGTGTTAAAAATCGACTTAATATATACCGGGACTGGCACATACCTCTGTATTTCGGGTCTGTTGCTCGGCATGACTGGAAGCTTTGTCGTTTCTTTTTCTGACATGTGGGGTCAACTTTGTCTTTTTAACACTTTACAACAAAGTTGAAAAGTGTTTATGACTTTGTTCATTCTGTCTGTCTGTCTGTCTGTCTGTCTGTCTGTCTGTCTGTCTGTCCGTTAGCACGATAACTGCCGTAAAAATGAGTTTATCAAAATGAAATTTTAGTATGTTGTTCAGACGGTCTGTAGGACCTATGGGAATATAAATAAATAATATCACCCAATTAGTTTTTTATTGAACCCGGGTTGAAAAAATGAAATACATTGAACCCTATGGGACCTAATTTTTCAAACATTTTTTAAGTAAATTTAAAATTCACGAATTGCTTCGAAATTTTTAGGAGATATTCACATTATCCCATAGAATATATAAAACAAAATTCAGTAAAATATGTTAAGTAGTTTTTTAATTAAAAAAATTATTTAATATAGGGAAAAAAACAAATTCAATTAAATTCTGACTTTGGGATATCTTCCAGAAAGAAAAGAGAGAGATATTATATAATAAATATCTCTCCATTTGTTTAAACGTTTTGCATATGGGAGTGGCTTCATATTTTAAAATAAATTTGGTAGATTACAATTTTTCATTTTTTTTAAATTTTATATAACTCTTCATGATAAATTTAATTGATGGTATTTTAAATGCACTTTCCTACGTCCTAGAGAGTTAAAATTTGGTACACAGCTTAAATTTGTTGAACATTTTATTCGACAAAAATTTGATGGATCTTTAAATATAGATCATACATTTTTTTCGAAATGGCCTGAAAATAATCCCCGTTCACTTCTATAAATCATTGGTGTAATATTGTTAAAAATTCTGATGTGGACAGCACATGTCTTTCTCTGCAGACTCATATTCGTTCTCTTTATTTATTCAATGATAATTTGAGTTTATCTGCACAACATAAGTATTTTAAATGACATTGAATTTACACGTTAAACTTAAATTTGGTTCTCATTTGATAGCTGGACTTATTGTCAAAGGTGGCGTAGCGAAAACGCGAAAAAACTAGAATATCTCAAGAACGGCTAGTCCTAGAGTAATGGGGTTAGTCTTATTCTTTTTGTTGTGAAAAATCACATATAAAATAGGAATTTAATTGATATAATTGAGCACACGTAGTCTTTTATTTTTATATATAACGATTTTTGCTGGCCATTTCGCAAAAATAGCCCGTTCCTTTTTCCCGAATCGTAGTAGAATAACCTACAAATTATTTATATACAAAATTTTGTTAAATTTGGTATATAAATCACTTGTAGGTTATTGAAATATTATACTCCAAATTTTGTTAAATTTGGTTCATTAGTTTTTAGCTAGAGTGGATAAAGGCAATTTCTGCGGCCATTTCGCAAAGAAGGCAGATTCTTTTATTACGAATCGTACTATAATCTAATGAACATCAGGATTTCCCACAAAAAACATACCTACCAAATTGTATGAAATTCGGTCCATTAGTTTTTCAATTAGAGTGGATGTAATATCCACACAGACACACAGAAACATACACAGATACACCCTTACACACACAGACGTCTTCCTAAAAGTAGTTTTTTCGTGTTCTAGAAGTCCCAAAACGTGTAGATCCTTTGAAAATTCGAGTTCCGATCTTCGGCACGATTCCAATACTTTGAGTACATACACATATACATATATATTATCTGTGTATTATCTGTGTATCTAAATTCCGTGCCTATGCAATTACAATAGTTGTGATTTTAAATGATCCCTAAACTTTTATTATTTCTTCAAGGAAGCCTAATTTTAACATATGCAGAATGCAAATATCTCAAGCGATTGTAAGATGAATTACATAAGAATTGCTGAATTTTTTTCACACAAAATTATTTAGCTCTGGAGTCTGAAATACAAGTTATATGAATGAAATATTCATTGATTTTGCATAAAGAATCAGATGATTTATATTTCGATACAGTTTTAAATATTTAAGTATAATAAATTACTGTAGTACTGTGATAATGTAAAAGATATTACCACTGAATGAATCACATTTTAGAAATTTTTAAATGAAATTACATTTCAGTTGGAAAGTGTTTCATAATCAATGCTTATGCATGATTGATCTTTCTTGTTCTAGAACTATAATTGTTTATTTAATAAGAAATTTGTGCATATGTACATCCTACAGGACAACAGGAATTATTTGTCCAACAGGACAGCAGGAATTATTCATCCAACAGGACATGTTAAATTATTCAGTAGAGCTAAAATAAAATATTTTTTTCTTGGTGTCACTTTCTGTCTTAATATGTTTAACTTTCTATCTTTCTGTTGATCTCTGTAAAATGTGCAACCACAATAGCTGAACTCTTCCAAGTTTTTTTTAAATCGGCAATCAAGTGACATATCTTGATCCGAAACTGACTAGATTTTGCCACAAATATTAAAATAAGAACTGGCTATTTCTTTTAAATTAATAACAAAAATCGATGATAAAAAAATTGGCAGTGATTTTAGTCTGATCAAGACGAAATGGTTCTTCATGAAAGACATTTTGTAAAATAAAAATTAACTTTTACAATGTCGAAAAAAAATAGCTCTATCCAATATCTGCTTTAAATCCAAGCTTGAAAAACGCAAATTTCCATACTTCGTCAACTTGACAAGATGATTACCCGAAAACTGTCAAAGCTTTTCATAGAAATGCATTAAAACCAAGAAATAGATTTCCTAATACATATAATTCTGTTGGTTACTATTTATATCTATTATTTATAATTTCGAATACATTTCAAGTGAAAATAAGGAAAATGAAACTCACTCGAACAGATATATTTTAATTTTGAAAACATAACGAGCTCAATCCAAAATCTAATAATAACCAATTATAAGTATTTCTAAGAGGTGCACATTTTTAATTATTATTCATAGGTAAAACTTTTAGTTTTGAGACATAAACGTTAAAAACTTAAAATTATTTTAATAATCATAAGTTTTAATTATCTGATTTGCCCGATTCTTGTTTTTGGGTAAAAATATGTCAAATACCGCAATGTTATCTTCGTATAAGCACAATATACAGTAAAGAATACGTTTGTCAACTGGTTTTGAAGGAAAAAATAAGTCTTCATCAAAACAAGAAAAGGGAGCGACTTCACTTATTTGAGTAAATTCGGAAATTGCAGTAGAGTAACACACGTATCTGAAGGTATGAAAAAACTATCTAACTCCACCAGGAGAAATAAAGAACAAGAAACATCAATCATGCTTCTAAAATGCAATACATTCCTCGGTAATATTTTAAAACTTCTCACAATACTACATTGATTTATTATATTTGAAAACTTAAACGTTCATCGAAAAAAATGAACTTCATTCAAATGACGGCATTGAAATATAAATTGCCTGGTTTAAACATCTCTAAAATGTGATATATTACTCGGTAATAATTTTCGAACTATCATAATACCACGATAATTTATTATATTTAAAAACTTCATCGAAAACAACTGAAATTCATTCAAATGACGTCATAGAAAAAGTAACACGCCTGGCTCTCTCTAAAAAAGCAGCATTTCATTCATAAATAATTTCCCATTCATGTCATTCATCACAATACTATAATAATTTATTTTATTTAAAAATTAAGACCATGGAGCTACAAGTAATTTAACTCTATGCTTAAAACTTCATCGCAAAAAATCGTCCTTCTCTCGGTAAAGTCAATGAATATTTCTTTCATATCAGCTATTGAGACTCCATGAGCTAAATTCTTTTGCGTTAAAAAAATACAGCAATTCCTATACAACTCATCCTACATATTTTGCTGTTTACATTTTACATAAGTAAAAAATGGGCTTCGTTGTAGAAATAATCAAATTTGGGTGAGCATTTAAACTCATATATATTGTAATTGCGTTGTTTTAGTATGTAGATGCACAGAATTTAAACCACAATAAAGTGGATTTAGGACGGATACAACACTCAATATGAAACAAAAAGAACTTTAAAAATCACGATTTTGAGATAAGATGGATGCCATACATCAGTTTGAAGTGGATCACGTGATACTTTCATATCATGGCCACGTGATCGTTTCATATAAGAGGTGTTATAATTATTTTAATTTTTATTTAAAAAACTACTGCATATATTTCGCTGATTTTTTTTTTATATATTTTATGGAACAATTTGAATATCATCTAAAATTTTCGAAGCAATTTGTGAATTTTAAATTCGCTTAAAAAATGTTTGAAAAATTAGGTCCCATAGGGCTCAATGTATTTCATTTTTTCAACCCGGGTTCAATCCAAAACTAATTGGATGATATTATTCATTTATATTCCCATAGGTCCTACAGACCGTCTGAACAACATACTAAAATTTCATTTTGATTAAGTCATATTTACGGCAGTTATCGTGCTAACGGACAGACAGACAGACAGACAGACAGAATGAACAAAGTCATAAACACTTTTCAACTTTGTTGTAAAGTGTTAAAAAAGGTCGAACAAAGGAGGCAAGAATGATGTGGTAGAATACTAAGAATGAAGAGTAAAAATGGAGAAACTAAAAATAGCAGAACATAAAAGTATGAATGAGAACTTTATAAAACAAGAAAAGAACGATTAGAAACAACTAATCTATAAAAATAACAAGAAAGATCAATCATGCTTAAAGCATTGATTATAAAACACTTTCCAACTTCAATGCAATTTTATTTAAAAAAAGTCGAAAATGCAATACATTCCTCGGTAATATTTTGAAACCTATCACGATACTACATTGATTTATTATATTTGAAAACTTAAACCTTCATTGAAAAAAATGAACTTCATTCAAAAGACGGCATTGAAATATAAATTGCGTGGCTTAAATATCTCTAAAATGCAATACATTCCACGGTAATATTTTTAAATCTATCATAATACTTCGATAATTTATTATATTTGAAAACTTCATCGAAAACAACTGAAATTAATTCAAATGACGTCATAGAAAAAATAACACGCCTGGATCTCTCTATAAAAGCAGGATTTCATTCATAACTTTCTCCATTTCATTCATCACAATACTATAATAATTTATTTTATTTAAAAATTAAGACCATGGAGCTACAATTCATAAAGTTTATGCTTAAAACTTCATCGAAAAATATCGTCCTTCTGTTTATAAAATCAATTAATATTTCATTCATATCAGCCATGCAGACTCCATGGACTGAATTATTTTGTGTTAAGAAATACAGTAATTCTAATACAACTCATTCTACATATTTTGCTGTTTACATTTTACATAGGTGAAAAATAGGCTTAATTGTAGAAATATTCAAATTTGAATGAGAATTTAAACTCAAATATATTGTCATTGTGTTGTTTTAGTATGTAGATGCACAGAATTTAAGCAGAAATAAAGTAGTTTTAGGATGGATACAACACTCAATATGAATTAAAAAGAACTTTAAAAAATCACGAATTTGAAACAAGATGGATGCCATATCTCATTTTGAAGTGGGTCATGTGATCGTTTCATATCATGGTCACGTGATCGTTTCATATAAGACGTGTAATTATTATTTTAATTTTTATTTAAAAAACTACTGAATATATTTAGCTGAATTTTTTTTTATATATTTTATGGAACAATTTGACTATTACCTAAAATTTTCGAAGCAATTTGTGAATTTTAAATCCGCTTAAAAAATGTTAGAAAAATTAGGTCCCATAGGGCTCAATGTATTTCATTTTTTCAACCCGGGTTCAATCCAAAACTAATTGTGTGATATTATTCATTTATATTCCCATAGGTCCTACAGACCGTCTGAACAACATACTAAAATTTCATTTTGATTAAGTCATATTTACGGCAGTTATCGTGCTAACGGACAGACAGACAGACAGAATGAACAAAGTCATAAACACTTTTCAACTTTGTTGTAAAGTGTTAAAAATGAAAATCTGTCTGTCTGTCCCATCATCACGGGAGAACGGCTGAACCGAATTTGATGAAATTTTGTGGGTAGCCTGGAAATAGTCCCACATAAAATTTAGTCTATATATGGAGTTTCTACAATCAGTGGTTCTCGAGATATTAGTAAAAACTATATTTTCGTTCGTCTCATCGTCACGGGAGAACGGCTGAATCGAATTTGATGAAATTTTGTGGATAGCATTTAAATAGCCCCCCATAAATTTAGCCCAAGTTTCGAGTATCTAAGACTAGGGGTTGTCGAGATATTAATGAAAAACGAAACTTTTTCTTAGGAGTTCTCCTCTCTAACTCCGTGGTTTATCCAAACGAAAAGCTTGAAAATCGTTTGAAAGTGAATTAAAACTGTATCTCAGAGTTTGGGGGGAGATTTTTTGCACTAATTAGTCACTTTCGGAAAACATCAATTGTTTGAAACATGATTTAAATGGGAAATCTATCTCCTTGGTTTATATTATACAAGCTTTTACTGAAAAATGAAAAGTATAAAGAAATAGAAATGGCTATTAAATTTTGCATTTTATGAGGAAGATTCTTATATCATGTTGCTCGGCAACGGAAAGAAATTAAATGTGTTGTTAATATCTATTATTATTTTTTCTATTTGAATAAAATAAATAAATGGATGTAAAAATATATTTTTAAATGAACGGTTTGATTGTTCTTTTAATTATATAAATTGCCGACTGCGTACATCCCTTTCATTTATTTTAGCAAAGTGGTTTCCAGCTCATATATTGTGTTTAGCTAATAAACTCATATATTGTGTTTACCCAATAAATTCAATTAGCCGATTGTTGAAGCAGAAAAAGATTAGAACGGATGTATCTTATAATACAATTTTGGTGTTTTCATTTAGTATATACAAACGGGATCAAGATATTTTATTCTTCAGATCTGCAAATTCAGAGCTACGAATTTAGCGGAATATCTCTAAATAACTTGGTAACTTCTCTTAAACTTTACCAAATTAGCGGAAATGTTTCCAAATTTATAAAATTGGCGCAAATCAATGATTTGTTTTTTAGAATAGAGTACTGAAATGATGTTTCGGTAGCATTTGTCGATCAATCCATACATCCTACTTAGTAACACATTTAACGAATTTTTTTAATATCACGAAATTGATAAAAGTACGTGTGAGACCATAAAAATATCCTGGAATTGATAATATCGCGCTTAATAAATGAAAATAATTGTATTTTGTTAGCGGATAGTATTGTGATGATGTTTCGTCAATTTATCGCAAAATGGGTCTATATGTTCTACAGTCCCACTTGGCGATAAATTTGGCGATTTTTTAGGTTATCGCTAAATTGACTAAAATGTCGCCAAACCTTCCATGGAGATCGCATTATTCAGACGATATGATTTCCATCAATTTATTTGAAGCAAATGATATCATGTCGCTTAGCAACGGATCCAATATGTTATGCCGCATACGATTTTATATTAAATCTTTTCCGATTTGAATAATAAAGATATGTATATAAAATAAATGTCATTGACATTGCATTTTTGACTGGATAATATCAATTACGGTCCAGGTTTAAACATTCTTATAATTGATATTTTCGGGGACTGTTGATTCAGGGATTATTGATATTTTCAAGTTATTATGCCATTGTTTTATTATGACGAAAATTGTTGAAATTCATTTATAGTACTTTGTAAGAGTAATCTTCTACAA
Source organism: Amaurobius ferox (assembly GCA_951213105.1). Classification (NCBI taxonomy): domain Eukaryota; kingdom Metazoa; phylum Arthropoda; class Arachnida; order Araneae; family Amaurobiidae; genus Amaurobius; species Amaurobius ferox. The sequence continues at coordinate 28,990,542 of OX578140.1, forward strand.
ATGCATTATATCTTCTAATCTACGAGAATATAGGTAGTATAGGTATATTGGCATATATTTTGTTATATATTGGCATGTATTGAAATCAATTACGCCTTCTGGTATGAAGATTACGGGGATTATTGATATTTCCAATTTATTAACTCGAATTCGAATTTTCGGCCCCGTCACAATACTTTCCTTATACATTATGTATATAAGGAAAGTAATAAATGGATATAAAAATATATTTTAGAAAAGAACGATTTGATTTTTCTTATAGCATTTTTGACTGGATAATATCAGTTACGGTCTTTAGGTTTAAACGTTATTATTATTGATATTTTCAGGAAATTATTGATCCAGGGATTATTGATATTTTCAAGTTATTATACCATCGTTTTATTATGACAAAAATTGTTTAAACTCATATATTGTACATTGTACGAGTAATCTTCTACAAATACACGGGTATATCTTCTAATCTGCGAGAATATAAGTAGTACAGGTACATTTACATAAGTTTTGATATATATTGGCATATATTGGAATCAATTACGACCTTCTGGTATAAAGAGCACGGGGATTATTGATATTTTCAATTTATTACGTCATCTCTTTTATTTTGGCAAATATTTTTGAGACTCATACTGTAATACGGGTAATCTTCTACTAGCACACTGGCATATTTTCTAATCTGCGACAATATAAGTAGTACGGGGTTGCATATATTGTTTCAATTCCTTTTTTTTGTAAATTTGCTTATAAAAGGGGTCAGGATGTTTTATTCTTCAGATCTGCCCATGAAGATAATTTTGCACAGTGAGAACAGATATTCTTAAACTTCTCTTTAAGAGCAATAAATTTAATATTTTACCAGAATTTGCACATGATTGCGAATTATAAGTTTCTTTATATTATATATTCCGTACGAAGAACGGGTATGCTGCTAGTTAATAAATAAACTTATTAAAACGGTAACGGTCTAGAACTCGAATTGTTTCTATAAAGAACTAGAGTTGTTTGAAACAGCTAATAAATGTACTAACGCTGCTTGCTGTTTTTTCGATGAAGGGTGCCTTAGCCTTAGAAACTAGTTGGAAACCATATTTTTCAGCGTACGCTGTGGTTATATCAAGATTTTTTTAAGATAACATTGCTTTTTACTACAATTTTGAGTGTATTTTGACTTCAGTGTCACATGAAGTAGAAATACATAGCTGGCATCGACAGTTCTTTGCAATGTAAAAAAAAATTCGAAATGCATTTATGGATTTAATGTATCTGAACTTCACATTGCTTTATAATATTCTATTACAACCGAACTATATGTTCAAAAGTTATCTTCAGTAGAAATGTAAATAAAATGTGACAGTTTTAAAGCATTTTATCATCATGTTGGTTTAAGAACTAAAACAACACTACCAAAAATATAATAATCATAAACTGCTTTGATAGAAACTCTGCGTGGGTATTTTGATAAAATTTTCTAGAATTTCCTTGTATTAAACATGTTAACTTTCATCTATTTTCCCTCTAAAGTAGGAATAAAAATATTACTTTAAGGATGGTTTAATGTTTCCCTATACTGGTTTAGAAACTTTATACATATATATATAATATATATGTATAAATATATATATATATATATATATATATATATATATATACATATATATATATATATATATATATATATGCATATATATATATATATAATATATATATATATATATATATATATATATATATGGATTCAAATGAATAAGAAATGAAAGAAGTAAAAACGGATGGGGATGCTTACAAGGAAGTCGAACGGCCAAGGGGGATTACGACCCCTTGTTCCCGGTTGAAGCACGCTTTTAATCCCAGGAAACGTTCCCGGAACCAGACTCGCCTGAAGCAGTCCTCCATATACCAATGCTGGAAAAGCAAAATCCAATCCACTGAAAAAGCAAATCCAATCCATTGAAAAAGCCAAATTCAATCCATTGAAAAACGTACTTGAAAACCCAGATCATCAACATGAAACGATACTAATAGCAAGACTACTTGGATGCCTAATGTCTAAACAACCTATAACATCCATATCAGCACTGACTTTTCATTACGTGCAAGTCCTTGTAAGTCCTTATAACATGTTACGGTTAAGATACATGTCACAGTTAATCTTTTTGCATCCAGCGTGACGTAACTATAATAGTTCATAGAATTTTGCATAAAAGTCCTGATCATACTTTTTGTATGATTTTTCATAATAATGCTTTAGGAAATGTAACGGATATAGCTGTTTTTTCGCTTCGCATACCAAATTACGTTCGCATATAATGCGTTCGGTCTTTGTTGTATTTAATCTTTTAATCCTGTTAAGATGATTGAGTATTAAGTTACGTAGTACGCCTATACTCAAGTTGGAATTCCAGCTGATGATATAGTTTATGCTGACATCAAAGGTCTTTCTTTTATCATACATTTTAAAGCAAATACTTTCTTTGTTGTCGTAATAAATGCTTATATCTAAAAACTCTGTTATTTCTTTCTTCACTTGTTTTGTTTCGATCAATTCCAAATTTGCGGGATAAAAGTTGAAGTTAAATTGATAATTACTTTCAAAATTTCCAATAAGCACATCGTCCACAAATCTGAAATAGGGAATTTCATTTAGATAATGAGTTCCGATCTCATACTTATTCAAATAGATATCAGCCAACATGGAGGAACAGCCACCCCCCATGGGAATACCTTGAATTTGTTGATAGAATGAATCTCCGTTGTAAAGTAAGTTTTCATATAAAACGAATTTGATGAGGTTTTCGTAACTATTGATGTTGATAAATAGATGCAAATTGTATTCATGAAATGTTTCGATCATGATCTCAAACAGATCCTTTAAATTTATGTTATTGAATAAATCTTTAAAATCGTAGCTTTTAAGGTGTAATCTCTCTGGTATTTTGCTCAACTTTTCTATGACTTCATTACTATTTGATACCATTACCGTACCACTTGATTTTATTTTCGCCATTGTAGGTCTTAAAATATTCAGCAGGATAGCATTTGCCTTAGTTAAATAAGTTCCACATCCCACAGTCACCGGTCTAAATTTGACGGGTGACTTATGCATTTTAGGTATTAATACCAGGTATGGAAATTTGATTGTAGTGATTTCAATACCGATCCTTTTATACAATGCTGTGATTTTGTTTTCATTTGCCGTTTTAGACAAAACATTTAGTTTATACATTGTTTCGTTGTCGTAACATTTTTTTAATTGCTCTACATAGTATTTTTTGCAAGTAAATGCATAGTTTGAGGTAACTTTGTCCATATAAGTGATCACATACATATTTTGAAATATTTTCAACCGGTTCTTGTCCATTTTATAATTAGTAATTTTATTTTGTCGGTTTTTGTAATAAAGATTAAAATCAGCTAAAACTGCACTCTTCCATTCTTGAAAGGTTTCCATTGGAAAACTGTACTTTACAGCTAGTTTGTAAATAAAATCATCTAGATCCTTTTTAAAAAGTTTTCCGTGATTATAAAAATTCTGAAATCTGAATTTAGTGCCCAATTGTAAAAATTCTCTAAAATCCGAATCCATTGCAACTTCTAAATCACCAGTAACAATGTGATCATGATCTCTATTGCGAAATTTACTTGATTACGGGGATTATTGATTATTGATTGAAGATTATTGATTGAAGATTACGGGGATTATTGATATTTCCAATTTATTAACTCGAATTCGAATTTTCGGCCCCGTCACAATACTTTCCTTATACATTATGTATATAAGGAAAGTAATAAATGGATATAAAAATATATTTTAGAAAAGAACGATTTGATTTTTCTTATAGCATTTTTGACTGGATAATATCAGTTACGGTCTTTAGGTTTAAACGTTATTATTATTGATATTTTCAGGAAATTATTGATCCAGGGATTATTGATATTTTCAAGTTATTATACCATCGTTTTATTATGACAAAAATTGTTTAAACTCATATATTGTACATTGTACGAGTAATCTTCTACAAATACACGGGTATATCTTCTAATCTGCGAGAATATAAGTAGTACAGGTACATTTACATAAGTTTTGATATATATTGGCATATATTGGAATCAATTACGACCTTCTGGTATAAAGAGCACGGGGATTATTGATATTTTCAATTTATTACGTCATCTCTTTTATTTTGGCAAATATTTTTGAGACTCATACTGTAATACGGGTAATCTTCTACTAGCACACTGGCATATTTTCTAATCTGCGACAATATAAGTAGTACGGGGTTGCATATATTGTTTCAATTCCTTTTTTTTGTAAATTTGCTTATAAAAGGGGTCAGGATGTTTTATTCTTCAGATCTGCCCATGAAGATAATTTTGCACAGTGAGAACAGATATTCTTAAACTTCTCTTTAAGAGCAATAAATTTAATATTTTACCAGAATTTGCACATGATTGCGAATTATAAGTTTCTTTATATTATATATTCCGTACGAAGAACGGGTATGCTGCTAGTTAATAAATAAACTTATTAAAACGGTAACGGTCTAGAACTCGAATTGTTTCTATAAAGAACTAGAGTTGTTTGAAACAGCTAATAAATGTACTAACGCTGCTTGCTGTTTTTTCGATGAAGGGTGCCTTAGCCTTAGAAACTAGTTGGAAACCATATTTTTCAGCGTACGCTGTGGTTATATCAAGATTTTTTTAAGATAACATTGCTTTTTACTACAATTTTGAGTGTATTTTGACTTCAGTGTCACATGAAGTAGAAATACATAGCTGGCATCGACAGTTCTTTGCAATGTAAAAAAAAATTCGAAATGCATTTATGGATTTAATGTATCTGAACTTCACATTGCTTTATAATATTCTATTACAACCGAACTATATGTTCAAAAGTTATCTTCAGTAGAAATGTAAATAAAATGTGACAGTTTTAAAGCATTTTATCATCATGTTGGTTTAAGAACTAAAACAACACTACCAAAAATATAATAATCATAAACTGCTTTGATAGAAACTCTGCGTGGGTATTTTGATAAAATTTTCTAGAATTTCCTTGTATTAAACATGTTAACTTTCATCTATTTTCCCTCTAAAGTAGGAATAAAAATATTACTTTAAGGATGGTTTAATGTTTCCCTATACTGGTTTAGAAACTTTATACATATATATATAATATATATGTATAAATATATATATATATATATATATATATATATATATATATACATATATATATATAATATATATATATATATGCATATATATATATATATAATATATATATATATATATATATATATATATATATATATATATATAGGGGAAAGTGTCCTAAAGTGGAATACTTAAGGCTTGGAAATTTTTGTAGCCCGGAAATATTATGTAATGTGACTGAAATAATGCATAAAATAGAATTAGACATTTTAAAAACAGAATATATTTTCATATTAAGAATGAGCACATTTTTTCTGGGCCAAAAATCATGTTTTCTAAATCCTTCCAATTTCCCATTTTACCCACACTGTGAAGGTAAAATGGGAAATGGAATTCCCATTTTACCCACACTGTGAAAGGGGGAAAATAGGAAATGGAATATGGATGAAATGGGATGCAAATTATACATGTAATTTCTTTTAGGGGAAAACGCTTTATTTTTCATAAAAAAAATTCCGAATCTACTTCAAACCGTTATATACAAAATGAACACATATATTCATCATCATGTCACTGTCAATTCCAGCGCATTCTTCATGTGCCCATCTATGAAAGAACATACACCATTCTTCACCATTTTTATCATGCGCAAACAAACTATTACAGTACAGGCAACTGTCTTCACCTTCATGTTCATCCATTACTTCGTTACTCTCATCAGATGTTGTGTTGATAACTTTTCGCTTTTTGGATATTACCACTTTCTTTCTGAAGGTAGCCTCCTTTCTTTTTCGATTTTCCATCTTCTTCTGAGCAGCAATAACCTTTTTTTTATTTTTTCTTCCTTCTCTTTGATTAATCATTCTAGTAGTCTCATCTTTTTTCAGAAATAGTACCATCGTCGGTCTCATGTCGTTATTATACTTCTTTGGTTGTTTCTCTTTTGCCTCAGGTCTAACACTCCTCTTTTGCTCTTTTTGGCAACCTTCATAGCGACGCCAAAAGCAACTTCTCCTTTGGTCAGCCTTTTTATCCAATGTCGTTACTTCATATTTTCTTAAGAGTCATTTAACCCATCTGTCTTGACGCCCCTAAATTTATGGTTTTATTTGACCTTGGGTCAACATGCTGTAAACTTTGGCGTCTTGAGACTGAAGGTATTGTCTGACGCTTCTAACACAATAAATAATGTACATAAAACTGTCTCACATTAACTGGTGTGAGATCTATTTCTAGTCTCACAGATGCGAAGGTGCTTTAATGAGGAATTTTTAATGTGATAGTCTCATGGGCAAACCTGTCTATTCCCGCTCCCCGAAACCGACGCCTGGCTATGCTATTGGGTAGAATAACTTACTACGTAGAAATATATTTTGCATAAAAATTTCAGCTTAATTGATAAGAATTTAACGGTTAAAAATTCACCTACAAGTCTTCTTAAGTATAGGTAAAATGAGATAAAACAAGGTAAAACGGGGCACTCCTATCCCATTTTACACATATGTATTCATTTGCAAGCAAAAATCTACAACAACGCGGGATGTTATGCCTAAGTTTCAAAACAAGCATGGTTTGGCTTGTGGACAACATTTTTTCAGTAAAAAATATCGGAACCCGGATACTTTACATATACATCAATAAACACTACTTTTCTATACAGCTAAAATTACATCAGAGGGTATAAAAATGCGAAAAACTTACTTTAATCGAAAACTAATCAGCCCAACTCAATTTCCAAATACACAAAAGATTTTAAATGAAAAATGAAGTAGTTACCTCTCACGCCAAGAGATAGCAGTAGTTCTTTTTGAAAAAAAACACGGTATCCCGTTTTACCTAAGTGTCCCGTTTTAAGCCACTTTCCCCTATAATATGCAGCAGTTTTGCTTCGACTTATCATGATATTCTTAATACCTATATAACCAACACACCTAACTTTCACCGTACTATTTGGCATCTCTAAAACCTTTTATTCAAACGTTTTAAAAATTATCCCTTTTACTTTTCCTACAATACATGATAGTATAAAGAAAATACATTGGAATCGTGTCGAAAACTTGAGTTTTCGACGGATCTACATGTATCAAGCACTCTAGAACACATAAAGCAATTTTTAAAATGACATTTGTTTGTGTATGTGTGTGTGTCTGTCTGTCTATATGCTTGTCTTGGCAATGTATGTATCCACACTAGATCAAAAATTGTTCGATGCCATTTCTTAAAATTTAGTAGATGGATTACCTTCTACTAAATGGATTACCTTAGTGATGATTGGAATTTGATATGATTCCGAAAAATCGAACTAGCATTTTTCTTTTCTTTTGCAGAATAACCAGAAAAATACCCAAAATCAAAAATAAAATACAAAATATGCTGAAATGTATTCACTACATACTTGCTTTATACTTCATTTTTGAAAATAAAAAGAGTACGCTCAACGCTATTGTGCTAGGATTAACCGCTATCGATATATTTCTGTTTTCTTGGTATTTGTACAACACCGTCTTTGAAAATACTTCCAAAAGCCGAATGAAACAAAATCTGAAGTAAAAAAGCAAATTGATTTTCGTTTCAAATAAGTGCAGATGTTATTTTGTGTAATTATACTGAAGTTATTGCATTATAAAACAAGAAAAATCAACCATGCGTAAAGCATTGATTATGAAACACTTTTCAACTGAAATGCAATTTTATTTAAACATCCCTAAAATGCGATACATTCAGCGCTGATATATTTTAAATTATCACAGTCCTACAGTAATTTATTATATTTGAAAACTTAAAATTTCATGGAGAAAAATGAACTTTATTAAAATGACGTCATCAAAATATAAATCGTCTGGCTCTCTATGTAAAAACAATGAATATTTCATTCATATCCCTTACATTCCAGACTCCAGAGCAAAATAATTTTGTGTAAAAAAAATTCAGCAATTATTATACAACTCATCTTACAATCACTTGTTTACATTCTGCATAGATTACAATTAGGCTTCGTTGTACAGATAATCAAAGTTTCATAATCATTTAAACTCAAAAATATTGTAATTGCATTAGCGCAGAATATAGATGCACAAAAAATACATAAAAATAAGGGGGGGGTTAAGACGAATGTAACACTAAATAGAAATTTAAAAGAACTTTAAATTTCCCGATTTTTTCATTTGTAAAAAAGATGGATGCCATATTTTATTTCGAAGTGGATCACGAGATCTTTATATAATATGGTTGTAATTATTTTAATTCTAATTTGAAAAAATACCACACATATTTTGCTGAAATTTGTTTTATATATTTTATAGGATAATTTAAATATTTTCTAGAATTTTCGAAGCAATTTGTGAATTTTACTTTGTTTAAAAAATATTTGAAAAATTTGATCTTATAGGGTCCAATGTATTTCACTTTTTCAACCCGGGTTCACTCTGAAGCTAATTGGGTTATATTATTGATTTACATTCCCATATGTCCCACAGACCGTCTCAACAACATACTAAAATTTCATTTTGATAAAGTCATTTTTACGGCAGTTATCGTGCGAACGGACAGACAGAATGAATAAAGTCATAAACACTTTTCAACTATGTTAAAAAGTGGTAAAAAGGGAAAATTAATTTGAATTTGTAGGGACAGTCATGTGCTGCCCACATAAGAATTTGATTTTCTCATACGTAGTATTGAGAAATTATTATTCTCACGAAAATTTTCGAATTCGAGATTTTTATGTCAATATATGTTTTAGCAACTCCTGAACACGTTCTGACTATTTGTAGAGGGATGCCCGTCTGTCTGTTTATCTGTCTAAAGTCAATTTCTTCTGTACAACGATAGCTGTCAGAAATATTGATGTATTTTCACTAAACCTTATATTCGGAGTTGTTAATGAAAAATCTAGAACTAGGTAGAATACTTTTTATTCGAGAAAAAATTTCGAAACTTCTTCGAAATTTATATTTCCTTAAAATGACAGCATAGGACAAAATTTGACATAATCGTGAATAAGGGGTTATTTGTAACCCAATGATCATGAAACTTAATAGTTTAAATAATTGTAGTGAAAAATAGTCGCGATATAATTGTGTTTGGGATGTTATTATCAACACCCCAAGGGGATACATTATCAAATTTCATATCAATCGAAAAAAATTTTCAAGTCCTTTAAAATGAACTGTAACCTGCTTTAATTGCGGTAAATTGGGATGAAGATACATGTTTTTAAAATTTTTCTTGTAAAATTTGCAAAAAAATTACAAGCTGCTTAAAAAGGAATTCTGATATGAGAAAGTTGAGCTGTACAGTACAGTCAATCTATATAAATAAAATTGAAAATCTGTCTGTCTGTCTGTTTGTCTCGTCATCACGGGAGAACCGCTGAACCGAATTTGATGACATTTTGTAAGTAACCTCTGAAAGAGTCCCACTTAAAATTTAGTCCATGTGTGGAGTTTCTACTATCAGTGGATCTCGAGATATTAGATAAAAACGAAATTTTCGTTTGTCTAATCATCACTGGAGAACGGCTGAAACGAATTTGATGAAATTTTGTGGATAACCTTGAAATAGCTCCCCTTAAATTTCCCCCAACTTTTGAGTATCTAAGGCCAGGGGTTGTCGAGATATCAATGAAAAACGAAAATTTTTCCTAGGAGTTCTACTCTCTTAACTCCGTGGTTTATCCAAACGAAAAGGATGAAAATCGTTAGAAATTGAATTAAAACATATCTTTTTTATATTTGAGTTTGGTGGGAGATTTTTTGTGATAATTAGTCACTTTCTGAAAACATGAATTGTTTGAAACATGATTTAAATGGGAAATCTATCTCCATGGTTTATTTTTCACAACCTTTTACTGAATAATGAAAAGTATAAAGAAATCAAAATGGTTATTTAATTTCGCAGTTTATCAGGAAGATTCTATCTTATATCATACGCAAGAAACGCAATTAAATTAAATCTGGCTGTTAATTTTAATTATTATTTTTTCGATTTGAATAATAAATAAATGGATATAAAAATATATTTTAGAAAAGAACGATTTGATTTTTCTTATAGCATTTTTGACTGGATAATATCAGTTACAGTCTTTAGGTTTAAACGTTATTATTATTGATATTTTCAGGAAGTTATTGATCCAGGGATTATTGATATTTTCAAGTTATTATACCATCGTTTTATTATGACAAAAATTGTTTAAACTCATATATTGTACATTGTACGAGTAATCTTCTACAAATACACGGGTATATCTTCTAATCTGCGAGAATATAAGTAGTACAGGTACATTTACATAAGTTTTGATATATATTGGCATATATTGGAATCAATTACGACCTTCTGGTATAAAGAGCACGGGGATTATTGATATTTTCAATTTATTACGTCATCTCTTTTATTTTGGCAAAGATTTTTGAGAATCATATCGTAATACGGGTAATCTTCTACTAACACACTGGCATATTTTCTTATCTGCGACAATATAAGTAGTACGGGGTTGCATATATTGATTCAATTCCTCTTTTTTTTTGTAAATTTGCTTACAATAGAGGGCAGGATGTTTTATTCTTCAGATCTGCCCGTGAAGATAATTTTGCATGGTGAGAAGTGATATTCTTAAACTTCTCTTTAGAAGCAATAAATTTAATATTTTAACAGAATTTGCACATGATTGCGAATTATAAGTTTCTTTATATTATGTACTCCGTACGAAGAACGGGAATGCTGCTAGTTTAATAAAAGATGACGCATTGAATCATTGTTTATTTATCAGTATTGTCATTTTCTTACATTTTCTGATCAAAGCGTTTGCAACTTGGGACTATTAAAACATTTTATTGATCCCAAAATTAAAATGCTTACAGTATTCACAGATTTCGCAGAACTGAATTTTTCAACAATGATTAAAACTCTTAATAATAAAAGCGCAAATCTGTACGAAAACTTATTCAGCTAGGAGTTTTAAATTAAAACATAACAGAACATTTAAAAACGAATGCAAGAAGCATGCCTTAATGGTTTTGTAAACTTTTCATGCATCTAATATGACTAATAGCAGAGTTATTTTGTAAATACAGGGTTTTGGATGATGAGTTACATCTGCAACCTAAATTATACGTTCTAAGAATGTTATAGCTTTTGTAAACAAGAAAACTCAAAGTTTAACTTTAGCTTAAGTGCGTGATTAATGATCATAATAATTGGTTTAACAAACGTTTGTAACTTATCATTGTTCAGTGGAAAATAATTAATTGTGCTATGCTAGCAATTTGCATAGATTACATTTCTTAGTCGTGTAAATCTCCGTGAATGTATGAAATTCAATTTGCTTGTTTAATATTTCATGGTTTAATATTTATTTGCTTGACATTTATTTATTCGTTTCATATTTCCTACATATAATATTCTTTAAGACGTTAATTTGAACTTTTTTAAAATTAAGATATGTGTAGTACACTATATCAGTAAAACAATTATTCTTGTCCAACATATGCTTATCTCTAGAAATGAGCAGATTTGGTGATCGTGTGGAAAGAATAATACAAATTAGAGCGTTCTATAAACTAGATCTCGCTAAAAAATAATAGGACATTAATATTGCTGATTAAACTCCTGACAAAACAATTGTACATTGTTTATAGTTTTATCTATTTGTTTACAGTTTTAACTATTAGGTTCGGAAATATATGTGTTTATATTGCTTGTGACACTTCATATTCTGCCAAATATTGCAACCATAAAAGTTAATCCGGTCAAAAGTACAACTCGGCAGAATCTGTAGTAATTTGCATCATTATAGAACTCAAATTATTCAAATTATTAAAGTTTCAAAGCATTATTTACAATAAAGAAACTACGATAATTTCTCTATTAATGTGGATAATATATAGTATACTGAAAAAGTAATTTTAACCTCACTATCATGGGAAATGGTATCGAAATACTATTACACAAATAAAAAATCTGATGTGGGCACCACATGACTTTCCTTATATACTGCAACGAATTTACTACTTTTACAGTAAAAAAAAAATAGATTATTTTTATAGTAGATATTTATATTCTTTCCAAGATATTGAATTTTCGTCAATGAGTCGTCATTTTCATTGATTTAGCGTCATTTTTATCCATTTGGCGAGTTTTTCGTTAATTTAGCAACATTTAGAAAAGTCGTCAAGTTGGCGACATTCCACCAAATTCATCGCCGAAATCTCGCCAACCGTTATGGACGAAGAAATAAGTTATTCTTACAGCAGATAAATGACTATTGGCGTTCAAATACGAAATTATTACTGAAAGTATCTTTTGTCATGAATGGAACGAGCTAGATTTACGAGAATGGTGTCACCCAATTTATCGCATGGTATTAGATATGAAAAGTGAACATGTTTTTCAGTAGGAAATACTTTTTTTTTATTTTATACGACTTTTTGATAATTTTTTTGAAAAATGTGCAATATCTCGAGAACGGTTCATGTCAGAGTTCTAAAACTTATGTCAATCGTTTTCTAATGAAAAATTACATAAGAAATGTCTATTTGCGTAACTTTATTAGCGGTTTTGATTTTTTGATGATGTTTTCAAAATTTCACTCGAAAATTTAGGGGAGTTCCGAACATTCGATTGAGTATAAAAACAATAGGCTTCCGGTGTTCACGGATTGTGATTTTTGTACCAAATTTCGTTCGAATCGGTCCATTCGTTCGTCAGTTATCGTCTCCACAGACTCACTGACACACACACACACACAGACACATACTTTCACACACACACACACGCAGACACATACTTTCAGACACACACACAAACAGACATCACTTCAAAAATGTTCGATTCGTGATCAGGGATGTTTGAAACGTGCTCTCCCGTCGAAAACTCGAATTCGAATTTTCGACCCCGTCACAATACTTTCCTTTTACATTATGTATATAAGGAAAGTAATAAAATATTCATTGCCTATCAACTTCTCTGGGCTGTTAAACATTTGCAAAAAGAAACTTTTAGAAGCAATCTAAAAGAATATATCTTAATAATATTCTAATATAAAATATAATCCTTAAAACGTTTGAATAACTTGCGAATGAAAGGTTATAAACGCTTTTTACTTTCCCTACTATATGGTAATATACATGGATAGTATTGGAATCATGTCAGAAATCGGCATTCGTGATTTCGATGGATTTACCATTTTTAGCGTGACGTCTATGTGTCTGTGAAATGTAGATATCCACTTTAACTCAAAATCTCTTCGATGAAATTTCAACTAATTATATTTCCGTGCGACTTTGAAAAAGCTAAAACCGACACTTTTTGCAAAATGGCCTACACAATATGTCAAAATTTGAAATACAAGAAAAAGTGCGCTGAAATATATTCATTAAATTCTTATTTTATACGTTATTTTTGACGACAAAGTGAATAGGGCAAACAATACATAGTAATCTAGAATAAAACTTTGTTCAAATATTGAAGTGTTTTAGAAATTTTATATATTAGCTATTTTTTAAAATACGTAAAGTTTCAAAATGAAAAGGAAAACGTAAAGAAACAGCAACTGGGTTATATAATATCAAGTATCCATATCATATTGGCCAATAAAAATATCTGATGTGGGCCACACATGACTTTCCTTATATAATGTAATGAATTTACTACTTTTACAGTAAAAAAAAGTAGGTTTTTCTTATAGTAGATACTAATATTCTTTCAAAGATATTGAATTTTCGACAATTAGTCGTCTTTTTCATTGATTTAGCGTCATTTTTATCCATTTGGCGAGATTTTCGTTAATTTGACAACATTTCAAAAAGTCGCTAAGTTGGCGACATTCCTCCAAATTCGTCGCCAAAATTTCCCCAAGCGTTAAAGCGAAATTTAAGGAATTATGATTAATAAAATTAATTTAAATCTGTAGGGAAAGTCATTTGCTGTCCTATCAGATATTTTATTCTATTCTGATAGCAATTATGACATAAGTAGACAAACAGAAATAAACAGAACATGAAGGTATAAGAAATTCGAGTGAATATATTTATTTGTTTCATCTAGAAATCCAAACTCATTAGTTTGTAGAAAAAATTTCGCATTCTACTCATTGTTGTCTTTTAAAAACCCTTCATATTGAATGAAACGTCATAACAATATTGCAAATAAAAATCACGGAGCTTATACACAAGATACATTACACCTCGTATATTCGCAATATTGTTTATGTATTTACGTAATTACATTATTACGCTTCTGCAACGAATACAAACAGTCTTCACCCCAATGCACCCTCGTACGTTGGAGGCTAACTTATGGTAATAGCTTACGACATTGCATCAAGTAACAGATGGTTGGATATCATGTTCTTTAATGCTTCGTTTCCAAAGAAAGCCATATAGCTTCTAAACAGCAAACTACCTCTTCAGGATATACACAAGTTAAATAAATGTTTATATATTCTGTAATCAAATCATCTTCTAAGAAAATATGAAATTTGATGCATGTCTGAGTTAAATTGTAGGCATAAGAGTATACTTAGAACACGTGTTTGAATTGTTATTACTTTCCTTATATACATAATGTATAAGGAAAGTATTGTGACGGGGTCGAAAATTCGAATTCGAGTTTTCGACGGGAGAGCACGTTTCAAGCATCCCTGATCACGAATCAAACATTTTTGAAGTGATGTCTGTGTGTGTGTGTGTGTCCGTGTGTGTGTGTGTGTGTGTGTGTGTGTGTGTGTGTGTGTGTGTCCGTGTGTGTGTGTGTGTGTGTGTGTGTGTGTGTGTGTGTGTGAAAGTATGTGTGTGTGTGTCAGTGAGTCTGTGGAGACGATAACTGACGAACGAATGGCCCGATTCGAACCAAATTTGGTACAAAAATCACAATCCGTAAACACTGGAAGCCTATTGTTTTTATATGTAATCGAATGTTCAGAACCCCCCTAAATTTTCGAATAAAATTTTGAAAAAATCGTCAAAAAATCAAAACCGCTAATAAAGTTACGCAAATAGACATTTCTTATGTAATTTTTCATTAGAAAACGATTGACATAAATTTTAGAACGCTAACATGAACCGTTCTCGAGATATTGTACATTTTTCAAAAAAATTATGAAAAAGTCATATAAAATAAAAAAAAATATTTCCTATTGAGAAACATGTTCACTTTTCATATGGAATACCATGCGATAAATAGTTCGCTTCAAGTTGTGAATTTCAAGTTTCTTTAGATTAATATATTCCGTACGAAGAACAGATATACAGCTAGTTGAAAATGTGCTTTCATTTCTGATACTTCACAAATTAACAATCGTAATGCATTTACTTTTAACAAACAAAACACTCCAATCAATAGAAGATACATTATGCCCGGTATGATCGTAATGCTATTCATGTATTCCTGTAATACATTGCGGTGCTTGTGTACCAAATGCTAACAAGGTATTCATCTCAATGCCTTCCCATCCGTTTAATGGTAACTTATGATAATAACTTGTGACATCTCAGCGAGAAACAGATGTTCGCAAGAGATATTGTTTAATGTTTGTTTCTTAAGAAAACCACATTACCTCGGTACACCAAACTACGCTTGTAGAATCAACATAAGTGAGATAGATGAATGTTTCCCCTTGAGTAATCAGTATTCGAAATAAATGTGAAATTTGTCATGTTCCTGTGTTGAATCGTAACCGTCTAATTCTCAGTGTATGACCGGTATTCAAAACATTATTTCATTCAATAATCCGAATGAATATCGGCGCTGCTACGTATTTATTCTGTAAATATCTAATTAAAATAACACCTAAATACATTGCAAAACATTCTCGAAAACTAACCAACGAATGCTTGAAAGCTAGGTACCCCTTTTAAATCACATCGACTGGCGTATGTTATATATTATAAATATAAATTAATCTTCTGTTAGCCTATATAATAAGTATATAGTTCTGGTTTATTACCTCAAAGTTTTTCTGGTGTATTGTGTAATAAGGTAAAGGTGTCCTTATCAAAATTACTATACTTGGGCTTACCTTTGATGCCTTCACTAAGGGTGAAGCATGTAAACTCCCGGTTCTCAAGCCGGAGAGACAAAAACACAAGATATAAATAAACACACTTATCTAAATTGACCAATTTATTTAATATTTAAGATCATAGATGTCAATTTTTGTCTGAATTATTAATACCATTCATAAATCCATTACTATAATATATCTAGCGCTAACAATATTTCATTAATAAACATATTACACACATAATGTAATTGATACATATATTTAGACACTTTTTTTTAATTTACCGAAACTCAAAATAGTTCTTTTAGTTTAAAATTCAAGAACTCGTCATTACGACCTAGATTCATACGAACTAATTGTTCGCTATTAGATAACCGTTAAATGTGTGCCTTCCGTGCTAATTAATGACAAGTGAAATACATAAATACCTATGGTGTCTTGCCTTTCAACACTTATTCGCGCAAACACTATGCTGTAAGATTTTATTGCACATCACACTTCTGAACCACGCTTTCTTTTAGCGTGCTCACTGTAGATATTTTTTGCACAAAACCAAGAGTTGTTAGTTCGTTCGAAAATTCAAGTCTGCCGAACTCTCTGGAACAAACTTTGGGGCACTTTTTCATTTCCCCCTTTGGTTTCATACCACTTCTCCCATTTGTCATTGATGCAGAAGGGGATGACCGCTGTTTATCTATGATTGTGTTGCAATTGGTTTCCTCTGCTGCATTTAGATGGCTCATTATCTTTCTTGGAATTTGTAATTGGGAGTGTAACATGTAGTACAAATATTGTACCACATATTGCCTTTAAGATGACACAGTTTTTGTTCGTTTTGCTTAAATCAGACCCACATTTCCCCTTGTGGAAACTTTTCAAGCTTTATTGCATAGCATAATATATTTTCCACTAGTTTTAAAGGTTACTGCTACTAAATAATTCAGTTGAATTTAATAACTAGATGTTTCTGCAGACGGTTTTAAATAGGGATAATTTAAATTAATTGATCATGTACATATTAAAACTCAAAAAACTCTTTCACGTTTTTATTTCAATTGAACTGATAGTTTTTTTTTTTAAGAATCAAATTTATGCGCATTCTTCTTGAAAATTTCTGCCAAAACATTTTACGTCCTGGAGATACATTTCAAATAACAAGATATTTATACATTTAAATAGTATTATACGTTCATTCACTCTTCGAGAGACATATCCGGACAAAACCCCCTTCATGTATAAATTTAAATAATTCCTGAATGTGTTTGCTTTTATCTTTACTGTGGGGGTTTGCCCAGGCAACATTTTTTCTCGATCTATTCAAGTTGTAAATATTGCATTTAAGCAAATGCTATATATTATTTATCTGGTAAAACATTTTATTTCCTTGGAAAATAATTTTCTGAATTGATATTCGGAATTGATATTCCCAGATCGTCTAAACAAATTTATATTTGGGAGAAGTACTGTCTTAAATATTTTGAAAAATATATATGCTGTTTTAAAAATTGAGTAAATGAGATTTTTATAATAGAACAACTTTAAACGATTTTGTATAAAATAATTTTATTTAAATATCGTATTATAACTAATTAATATGTATTTAAATATATTCCTTAAATATTAATATATATTTAAATATAGATTTCATTATTTATATTTTTTCATAATAAATTATAACACATATTCCATATAATAATTATGATAGCGCATATTCCATATAGTAACACATATTCCATATAATAGCACATATTCCATATAATAAATAATAACACATGTTCCATATAATTAATTCCATCTAGTATATATTTTTTCATAATAAATTATAATATATATTCCATTTAATAATAAATTATAACATACAGAAATTTTTCCCCATACTTTTTATACATACCCTGTATATTCCAATAAATTATAAACATATTCCATATATGAATTATAAAATAAATATATATTTAAATTGCTTTTAAGAAAATGCTCTATATTGTTTATATGGTAAAACATTTTATTTCCTTGGAAAATAATTTTCTGAATTGATATTTGAATCATGCTGATATATAGATCAATCAATTTATATTTATGAGCAATGATGTCTTAAATATTTTGAAAAAGAAATACGCTGTTTTAAAAATCGAGTATATGAATTTTTTATAGTAAAATAGCTTTCAAAAGATTATGTATAAAATAATTTTAACAAAGTTGTGAATTAAAACTTATCAAAATACCTTGTTATCTCTTACATTTTAAAGCGGCATATTTTCCTGTTTCTACCTTCAAGTGCAACAGAAAAGAAAAATCGTTCCTCTTAAAAGTTTCGAATTCTAGCTTTGAACTGTAATAGCACTAGATATACAGCCAATAATGCATACTAGCTATAGATAATAGTACATATCACTTTTATCTAGCTCAGAGCGAGGAAAGCAAACATAGGTACCATCGATCATATCTGATTGTAAAGTTCTAATTTATTACCTCAAAACTGTAGTTTTTCAGATCACATAGCCTTGATACATTTTTCTTCCATCAGTCCTAAATTTCCCTTGTGGAGATTTTTCAAAGTTCATTACATAGCATAAAATATTTTTCACCTGTTTTAAAGGTTATTGCTGCTAAATTTAATTGATTTCAACCACTAGATATTTCTGCAGAAGGCATTAAATAGTCAGAATTTAATTTAAATGATCATGTAGGTCAAATATATATTCAAAATAAAAACACTCACATTTTTATTTCAATTAAACCGATAGCTTTCTTTTTAAGAATCATATTTATACACATTTCACTCGAAAATTTCTATCAAAACTGTGCATGTCCTGAAGAGAAATTACAAATAACAAGATATTTATACATTTGAATGGTATTATACATTTATTCACTCTTCGAAAGACATATCCAGACAAAATCCCTTTCATGTATAAATTTAAATAATTCTTGAATGTGTTTGATTTATCTTTACTGTGGAGGATTGCTTAGGCAGCATTTTATCTTGATCTATTCAAATTGTAAATATTTCATTTAAATAAATACTATATATTATTTATCTGGTAAAACATTTTATTTCCTTGAAAAATAATTTTCTGTTTCAATATTTGGATCATGCCGTTATCGTCGAAACCAATTTATATTTATGAGCAATTGTGTCTTAAATATTTAAAAAAAATAATACGCTGTTTCAAAAATCGAGTTTATGAAATGTTTATAGTAAAACAACTTTCAAATATTTTGAATAAAATAATTTTATTTAAATATTGCATTGTAACAAATTAATATATATTTAAATATAGATATTAAGTACTAATATAGATTTAATTATAGATGTCATTATTTATATTTTTTCATTATAAATTTTAACACATATTCCATATAATTAATTCCATGCACTATATATTTTCATAATAAATTATAACACATATTCCAATAAATTATAAACATATTCCATATACATCATAATATGAATATATATTTAAATATTGATCTTAAATATTGCATTTAAACAAATGCTTTATATTGTTTATCTGATAAAATATTTTATTACCTTGAAAAATAATTTTCTATATTGATATTTGGATCATGCTGAGATCTAAACCACCTCAATTTTCTGAGCAAAAGTGTCTTAAATGTTTTGAAGGAAAATTAAGCTATTTTAAAAATCGAATGTATGAAATTTTTATAGCAAAATAACTTTCAAAGATTGTATATAAAATAATTTTATCAAAGTAGAAGATTAAAACCTAGTGCTACTAAAATATATTATCTCTTATATTTCAAAACGACATATTTTCTGGTTTTTATCTCCAAGTGCAACAGACTTTCTCTTAAAATTTTCAAATTCTAGCTTTGAAGTGAAATAACACTACATATATAATACATATTTTACGAACGTGTAAAATTCCCTCACTGTAGTTTCTTTTGAAAACCAGATGGAGAAAACACCCGCACAGACAACTTTTCCTATGACATGAATCTAGGGTTTCCATATGCTGAAGTTCGACGTAATGGGTTTCCAGATTTGGCGATTTACCGCCAATTTGACGACATTTTGGAGGTTTCGAGAACCACCTCGAAATAACGAATAGTCTACGCGATATGAGAGATTTCTAGAAGTTTATACAGAAAATTTATTAAAGGAGTCATCAGAGAGTTTATAAAAGAAGAGCAGTTGACGTGATATGAGCTACGTTGTACTGAGACATATGTCCACGTTTTTAGAATAGTAACTTATGTTTTGTGAAATGAGATATGTAATTGTTTCTAGAATAATATCGGTAGTTTTATGAAATGAGTGAAGTATTTAAGTGCTGCTTTACTGTATGTTGTTCCAGTTTACGCTATGTTTGTAAATAAACTTGCTTGTTATACAGAAATTTGGACTCATTCTTGTACCCAGAAGGGAAAGACACGATTTCAGAGGACACTTCGTAACAATAATCATGCATACTAAGATAATAAGAATACTACTTATTAATAATACTACTAATAATACTATTGAAAATGTTAATTTTACTTGAAGCATCTATATCTCAAGATTGACTATAAGATAGCTTGGATACTGACTGATATAGGTATAACACCGAATTCTGGAAAAAGTATAATCGTTCTATAAGAATTTTTTACTATCGGTTCAAAAAATTTTCTCCAAACAACGATTTCTCAGAACTAGCTACAAATAGAACTGAGATGATGACTGATATGAATGCAGCATCAAATTCCAGAGATATGACCATCGTTTTGAGTTTTTTTCAGCAAGGATCATATAAAAATGCACATCGATCTTGATTTCTTTGAAGCCTTCCATAAAAATTCCAGTAATTTAATGTATGACTTGTCCAGTACGCCGTTTTTATCCGCGGTCTGACAGAATGCCGTATAACCCCCCTTTCTCCATTCTATTTCTTTAGGGTTCTTATGAGTCGTTTTAACCATCTTTCGTCTTGTTGGGTCTTATTTATTTTTGTTTTGACTTGATTCGTCTTGTGGGTATGTTCTTGTTGAGTTTGGGCACAAGCCAATCTTGTGTGTTTCTTTTCGTTTCGGATTGGCTGGACTGTTCTTCATGCTGTTTTCTGATTGGCTCTCTCTTAATCTAGGTTAGGGTGTATAATCCTCTGTGTCTTCCTTTAGCACACATTCCTCTTTTAGACTTCGGGTTCGTTGGTTCTCTTGCACAAAGGGGATGCAGAGTATCCTCGAAACCGCTGCATGCTGCATTATTGCATTATTTGTGCTTTTATATGTTGCTCAAGTTTTTCTTATCCTTTGCACAAAGTGTACTGTACTTATTGATTGTACTTTTTGAGGAGTAGGAGGATTTATTAAATATTTCCATTTTTAGTTCAGGAGATGTAATTTCTGGTTTTAATAAAAATTCCTATGAGTACACGAAATAAATATGCGGATGATAAAAAATGATTAATAGCTCAATCAGAAATGAAGTAAGAGTACGCTCAATTCGGCTGCCAAATAAAGGTACCTTTATTAATTTCTTGTTTATGTCATTATTGTAGTAACGAAAGTTCTGATTCACATCTACCGTATGGTTGTGAAAAAGTATTAGAACTAAAACTACCCTAATATTTAAGCTTAGAATACTATTATTTGAACGTACGTATTAAGGTTCTCTTAACATTACCCACAATTCAATTTCTTTTGATAGAAATACTTTCGTTAATGGTTAATAACTGCTACAGATACGCCGAGCCGTAACTCTAATGCGACTCCTACATTGCTGTTGCCATAGCAACAAAGTTTATAATAAGTATCAAGGGAAGATATAACCGTTGCTGACGTGGTTAAGAATTTCTAGCTCAAGTCATGTCGCAGATTTATTTATTTTCAGAAGAATGTGACGTTATTTATTAATCCATATTATCTGAGATAGTTGTGGACCGTAAAATAAATATATTTTTACTACTTTCTTTAGAAGACTTCCAATATATAAGGGGGAATTTTATGAGGTCAAAAATCCGAATGTGATTTTAATGAATTTTAAACCTTTTACTTTCCCGATATACATAATATAATGTATAGGGAAAGTATTGTGAAGGGGTCGAAAATTCGAATTTGAGTTTTCGACGAAAGAGAACGTGTTAAGCATCCATGAACTCGAATCGAATGTTTTGGGGGTTAATGTCTGTGTGTATGTGATACTATGGATGAGATGTCTCACGAACAAATGGAGCGTTTCAAATGAAATTTGGTACAGATATTATAATCAGTGAATTCTAAAGTTCTATTGATTTTAAATGCAATCAAATGTCCCGAAAAAGCAAAGTTTTGAATGACATTTTTAAAAAACTATTAAAAAATTAGAACCTTAAATAATGTTACGTAAATGATCATGTCTTATGTAATTATTCTTTAGAAAAGAATTACAAACTTCATAACACTATCAGGAACCCTTCTCAAGATATTGTACGTTTTTCTGATGAATTTATCAAAAATATTGCATAAAATTAAAAAAGTATAAACTGTAGTGAAATATGATCACTTTCCAAACACTATAAAGCAACACATTTGTTAACACCATTTTTGTTGATCTAGTTCTTCCTTCCACGAGAGAGGAAACATGTGTAATGATTTTGTATTTTTACGCCAACAATTTGCCAATAGTCAACAGTTTGCCAATTTACGTCAACAATTTGCCAATATAATTCATATTTAAGAAAATCTCTTCTCTCTATCTGTGTGTAACACTTGGGGATCCATTTGTCACATGGTGATTTCCAAAATATGTGACATTGTGTAA
Source organism: Amaurobius ferox (assembly GCA_951213105.1). Taxonomy (NCBI): domain Eukaryota; kingdom Metazoa; phylum Arthropoda; class Arachnida; order Araneae; family Amaurobiidae; genus Amaurobius; species Amaurobius ferox. The sequence continues at coordinate 29,013,440 of OX578140.1, forward strand.
TTTTGGAGAAGAAGGCGACCTGCAAATGACGGTCCCTAGCCCTGGTACAAATATGTATAGGGTCCCCCTCTGGCCACCTGCAAAAGAGAGGGTCAGTGAAGCTGCCTGGGTGGTCTTACACAAGAGGAAGACAGAACGGGGGGAAAGCGGTCGTTGGGGCCGCAATTAAGCCCAGAGGTTCGCACGGGAGCTGGGACTCCTGACCACCTGCAAGCGATAATTCAGGGGCTAGTGGGCAAGCCCTGCTGTCATGGACTGGCCACTGAGAGTGGAAGCTAAGTGTCCACCAGTAATATTTAGGGGGGCTTAAGTCCTGTCAGCAAATAATATTTGAGAGGGAGGAGACTTCATATTACAAGTTTTTGGAGAGAGTTTTTTGCAGAAAGAGGAATCGGGAGTGCCTTTTGAAATTTTGTGGAGTGAGGTTGGTTTTTGAATAGATGACGGAGCAAAAAGATGCTCCTTCCGAACTCCAAGATAGCATCGCAGCCGAGCCCTTGCTGACCCAGAGCCGAAGGTAGGCCTATGGAATTTCATGCATGACTCTGATGTTGAAATCGCTCTCTCTCTCTCCCCTCTCTTTTAATATTTGCTTTCTAAGGGAAAATATGTTTTACGACAAATTGATGATTTATGAAGTGTGTAGAATATTCGAATAGAATTAATTTTAAGAGGTTTTATGATGTTTTTTGATACTTGGCTATGTCTTCATATTTTAAGGGAGTAACTTACAAGCTCATGTGTTTTGAGCAAAACTATTTCATGCTTTTTATTTTAAATGTTAATTTTGTAAATAAACTTATTATTTTGTTATTTTAAATCTAATCCGTGTCCTCATTTCAAATCTTATTAATTACTTCTTAATTTTCAGTTTTAACCACTTGAGATCAATTATAGGCCTTATTTTAGCGTTCAAATCGAACGTGAGGTGAATTACCTCGTAACATTAATGGTTCCGATGACCAGGATACGAAATAAAAATAATTAATAGAATTACTGAAAATTTTTTTTTTGTGAATAGGCTAAATTTTACGTTAGGAAAATTTTAAATAAAGTATTTTTTTCGGAAATGAGGATTGTAAAGGAAGAAAAAAAAAAAAAAATTCATGTTTTTCAATTCTTTTCTTCAAATTGTTATGCCATGGTATAAGGGGATATATGTATTATTTTAGGGAAACACGGGATCAAAATTCGAAAATTTGAGGAAATTAGAAATTTTTTGTATGCATATTAGGAGTGTATTTTATATTGTGAAAGAATTTTATGTACCAGAATTTTAATGTTAGGAGTGTATATATGTTGCATGAAAATTTGTGTTTATGTGATAGGATTTTGGGTAATAGGGGATAATTGCACTTAGGATATAGAATTTTGGTTAAGAAATCGCAGAATTTTTTTTTTCACATTTCAGTCATGGCAGAAGAACGGAACGAAGTCCCAGTAGCTCACGTCAGCAAAATTCCGGGTATTACACATTTGTTAGGGGAATTAAATGGGGAAGACATGGAAGAAACGAAATTGTTTTTCGAACACTTCAGCGCTATATCAGAACTGGGAAATTGGAACGATGCAGAAAAACTGGTTATAATCAAATCGCGATTACGGGATAATGCTAGGAAATTTTATATGAGTTCTCGGCAGTTGAGGAGCGAAACCTCTTTTGAAGCTTTCAAGCAGAGATTTTTAGATTTTTTTACAGACAAACCCCATATCACCGCCAACCAAGTAATTTTTTCATCAATTAAACAAAACCAAGGTGAAACTATAAAACAATTATCACACAGGATTAGAACACTAACGTTGGAGTACATAGGTGAGGCTCAGATAAACGATGACACTCAACACATTATTGATAAATTAAGCCTTAGTAAATTTATAGAAGCTATTAGGCCAGAATTCCAAATTGAAGTGATTAAAGGGAATCCCAAAACATTCATAGAAGCAGTAAAAATAGCACAAAATTTAGAGTCGGCTAATTTAGCGGCAATGGTGGTAGCGGTAAATAATATTTCACAAAAGGATGACATACGGGAACTGCGCAAGGAGCAAGAACAATTTAACTCACAATTATTAGACACTATAACGAAAGAGATGAATAATTTAAAAATTAAAGAACGCACAGAGGTAGGGAAATTACAAAATACTTTTTTGTGTCATTTTTGTGGCAAATCTGGACATTTCATGAGGGAATGCAGAATGTATTTACGTCAAAATAATAATGAGAGGCAAGTCAGATATGGGCAAGAGAATAGGAATTTTACATCGTTTAACGGGGAAGATAATTATGTGCACAACAGAAGGTCGAACCAGTGGAATTCAGGCAACGAGAGATACAGAAATTCCGGAGCGCGGGACAGAAACGAATTTAACATGAGAGGACAAGGGAATTTTCGAAATTGGGACAGAAATCCTGCATCTTATGTAGATGAGAGAAATTATGCAAATACTAGAGAGGAGCGCAGATACGTTCGAGGGAGAGATAATAATAAAAACTATAGGCTTTTAAACTAGTGTGGGGGACTGAAGGAGAATTTATGCAAAATTCACAAAGACACAGGGATTGGTCTCCCTTATATAAATATGAAAAAAAGCCTGTGAGGTATAATTTGAGAAGAGAAAATAACACACGGAGAGATACACTAAACTTTGGAAGAAATTATAATAAAAAGAAGGAAGGAAATGTTAGGAATAAATTTAAAGGAGAAATTTATACGCAGAGGAATAGACGAGATTTCGGGGAAAGACGCAATGAATCGAATGAACGAAACTTTAGAAAAGAATTTAGGAGAGGAAATACTACACATAAAGATGCGTTAAATGTTGGAAGAAATTACAGTAAATCGAAGGAAAGGAATTTTAGAAATGAATTTAATAGAGAAAATAGTACACAGAGGAATGCGTTAAATTTTGGAAGAAATTGTAATGAATCCGAGAAAAGAGATTTTAGGAATGAATGTAGAGATAAAATGTATACACAGAGGAATAGACGAGTTTTTAGGGAAATACACAAGAAACCAGAGAAAATAGATTTTAGGAATGACTTTAGAGATGAAATTCGCACGCAGAGAGGTAGACAAAATTTTGAAAAAAAATACAATAGGTTGGAGGAGAGGAATTTTAGAGAAAATAATTTAGAAAGAGAAAGAAGGAATCCTAGAGAAAACAATTCGGGAAATGATCTTAGGGACAATACACAAGAGTGTGATAGGCAAATTAATACACGGAACGGTACGCGAAGACCTACAGAAAACGAGGATAGGGGAAGACCTGAAACAAAAATAGCAATGGATAGAGAGAAAGTTAGAGATAAGGCTGAATCAATAGCTTCTGTCACAGAGGAGAACATGACAAAATTACCGACGGTACGAGCAAAATTCCACGAGAAGGAAACTGACATTTTATTAGATACGGGCGCTTCAATTTCGGTGTTAGCAGACGAGGTTTTTCAAAAAATTAAAGAGAATGTTGCAGTTAAATATATATCAAGATCGGTGACTATTACCACGTTAACGGGACACAACATAAATTACACGAAAACGGTAGAAATAAATTTTAAAATTGACAACCAAAAATTCAAACATATTTTTTTCATAACGCGAGCACATTTCCCACAATCATACCAGGGCATCTTCGGTTATGATTTCATTAGAAGATTTAAAGGCGTAATTGACACGCAAAATAACATTTTAAAAATTGGAAACTTAGAGATACAACTTAGAAACCAAAATCAAACATCGCGAGATACACATGTACACAGTTTAATAGAAAAACCCAACGTTTCCAGAATTAACAGGAAAATCAGATTTTTGCCGAATGAATCCAAACAGATTTTGATCATACCCGAGAATGAAGTACAGGAAGGCACGGATATTTTATTTGAACCGGTACAGAAAAACTATATAAGCATGAATTATGGAATTTATAAAATGGCAGAGAAGGGAATCTGGGTAAGAGTGCAAAATAACACAGAATCGGAATTTACTCTAAATAAACATATGATTTTGGGACAGGTATCAGAAAATTTTGAAATTAAACAAGAGAAAAATAAGCCAGAGGAGGAGGAAAACTATATTTGTAAAGAAATGATAAATTTGATTCAGGCGACACCCGAAGTGATAGAGCAGAGAAAAAAAGATTTGGAACCGACAGATTTTAAACTAGAACATATGAGCGCAGAGAGGAGGAAAGATTTTGAACAATTTGTATTACAGTACGCGGACATTTTTTCAAAAAACATTTCGACCATTGGGGCTACGGACTTAATCCAACCCAAAATTGAATTAGCGCACAACCACGCAATCAAATCTAGGCCATATGATATACCATACTCGCTACAAAACACTGCGAAAGCACAATTAAAAGACTTGGAGCAGGCAGGAATTATTTCTAAAACCAACTCAAATTATGCGTGTCCAATGATTTTAGTACGCAAGAAGGACGGAGAACACAGACTTTGTTTAGATTTAAGACTGATAAATAACATCTCCACCATATTCCCATATAATATTCCGAAAATCAATGAAATTATCACCAAATTAGCAGGGTTTAAATATTTTTCAAAACTAGATTTTAACAGTGCATTCAGCCAAGTGGTCTTAAGCCCGGAAGCACAGAATATTTTTTCGTTTGTAACGCCCTTCGGCAATTTTAAATATAATCGAATGGTTTTTGGACACGTTAGCTCAGCGCCCATTTTCCAAAATATTATTGATACGATTTTAGCGGACTTACAAGACCAAAACATCTTAGCGTACATTGATGATGTGATTGTCCCAGCAGACTCTTACGAGGAAATGAAATACAAATTACAATTAGTTTTTAACAAATTTAGAGAGAATAATTTAACGTTAAGCCCGAGCAAATGCGATTTTTTCTTACCAAAAATAAATTATTTAGGATTCGAGATTACCGATAAAGGAATAAGTCCAATGGACAATAATATAAACAAAATTACATCTTTTCCGGTGCCAAAGACCTTGAGAAAACTTAAAAGATTTTTAGGAGTATGCAATTTTTATCGGAATTCAATAAAAGATTACGCGCAAATTACGGCGGTGCTTTCAGACCTAACGCAGAAGGACGCAAAATTTAAATGGACTCCAGAGTGCGAGAAGGCTTTCCAGACATTACAAAATTGTTTTTTTGAAAAACCTATTCTAATTCAGCCAAATTTCGACGAAAAATTCTACCTTAACACAGATGCATCTTTATTATCTGTGTCGGCATGCCTTTTACAATTGAGAGATGGCATTCTTAAGCCAATTGCATATTTTAGCCGCAAGTTAAATCCACAAGAAAAAAAATACCCCGCAGTAAAGATTGAGTTACTTGCAATACATCAAGGAATACAGTTTTTTAGGAATTTTTTGTACGGACGAGAATTTTTTTTGCTCTCAGACCACAAATCATTAGGTGATAATTTAAAGATTAATAATCCTCCGACAGTAATGCAGCGTTGGTTGTTGGATATATCAGAATATAAATTTAAATTTATTCACATCCCGGGAAAACAAAACGTACTGGCAGATTTTTTAAGTCGCGAAGAATTTGCGAACCACTCAGAACAAGAAGTAAACAAAACACCCTCCCCTCTCCATACTTTCCAAGAGAGCGCTCCAGATACGGAGCAAGACAGAAAAGAAACGAATCAGGGAGCTTCAGGGGAACCGGTTGTCAAACGATCGCAGGAAGAAGGCCACGTTCAAAATGAAAATAAACAAACGGGGGAGCTTTCCGTGAATGGTATAATTCACGCACAGCAGGAAGACGCGAATGGGTATGTAAATGTGGACAATATTTATATTAGAAATGTAGAAGAGTTAACCGAAATACCGACGATAGAAGAAATACTGAAGGAGCAGAATAAAGATCCAAAAATTACAGAACTAAAGAAAAATCTAAAAAGCGAAAAGCACAAACACAGTAAAAACAATGAGACATTTTATATAGATGAGGAGACGGGACTAGTAATGCATATTGGTAGATGGAAAGATCGACCGTGGCGGGAGAATTTTAAGAGGACAATAGTAATTCCACGCATTTTACAGAAAAACATTTTAGCCATGGCTCATGTCACTCATGCAGGGGTTGATAAGACGTTTAAATTAATAGAAGATAGATATTATTGGGGAGGTATGTATTCAGACACACACAATTATGTCCTTTCTTGTGAAAAGTGTAAAAGTCGGAAAGGAAAGCTGCTGATAACAAATATGGGTAGAGTCCCCATTCCTGAAGGCCCTTTACATAGCATTTCAATAGATTTATGTGGCCCTTTTAGAGTTAGTGTCAATAACAACAGATACGTGCTAACTATGATTTGCCAATTTACGAAATATTTAACAGTTTTCCCTATACCAGACATACGTGCAGAAACCGTGGCGGAAAAGTTATTACAGTCGTTTGTCTCCAGCGGATTACCATTTTCCATAACTTGTGACAGGGGGTCTCAATTTACTTCAAAAGTTTACAAATGTATGACGGAGAAATTACAAATAGTAGCTAAATTAACGCCTGTTCGATCACCTTGGTGCAATGGGGCCATCGAAAAATGTCATCATGCTCTTAAAAATACACTCTATACTCTCACTGATAATTCACCTTTTTGGGATACTGCAGTTCAAATACACGTCATGACATATAACGCAACCGTTCACTCATCGACAGGCGAAACACCCAATTTTCTTTATTACGGACGGGACATTCCAATTTTTTTTGAGACACAAACACAAAATGAGCAACAACAGGATACATCATATGGGGGGTACATAGCTAATAAAATAACCACAATGCAAAAAGCTTTCAAGGCGGCAAACCAAAATATAGAACGCTCAAAACTAAGACAAGAAGAACAACAGTTTTCAAAATCGAAAATGCAAAATTTAGAAATAGGAAACAAGGTATTTTTAGAGGGACAAAATGCATTTGGAACCGCTAACTTTTCAGGACCGTACAGGGTGGTAAAGAAAATAAACAGATTCTTATACGATATTCAAAAAGTTGGGAAACCTTTCGAAAAAACACAGAGGGTACATATTAATAGATTGAGACAATTATTGGAAAGGAAAGAACACCTAAAATTTACGCGCGACATAGAAAAAGACATTAAATACACATCCCCACTTCTTCCAACACCGGTTGTAAACAGAGAAAGCAGAAAAAAAACGAGGCAGGGCAGTCTTGTCCTTTTTCACACGAAGAGGAACAAATTATTTTTTCCAACGTAAACAGGGCTATTCAAACGACACAAGGGAATCAACACAATAAAACTCCTTCCGAAAGTTTTCAGTCCACAGCTAATAGCACAGAAATTGATACGCAATCGCCTACTCTTTCGGACCTCCCAGAGAGTCATCCATCAAACAGTGTCAAAAATCAACAAGCTCCTCTCCTAGAATTTCAAACTAAAGCTTTTGCTTCCCCTGAAAAAAGTACAGCATCCCGCGAACGCCAAGAGGGCGAAAGTAATATGGGGGAGTCAACCATGCAGGAACAACCGAATACTTGTGTAAAGGAACCTCAACTCGGAGCTGTCACCCGTTCTCACTCGTATTCGCTCAGAAATAGGAAAGACCCGGCTCTGAATTACAATAAAATCGGTAGTTAATTGAAAGGATGGTGTAGAATATGGGATTGTATATAATATTTGAAAATATGTTAAGAGATGAATTTGGGAGAATGTAAATATAATTATAATTTGAAATTGGTATTTGAATTGTTGAAAAGCAAAACGTTATTTCTGGGAATATAGATTTTGGGAGAGCAAATATAAATTTAAAATTGAAATGGATTGAACTTAGGTAATGTGTGTAAATATGAATCGGTATTTGAATTGAATTTAGAGAAAGAATGAAAATATATTTTGAAATTGGTATTTGAATTGTTGAAAAGCAAAACGGTATTTCTGGGAATATAGATTTTGGGAGAGCAAATATAATGTGAAATGGAAGTATGAATTGAATAGAGTAAAAATATAAACCGTAATTTGAATTGTGTAGGAATGTAAATATAAAATTGAAATTTGTATTGAATTTAGAGAAAGCATGTAAGCATAATTTGATTTTAGAATCGATTGAATAGGAAAAAGAGTGTAAATATATTTGAATATTCGAATTGGTTAAATGGAAAATTGAGATATTTTATATGAACTGTAACTAAAAATGCTTGAAATTTGATGGATAGAGATTTTATGAATCTACGAGAATACGGGTTTATAATGTTTAGAAAATATTTGAGAAAGTGGTGGATAAAGGTTTAGTGAATTTACGAGAGTAAGTGTATATAATGTGTAGAAAATACTTGAGGATAAATGGATATACAAATCTGAAAAACAATTTAGAGAAGAAATTGAATTTGAATTTAAAGTGTTTCTTAAAAATATATGCGTAGGTTGAAATATGAGGAGGAAATTTTAAAGGGAGAAGAGATTGACATGCAAATTTGAGAAAAAATCTAAAGAACGACTTTAATATCGGTAAATTCGAAAAAGAAGAGGAAAAGGAGAAAGAAGGGGTTTTACAGAAGGAATATGGAATTTAATCTTTCGAGAATAGTGGAGAAATCGAATTAATAGGGAAGTTATAAAGTAGGTAACAGTCAGGTTAGAAATACACAGAGAATTTCTTTTGTTGGAAGGGAGAAAAGTTTTAAAAAAAGAAAAGAAAAAAAGAGTTTAGATAAACATTTTTGTGGATTTGAACCAGGCAACAGGGAACATGGGTAATACAACATTAACAAACACTTAGATTTAATACGGGGGAAAAGGTTGTGTGGAATGATAATGAGATAATATTTTTAGTAATAGAAAGATTAAGAAATAGAAATGAAATAAAATAAAAAAAATAATATAAAATCCAATTTAAATCGTACAGCAGATAAGAGTGGGTAACATTTTGAAAAACTGGGTAATTACTAAACAGAAAAGATAATTCTCTTTTGAAACTAATGTAAATTTAAAATAAATAAATAAATAAATAAAATTTAGTGTAATTGACTATAGGGGACACGCCAGTTTAAAATCTAAAAGTGGGCCTGATCAACCGGCTTTTAGGTGCTTGGGCAGCGGACAGCCTAAGGATAATACAGTGAATTCTTTTTTAGACAAGGGGAAAACTTGCACAACACATAGCTTTACTACATCACAGTTAGCCAGTGACAAGAGGGACGTAAAACAAGGGGAATCCAATAAAGGGGGGTGTCAAGCACATAAGATTTTATGGCCACGTAGCAACACTCACAGAGGGAAAGAAAGAAAACACTTTATTTTATTACAGGGGGCTTTCACTTTTCGCTTGTCAAGAAATGGTCAGTTTGAGGTACGGTCTTTCTTTCGTTATGGGAGGTATATGGTTCCACAGTTCATGGGGACAGCCAGTCTGATAACTTGTAGGGGTGTGGCAATCTTAACAAGTGCATCTTGCTTCGGGCAAGTTTGAGGGGTTGACCCTCATTTCCCCACCCCGGTTTTCGGTAAGATAGAGAAAGGAGAGACTTCTTTGTTTTTTTTTCTTTCCGTGACATACGCTTTTTCTTTTCTTTCCTCCCTCTTTCCTTTTACAGAGGGACGGTGATAATTCGGGGGATTTCGAAACACTTTATCTGACCGGTGCAGGGGCGCAAATGAGAAACTTCAAAAGGTATTTACAGAATTGGGAGTTTTGAAAGGCAAATTTGGTAATAAGGTACAGAAAATGAATATTTGATAATACATGGCATGGCAACTCGGAGTGAAGATTAAATTTTAAGAATAGAAATTTTTTACATTTGGTTTGTAAGAAAATAAAGATTAAGATGAATTGGTAGAAAAGGTATACATATATTAAAACGAAAGGAAAGGAAATTTACGTTTGGGTTGAATGAAAATAAAGATTAGGATGATTTTGTAGAGAATGTATATAGATATAAAAAAAAAAAGTATTTCGGGGATAGTTAAAGAAGTAAGCAATGTTTGAATAAGGTTATGACGAGGTGTAAATAAATTTTTTCATGATAGGAATTTTTGTAATCGTTTAATGGTAATGTAATTTTTTCTGAGAGAGAGAGATTTTTCAATTTTTGAGTGTCTGTATGTATGTTCTTTGGCCTGTGTGCAAACTTATCTCCAGCAGTACGTCTGGAAAGATACGGACAACGAGGAGCAGTGACATCTCTACAGCTGACTTACGAGAAGCGACACCCTATGCCAGATCCTGAGGTGCGATTGCAACCCACCGAAGCAGGGGCGTGCCAGATACACCAGACTTGATGTACTGGACATCACACGGTACTCCGAGCTCATGCAGTGGCGTTAGGCCATACTATGGACCATTTACACGGTATAATATAGTGAAGTACAACTAACTTTCCATCTGTGTTACAGCAACGTGTTCTGTTTTTAGATTACAAACTATTATCCACTACAGTGTGCCCACAAAGTCAATGATATATACTCAGACTTTAAACATAGGAACGTGAAATATGGAATATCGATTGAACGCATAAGCTGAAGTTTGATTTTAACGAAATGGACTTTGAACAAAAAACTTGAGCAAAACTTGAACATGAACAAATAGTATAACCTGTTACATGATATCGCAATTCATTTTTGAGAATATTACTATTATTATTACTTTGATTTTTTTATTATGGATAATATGTATTTTTTGATACTTGATTTTTATGGTATAAGTTGTATTTTACTGTTACAATTTGTTTGTTTTTACCCTTGGCTTTGCAAAAACAAAAAAAAATAGCATTGGGGAAAAGGAGTAAATGTCACATGGTGATTTCCAAAATATGTGACATTGTGTAATTTTGGAGAAGAAGGCGACCTGCAAATGACGGTCCCTAGCCCTGGTACAAATATGTATAGGGTCCCCCTCTGGCCACCTGCAAAAGAGAGGGTCAGTGAAGCTGCCTGGGTGGTCTTACACAAGAGGAAGACAGAACGGGGGGAAAGCGGTCGTTGGGGCCGCAATTAAGCCCAGAGGTTCGCACGGGAGCTGGGACTCCTGACCACCTGCAAGCGATAATTCAGGGGCTAGTGGGCAAGCCCTGCTGTCATGGACTGGCCACTGAGAGTGGAAGCTAAGTGTCCACCAGTAATATTTAGGGGGGCTTAAGTCCTGTCAGCAAATAATATTTGAGAGGGAGGAGACTTCATATTACAAGTTTTTGGAGAGAGTTTTTTGCAGAAAGAGGAATCGGGAGTGCCTTTTGAAATTTTGTGGAGTGAGGTTGGTTTTTGAATAGATGACGGAGCAAAAAGATGCTCCTTCCGAACTCCAAGATAGCATCGCAGCCGAGCCCTTGCTGACCCAGAGCCGAAGGTAGGCCTATGGAATTTCATGCATGACTCTGATGTTGAAATCGCTCTCTCTCTCTCCCCTCTCTTTTAATATTTGCTTTCTAAGGGAAAATATGTTTTACGACAAATTGATGATTTATGAAGTGTGTAGAATATTCGAATAGAATTAATTTTAAGAGGTTTTATGATGTTTTTTGATACTTGGCTATGTCTTCATATTTTAAGGGAGTAACTTACAAGCTCATGTGTTTTGAGCAAAACTATTTCATGCTTTTTATTTTAAATGTTAATTTTGTAAATAAACTTATTATTTTGTTATTTTAAATCTAATCCGTGTCCTCATTTCAAATCTTATTAATTACTTCTTAATTTTCAGTTTTAACCACTTGAGATCAATTATAGGCCTTATTTTAGCGTTCAAATCGAACGTGAGGTGAATTACCTCGCAACACCATTTGAGGAACATGGCGACTTATTTAGCAAATTATTTCCAATTTGGCGATGTGCCGCCCCAGACTAATGAAAATATTGTCAGCATTGCAACAATGACGCTAAATTAGCAAAAATTATGCCGAATTGATAAATTCATTATTTAAATATTTCGAGATGCAGACAGTATTGTTTATTGCAGATGCTTTCAATATGGATAATTGTCAATTCAGAATTACTCAATATATACTAAGTTGATTGAGTACTTCAAAGTATTTTTATATATTGACATCCGGAAAAGCGCCAAATATACACTATTTAACGCTTGAAGCACTGTACCGTGGATATTACACATCATTCTATCACTGTGATAGAAATAAATAAATTAATTTATATATGGAAATTAATGTGCTGCCCAATTCAAATTTTGTTCGTGCCTAAACTTAAAAAAACTTTCTAGTAATACCACTATGTGTGCCTGGCTGTGATCAATCACAACACCTCTCAAATAAATTGATCAGTTCAGGTAAAATTTAGTACAAATATTTAAATGTAAGAGGCAAAGCGCTCACAGAATCGTTGCATAATATTGATATGGAAAGTGAACCTATTTGAAAATACTTACTAAATTTCTGATTTTATGTTATTTTCCTTACAATTTTTTTTCTGAAAAACATGCAACATCTTGTGTAGACCTCATGCGAGTGTTCTACAGTTTGCGTCATACTTGTTTAATGAAAAATTACGTCTGAAATAATTATTTATTTATCAGTATTGAAATGTCCTAATTTTTAACGATCTTTTTAAACATTCATTCGAAAATTGAGCGAGGTCATTCAGAGCATTAGATTGCGTTAAATATCAATACGATTTCAGATATTCACTGAGTGCAGTAATCGTACCAAACGATTTTCAAAACGATTCACTCATTCCTGAAAAAATGCGTCCATAGACTCAAGGACATGTAACACAATATTTGTATTACATGTTACACCCCAATTACGGATGCCAACCTAGCCATTTTCCAATTCCAATTGCGGATGCCAACCTAGCTAATGAGCTATTTAAATGCTGCGGAGGGAGCCAATGGCAATACAAACATAAATAAGCAGCGCATCCCCTTCTTCACTTCAACGAATCAACAACGACACTACAATGTGAAAAGAAAAAGGTTTGAGAGAATGTTCTAGAACTTTCCACAGATGCAATTTCGACAGCGTCCTAGACGCACCTGAAGTTTTGTGAGTCGATTTAAAACTTTCGAACGAGTCAGCATCATGTTTTCTTGGGTTTGTGAAAAGTGTCTATAGAATGTGAGCAACAAAATGGTAGCGAGTGCAGTCAGATGTGTAACGGTTTTCCTACATCATTGAAATAGCACGAATATGCACGTAACACAAAGAGCAAAGGTAACCAACTTTCAATTGTCACTATTAGCACGGAAGGCACACCTTTAACAATTATTAAATTAATTGACTACCAGTTCGTATGAGTAGACCATATGAACGAGTTCGTAATATTGAACTATAAGAACTATTCTTTATCGATTGTTTAAAGGAAACTGTTTTTAAGAAATTTACGTCAAAGTTATTATGTGTGTAAATATATATATATATATTAATGTAATATTGTTAGTATTATGTGTCTTTTAATAATTGATTTAATTATAGCTTAGCTACTCCAGATACAATAGATATCTATTAAGTAAAATATTAAAATAAATTGAGCAATTAAGCATGTGTATTTCTTTATGTTTTGTGTGTTCGTTTTCCGAGCTTGAGAACCGGGAGCTTACATGCTCCACCCTTAGTGGCGGCATCATAGGTAGGTCCTATACAGGTAATTTTTGATAAGGACAATTTTACCTTATGACATGATGTCGCCGCACGAATTGGTGCCGTATGTGGTCAAGCTCGGAGAGAATTAATTTTCATAAGAAAAAAAAAATTATAAGTAAAAGGCAAAATTAAATTTAATAATGAGTTTGAATATAATATTAAATTTAATAATGAGTTTGAATATAAAAGTGAATTTAATAATAAGTGGAATGTAATATTGAATTTAACAATGAATTTAATAATGAGATATAACTCAGTAGAATGATAAGAAAATGCATGAAAATGATAATTTAAATATGTATTATATGATTGTATATATATGTATGTATTAGCATAAATATTTAATATAGAGTCAGAATTGTATGACAGTGTATTAAATCATGGCGCCGAATAAAACTAGACAATTAAGTAAAAGATCGAGGCAAGATGCTCCAATTATCGATAATATACAGCAGGAGGTACATATAAATAACAGAGTAACAGATAGTTCGGCAAATAACGCGATCCAGATACAGATGCCCGCAAATCAAGCGCAGCAAAATACATCGTTGCCAATTATGCAGATGTTGCCATCATTTGATGGACAAAAGGAAAATAATGTCAATTTCTTTATCATACAATTTAAGGAAATAGCGGAGTTAACATCATGGTCCGAACAAGAGAAAATTATAATTGTCAAATCAAGATTAAAGGGAAAGGCTCAACAATTTCTAGCAGAAAATATTGCTCTGCAAAAGGAAAAATCATATGAAAAATTCATGGAGTTATTAAAAAACAAATTTGAAAGGAAACAAACATTAGTGCAAAAACACAACAATTTTAACAATCTGAAACATTTACCAAATATGACAATTAAGGAGCTTGCACAAGAAATCGAAAACCAGGCAATAATTTTTCTAGAAGTAGATGAAACAATGGACGCAAATGTAAAAAAAATTACAGAGAAAATTAAACTTACTAAATTTTTGCAAATAGTTCGAGAGGATTTAAGAACAGAAATAAAAAAAAAATGACCCGAAAACCTTTGACGAAGCAGTGAAAATAGCGGAGGTAATAGAATCCGCATTGGAGGAACAAAATGATTGTGTAAATAGTATTGATGTAGAAAATAAAATAAGTGAGAATCTGGAAATAAATCATGTAAAAACGGAAAATACTGCAGAAAACCCGCCACAGAAATTCTGTATAGCGTGTGGTCGTAACAATCACTGGATGTCCGAATGCTATATGCTTCATAATGTACAAGACAATTTAAAAAGGGCGATGACAAATGGAAATAACATTCAGGAAACTACCAATTTTCAACAAAGACCCACTAGTCAAAATAATTATGCACACTATAGTAGGGCGAATTTCAGAAGAGGTAATTTCATAAATAACCGGGGAATACGACGGCGTGCAGGAAATAACAACAGACAATTTCAAAGTAATAACAGAAGATCATATCAGAATAATGGACCACATTATGAAAGCAATCATAGGCAATATCAGAATAATGAATATTTAAACTAAGAAAGGGACCTCGAAATAAAAGACATATAGAAAGTTATAAGGCATCAAATAAGGATTCGAGATCCCATAAAATTGCAAGCAAAATTAATAAGGATGCACAAAATTTAAATGAACATGTACTGAATTCAACATATGGACAGAGTGACGCATTGCCAATGATTAACATAAATTTAGAGAACATAAAAACAGTGGCTCTCATAGATAGTGGCGCAAGTGTCAGTTTATTATCAGATCAAATATTTCAAAAAATCAAAAATAAAATTAAAATTAACTATTTATCTAGACAAGTAAAAATACAGACTATGACCAAAGAAAACATTCAATTTTCAAAATGTATCAGCTTTAGCTTTAAAATTGAAAACAAAAGATGCAAAAATTCTTTTTTCATAACTAAACAATTAAATAACACCCCTTATGAAATTATTTTAGGATTTGATTTTCTCAAAAATCATCATGCCATAATTGACAGAAATAAATTAATATTAAAGTTTGTCAAAGAATCCATATCTATACCATTTCAAGACAAAAATCAGAAAAAAGCACAGCAACCAGAAAATAATAATACAAGAGTTGAACATATTCAATGCTTAAATGCAAGCTTAGCGCATAAAATTAAATTACTCCCTCAAGAAACAAAATCAATAAAATTAAAATTAAATGAAAACTATTTTGAGGATAAGGAGGTATTGTTAAATATTACAAATTCATTAAAAGATTTACACGCTGAGCATTCTTTACATTATGTAAATAATAGAAAATTTATTTCTACTCTTTTAACAAACAAAACAGAAGAAGAGATTCATCTAAATAAAAATATGATATTTGGTACTGTAACACCGCAGTTTGAAATTTATGAAGAGAAACATGATACTGATAAAATTTTACAGATTAACAATATCGAAAGCTTAAATGATCCACAAAAAATGGACATTTCAGCTTTACGAAAAGCGGAATTAACACCGCAAGATTTTAAACTGGATCATCTACAAGAAAATGAAAAACATATATTGCTAAAATTACTGTTACAAAATTACGATGTATTTTCGAAATCATACAAAACGCTGGGAATGACGGAAGAAATAGTACCGGAATTTAATTTACTACACCAGTACCCAATACAGTGTAAACCTTATCCCTTGCCAAAAATGTTAAAACCTGTACTCGAAAGTGAGATAAAACAATTGTGTGAAGCAGGAATAATTGAAAAGTCTAACAGTAACTACGCCTTCCCATGCCTATTAATTAAGAAAAAAAGCAATTTTAATAATAGTCATACAGATAAAGAACAAAAATATCGTTTAGCCGTAGATTACAGGCTACTTAATCAAATTACTGAATTACTGCCCGTAAATATTGGTAAAATCAGCGACATTCTGCACAATATCGCAGGCCACAAATTGTACACGGTAATAGACTTAAAGTCCGCGTTTTTTCAAATAAAAATCAAACCTGAGGACAGTTTCCGATTAAATATCATAACAAATAATGGATCGTATAGACCTAATAGATTACCTTTTGGGGCAAAAAACTCATCAGCATATTTCTCATTACTAATGATGAAATGCTTAGGAGATTTAAAAGATCAGAAAATTGAATTTTATTTAGATGACATTGTAATTGCCGCAAATTCATTCGAGAAAATGTTGGAGAAATTAAAAACGGTATTTTCGAGATTAGCTAAATTTGGTTTAACCATTGACCCTTCAAAATTACAAATGTGTAAAGAGAACATTAAATTTCTAGGATTTAAGATAAGTAAGGAAGGCATAACACCTTCAGATGATAATGTACAGAAAATAACGAATTTCCCTGTGCCAACGACAGTAAAAAAAGTAAAATCATTTTTAGGTTTATGTAATTATTTTAGGCAGATCATACCAAATTTTTCTGAACTATGCAATCCTTTAATTGAGTTAACAAAGAAAGAAAAAAAATATATATGGACGGAGAAATGCGAAGAAGCGTTTGTAACATTGCAAAACGCGATTTTATCGAAACCGGTAGTCAAGGCAGCTGATATGTCAAAGCCGTTCTTTTTGTCGACTGATTGTTCAAAAGTAGCCGCGTCAGGAATTTTACTTCAATCAGTGAACGGAAATTTTCATCCTATCGAGTATTATAGCAGGAAACTTTCAGACAGTGAAAAGAAATATCCGAGCATGAAGCTAGAATTGTTAGCAATTCACGACGCTATAATACATTTCAAAGATTTTTTATATGGTACGCATTTTACGGTATTTACTGATTCTAAAGCTTTAACTCACTACATACACTTAGAAAATCAAAATTCTGATTTAATCGCAAGATGGTTATTAAATTTACAACAATATTCTTTCGATATAAAATACATTAAAGGACAAGATAATCCCAGTGATTTTATGTCACGCCAAATTTTTTCTGAACAAACTAAGACTAAATTAATAAATAATATTATTGCTAATGACAGCGCTATAACAATAGCCAAAATTTTAGAAGAGCAAGCAAAAGATAGAGAGATAAAGAAAATTATTAACGGACTGAATGCAAAATTTAAGCAGCCAAAATATGTAAATAAATACTATAGAGATGTAAATACAGGATTAATTATGATAAAGACTGCTAGAAATATCAGAAATCCTATGCAAAAGGACAGAATTCTAATACCTCACAGTCTAAAATTCGCAGTTATTGAGTTAGCTCATACACCGCATTTTGGAGTAGAAAAAACATATCAAATTCTGAATAGAAAGTATTACTGGAAAGGGGCATACAGTGATGTAAAAAATTTTTGCGCATCATGTGATGCATGCTTATGTTACAAGAATAAGGCTATAAGACCTATGGCATTACAACGTGTCCCACGTCCATGTAAACAAAATCACACGGTGGCATTAGATATTGTAGGGAAGCTACCGAGAAGTAACGGACAGCACGAGTACATCATAACGATGATAGACCATTACTCGAGATTCTTGGAGGCAGTACCCGTGAGAAATATTACAACTGCGAGTGTATTACAGGTAGTAACAAATTGGATAGCTTCAAACGGAGTACCAAATTGGATTTTATGTGATAACAAGAGACAACTGAAAAGCGAGGAATTTAAAAAATTCGCAGAGCAACATGGTATAAAATTGAAATATACTTCAATTTACAAACCCAGCTCAAATGCAATTTTAGAAAGAAGCCACTTAGGAATAAAAAATTCTTTGGCAGCAATGGCTGACCAAACTTTTAATTGGCACAAAGTCTTGCCATATGTAAAATTATTTCATAATGCAACACCCAGCGCAAATATAGACCACAGTCCCGCTATTTTGTTTCTTACCAGAGATTTGAAATTACCCGGAGAAAATAATCTGGAAATAGCGGACCCTGATGACAGTCCGATTTTAACTCAAACTGAATATGATAATGACGTCAGTGAAGCACTTACTTTAGCGGAAAAAATTAATAGATATACAAAACGAAAACAAATTCAAGCCCAAAGACGCCAAGAAAGAATTTTCAAAAGAGTTAGACAGCAGAAATTATTAAAAGGACAAATTGTGTACTTAAAAAACCTGAGACCCACCACAGCATTACAAAAAAAATTTCAAGGGCCATATCGCATCGTAAAGGTCATCCGTAACAATAATTACGCTATCACGCCTATGTACGATCCAAATAAAAAATGGATAGTTGTTCACGCGAATAAATTATATAAAGCAGAGCCGCGTAAAAAGTATTTACAAAATAAACAAACACGGCGAACTGTTGACAGAAGTCAATCGCATGTAAACAAAGAATATAACGCCAATAATCATAATTATCAGAGTCCGAGACGTTATAATCTGAGGACACGCAAAAAATAGTATTCGAAAGCAAAATAATATATAATGATAAAAATTTAATATGAAAATTTTATGTGCGAAAACGCAAAATATGTTATATTAGTGTAACGGTAATGAAGGCATTAAATGTATAATTTTAAAAAATTAATAATGAAATAAAGGTAGTTTTGTAAAATAAATATGAGGATAATATTTTTTATAAAATAAATATGAGGATAATATTTTTTATAAAACAAATATGAGGATAATATATTTTGTAAAATAAATATGAGGATAACATATTTGTAAAATTAATATGAGGATAAATTTTTTGTAAATATGAGGATTTTGTAAATATGAGTATAAAATAAAAATATAGGTAATAAATAAACATTTATGTATGGATACATTTTATGAATAGAGCAATAAATATCAGAAAAAATTTGTAGAAGTGATAAATAATACATACAATACCCCTCAATGTTCTAAAATAAAATAAACTAAGGTGTTAGAAGAAAGAAGGAGAGAGATAATTAAATTTCACTTACTTGCAATTTGTCTTGCTTGAAAACGAAAGGTGGTAACAGTCAGTAGTGGGCATCAAAAATACAAGTCTTCCAATGATAGATGCTTAAGAGCAAGGTAGACATTCCAATGATAAAGATGTGTGGGATGGAATTCTTCACGATATTTTTTTTTTCCTTTTCTTGTGCGGGTCTTGAAAAAATAGTATAACATAATTAATAAAATGCAAAATAAAGTCATGGAACATGGTAAAAGCAAGTACAGGATATTCAAAATCATAAAAGCAAAATCATAAATAAATAAATAAATAAATGTGTGAAGTCAAAATAAACACTCACAGCTGATGTAAATAATAATTAGTAAATTAATAAATATATATTGCATAAATAGTGTATACAGACCTTTTACGAAAACACGCAATCTAAAAAACAAAATAAAAGTTAATTACATATATGGATTAATAAAACTTGAATGAGTAGGATTAATTTCCCAGCCGTCACAGTCAGCGTAACAGCTCCATATATGGCCATTGTACGGCGAAAGCTAGTCACCTTCAAAATAAATAGCCAGGCTAAAAATAAACATCGGAGAAAATCTCCCCTGCATAGTACGTGAATAATACAAAAAAAGTTCTATTGTAATCAATGTATCAAAATTTAAAATTATAATTGCAGGCAATTATAGTTAGTTAAAAATACCGGCCGGTATATAAAAATAAAATACATTTAGGAAAATGCAGAAATTGTATGTAAATGATAAATGATTGAGTATTAGTAAGAAATTAATGCATTAATTAAGCATCACTGGAAATAAAAAGAAATAACAGATAAAATTAAATATAAAATAATTATATTGAAATAAATAAATATGTAAAGTTATGCTGAAACGGGAACATAAAGTCAGTTGTATCAATAACATAACAAAAGCATGGTATATTCATAATACTACACATAAAATAATATATCACGCGTTGTTGCAACAAGGGATAAATAAATCCAATAAATTAGAGGTACATGAAATCAAAATAATAATTCAACAGTCAGATCTGTGTTAAGGTCATAAGATAAAATATATATATATGTTAAATTAAATAGAATTAATAACAACATATGTAAAATAAATATATAATATGATACACATAAAATATAACTGTAAGTAAATTCCTTAAAAGGATACACGTAAAACCTCCCACGTCAATGTTAGCTCGTACATTCACCACCGGACAGTCTAAAAGCCCGCGCTTGAGAAGACGATACCGCCAAAGTTGCACGATAACGATTAATCTTTAGCGATACATCCAAAGGCAGTTGAAATCCCTTTTACGTAAGTTTGCGCTCTGCAAACAATGAAGACACTCATTCAAGGGTCGCCGTGGGGGTCAACAGATTCGCAGTTGTCATAGAAACGCGTTGAGAGGAACAGAAGAAAGCTACGGGTCAAGCGAAATTTTTTCTTTTTTTCTTTTCTCCCTTCCTCCCGCGCAGTTGTGTCACACGAAAGTGCAGTCGAAAAGGAAATTTAAAGTGCGTATTATGAGATGCACAGTAGTTTGGAGTAGCGAAATGAGTAGAGATATTTGATATTTTAAATGCCGCGATGTAATATGATAAATATGGGGTTCAAATTAGCCATGATTGATACACACAAAAATATATAACATGTTAATTATTGTAACAAATAAGAAATATATACAGCTAAAAAAAAATTGTCGAAAAATTATTTACGTCTGTGAAAATGAGAAATCAAGGTAATGAATTGTGTATAGTTTAATGTAATGTTGTGAACTTATATATAAATAGAATTGCAAATAACAATTATGATAGTCTTCATTTGAAGTGTACAATAGACTGTACTAAGCAACATAATGAAAATATAAATATTGAAGTACCGGAACATTGAAAGTTAAGTCACAGGATGGTGACTCATTCTTCCGTGCTCATGATAATTCCATGTGACAATAAGGTGTCTTCCGTGCTCGTGATAATTCCATGTGACAATATAGTGTGCCTTCCGAACAGTGATAATTTCTTCATGTACATAAATATATGTGTTACCAAGTACGATATGGTGTATCTTCCGAACAGTGAGTTCCTTCATTTTAGTGACATGTCGGTTGTAATGCACCGATATATGTATGTCAATGTTACAATATAGTGTATCTTACATGCGGTGATCTGCATTTCTGTGACAGATATATGTGCAGTGGATCAAAGCAACAATTCCAAAGTGGCCGCAATGTGTACACATATGTATTCAGTGCAATGTTTACCGTGTGCTGAAATTTTCTCTCTGCAAGGGGGGATATCATGTAACACAATATTTGTATTACATGTTACACCCCAATTACGGATGCCAACCTAGCCATTTTCCAATTCCAATTGCGGATGCCAACCTAGCTAATGAGCTATTTAAATGCTGCGGAGGGAGCCAATGGCAATACAAACATAAATAAGCAGCGCATCCCCTTCTTCACTTCAACGAATCAACAACGACACTACAATGTGAAAAGAAAAAGGTTTGAGAGAATGTTCTAGAACTTTCCACAGATGCAATTTCGACAGCGTCCTAGACGCACCTGAAGTTTTGTGAGTCGATTTAAAACTTTCGAACGAGTCAGCATCATGTTTTCTTGGGTTTGTGAAAAGTGTCTATAGAATGTGAGCAACAAAATGGTAGCGAGTGCAGTCAGATGTGTAACGGTTTTCCTACATCATTGAAATAGCACGAATATGCACGTAACACAAAGAGCAAAGGTAACCAACTTTCAATTGTCACTATTAGCACGGAAGGCACACCTTTAACAATTATTAAATTAATTGACTACCAGTTCGTATGAGTAGACCATATGAACGAGTTCGTAATATTGAACTATAAGAACTATTCTTTATCGATTGTTTAAAGGAAACTGTTTTTAAGAAATTTACGTCAAAGTTATTATGTGTGTAAATATATATATATATTAATTTAATATTGTTAGTATTATGTGTCTTTTAATAATTGATTTAATTATAGCTTAGCTACTCCAGATACAATAGATATCTATTAAGTAAAATATTAAAATAAATTGAGCAATTAAGCATGTGTATTTCTTTATGTTTTGTGTGTTCGTTTTCCGAGCTTGAGAACCGGGAGCTTACATGCTCCACCCTTAGTGGCGGCATCATAGGTAGGTCCTATACAGGTAATTTTTGATAAGGACAATTTTACCTTATGACAGGACACACACACACATACATGCACACACTAGAATACATGCACACGCACAGTCTCATACATACACCTATACATACACCTTTCATCTCAAAGCCGTTCGATCCATATTTAGAAGTCATATAAAAAAGTGTTCTTCCATCAAAAACTCGAATTCAAATCGACCCCCATCACAATACTTTCTGTATACATTACAGTACATGTAGAGAAATTCGCGTATGCCATACTTTCTATAATAGTGCTATACACACTACCTAAAGTACCTATCCATATTTATAATTGCATCAAGCTAACCGTTACAATACTATCCATGCATCGTATCGTGTAATGCGGTAGTACTATACCTGCGCTTTGCAATCGCTGTTTGTTTGAATAACCTTAATCAGTTTGTATTCCGTAATTCTAAGCACAATTCAACGAGCTGGACGTTTGTTAATCGATGAATCTGCTGAGTGTCGGTTTGTTTGTCATAACTGAAATGCTGATCAATTATGTATTTCGGGGGGAGGTGCATTCAAATCCAGGTGGCACTGACATTGCTCTAAAGCGCAGTTTGGAAGCCGGCTCTGATCTTATTTCGGTAAATTGCTCTTCAAAGATGCAGTACAATGCAAGACTAATGGGGGAAAATTAAAGAACGAAATATTTAATTAGATTTCAGTAAAGGTTTATATATATATATATATATATATATATATATATATATATATATATGCACTCATTACTCAGAATTGAACGAAATTCCATATAGGTCACTGGAAAGTTGATATAAGTAAGTGATTACAAAATCAAAGCAAAAGAGCCATTTATTACAGAAAAAACAACAAATGAATGGAGGTTCTAGTACCATGTTGGGCCACCTCTAGCATTAATATACGATGCGATACAGGCGGGCATTGAGGCATACAGGTCCCGTTGTGGTGTCCTGCGTCATCTTATTCCACAGTTGTTGTAAGCGCGCCTCTAGTTCGACAAAACTCGTAGGCTATCCAACTAGACGACCCAAGTGATCTCAGACATGCTTGATCAGTGACAAATCTGGGGATCAGGCATGCCAGAGAAGGGTTGTAATGTAGCGGAGGCATTCCTGTGACACCCTTTCTGGGTGTGGCCGAGCATTACACTGTTGAAGAATGCCTCCTGGGAGCCCTGCGCATGAGTGGCAACACATGTAACTGAAGGATTTCACGAACGTTCCGCTGGGCTGTCATGGTTCCGTGGATCAATATTAAAGGTGACGGGGTGTCGTATGCGACGTCACCCTATACCATCACACCAGCTGTAGAAGCGGTATGCCGCTGTAAAGCGAAGGCAGGATTAGGGTGTTCACCACGGCGGCTCTACACATGTACACGGTTATCAGCACGGCCCAAATTGAATCTCGATTCGTCGCTGAAGACGACCTGGTTCCATTCTGTTGCGATCCCATCCCGTCGAGCGCGACACCACTCCCAACGGGGGAGACGGTAGGTGGGTGTCATTAGCAGCATGCGCAATGAGCGCCACGATACCAAATGTCCTTCCGCCAGGCGCCTAGCAATGGTACGGACAGACACAGGGGCCCGTAGTGGAGGTGTTGCATGTGTTAGGATGGCGGCCAATGATGCAGTTGGCGTTGTGCGTGCCTGTCGGGTGATGTGGTGGTCTTCTGGGTTATTGGTCTGCAGAGGACGTCCTGAGCCTGGCCGCCGTGTATGCGACCTCTCTCTCGTCCACTGGTCCTAACAACTCCTGACAGTAAAGTCAGAACTGCCTTATTGGCGGAAATGATTCTTCCCCTATCAAACTCTGACAGCTGATCATATTGTCTTCTATGGCGACGTAACGGCATCCCTGATGAAAAAGCGTCCCTCTGCAATAGATTAAGTGCAGGCAAAAGGCCTCTGCGTACCTTTTTTCTGAGCCAGGGAGAACGAAGTTCAACACCCTCTGGTGGCAATACGCAATCACGATGTATTTCTAATCATTTGCATAGTATCTACCTGACACGTATCTTCATGCCAACTTTCATTACGATCTCACAACTACTTCTTGGTGCGCAAATTTTTATGGCAATGAATGCATAATCAATTGAAAGTCTGTTTTTTGTCTGTTCCGTAGATAAATTCACAGTTTTTAAAGAATTTCATTTTACTTTTCCTATATACATAATGTAATGTATAGGAGAAGTAATGTGACTGCGACGGAAATTCGTATTCAAATTTTCGACTGAAGAGCACGTTTCAAGCATCCCCGAACTCGAATCGAACATTTTTGAGGGGATGTCTGTATGTAAGGGTGTGTATGTTTGTGTGCGTATATGTGGGTCCGTGTCCGTGTGTCTTTGGATCCGATATTTCATGAACGAATATGGCGTATCGTGCGAAATTTGTTACAAATATCACAATCGGAGAATACTGGAAGTTTACTGATTTTAAGCACAATCAAATTTTCGAATGAAATTTTGAGAAAATCAGTAAAAAATCAGTAATTTTTCATTAGAAAACGAATGACATAAATTTTAGAACGCTAGCATGAGCTGTTCTCGAAATATTACATGTTTTTTAATAAATTTAAGAAAAACCTTGCCTGGAACTAAAAAGTAACAACTATTGCAAAATATGTTCACTTTTTATATGTAGTTTTATGAGAAAATTTTGTTAACAGCATTCTTGAGGATTTAGTTCGTTCTATATATGAGAGAAGATATTTTGTGTAACAGTTTTGCATTCTGATGCCCCAAAATTCACCAGTAGTCATTTATATATAAAAAATATTCTTCTCTCCGCTGGTCTGTAATTCTTGGACATAAATTTGGTGAACTTGGAGACTCATTTGGCGACATATCGCCATTATGGAGTTTCAAAGACCAGAGTTTGTCGGGATACTGACAAAAACTGCTGAACTGAAAATAATTGGCAATGGCTACAGTCCGACGGAGCCGAAATGATTTTGAGCGAATAGCATATTTATTTATGGGTGGTATGTCTTCTCTAGACAATTTCAAAACAGTTCAAAATATTGCTACACTTCTGACATTTAAATGCTTTCCTTTAAATACTACAGCTTTCCTTTAAATGCTGCGACTTTTCTTTAAATGCTGCAGCTTTCCTTTAAATACTTCAGCTTTCCCATTAAAAACTTTAACAGAACGAAATATTAAAATATCTAAATTAAAACCACCATATATCAAAAACTAAAATTTCTATCGGAATTCTAATTATAAATCATAATAGGACTTTTAGAGGGCTATAAATTACTATTTACTGTTTATACCTAGCACATTAATTGAGATATTAGCATTATAAACTTTGAGAACAAAAACTTTCAATCTAATTTAACTTGGTAAGACGATTGCTAGAAAACTTTATAGAAAGAAATCTTTTAACCAGAAACTGGACTTCCTATTAAACACTTTTGTCGCATATTGTTTATATTTTTATATGTATATTGTAGAAGATATTTGAGTGAAATTAAAAAAATGGAACAAAAACTCGCTCGAAAAAATAATTTATTCGATAAAAAAGTCTCAAAATATTAAAATATTGGAATTATTAATTGGTACCCTATTTCAGAAAACAAGTAAACATTGTTTATATTTGTATCTATTAGTTTCTGAATTATAGTAATTCGCAATGTTTATGTTTCTCGTAGGGCCCCGATTTCAGCCAGAAATACCCCCAAACATAAATGTTAATCACATCAAAAATAATGTGATGTGGGCAGCACATGATTTTCCCTATTTAATTCAATGAATTTACCCCTTTATAATGAAAAAATTATGTATAAGATCCATTGTACAGTGCTTTTCATGTTGAATTTTACATTTGGTGCTTTTCCGGATGCCAGCGTATAAAAGCATTTCGAAGTACCTACTTTACTTATATTTCACTCAACTCTAAATTCACAATTAACGATATTGTTAGCATCAGCAATGAGCAACATAGTCCATATATTAATGATGTTTTAATGATTAATTCATCAATTTAGAGTCATTTTCGTTAACTTATGTCATTTTCGCTAGCTTAGCGTCATTTTGTTATTTTACAGATATTTTGATCAATCTGGGGTGACACATAGCCAAGTTGGCGATATTTTGTTAAATTAGTCGCGAAGTTCGCCATATTATTTTTTTTTTTTTGCAAAGCATTACAAATAAATGGACAGAAGAGCTTTTCTAATATATAAATGATTCTTAGCGAATCATTAAGCTGCCAAAATGCAAATTTATTACACGAAGTATCTTCTCTCGTAAATGGAATGAACTAGATCCACGAAAAAGATATTAACAAATGTATCGCATAATATTACATATGAAACGTAAATATTATATTTCACAATAGTTAATACCTGTTTCAATTTCATGTGATTATTTTTATAAATGTATTTGAAAACAGTGCAATATCTCATGAACGGTTCATGCTAGCATTCTCAAATTTATGTCAATCGCTGATCAATCTAATAAAAAATCACATACGAAATGGTTATTAACGTAACATTGTTCAAGGTTCTGATGTTTTGACGATTTTTCAAAATTTCTTTCAAAAATTTGGGGGTCTTCCGAACAATCGATTGCATTTAAAATCGGTAGGAATAAAGTATTCATCAATTGTAATTGCATACCAAATTTCTTTCAAAACGTTCCATTTGTTTATGAAATATTGTCTCCACAGTCTCACGAACACACACACACACACACACCCAGAGAGAAAGAGAGAGAGAGAGAGAGGCTTACACACACACATCACATCGAAGACGTTTGATTCGAGTTCATGAATGCTTAAAAGTTGCACTCCCGTCCAATACTCAAATTTGAATTTTCAACCCCATCACAATAATTTCCCCTATGCCTTATACTATATATGCTATATATGTAGAGAAAATACAAAAATATATTTTTTTAAATATATATTTACTCAAATTTGAATTTTATTATAATATAATTAATATAATAATATAATAATTATTATTATTAATATAATATTTATATAAAATATATAAATATTATATATATTATTATATTATATTATATTATATATATATATATATATATATATATATATATATATTTACATTATTTCTGTAATACATTTTACAGTTGTGTAAACAGAAACGTAGATTCAGCATTAATGAAACATGTATGGCCCTTGATAACGTACATGGTTTCAGAAATGCTTTTCATATTCATTTTATTCCTTTTATAATCACTAGATTCCATTTATTCAATTTCCAAACTTTTTGCATAGCTCATCGTGCTACACTAGGCTTCTGATTTGCAAAAACCTTCAGTTTACAAGCAATTTTCATTGGTATTTCTCGGGTATATATATTACAAGTAATCATAAAAGTCTTCAATTATATATATATATATATATATATATATATATATATATATATATATATATATATAAATATAATATATTATATATATTATATATAAAATAATAATTATATAATTAATATTTAATATAATAATTTTAATATAATTTAATTTTAATATAATAGTCAAATTTGAATTTTCAACCCCATCACAATAATTTCTCTATACCTTATACTATATATGCTATATATGTAGAGAAAATACAAAAATATATTTTTTAAATACTCGTATATATTTACTCTCATATACTGCAGTGATGTAAATATAGCACACGAGAAAAATTTAATCTTTAAGCACTTAAAAAGCCATGGGTATTCTTCCGGAAAGGAATCTAATTATCCTTTCAGTTTCTTTGAATATAACCCTTCAGATTTCATCTATTTAGCTTGCTATAGCATTTTTGAGGCATATTTTTGAAGCATGTTTATAAAAATAATATTTTAAACCAGACTGAGTGGAAATTTCTTTTTTTTTTCAAGACTTGCTTGATGTAGGAAAATTTCCGAACCTAAGCATAAAAAAAAACCATGTTTTTCTATTTAGATAAATTCAAAACACTTTCTTATTCTAAATTTTGAATATTCTATATAAAATAACTTACTTATGTCTTATAAGTAACGTAAAAATTTAAAAGCACTAAAAATGTATATATACTGTTCTTTAATATTTCTTTGAATATTAAAGAACTTTTAATATTTCTTCAATTTTTATTTAATATTTCTGTCAATCTTCCTAAAGTTTAAGGAAGTGAAATTAGAATTTTAATTAAAAACAGTATTTTAATACATTTGCATAAAGCTTATTTTTATGCTTAAAAGTTTGTGTATACATAATACTCATTACTATATACGTTATAAAAATATAAACAATTTCCTTTCTTATACGAGTAAACAATCATTTTCGAAAATGCAATGTGATTACGAGGTATTTTGAAAAGAAAATCTAAAAATTTGCATAACAACATGTTTTATAGGGAATGTTATATTATAACTCTCTGTGCATTTTGCAATACATCTTTATTGCGTAACCAGTAGACTTTGGTAATTAGAAATAAAAAAATCAATTTTTGTTTTCTCTTACGAATCAATAAAGAACTTGGTGGCTCCGCCCTCTGCTCTCTACATTCGTCAACCCCCTAACTTGCTTCGTTTAAGACTTGAACACATTTCAAACACAGAAATGTCTCTGTGTTTCTATGTGTATGTGTGTGTGTGTGTGTATGTGTATGTATATGGGCATTTGTGTGCGTTTTTGTGTATACCTATGTTTGTGAGTGTATGTTCCTGTATTCATGTGTGAGCCTATGTTTGTGTTTGTGCCTATGTTTGCGTGCTTGTGTGTGTGTGTGTTTGTGTGACAAAACTTAAAGCCTGAGTGCACGTAACGTTACGAATATTTATGGGTATAGTAGAGAAGTAGATAAAGTGGCCATGTGCTATTTTTTCATCTTCACTGTGCTGTTACCTACAGGAAGAATGTTAAACCAGTTTGTCTGGGGTTGAATTTTTTACGCTGATCCTGAACCACGTAGATAAGATTAAAGTTTTGAGTTTAGAAATGTGTTTTTCGAGTACTCTTATGTAAGATAAGTATAAATTTTGTTGTTTCTATACGATAACTTTATTAGTATTTAAAATTCATGCTTATGCTATGAAATTCATTTTTGGAACAATGACAAGTGTTAAAAAATTTTTAAGTTACAATGGCATCCAGGTAGCCAGCAATGTTTATGTCTGTGGACATCTTTTAAAATCCGAAGAATAATTTCCATAGCATGAACGAAACAGCTACCAAATCGTCCATTGAAATTTTATATGCGCGAAAATTTACTTTTGCTTCATCTAGTCATAACACAAGGCTTTCAGCTAATTGTCAGACCATAATTCTATTAAAGACCATATTTCTATTTAAATGAAAATTAAAAAAACGTAGTTTTTAAAGTACACTATTTTATTATTTGTAAGTAACATAAATGTATGAAAAATGTATTTATTAAAATGTATATAACTTAAATGTATGGAAAATGTATTAAGATGTATGTAACTTAAATGTATTAAAATGTATTTATTAAGATGTATATATATATATATATATAACATAAATGTATTAAAATGTATTTATTAAGATACATGTAACTTGAATATGTTAAAATGTATTAAGATGTATGTAATATAAATGTATTAAAATATATTTATTAAAATATGTGTAACTTAAATGTATGAAAGATAACGACATACCGAATTTATATTTTCTAGATGTTCCGTTTCTCTAGTTATTCCCCCCAAAATGAGTACATTTCCCTGATGGGCTAGCCCAATAAGTTTTAAATCCAAAGCACTTAAAACGTACCACAAAAAAAAGCAACAAACCAAGTTTCCTTATTACTATGATTAATGGAACTTGATTAGTTAGGGCCTAAAATATTTGAAAAACGAGTTTATCTACCACGGGTTAAAGCTGAATATCAAAAGAATTAGAATGTACTACAAAAGACAATGACATATCAAATGTCGTGTTACTGTGATTGATAGAACTTTTGATTATTTACGGCCTTAAAGATTTAAATCACAATACCAAACAAACAAACACCAAATCAAATTAAATAAAAATTTATGAAAATGGAAAGATTGTACTGCTTATATACTTATACTGAACAATATTTATGCATCTTATTAACTTTATTTTTTGAAAAATTATGTAAACATTTTTTAGCACATCACAACATAGTTAAAAAGTGTTTATGACTTTGTTCATTTTGTATGTCTGTCTGTCTGTCTGTCCGTTCACACGATAACTGTCGTAAAAATGGCTTTATCAAACTGAAATTTTTGTATGTTATTTAGACGATCTGTGGGACCTATGGGAATATGAATAACACCCAATTAGTTTTAGACTGAACCCGAGTTGAAAAAATGAAATACATTGAACCCTATGGGACCTAATATTTCAAATATTTTTAAGCGAATTTAAAATTCACAAATTGCTTCAAAAGTTTTATAAAATATTCAAATTATCCCATAAAAATATGAAAAAAATTTCAACAAAATATATACGGTAGTTTTTTAAATAAAAATTAAAATTTTAAATACACCCACATTATATGAAGAGATCACGTGACCCACTTCAAAATAAAATATAGCATCCATCTTGTGTCAAAATCGTGATTTTTAAAGTTCTTTTTAATTTATATTTAGTGTTGTAACCGTTCTAAAACCGTTTTATTTTTGCTTAATTTCTGTGCATCTATATTTTAAAACAACGCAATAACAATGTATTTGAGTTTAAATGATCAATACCATCCATCTTGTGTCAAAATCGTGATTTTTAAAGTTCTTTTTAATTTATATTTACTGTTGTATCCGTCCTAAAACCGATTTATTTTTGCTTAAATTCTGTGAATCTACATTCTGAAACAACGCAATTACAATATATTTAAGTTTAAATGGTCTTCCAACTTTGATTATTTCTACAACGAAGCTTAATTTTCACTTATGGAGACTGTAAAAACATGATGTAGGATGAGTTGTATAAGAATTGCTGAATTTAATCTTTAATCATTAACGCAAAAATTATTTACCTCTAGAGTCTGCAATATAGTTGATATGAATGAAACATTCATTGATTTTACACAGAGAAGCATACGATTTTTCGATGAAGTTTTAAGCATAGAGTTAAATTACCTGTACCTTCATAGTTTTAAGTTTCGAAATAAAATAAATTATTGTAGTATTGTGATGAATGAAAGGAATGGAATAAAAGTGAATGAAGGAAATGTTTACAGCTTTTACATTGAGAGCCGGGCGATTTATATTTCATTGACGTTATTTGAATAAAGTTCATATTTTTCGATGAAGTCTTAAGCTTTCAAATATAATAAATTATTGTAGTATTGTGATAATTTTTTAACTATAACCGCTGAATGTATCGCATTTTAGAGATGTTTAAACCAGGCAATTTATATTTCAATGACATCATTTAAATAAAGTTCATTTTCTCCGATGAAGTTAAGTTTCGAATATAATAAATTAATGTAGTATTGTGATAATTTTAAAAATATTGCCGCTGAATATATCGCATTTTAGAGATGTTTAAATAAAATTGCATTGCAGTTGAAAAGTGTTTTATAATCAATTCTTTATGCATGTTTGATCTTTCTTGTTTAATTCTTAAATTCGTTTATTTTTCTACTTCATATAGCGACCAATTTTCTCTACTATGTTAGGTAAAGTAACCACTTGATAAGACTATGTTCATTAACTTCTTATAAGGAACATAGTCAATAAAGAACTGCATGCAAAATCATAAAGAATCATGACTTATATTATTGGTTAAAAGACTTAATTTAATTTGTCAAACTGATTATTTTTTTAATTATTTCTTCTACATGAAGCAAAACACTAGAAATAATTGTATTTTATTTTGTAATTGCCATATTTAGAACGCAAGTTATTCAAAGTTAAAGATTTTTATAGCATTATTTCCTATGGAAAAAAAAATCCTGAAATATAGTTTTAAGAATACTCAATACCTATGAAACCAAATAAAGCAATATTTTTAAAGTAATACGGCATGGTTTGAACGGCATGGTTTGAACGACATGGAACTGAACAAAGGTTCTGACGAATAGCACCAGGTTTGACATCATCCATAAACAATATTTAAGTTCCATAAATTCACCAATTTTCGATGAAATCAACACATTGGAGAGTAGCGTTATCCATATATGCGTAACTCACAAACTGGACCTGATCTTAATAATCTACGTCAAAAGGAGGAATTCAATCAGGACAGGCCCTAAACAAACTCGGGGGCAAAGCAAGACCAATCAATTTGGAGGACCGCAAGGAAGGTATATTTCCCTGAAGCAAGGTGAAGATTAAGATTACCTAACGTGAAGGAGAACTGGAGGACTAGCAGATGTTTAACGACATTCGAAATGTGCAGATTTGTGAAATAATCAAAAGGTTGTGAAAGGCATTCGAGATGTGCAGACTTGTGAAAGACACAGAATTGCCCTGAGTCAACAGCCAGACAATGCACACAAGGTATGTACCAGTTCTATATTGAAGCAAATGGGTCGATCAACGAAATATTAATGTTTCGATACATAACTACTTTGATCTCACATCATCTCCTCCTAAGTCCCTCTCATAAAGGGTTAAATAAGTTTTAGTAGAAAATGTTATTTGAACTAAAACTTAATAATTTTTAGTAAAATATTTTATTTGTAAATGTTATTTCATAAATTTTGAATGATACTTAAAAAAATATTTTAATTTAACAAGAAAGATCATTCCATGCATAAAACATTGAATATGAAACACTTTTCACCTGAAATGCAATTTTATTTAAGCATCTCTAAAATGCGATACATTCAAAGCTGATACATTTTAAATTATCACATTACTACTATAAATTATAATATTTGAAAACTTAAAACTTCATCTAAAAAAATTAACTTCATTCAAATAACGTCATCGAAATATAAATCGTCTGGCTCTCTAGGTAAAAGCAATGAATATTTCGTTCATATTACTTTCATTCCCGACTCCAGAGTTAAATAATTTCGAGTGAAAAAAATTCAGAAATTCTTAAACAACTCATCTTACAATCACTTGTTTACATTCTGCATCCAATAAAATTAGGCTTCGTTGTATAAATAATCAAAGTTAGATGATCATTTAAACTAAAATATATTGTAATTGCGTTGGCACAGAGAATAATAGATGCACAGAAAATACGCAAAAAAGCGGTTTTAGAATAGATACAAAACTAAATATAAACTTAAAAGAGCTTTAAAAATCATAATTTTAATACTGAGGCAAAAAATGGATGTCATATTTATTTTGGAGTGGACCACTTGATTTCTTCGTATAATATGGGTGTAATTAATATTTTAATTTTTATTAAAAAAATTACCGAACATATTTTTTTGAAATTTTTTTTTATATATTTTAAGGGATAATTTGGATATTTCCTAAAATTTTCGAAGCAAATTGTGAATTTTAACTTTACTCAAAAAATGTTTAAAAAATTAGGTCCCATAGGGTTTGATGTATTTCATATTTTCAACCGGGATTCAATCCAAAACCAATTGGGTGATATTATTCATTCACATTCCCATATGTTTCACAGACCATCTCAACAACATACTAAAATTTCATTTTGATAAAGTCATTTTTACGACAGGTTTCGTGCGAACGGACAGACAGACAGAATAAACGAAGTCATAAACACTCTTCAACTATGTTGGAAAGTGTTGAAAAGTTAAACAGCGTAGTCGATGACCAATAATTTATTTTTCAGATCAAGTAATTTGATTCGTTATTTGAAAATAAATTTGGAGGGTAATTCACAGAAAACATCGCAGCACACCCGAGTATCACTACACTCACGATTTCACAACGCACTATATTTCTCTCTTATAAATCTTTCGTCCCACATGTAAATACATCAAAATTCGGAAGTCAGATTTTTAACCCCATCACTATATGTTCCTATTGCATATACTATGCATCATAGGGAAAGCTATAAGTGTGAAGTCAGCCCTGCCCGATGATTGACAAATGTCCGTCTAGTTCCACGCTAGCACGCTTTGGCCATAAAGCTTAAGGTGGCCATAAAACTTAATTTGCTGAATATCCCCGCCGGGATACGCGCTACACTTGAGTGAATATCTTCGCATCAGAGACTAAATACGCCGGTTCCTTCCTTAGGGCATAGATCTACCACTGAGGAAATAGCAGTGGACACCGGTTTCCTAACGATGTATCAAAATCCATCTTGGATTGGGCTTCGAACAAGTATCTATACACTTGGAGGCCTTTTCTGCAAAGATCAAAATTGCCTCTGATTGAATTTTTTTAAACTGGGTTCCTTCACATTTTGAAGAGGGAGGAACAGAATGGGAAGGTAATTTTTCTCATCCGCTCATTCGTTATATCGCTTATGTGTGAGGAGTGGGTGGTGCCAATTCCGACCAAATTATTGGATTGCAGAGTGACGCTCATTTTATATGCGTTCCAATAAAATTCGATGCCCTGCGGGATTCCAGCAGCCAGGATGTCTCGTTCAAACCCCAGAGTGAGCTAACATATGACAGGGATCATAAATTTCAAGAGATTTGTATTTTTAATTTGACATTTGCTAAGACATCTCTTTTTATGAAATTTATAACTTCTCTCTTGTGCTAGTCAAACCTGGGCGCCGAACTGTCCCATCATGTCTGTGAGGAGGCATCATGCTAACAATTAACTATCTTACACATTACCTACATTGAGTGATTACTACCCCCCCCCCTTTCTTTCCTGGGGCGAGCCCGGTGAGCATGAACAATATTAACACCATATGCAAATATAAATTATGCTTCATAACAATAAGAATTAAAATAATAAAACAGAAACCACACACACACACACACGCACAAACTCCCAATTTGTAAAGGATACGGGAACTGCTTTTACACGGGAAACATAAAACGCTTGCTAAACTATTAGTTCACATCATTAATATTGCACTTAAGCTGAAGTTAAGCTTCAAATGATCTTGTTTACAGTGCCTATTACTTCGTTTAAACTCGTCATTAAGGAGGCTAATGTTACTTATCTATATCATCCTTACATTAAAGAGCGAAGATAATTTATGTGATTATGTGCAAGAGAATTATTCTGGCGCTGTGCTTTAGATTTATGATAGGAATTGAGTATGAATAAATTTAGAGTCATTTATTACTTTTCCTACATATATAGTTTAATATATAGAAAGAGAGGTATACTGTGACCGCGTCAAAAATGCTAGTCTTATACGGCAGTGCAACCCGAACTCGAATATCTGAGGTGATGGCTGGGTATATGTATGTTAATGTATCTCTGGGTATTTTAGTATGTCTGTATGTGTATTTTAGTGTGTGTCTCTCTGCGTGTGTATTAGTGTGTGTGCCTCTGCGTGTATATTAGTGTATGTATATATGTTAGTGCGTGCATTCATAAGTTTGTGGACTCTATTTCTTATGAACGAATGAAGCCTCTGGAAGAAATTTTAGTACGATTCAGTACAATCGTACTGAAGTTCGTCGAATGTAAAATCGTACTGAAGTGTACATTCAGTACAATCGTACTGAATTGGGTGAATACTGGAATACTATTGATTTTAAACGCAATCAAGTGTTCGGAACATCCCCTCCACCCCAATTTCCGAATGATTTTTTGAAAAAAAACATTAAAAAAATGGGGCCTTCAATAATGACTAATGAATTATCCTTTTAAGCGTAATCTTTTATTAGAAAAATGCATTATAAACTTTAAAACGCTAGCATGAACATTTCTTAGAATATTGCACGATTCAGGAATGATTTATTGAAAAATCCTTAAAAAATCACCACCTACTTCAATACTCTTCAGGGTTCCAAAATGTTGTTGCACCTGTTTACATCTTGACGCTTCTTAAAAAAGGCATGAGTCAACGCCAATATCTGCAAAGGGGGATCGAACTGTTTGGGATAGGGTATGTCAAATACCTGTCTTTTTGAGAGGTTCGTCATTTGGGATGGACGCTGTCCCTCCCGTAAGCAAAAGGTTAAGCATATATTGGCGTCAAAATCTTGAAATCGAAAATTTTCGTCAAAGCAATACTTTCTCTATATTCTATAATATGAGAAAGTAAAAATTCAAAGCAATTTAAGTAAATATGTTTAATTTCACTAAATGCACAATCATAAATTTCAGTATCTTGCTAAATTTTATTCATGTATATGTTAGAATGTGGAAAGAATGTGCACATTTTAAGCAAACAACCTTTGAACGGTGATATGAACCTTTGAATGGTCGTGACCCTTGTTTACATCTTTAAGCTCAAAATTTTTACTTTTCATGGAAAAAAAGGTACATAAGTTATATATTTCTATTTATCAGCAGAACTTATTTTATTTTTGGAACTACTAAACGAAAAGTCGATTTTGTCATGTTTATCTCGTCTTGGTCCGTTAAATAAATTCCTCAAAAGACAATGTTGTTGTGTCATTGAATGCTTCATCATTATTCGTTTTGAGTCTATAATTCAGTGTAACAGTGTAAATACATCGAAAGTTTTCGACACTAAAACTATACTTTCTCAA
Organism: Amaurobius ferox; assembly: GCA_951213105.1. Classification (NCBI taxonomy): domain Eukaryota; kingdom Metazoa; phylum Arthropoda; class Arachnida; order Araneae; family Amaurobiidae; genus Amaurobius; species Amaurobius ferox. Next base: position 29,050,500 of record OX578140.1, read on the forward strand.
TACATTTACTATGTATTCTCGGAAAAATTAATTCATTTGCTACAAGGTATATTTTAATTAATACAAAGAAACAAAATTCATAAGTTTTGTAGTTAACAAAAACAAGCAAAAACTTGTTTACTTAAATAATTCAATGCTTAAGCATATGATAACTATAAAAACATATTAAGAAATTAATTTCAAAGTATAAATTTAGGAACTAAAACAACACAAGAATTTAATTATAGCATGCATGATATTTTTACACATCCTCAACGTTTTTTGCTTCCAAGATTAAATACCATGAAGGAAAAAAAACAGTGCTATTTAAAGAAAAAACATTTCTCAGAGATATAATAAATTACACCTCACCGCAGAATCTAATAATATCATTTCTGGACGCTATTTAATCTGTAGGGCAAATGTTGGAACTCTAAAAAAATTGCAAAATTTTCAATTTGCATGATTAAGTTTATGAAACAAAATGTTACTAGTGTTGCAAAATAGTAATCTTTTAAAACCATGTTTTAATATATCATTAGAGTAAATTTTCATTTAGATTCTGCATTTTATTTAAGTATTGTATTGAAGCCAAAAGTTTTAGTTAATGTTACCATAGAGCAAAAATCAACACATTTTCTCTCACTACAATACTTGTGCATATAAAAGAAATTATGACCTTATTTTTTCAATCAACCATGACCAATCTTTGATCCATCTTTGACCTTATTTTAATAAAGTCAAAGATTGGAAACCGAGTTTTCAATAAATTTACACATGCTGGGCGCATTAAAACTAATAAAAAATTTTATCATTAATTTTTAGAATTAAAAATTAATACTGAAAGTTAACTTAGGCTAAAAATTTTTATAAGACGAATAAAAATTTTTAGTATAACATCTGTGTTTCTGCGTATCTGCTTATGTGTCTATGTATCTGTCTCAAAACGAAAATAAGTCATTTGAGTATTCAGGTCTAGACTTGCTCGTACTGATGAAGGAAATGCGAAAATTTCCGAAACATATGTCTGCTTGCTTAACTTTATTTGAGAAGAATTTTACGTTGTGATCTTTTTAATTATGTCCTATTTATTTATATTATTTTCCATCTCAAGATACATTGTTATATTTTAAATCTTAATAAATATTCTTTTACATTTTTACATTATATTCAAAAGTATAGAACTCGTATATTTTCGTTTTCATCTCTCGATACATTGTTATATTTTAAAGCTTAATAAATTGAAATATTCTTTTACATACTTACATTATATTCAAAAATACAAAACTCGTATATTTTCGTTTTAGAATTTCGTACTTTGTTTAAAACCCATTTAGCAAAAATACGTCATCTGGCAACTGCACCAATCCCTTTTAATACGACATAAAAATCCGTTTCCATAACAAAAGTGAAAACTTTGAACAAAACAATGCGTTCATTGATTTTGTGATTACCTTTGTAGTAGAGACTTTTCAAGTAAAATTTTCTTAATTTCTTTTATCTTATCTGCTTCTTGAAACTAAAGTCAAAAGTTTCAAACAAGTTCAAATTAAAAAAAGCATGAAGTTTGTGAAAGTTAAAGATAAAATATGTTCTTTAAAATTTATAGCTCTTTAAAAGCTTATACTTCTCATCTATTAAGAAACCATTTCAGGAATATTGATGAATGATTGATATGTACTAATATAGTCAACTACGTGTTTTATTCGCCAGATAACGTGGTGCATAATGCTTTGTAAAATATTTCCTTCCATCTGTCGGCCGGCAGCACTCCCTCTCATAAAACACCCTATAGAACACATAAAACGCATCTCTCGAATAATATTAATTACTATACGACTCCGTAATGAAACATAATTACAATATGATCCTCTAACAAAATCCCCTAACATAAATACAATACGGCTCCTCACAAAATATAATTACAGTAAGACCACCAAACAGCACATAGTACCAATATGGTACCCTAACAAAGCATAATTACATTACGAACCCATACCAAAACATGATTACTATACGACTCCGCAATAAAACATAATTACAATATGATCCTCTAACAAAATCCCCTAACATAAATACAATACGGCTCCTCACAAAACATAATTACAGTAAGACCACCAAACAACACATAGTACCAATATGGTAGCCTAACAAAACATAATTACATTACGAACCCATACCAAAACATGATTACTATACGACTCCGCAATAAAACATAATTACAATATGATCCTCTAACAAAATCCCCTAACATAAATACAATACGGCTCCTCACAAAACATAACTACAGTAAGACCACCAAACAACACGTAGTACCAATATGGTACCCTAACAAAACATAATTACATTACGAACCCATACCAAAACATGATTACTATACGACTCCGCAATAAAACATAATTACAATATGATCCTCTAACAAAATCCCCTAACATAAATACAATACGGCTCCTCACAAAACATAATTACAGTAAGACCACCAAACAACTCATAGTTCCAATATGGTACCCTAACAAAACATAATTACATTACGAACCCATACCAAAACATGATTACTATACGACTCCGCAATAAAACATAATTGCAATATGATCCTCTAACAAAACATAATTACAATACAGTCCTGTTTCAAAACATAATTACAATAAGGCCTCCAAACAAAACTTAATTACAATATGACATCCTAACAAAACATAATTGCAATATGAACCCCTCATAAAACATTATTACAACATAGGCCCATAAACATAACTGCAATACGAGCCCTTTACAAAACATAATTAAAGTAAGACCCCCTATGAATATAATTAATATTCAGCCCTGGCAAAATGCAATTACTATACTGTCCGTAACAACACATAGTTATGATATGAACTCTTAATAACATGTAAATTCTATACGATCTTTTAGCTAAAAAAAACGAATCATCCCACACTATTTTGCCCTCGTTCATTGTAGAACAAATTCAAATATGTCATTCAATAAGTAATAACATCTTCTACAAATGTATATGTAAAAATTTGCATAAGGCATTAATAAAATTGGCATATTTGCATTACTATTGCTAAATTAGTAGTAAATTGCGCACAAACTTTAAATTTTCCAATGGCAACACGCAGTTTTGATGTCATTAACAAATTCTACATCCCCAAATCAGTCTGCACATAATTTTTTATAAAGTTGCTGCCGTTATAACTAGAAATATTACGGTTTTAAATGGAGATAATCTGGGGATCATCTCCCTATCAAAACAGCAACTTGACGAACTCAGATTATTGTTATCATAACTATTCTAATAAATCGAGACAAATATGTATTAAAAACATTGCGTAAAATATTAAAAGAAGATTGAAATTTTTGCAACTTGATTGACAATAGAACAAACATTTGAAACATTAATATTGCAATTTCATTATTACCTATGGTGGAAAAGTGAGAATATCGAGAAGAATTATAATAGCAAAATTTATATTAGTATATATCGCAAATATTATTATATATCGCAAAACGTACTACATGAGCCATTTTTGAGACATTGCTCGTATTTGAGACATTGCTCGTATAAGTTGAAAAAATGAAAAGAAACAATATCGGCACAATAAATGATGGAATGAATATATGTAACATTAAAACTTTATTATAAAAATTGTTTTAAGGTTATATTCTTTAGAACAAATCTGTTAAAACGCATTCCCCTAATACCTCAATTTAATTTTCTTATTTCCATCTTGTAAATAGAAATTTTAAAAGAATTTATATATATTGCTTAAAAAAGATTCAAATTGGTACAGAGGTTGTTTTGACAATTTTAGAAAGATTTAACTGCGAAAAATAATAAAACATAGATTAATTTTAAAAATTCTGACAACAGCTCATTTTATAAAAGTTAAATTATCGTCTGCTGTAGTCAAATGTTGTCTATTTTAAAATTGACGCAAGTAAACAAACTTCGTAATTGAAGATTACGTTTTTACTCTTTCCGAAGAGAAATAGTCTTCTTTAATTAAAAAACTCTGTGAAAACCATGAAATTCGCATTTCTATCTAGTATAAAAAAGTTCACCAAGATCCGCTTCTCCTAGGTAAAAACATTTCCGACTATTGAAGAAATGAACAGTTTGTATCATGAAGTAAGAGAAATGAAGATAACTCTTATGAATGAAACTCTTGAAAATGCTATAATGCTTTAAGAAATATATCTAGGTGTTACTAGTATCATTTAACGCAGCAGGAATACATAATATATGGTATATATATATTTTTTATTATTCTAAATTAAGGTCTCATAATCATTAGTATAATTAATCAGTATTTTTTCATAGTTATAGGATCGGGTACAGAATATGGAGCGATAAAAATGGATTGAAATGTAAAATACTTTTGAATACGTAGGAATATTCTTTGTTGTTTCAGCTCAAATTTATTTTACGCTAATAATATATATCTGTAAAATTAACAGTTTAAATAAATATTTTAAGTCTTTCGCCACAGAAATAAATACAATGCAATACTACTTATCTTATCCCAGCGACACCTGAACTGCTGTCACAAATGATATTGGTGCTTTCTCAATATGAAGTTTTAACTCCTCCCATTAATCTCCATGGTCTGTATTCTCGCTTGAATAAATTATCTTTGATGTATTTAATCGTGCTGCCTTCAACAGTTTGTTCAGTGTGACTCTTCAGCTCCTCTGGTTTAATTTGCTACCAAAAAGAAGTAAACCATGCACTGAGCATTTCCAAATACTCGTTTTTTTTAATAAAATTTGCAGTAGATGTGAAGTATTTACAATCATTCGATTATTGCAGTTAAGAGTAACCGAAAATAAGAAGCTACTATAAAGTAAATTAAAATTTAAAATCAAAAGTTTCATTTTTAAATCAATGTGATTTTATTACATTTTTTAATTTATTATATATATTTTCAGTTAATTAATAAATAATATTTAAAAAATAGATACATTATTCATCAACAATTCGATACACCTATTCAAATATTTGAGATATAGTTAATATTCGAATTCGATAAAAATGAAATTCGAGAAAAATATTATTCACCCATGTCTAGAAAACACGTCTTCCTTCACAAAAGCTCAAATTGTGAATATTTCAATTCAAAGAACTATTGATTTCATAAATGGATGTTTTCCATGATAAATATATTATCCTTCAAAAATAGCTTTTAATAATATACTCCTATCCAAATTGCTTCAAAGAATTTAAGGCACAATCTCTCATGAATATAAATTGTTTCTGTTGATAGTATTTGGGAGACATAGATTCTAGAGTTATAAACAGATAAAAGGTCAATTTTCTTTGCATATGGGTACATTATTTATGAAAATTCTTAGCATATATGTGGAATAAAGTTTAGGCAAAGTATTGGAATCGGGGTCGAAAATTTATATTCGTGTTTTCAATGGATATACGCGGCTTAAGTTCTTTAGAACAAGAATGAATTATTTTTAGTGTAACGACCATGTGTGCATCTGTGCAATATACTGCATGTTCACTGTGGCTGCACAACTTTTTCTTTCACATTTTCATAATTTTTTGCATCGTACTTTTAGAAAATGTAAAAAAAAATCGATTTTTTCAACCTGCCTAGATGTATGTGTCCTCTTAAAATGTATATTCCATAGCCGTAGAAATTATTTTATTTTAGTTACCATAATTAATGCGAATACATTCCACAAGCAAACACTATGACATGAATTGACAACGCGAATCATACGAAATACTTTTGAACTTTAACCAAACAAAATTTCTGTCATAAAAATTCCAACTTTCATCCATCACTGGGTGGAAATATGTGCACATAAAAGGGCATAATATTTGAAAATTTCTTTTTATATAGAATATTTTAGACTTATTTATCTTGAATTTATTTTGGATGTTTTAGACCGGAAAATATTCGGCTGTTTATAAAAACCAAATTTTTTCTGGAATGAGCAATTTTAAGTGGAATAAAAATATTTTCCTCTTCTAGTTTTCACTTTATAAGTGATTAATTATTGATCTACAATCACATATTTTATCTTAATTTATACTAGAAAATATTTTAACAAAATTTCATTCCTATTCAAACTTAGATTTATTTTGTTACTTTCATATTAAAGTCAATCTTCTATAGTCATCACTCTTAAGTACAGACAACTATTCTAAACGCACTATTATGAAATCCCTCTTAAACCGAAATGTATCGTTTCAAATGCATCAAAAAACACGCCAATTTAGCAAAAACTTTAAAACGGAAGCTCAACCAAGTTGTTTGGTAAAAACTGTCTTTAGTAGTAACATCATCTATGATATACATAAAATTACAAATCCATAGCATTTTCGTCCACTACATCCTTCAGCAGTGGCATTGTAACATACGTTCTCTAATTCTTGTATTCCCGCTAATTCTTCCCATCCCATTTCTTCTAAAAAAGCTATCATTGTTTATTTTAATCCTGCTTTTAACGTTTGTTCATCGATTTGGGCTTTAATTATTGAAATCAACATTGTCTTTAATCTTGGCTATGAGACCGCTTATTCTTTTACACCTATTTTGGAAAAAACTTTTCTCTTCATTAGTTGCAATAACCCTCGTAATATTTCACTTTTTGAGTCCATTTTTATTTATATTTATCGACACTGTATTTGTAAATTCGATCCCGTTCAGACGCTCGGTTTCGCATGGCGTCTCATTCTTGACTCACTGCGTGTTAAACCCTTGTATACTATGGATGTCCATTTCACTTTACTTTTGGCGACACGTTTATTGATTGACCTGTATTTTATAAACTACTGTTATTATGTATTTTGTAATTTAAATATTTTCTAAATGTATCGGATTTTACAAAGATCAATATGCAAATCTTGTCTAACAGTTACGGGTTGTGTGAAAGCCCCAGGCCGTCCGGCTCGTCCAGAGGACTTGGAGCAACAGAGTGGACGACCGGGAAGGAGTTACGGGTTGCGTGTAAGAGCACATGTTCGTCACATCTTAAACAATTTATATTGCCACTGATGAAGGACGTAGTGGCGTCGTCCGAAAATGTTCTAGGTTTATAATTTTATGTACGTCATAGATGGACCTATTAAAGACCTTTTTTCACCAAACAACTTGGTTGTTTTTAATGTATCGTATTAAAGTTTTTACTCTTAAATATAGAAAAAAATAGTGGTTTCAGTTGCTCAATGAATAGAACGTCATCTGGAAACCCAAAGATCTGAAATATGTACAAATTCAAAAATCATTTATATTGTTTTTAAAGCAAACTCCATTAAAAAAATTCGTTTAATTTAATCTTTCTACCTATTAAAAGAAAATGTGTGTGTGTGTGTGTGTGTGTGGTCTGGTCTCTAGCGGGAAATCTAAGCGTCGTATGGTCATGACATTTGGTACACAGGTATTTCAGGACCAAGAAAGGTACACCTCTGTATTACTTTTTAATTTGAATTAGATTTTCAGTCATTTTACGTTTTAAGCATTCTCACACAAATCGATTCCATAACGACCGAAAATTACGGGGACCAGTTACGGGTTGTGTGTAAGAGCACATGTTCGTCACATCTTAAACAATTTATATTGCCACTGATGAAGGACGTAGTGGCGTCGTCCGAAAATGTTCTAGGTTTGTAATTTTATGTACGTCATAGATGGACCTATTAAAGACCTTTTTTCACCAAACAACTTGGTTGTTTTTAATGTATCGTATTAAAGTTTTTACTCTTAAATATAGAAAAAAAATAGTGGTTTCAGTTGCTCAATGAATAGAACGTCATCTGGAAACCCAAAGATCTGAAATATGTACAAATTCAAAAATCATTTATATTGTTTTTAAAGCAAACTCCATTAAAAAAATTCGTTTAATTTAATCTTTCTACCTATTAAAAGAAAATGTGTGTGTGTGTGTGTGTGTGTGTGTGGTCTGGTCTCTAGCGGGAAATCTAAGCGTCGTATGGTCATGACATTTGGTACATAGGTATTTCAGGACCAAGAAAGGTACACCTCTGTATTACTTTTTAATTTGAATTAGATTTTCAGTCATTTTACGTTTTAAGCATTCTCACACAAATCGATTCCATAACGACCGAAAATTACGGGGACCAGTTACGGGTTGTGTGTAAGAGCACATGTTCGTCACATCTTAAACAATTTATATTGCCACTGATGAAGGACGTAGTGGCGTCGTCCGAAAATGTTCTAGGTTTGTAATTTTATGTACGTCATAGATGGACCTATTAAAGACCTTTTTTCACCAAACAACTTGGTTGTTTTTAATGTATCGTATTAAAGTTTTTACTCTTAAATATAGAAAAAAATAGTGGTTTCAGTTGCTCAATGAATAGAACGTCATCTGGAAACCCAAAGATCTGAAATATGTACAAATTCAAAAATCATTTATATTGTTTTTAAAGCAAACTCCATTAAAAAAATTCGTTTAATTTAATCTTTCTACCTATTAAAAGAAAATGTGTGTGTGTGTGTGTGGTCTGGTCTCTAGCGGGAAATCTAAGCGTCGTATGGTCATGACATTTGGTACATAGGTATTTCAGGACCAAGAAAGGTACACCTCTGTATTACTTTTTAATTTGAATTAGATTTTCAGTCATTTTACGTTTTAAGCATTCTCACACAAATCGATTCCATAACGACCGAAAATTACGGGGACCAGTTACGGGTTGTGTGTAAGAGCACATGTTCGTCACATCTTAAACAATTTATATTGCCACTGATGAAGGACGTAGTGGCGTCGTCCGAAAATGTTCTAGGTTTGTAACTTTATGTACGTCATAGATGGACCTATTAAAGACCTTTTTTCACCAAACAACTTGGTTGTTTTTAATGTATCGTATTAAAGTTTTTACTCTTAAATATAGAAAAAAAATAGTGGTTTCAGTTGCTCAATGAATAGAACGTCATCTGGAAACCCAAAGATCTGAAATATGTACAAATTCAAAAATCATTTATATTGTTTTTAAAGCAAACTCCATTAAAAAAATTCGTTTAATTTAATCTTTCTACCTATTAAAAGAAAATGTGTGTGTGTGTGTGTGTGTGTGTGTGTGTGTGGTCTGGTCTCTAGCGGGAAATCTAAGCGTCGTATGGTCATGACATTTGGTACATAGGTATTTCAGGACCAAGAAAGGTACACCTCTGTATTACTTTTTAATTTGAATTAGATTTTCAGTCATTTTACGTTTTAAGCATTCTCACACAAATCGATTCCATAACGACCGAAAATTACGGGGACCAGTTACGGGTTGTGTGTAAGAGCACATGTTCGTCACATCTTAAACAATTTATATTGCCACTGATGAAGGACGTAGTGGCGTCGTCCGAAAATGTTCTAGGTTTGTAACTTTATGTACGTCATAGATGGACCTATTAAAGACCTTTTTTCACCAAACAACTTGGTTGTTTTTAATGTATCGTATTAAAGTTTTTACTCTTAAATATAGAAAAAAAATAGTGGTTTCAGTTGCTCAATGAATAGAACGTCATCTGGAAACCCAAAGATCTGAAATATGTACAAATTCAAAAATCATTTATATTGTTTTTAAAGCAAACTCCATTAAAAAAATTCGTTTAATTTAATCTTTCTACCTATTAAAAGAAAATGTGTGTGTGTGTGTGTGTGTGTGTGTGTATGTGGTCTGGTCTCTAGCGGGAAATCTAAGCGTCGTATGGTCATGACATTTGGTACACAGGTATTTCAGGACCAAGAAAGGTACACCTCTGTATTACTTTTTAATTTGAATTAGATTTTCAGTCATTTTACGTTTTAAGCATTCTCACACAAATCGATTCCATAACGACCGAAAATTACGGGGACCAGTTACGGGTTGTGTGTAAGAGCACATGTTCGTCACATCTTAAACAATTTATATTGCCACTGATGAAGGACGTAGTGGCGTCGTCCGAAAATGTTCTAGGTTTGTAATTTTATGTACGTCATAGATGGACCTATTAAAGACCTTTTTTCACCAAACAACTTGGTTGTTTTTAATGTATCGTATTAAAGTTTTTACTCTTAAATATAGAAAAAAAATAGTGGTTTCAGTTGCTCAATGAATAGAACGTCATCTGGAAACCCAAAGATCTGAAATATGTACAAATTCAAAAATCATTTATATTGTTTTTAAAGCAAACTCCATTAAAAAAATTCGTTTAATTTAATCTTTCTACCTATTAAAAGAAAATGTGTGTGTGTGTGTGTGTGTGTGGTCTGGTCTCTAGCGGGAAATCTAAGCGTCGTATGGTCATGACATTTGGTACATAGGTATTTCAGGACCAAGAAAGGTACACCTCTGTATTACTTTTTAATTTGAATTAGATTTTCAGTCATTTTACGTTTTAAGCATTCTCACACAAATCGATTCCATAACGACCGAAAATTACGGGGACCAGTTACGGGTTGTGTGTAAGAGCACATGTTCGTCACATCTTAAACAATTTATATTGCCACTGATGAAGGACGTAGTGGCGTCGTCCGAAAATGTTCTAGGTTTGTAATTTTATGTACGTCATAGATGGACCTATTAAAGACCTTTTTTCACCAAACAACTTGGTTGTTTTTAATGTATCGTATTAAAGTTTTTACTCTTAAATATAGAAAAAAATAGTGGTTTCAGTTGCTCAATGAATAGAACGTCATCTGGAAACCCAAAGATCTGAAATATGTACAAATTCAAAAATCATTTATATTGTTTTTAAAGCAAACTCCATTAAAAAAATTCGTTTAATTTAATCTTTCTACCTATTAAAAGAAAATGTGTGTGTGTGTGTGTGGTCTGGTCTCTAGCGGGAAATCTAAGCGTCGTATGGTCATGACATTTGGTACATAGGTATTTCAGGACCAAGAAAGGTACACCTCTGTATTACTTTTTAATTTGAATTAGATTTTCAGTCATTTTACGTTTTAAGCATTCTCACACAAATCGATTCCATAACGACCGAAAATTACGGGGACCAGTTACGGGTTGTGTGTAAGAGCACATGTTCGTCACATCTTAAACAATTTATATTGCCACTGATGAAGGACGTAGTGGCGTCGTCCGAAAATGTTCTAGGTTTGTAACTTTATGTACGTCATAGATGGACCTATTAAAGACCTTTTTTCACCAAACAACTTGGTTGTTTTTAATGTATCGTATTAAAGTTTTTACTCTTAAATATAGAAAAAAAATAGTGGTTTCAGTTGCTCAATGAATAGAACGTCATCTGGAAACCCAAAGATCTGAAATATGTACAAATTCAAAAATCATTTATATTGTTTTTAAAGCAAACTCCATTAAAAAAATTCGTTTAATTTAATCTTTCTACCTATTAAAAGAAAATGTGTGTGTGTGTGTGTGTGTGTGTGTGTGTGTGTGGTCTGGTCTCTAGCGGGAAATCTAAGCGTCGTATGGTCATGACATTTGGTACATAGGTATTTCAGGACCAAGAAAGGTACACCTCTGTATTACTTTTTAATTTGAATTAGATTTTCAGTCATTTTACGTTTTAAGCATTCTCACACAAATCGATTCCATAACGACCGAAAATTACGGGGACCAGTTACGGGTTGTGTGTAAGAGCACATGTTCGTCACATCTTAAACAATTTATATTGCCACTGATGAAGGACGTAGTGGCGTCGTCCGAAAATGTTCTAGGTTTGTAACTTTATGTACGTCATAGATGGACCTATTAAAGACCTTTTTTCACCAAACAACTTGGTTGTTTTTAATGTATCGTATTAAAGTTTTTACTCTTAAATATAGAAAAAAAATAGTGGTTTCAGTTGCTCAATGAATAGAACGTCATCTGGAAACCCAAAGATCTGAAATATGTACAAATTCAAAAATCATTTATATTGTTTTTAAAGCAAACTCCATTAAAAAAATTCGTTTAATTTAATCTTTCTACCTATTAAAAGAAAATGTGTGTGTGTGTGTGTGTGTGTATGTGGTCTGGTCTCTAGCGGGAAATCTAAGCGTCGTATGGTCATGACATTTGGTACATAGGTATTTCAGGACCAAGAAAGGTACACCTCTGTATTACTTTTTAATTTGAATTAGATTTTCAGTCATTTTACGTTTTAAGCATTCTCACACAAATCGATTCCATAACGACCGAAAATTACGGGGACCAGTTACGGGTTGTGTGTAAGAGCACATGTTCGTCACATCTTAAACAATTTATATTGCCACTGATGAAGGACGTAGTGGCGTCGTCCGAAAATGTTCTAGGTTTGTAACTTTATGTACGTCATAGATGGACCTATTAAAGACCTTTTTTCACCAAACAACTTGGTTGTTTTTAATGTATCGTATTAAAGTTTTTACTCTTAAATATAGAAAAAAAATAGTGGTTTCAGTTGCTCAATGAATAGAACGTCATCTGGAAACCCAAAGATCTGAAATATGTACAAATTCAAAAATCATTTATATTGTTTTTAAAGCAAACTCCATTAAAAAAATTCGTTTAATTTAATCTTTCTACCTATTAAAAGAAAATGTGTGTGTGTGTGTGTGTGTGTGTGTGTGTGTGGTCTGGTCTCTAGCGGGAAATCTAAGCGTCGTATGGTCATGACATTTGGTACATAGGTATTTCAGGACCAAGAAAGGTACACCTCTGTATTACTTTTTAATTTGAATTAGATTTTCAGTCATTTTACGTTTTAAGCATTCTCACACAAATCGATTCCATAACGACCGAAAATTACGGGGACCAGTTACGGGTTGTGTGTAAGAGCACATGTTCGTCACATCTTAAACAATTTATATTGCCACTGATGAAGGACGTAGTGGCGTCGTCCGAAAATGTTCTAGGTTTGTAACTTTATGTACGTCATAGATGGACCTATTAAAGACCTTTTTTCACCAAACAACTTGGTTGTTTTTAATGTATCGTATTAAAGTTTTTACTCTTAAATATAGAAAAAAAATAGTGGTTTCAGTTGCTCAATGAATAGAACGTCATCTGGAAACCCAAAGATCTGAAATATGTACAAATTCAAAAATCATTTATATTGTTTTTAAAGCAAACTCCATTAAAAAAATTCGTTTAATTTAATCTTTCTACCTATTAAAAGAAAATGTGTGTGTGTGTGTGTGTGGTCTAGTCTGCAGCGGGAAATCTAAGCGTCGTATGGTCATGAAATTTGGTACATAGGTATTTCAGGACCTAGAAAGGTACACCTCTGTATTACTTTTTAATTTGAATTAGATTCTCAGTCATTTTACGTTTTAAGCATTCTCACACAAATCGATTCCATAACGACCGAAAATACTACCACAAAGTTTCCTTCTTCACAACATCGGATAAATTGAAGAACGTGCTTTTAAACGGTGTTACCAACAATTCCTTCATCGTATTTATTTTTTAATTTACATCGAAATTCGCATTTTTAGATTATATAACACTTCTTTCGTCGCATCCAAAAACTAAGATTAAAACAATTCAATAGTTTTTCAAAAATTGTTGTATACCTTACTTTAGATTCTAACAAAAAAAAATTTTAATTTTATAAATAATTTTAATTTTGGTGATTTATTAAGCGAGCGAACTGCTAAAATTTTCGATTCTATTTTCTCCCTTGCTGTCGTCTCCACAATTTAAGTCCGGATTTTTCGACCTATAGACTGTTCGTGCCCAACAGCTAATCAAAATATAATATCGTTCATTTATAAAATTAAAGTTTTTAATCAATTACTTTATTTTTGAAACGGTTAAATTGAAAGAAAATCGTCTGACGTATAAGCATATCTAATTTAATTCCGCTACTTTAATTCGCTACTAAGTAACACGATATCATTTGCTTCAAATAAATTTTTGGTAAAAATAAATCTTCTGCACAATACTGTTTCTATATGTAGTTTTATTGATATCTCTTAGAATCCATGATCCGAAGAGTTCGAAACATGGAGCTAATTACTCACAGTAAAGTGTAGAAAATCATCATTCGAAATTTGGAAAAAACAAATCTGATGTGAGTAGCACATAACTTTCCTTATAAAATGCAATAAATTTACTACTTATACAGAAAAAAATAAATTATATTTATAGTAGTTATTTATATTATTTCCAAGATGCGTCATTTTTATCCATTTGGCGAATTTTTCGTTAATTTAGAAACATTTAAAAAGTCGCCAAGTTGGCGATATTCCACCAAATTCGTCGCCAAATTCTCGCCAAGCGTTATGGACGAAGAAATAAGCTATTCTTACAGCAGATAAACGACTATTGGCGTTCAAATACAAAAGTATTACTCAAAGTATTTTTTTTCATGAATGGAACGAGCTAGATCCACGAGAATGATGACACCCAATTTATCGCATGGTATTACATATGAAAAGTGAACATGTTTCTCCATAGGAAATATGTTTTTTATTTTATGACTTTTTCATAATTTTTTTTTAAATGTGCAATATCTCGAGAACGGTTCATGTTTGCGTTCTAAAATTTATGTCAATCGTTTTCTAATGAAAAATTACATAAGAAATATCTATTTGTGTAACTTTATTAGCGGTTTTGATTTTTTGATGATTCTTTCAAAATTTTACTCGAAAATGTAGGGGGTTCTGAACACTCGATTGCGTATAAAAACAATAGGCTACCAGTGTTTTACGGATTGTGATTTTTGTACCAAATTTCGTTCGAATCGGTCCATTCGTTCATCAGTTATCGTCTCCACACATACACAAAGAGAGAGACATCACTTCAAAAACGTTTGATTCGTGATCAGGGATGCTTGAAACGTACTCTCCCGTCGAAAACTCGATTTCGAATTTTCGACCCCGTCACAATGCTTTCCTTATACATTATGTATATAAGGAAAGTAATTAACTGAAGCGTAGCTCATCTCGATTTTCTCAAACCAAATTTCATTTTAGTAGCCTGGTTTTTCTGTTGGATTTTTTTAAATTTTACAAGAAAATTTTTCAAAAATCGGTATCGTGGTTCAAAAGATTACAATTATATCGTGTAACCCTTCACTTTAAAAGACTTTCTATTGATACGTACTTGACAATGTTCCCATAGGGGGCAGTAATTTAGCCCCCAGCGGGGACTAGCCACGTACAAAATAAATGAATCACGACTATCTTTCACAACAATTATTGAAACTATTACGTATCGTGATCATTGAACCATAAATAGATCCTTATATGCATGATTATGTCAAATTTTGTCCTATGCCGCCATATTAAAAAAATCTGATGTGGGCAGCACATGACTTTCCCTGCAGACTTATTCGCGTTCTCTTTAATTTACTTAAATTTAATTCATTTTTAATTCAATTTTTGTTCTCATTTGGTAACTGGACTTATTTTCAAAGGTGTCGTGGAGAAAATACGAAAAAACTAAAATATCTCAAGAACGGCTAGTCCTAGTGCAATGGGGTTGGTCTTATTCCTTTCATCGTTAAACATTACGTGTAAAACAAGCATTTAATGGATATACTTGAGAGTGCATAGTTTTTTATTTTAGTTTTTGGCGATTTTTGCGGAACCGTTTTGCAAAAAAATGCAGGTTATTTTTTCCGAATCATACCAAAATCTATACAGCACCAGGGTAACCCACAAAAGACTTATCTATCGAATTTTGTGAAATTCGGCCTATTAGTTTTTTAGCTGAAGTGGATAAAGTCTTTTGCGTGCCATTTCGTAAAAAAAGGCGGGTTCTTTTATCCCGAATCGTACACAAAACTAATCAGCACCAGATTCGCCCACAAGTGATTTACCTACCAAATTTTATAAAATTCGTTCAATTAGTTTTTTAGTCAGAGTGGATATAAAATCTGCCCAGACAGATAGACACACAGAGAGACACACACATACAGACGTCACGCTAAAAATACTTTTTTCGTATTCTAGAGGTCTCGAAACGCATAGATACGACGAAAACTCGAGTTGCGACTTTGGACATGATTCCAATACTTTCCCTATACATTACCATGTATTGCAGGGAAAGTAAACATCTGATGTGGGCAGCACATGACTTTCCCTGCAGACTTATATACACATTATCTTTATTTTAATGAAATTTAATCCACTATTAATTGAATTTTCGTTCTCATTTGATAACTGGACTCATTTTCAAAGTTGGTGTAGAGAAAAAACGAAAATATCTCGAGAACGGCACATTCTAGTGTAATGGGGTTGGTCTAATTCTTTTCTTCATTAAAAATTACGTATAAAACAAGCATTTAATGCATATATCTTTGCATACGTAGTTTTTTTATTTTAGATTTTGTCGATTTTTGCGCGTCATTTTGCAAAAAAAGCAGGTTATTTTTTTCCGAATCATACCAAAATCTAATCAGTACTAGGGTGACCCACAATCGACTTATCTACCAAATTTGGCGAAATTCGGTCCATTAGAATTTTAGCTAGATTGGATACAAGCTTTTGCGGACCATTTCGCAAAAAAAGGCGGGTTCTTTTCCTCCGAATAATACCCAAAACCAATCAGCACCAGATTCGCCCACAAGTGACTCACCTACCAAATTTTATAAAATTCGATCCATTAGTTTTTTATTTAGAGTGGATACAAAATCTGCACAGACAGACACACAGGCAAACACACAGGCACACACACAGATGTCACGCTAAAAATAGTTTTTTCGTATTCTAGAGGTCTCAAAACGTGTAGATCCGTCGAAAACTCGTGTTGCGATTTTCGGCACGATTCCAAAACTTTTCCTATACATTACCATGTATTGCAGGGAAAGTAAAAATCTGATGTGGGCAGCACATGACTTTCTCTGCAGACTTATATCCACGTTCTTTTTATTTTAATTAAATTTAATCCACTTTTAATTTAATTTTCGTTCTCATTTGATAAATGAACTTATTTTCAAAGGTGGCGTAGAGAAAACACGAAAAAAATTAAATATCTCGAGAACGGCTAGTCCTAGTGCAATAAGGTTCATCTTATTCTTTTCTTCGTTAAACATTACATATTAAACAATCATTTAATGGATATATTTGAGCATACGTAGTTTTTTATTTTAGAATTTGGTGATTTTTGAGGGCCATTTTGCAAAAAAAGGCAGGTTATTTTTTGTCCGAATCGTACCAAAATATAATCAGCGCCAGGGTGACCCCCAAGTGACTTATCTACCGAATTTTGTGAAATTTGGTCCATTAGTTTTTCAGTTAGAGTAGATACAAGTTTTTGAGGGCCTTTTCGCAAAAAAAGGCGGGTTATTTTATCACGAATCGTACCCAAAAGTAATCAGCACCAGATTCGCCTACAAGTGACTTACCTACCAAACTTTATGAAATTCGGTCAATTAGTTATTGAGTTAGAGTGGATACAAAATCTGCACAGACAGACACACAGACACACACACAGACGTCCCGCTAAAAATAGTTTGTTCGTATTCTAGAGGTCTCGAAACGCATAGATACGTCGAAAACGCGAGTTGCGATTTTCGACATGATTCCAATATTTTCGGTATACATTACCATATATTGCAGGGAAAGTAAGAATCTGGTGTGTTCAACACATAACTTTCCCTGCAGACTTATATACACATTCTCTTATTTTAATTAAATTTAATTCACTATTAATTCAATTTTCGTTCTCATTTGGTAACTGGACTCATTTTCAAAGGTGGCGTAGAGAAAAAAACAAAAACAAAAATATCTCGAGAACGGCTAGTCCTAGTTTAATGGGATTCGTCTAATTCTTTTCTTCGTTAAAAATTACGTATAAAACAAGCATTTAATGGATATATTTCAGCATACGTAGATTTTTATTTTAGATTTTGTTGATTTTTGCGGGCCATTTTGCAAAAAAAGGCAAGTTATTTTTTTCCAAATCTTACCAAAATCTAATCAGCACCAAGGTGTCCCACATGTGATTTATTTACCAAATTCTGTGGAATTCAGTCCTTTAGGTTTTCATCTAGAGTGGATACAAGCTTTTGCGGGCCATTTCTCAAAAAAAGGCAGGTTCTTTTATCCCGAATCGTACTCAAAATTAATCAGCACCAGATCCGCCTACAAGTGATATACCTACCAAATTTTATGAAATTCGGTCAATTAGTTTTTTAGTTAGAGTGGATACAAAAATTAGTTTTTTAGTTAGAGTGGATACAAAATCTGCACAGACACACAGACACACAGACACAGAGACACACACACAGACGTCACGCTAAAAATAGTTTTTTCGTATTCTACAGGTCTTGAAACGTGTAGATCCGTTGAAAACTCGAGTTGCGATTTTCGACATGATTCCAATACTTTCCCTATACATTACCATGTATTGCAGGGAAAGTAAAAATCTGATGTGGGCAGCACATGACTTTCCCTGCAGACTCAACTTCATATTTCCTTTATTTCTTTAATAATTCATTAGATTGAGTTTCATTGCACCAAATAACATTAAATTTGCATTTTTAATTCAATTTCTATTTTTATTTGCTAATTGAACATTTTTCCGATAACGGCGTAAGGAAAATGCAAGAAATCTCAAATATCTTGAGAACGGTTAGTCCTAGAGTATAATGGAGTGTGCTATATTCTTTTCCTCGTCAAAAATTGCGTATAAAACAAGAATTTAATTGTTACATTACAGTATACGTAGTCTTTTTTTTTATTATTTTTTAGATTTTGGCGAATTTTGCGGGCCATTTCTTAAAAAAAAGGCAGGTTGTTCTTTTCTGGATCGTACTAAAATCGAATCAGCACCAGAGTATCCACAAGTAACTTATTTACCAAATATTGTGAAATTTGGTCAATTAGTATTTTAGCAAGGGCAGATACATGAAATTTTTGCGGGCAATTTCGTAAGAAGAGGCGCGTTCTTCTTTTCCGGATCGTACTAAATTCTAATCATCAGCAGAGTATCCAACAAGTGACTTACCTACCAAATTTTGTGAAATTTGGTCAATTAGTATTTTAGCTAGAGCGGATAAATGAAAATTTTTACTGGCCATTTCGTAAAAAAAGGCGGGTTCTGTTTTTACGAATCGTACCAAAAACTAATCAGCACCAGGGTCACATTCAAGTGATTTTCCTACCAAATTTTATGAAATTCGGTCCATTAGTTTTTGAGTTAGAGTGGATACATACATTACACAGACACACAGACAGACACACTCACATACGTCACGCTAAAAATAGTTTTTTCTTATTCTAGTGGTCTTAAAAAAAATATTGGCATCAAAATCTCGAATTCGAAAATGTACAAAAAAACAATACTTTCTCCATACTATATTGCATAGTACGAAAAAGAAAAATATGTCAAAATCTGTGGATTTGGAACGCAGAGATAAACTGAAACGCAGACTTTCGATTTTATGTATATAGATAAAATTCTATCGTTCATATTCTTGAAATACTGGTTATATGAATGAATTTAAAATATAATATTCAAATATAATTCATGTAGTATTGCTTTTCTAAATCCGTCTGCGCAAACAAGATATTCTCTTCCATTTAAATATATGTAAATGGATCAGATAAATGCAGAATGGATCTGATAAATATAGAACACAGCCTCCTTATCTAAAAAGCTATTAAATTCTGAATCCTTATACAAATAGAATTACTGCCTAAAACCACACTTGGCTAACATTGATTTATGATTTGGGTTTAAGTATTTCTTTTCGGTTTGTGTGTGTAGCAGCATTACGTACCAGTCAACTTAAAGACTAACTTCACTGGAAATTCAAAATCCGATACAGCTGTTTTAAAAGGTTCGTTTTTAAAACAATTCTTATTGTAATAATTTCTTTCTATTCTTCTTACATATAGAGTTTCTTTTTTTCGAGTCATAAATATTCATTTTTTATAAATTCCCAAATCAATTTTGAACAACTGGTAAGAAAATAATAGTCTTAAATAATGTGTAGCATTTCTTTCGCATTAAAAATGTGATGCTATGGGATAACACTAACACAAATAAGATCATTGTTGTAACATGATATCACCTAGCATCACTTAAGTCGCCTAACATCGCCTGGGTCGCCTAGCATCGGCTGGGTCACTTAGCATCGCCTGAATCGCCTAGCATCGCCTTGCATTAGCGATATAACCTGGGCATTTGTTAGCAACTGAAAACAGAATGTCGTTTTAATATCATTTAACTTTAGACAGAAGTGTTTGAATGATGTAAGAAATAAATGACGTAAAAACTGACGAATTTTTAAAATATTAAAACGTAATCGAGTATGCTATATAAAATTTGAATAAAAAATGCGCTTGTTCGTAATAAACAAAGAATAAATCAGTTCACAAAATAATTAAGTTTATACTTAAAATAACGAAAATTATTTCAAGTTAATACAAGGATGACAAGAATTAAATCTGTAGATTATATACCACATAAAAATGTTAAAGCATATCAGGTGACATAATTAAAAAATTAATCAAAAGAAGCGCTATCATTATGTAGTATCTAATACCATGATGTGTTTAACAACACTTTATTATTCTTTAACGATAGAAATTATAAAATGCCTAAACAAGTAAAAAATAATTTTAACAATAACATTTCAAATGAATTAATTTTTATTGTAACTTCAACTGGTATCTGTTTGTTTATTTGCTTGTTTGTCAGTTTGTTTGTCAGTGTGAATCAAATCTTTGAGGCAATAGCTAATCAAGTTCCATTAATCACAGTAGCATGAAATTTGACATGTCGTCTTTTGTTTTATATTTAATTCTTTTGATTCCAACCTTAGCGGGGCAGCCCGTTCTGAGCCCGATATTAGAATGCACTAATTTGGGGCTATAACTCAAGAACCCGAACAGCTAGAAAGTCCAAATTTGGTATTTCATTGTCTTTTATGGTATATTTTAATTCGTCGGATTTTAAACCTTAAAGGGCTAGCCCGCCCTGTGCCTGCCACAGAAATGTACTCACTTTCACAGAAAGATCATTTGTAGCATATTGCCTTAGAATACTTAATTTTCTTTTTGTGAAGGGAGGGGGGGGGGGAATTTGAATGTTATTATCCCAACCAGTCCTGACACGCCATAGAAATTTCCTCATTTTGGGAGAATAACTCACGAACCGGAGCATATAATGAATTCAAATTTAGTATGCCGTTGTCTTTATACGTTTAAGTTAAACACATTTTTTAATAAAGACATTTCTTACACATTAATTTTTTACTAAATTAATTCCACAAATTCGTTCATTTGCTAAATAAATGTTTATTAAGCAGCAAACGTGTTTAGTAACAAAAAAATGTTTTTCTATTAAACAGTTTTTGTAAAAGTATTTGTATTATCCAACTTAATAAAACATTAGATTAGAATTTATTTAGAATTCGTTTCATATTGAGTTATTTTTTTAATGTGTTTCACATTTTTATACACGAATAAATTTTTAATATACACATGAATAAGTTAATCAATACAGCAGTTTACTTTTAAACATATAAAAAATAGTTTTTTTAAATGACCAGAAGATATAGGAGTGCCTAAAACACATCACAAGTACGTAAATGAAACATCATACGCTTCAATATCTTCCTGTCATTTCCCTGACTTGTTAATGAAACTGACTTTTTAAACATCATTTCAGTAAAAATTATCTTTTTTCACTCGAAATGACGCGAAATGCCATTTCCACCTTTTCAAAGAAACATCATGAAAATAAATATGTTGAAAAATGATAATTTTTATTTTAAAGATACGATGTGTACAAAGCATATATAAAACTTTCACTACATGTTTACAAATTTTAATAGGACATGTAAATTTCATCATTCTTACAGCGTATACTCCTTGCATCTTTCTTACAGTTTAAGTCACATTCTGTCCTTCTCTTTCGATATGATTGATGTTTTTTTTTCTGTATTTGAATACTTCTTTGCTTTTTTGCGTTTCGTCTATAATATTGAACATGTTTTAGTTGTTATTTCATATTTTAATGTACACACACACAATATATATATATATATATACATATAAATAAATATATATATATATATATATATATATATATATATATATATATATATATATATATATATTATTTTATAAATTAACTTGCGCTTATATTGATTATGGACATTTGTTATTGTGTTCATGGCAGTTGTTACATTGTATGACGTTTATGTTTTATTTTATTGTATCCTTTTAAGTTCTATTTTCAAAATATGTTCGATTGTTCGTCGAATTCCGATGTTCATCCTCTTGGGCTTTAGTGGGTTGAGTTTAACTTTTACAGGTAATCGCAAAATAGCTAGGCAATAAAGTATGTTCATTTATATTAATATATATTGTTCAATTCCAGAAATTGCGTATGGCTATTTGCTTTGAGATTGGTCTTAATAATGGCTCAAGGCAAGTAGTCGTTTTCCCATTGTTTTTTGTGGCCGATTCAGTGCTTTTTATGACTTATCTCAGGTGTGTCTCAGGTGTGTATTGTAATTTAATTTAATTTAGGCTTTTAAAACTTTCTTGAATGATAACATAAGAATAGACCCCATATTAATTTTCATTTCTTCTTACTGCTTCAGTTTTTAACTTTTGTTGTTTAATAATCATTCAGTTTTTCTAATATCCAAAGAGTACAACTTTACGTTTTTATTTTAAATTAAAAAATCTGATATGGGCAGCGCATGACTTTCCTTACATAATGCAATGAATTTACTACTTTTACAGTAAAACATTATATTATTCTTATAGTAGATAATTATATTCTTTCCAAGATACTGAATTTTCGTCAATTAGTCGTCGTTTTCATTGATTTGGCGTCATTTTTATCCATTTGGCGAAATTTTCATTAATTTGGCAACTTTTTAAAAAGTCGCCAAGTTGGCGACATTCCGCTAAACTCGTCGCCAAAATCACAGCGTTATGGACCGAGAAATAAGTTATTCTTATAGCAGCTAAATGATTATTGGCTTTCAAATACAAAAGTATTACTTAAAGTATCTTTTCTCATGGATGGAATGAGCTAGATCCTCGAGAATGATGTCACCCAATTTATCGCATGATATTACATATGAAGACTGAACATGTTTCTCAACAGTTAATATTTTTTTTAATTTATCTGATCTTTTGATAAATTTATTTGAAACATGTGCAATATCTCGAGAACGGTTCATACTAGCGTTCTAAAGTTTATGTTAATCGTTTTCTAAGGAAAAATTACATACGAAATGCCTATTTGCATAACTTTATTAAAGGTTTTGAATTTTTAATGATTTTTTTAAAATTTCACTCATAAATTTAGGGGATTCTTAACATTCGATTGCGTTGAAAAACAATAGGCTTGCAATATTCGTGGATTGCAATTTTTGTACCAAATTTTGTTCGAATCTGTCCATTCGTTCGTCAGTTATCATCTCTACAGACTCACTGACACACATATACACAGACACACACACACACACACAAGGAAATCACCTCAAAATGTCTGATTCGTGTTCAGGGATGCTTGAAACGTGCTCTCCCGTCGAAAACTCGAATTCGAATTTTCGACTCCGTCACAATACTTTCCTTATACACTATATATAAGGAAAGTAATAGGCTACACATGATAAAGCAAGCGTCATTTTTACCTGTTTTACGTTTCTATCTTTCTCTGATGCTCTAACAGGCACTAACTTTTACTTTTGAAACAAAATGTGAAAATAACTTTTTCTTCCTTTAAATATATTTTTTTTCTTTTCAAAACATAATGCTCTAAACTATTTCTACAGAAAAATTAAAACAAATTATACATTTATTTAATATTTCTAGAAAATAAGCGGGATTATAATAAGTATTAAAATTTCCGTTTCATTTTTTTACAAACCCGAAAAAAACTTTTAAATACTAAAAGAAATCTTTATCCATTAATGAGCGACGAAAATAATTTTCAAACAATTACCAGACTTAAAAAATATTAAAATTTCACGTTATAAAATAAAAAAAAATAAACTACATCTTCTTCATTGGATCGTTTGATAACAGCCAAAACTATAAAACGATTAC
Source organism: Amaurobius ferox (assembly GCA_951213105.1). Classification (NCBI taxonomy): domain Eukaryota; kingdom Metazoa; phylum Arthropoda; class Arachnida; order Araneae; family Amaurobiidae; genus Amaurobius; species Amaurobius ferox. The sequence continues at coordinate 29,074,401 of OX578140.1, forward strand.
GACTTTTTACATGCGCTTCTTTAATTGATAAAAGGTTTTATAAATCTTAAATGGACAAAAAAATTCTTCAACTACAGCTGAAATCATTTTATTTCAAATATGATTTTAGTCAACAATTTAATTAAAGCTGTATTTTGATAATTTTTAATTTTCTTACAATACATGGGATATGCAAAATGAAAATTTAGTGATGGGGTCAAATTTTAATGGATTTGATTTTAATGGATCTGCACATTTCGAACATTCCTAAATGTTTCTCAATGATGTCTGTGTGTCTGTTTATCTGTCAGTAAATTTATGGTAACCCACGATATCACTCAAACACATTTTGCAAATCGAATGGAATTGTGCACTATTTTTTTTTCCTCTACATATATTGTATATGGGAAAAGTATTATGACGGGTCAAAAATTCGAATTCGAGTTTTCAACGGAAGAAAACATTTCAGTCATACCTTAACTCGAATTTCGAAAGTTTTTAAGATAGTGTGTGATATATATATATCGAACCATAAAGGAATAAAAGAACATGAAAGCAAGGTACCAAAAATTGGCTGGGGATAAGCCAGTTTTATGTCGTGGGAACACTCCCAGTAGCCGGCACTGTGCTATAGAATAGAATACATATGTATTAAAATACATACTGCAACAAAGTCACATAATTAACCCCGTATTGGAAGAATCATTAACTGAGAAACTCCTGTACCTAGTCAAGCCAATACTAATAACGTTTAAGCAATATTCTACTATATCCCCTTCATCTGATGTTACAATTAAAAACCAGTATGAGTAAAGCGATAAGAGGGAACTGCAATATTCGATTACCTTATGAATAGCAGGAAAACGTCCCACAATATACATCTCATTGTCCACCTACATCCCAACTTCCAAGGACGAGGAACAACTATACCAACTGCACTTGTATTGAAGGCTAGGATTTAAATCTGTTAATGTTACGCTTTACTTGATCTTTTATTTAAGTACAAACGATAGCAATCAGTCACGGTTATGGCAAAAATTCGTTAACGATGTCACTTAAAAACATTTTTTGAAAACCTTGTTTTATCGTACCATGCTGGAAACAGAGGTCGCATGCACATCGATCACTAGCATTGCTATGCAATCTTTCGCTATGTGTAAGTTGGTTTATAATGATGTTTCTGAACAATTTTTTGTGCAAACATGAATTCCATAGAATAAAATAGTTGATATCAAATTGAAAATCCCTGCGTTTATCGTACAATCGATAACCGGTAGTACAATCGTCGTGCTTATATATATAGATAAATCTAGAAAGTTTAAACTCAGATCTTGGTTATAAGGAGTTTCAGTTAATATAAGAAAATTTGGATAAAAACCAAAGACCGTAACATAATCTTTTCTACTACAAGCCAATAAAATGTCATCAACGTATCTTATGTATAGTAATTCATTTAAAAGATGGGTACCCTCTTCATATTTATTTAAATATATTATGATTGCTAGAATAGAAGAACATCCTCCACCCATAGGGATACCGTTGTTGTTGTTGAGATCCAGACCGTCCGACCTACCAGAAAGGTGTAAGGTAACTGTTTGGACCATAGGGATACCGTGTAGCTATTTAAAGTAATTCGTACCATCATATAGAACGGTTTCGAACAGAACCATTTCAACCAAACTCTTAAATGTACAGTTTGTAATACTGGATTGCATATGATATTTATCAAAAATTTCCATGACAATGTCAAACAAATCATTGATATTTATGTTACTAAACAGGTCGTTAAAATCGCAACTTTTATAATACTTATAATACAGACTTTCAGAAATATTTTTAATTTTCTTAATAACTTCATTACTGTTATTGTTAAATAGACACCATTATATTTAACTTTAATCATTACATTCAAGATCTTTAACAGTATTTTATTAGCAATAGTTAAATATGTCTTGAACTCATTATAATCCTGATATTATAATCCTCTTTGATGAGCTGCTAAGCGCCTTAAAAGTGTGATTTCTGGTTATTTATCACAGTTTTTTCTACCTTTAAATGATATATATATATATATATATATATATATATATATATATATATATATATATATATATATATATATATATATATATATATATAATATATATAATATATATACTCAAGTCCAAAAGTTAAGCATAATTCGTAAAATGCGAAAACTTCGAAGTTAATATGGATACAATGGTTCACAATGAGTTGTTGAGAACCGAGAGACGCAGGTAAATCATTGTGCATATGCAAAATAGTACAGTCGACGCCGACATGCGCAAAGCACCGGCGCACGTCGAAACGAGTATAAAACGGCCTCGAGGGGCATGACCAGTTGAAGCAGAATTTAGCAATTGCTGTGGTACGGAGCGTTAATAACAATCAAAAAGGACGAAAGATGTCACAAAGATGCCAACTGGACATATTTTTGATGGGACAAATTATTGGAATGCTGGAATCCGGTCGATCCCAAACCGAAGCGTCTAGAATTCTGAATGTGCCTCAGTGTGTGATCTCCAGACTGTGACAGAGGATCCAAACCACTGGAGATGTTACCCGACAACCGGTGCCAGGTTCGCCAAAGGTAACAACCGCTCGGCAAGACCGATATTTGGTGATAGCTGCGCGACGTCAGAGGAATCGTTCTGCCAGACAACTGGGTTCAGCCCTGACAGCCACCACAGGAGGCACTAGTTCTAGACAAACTGTTTACAGGAGACTCAGACACGTTGGTCTCTATGCCAGACGACCAGCAGTTTGCATCCCCCTGACGTCTGCACAGAAACGTGGATTTACATTTACAGTGGATTTTGGAATATCGGCAGTGGAGTGGAGAACAGTGGAGCAATGTCATATTCAGTGACGAGTCCAGGTTTAGTCTGCACACTGATTCTCGTCGTACCACGATCTGGAGAGAACGTGGAACGTGTTTTTATCCAGGAAACATCACGAAAAGACATGGTTTTCAGTTTGGGGGGGGGGGGGAGAGTCTGGGCAGGCATCATGATGGACGGCCGCACAGACCTCCACATCTTTGACACGGGGTCGATTACTGGTCAAAGATACAGAGACGAAGTCCTTTAGCCTACCGTTCGATTGTTTTGAGGTGTGCTGTCGGTCCTGATTTCATATTCATGGATTATAATGCGCCTCCTCATCGTGCGGCCTTGGTCAACGACTTCCTTCAAACTAAAGATATCCAGCACATGCAGAGACCTGCCAACTCTCCTGATCTGAATCCAATAGAGCATGTGTGGGATATGCTCGGGAAACATCTTGCAACCCACCAAGCTACCCCCCAAGCTCCGTTTCGGAATTGAAAAGTGCTTTTAATCATTCTGTTTGACTGAAGTTGACACTCGTATTGTGACCTTTTTTCTTTCAACCCTTTTCTTTGGATTATAAAATCGTTGTTATCCTTGTTTTGCATTGTTTTCTTCTTCTATAACCCAATTACATCCGCATACCGCTTTTCCTTCCATTCCGATGTAGATTTCCTGAAATTTTCACATTAACAGCAACTATGCTTAACTTTTGGACATGAGTGTACACACACACACATATATATATATATATATATATACATATATATAAAGAGTGTGTGTGTGTGTGTGTGTGTGTGTCTGTGTGAGTGAAAGAGAGTATGCGTATATAATTTCAAACGTAATTTGATATGGTTAATAGAATCGGTAAATACTCGAATACTCTTCATTTTAAACGTAATGGACTGTTCAGAAGATCCCCAAATTTTCGAATTATAATTTTAAAAAATCATTTAAAAATAAATAACACGCCATAGTATTACATGTATAATCATTTCTTATGTAAATGTTTTTATTAGAAATTTATTAGAAAATGAATGACATTAGAAGACAAATGACACTAGCATGAACCGTTCTCGAGACATTACATATCTTTCAAAAAAATATATAAAAAGTTACATAAAATTATGAGAATCCCGTTCGATCCATTTACAACAGAAGATCCTTTGTGTAATAATTTTGTATTTTGACGCCCAGCAATTCGCCAATAATCGTTTATGTACGTGTAAAGAAAGCCCTGCGCTCCGTATGCCTGTAACGCTTGGCAATAAATTTGGCGAATTATCGTATATCCATCTCATATGAAAGTTTAAATGTTTAAGCTGTGCATCACCATTTTACAAATACTGATAAAAATCGTAAAAAATGTAACTATGAAAAGTCACACAAATTTACCTTTTTCTCAAATTTCCCAAGTTATGAAAAGTAATATATTATAATTCAAATATTTCAAGTTATGAAATATCATACCAATTTAGATTTTCTACATTCAAATTCACCTATCTCAAATTTTCAATTTTTTCTTTTAATTTCGCGAATTATAAGAAAGCTATACAATTTTACCCTTTCTAACATTCAAATTTACCTCTATCTCGAACTTATCTATCTCAAATAAATTCAGTCACAAATTCTCTTCTACATATCGAATTTATTTTGCTGAAATGAACTTCAGTAAATCATAAATGGCACAATTTTATCCACGAGAAATGCCATTCATGGAGGCAATAATTTAATTTGATGTTACGGCTTTGATTAAATATATTTAAAACATGAAACCCTTATACGAAAACTCTTATCCGATAAATTAAGAGTCTTCGAGTTAAGAATCTGCGACATGGCCGGAGACAACCGGTCTGCGCATGAAACGAGATTTATGATAGGTGAACAAGTTACGAAAGAGAGTGAACAGTGGGTGTGATAAAGTATCTTATCCAATGCCATACGTTGTTATAAATTCTTTAAACCTTTTGAAAGTTTTGTGATGCTCATTAGTGAAATTACACTTGAATCTTTAGAAGAGTTCGCTGTGTACCAAAATTAGAACTCAGATTTATGAAGTCTATATTTCTTTCAATTGCATTGTACAGATATATTAAAGTTTCAAACTGAAATAAGTTAAGAGTGTGTCCACTACCATTGAGTGTTTCATTTCGATGCAATCATTCATGCAGTTTAGGTGTATTTGTATTAATTTGTTGCAGGTTTAGGATAGCTTGTAACGAGTTCTTGTCTGGTCCATTTAAAATCCACCTCTTAGTTTGAACATGGATTATTTGTCATTAGCATAGAAGTTGTAGCATATATGAATTTATACTGCAGAGACCCACTTCAACTAAAATTTTTCAATGCTGTCCCAGTAACTCAATTGCTAGAGCGTTGTTTGACCAATACAAAAATCCGAAGTTTGAGACAATAACAATATATTTTACAATGATGCCTGAACAGAGACATTGTAAAGAATCTTGCTATCGAACTATGGAACTTCGTACTGATAAGCCAATGCTGATCCCAATTGCAAGCTCTTAAATACATTCTGTCAAGTCATTTAGTTTATATACTTTTCAAACAATAATATTGCTTTTGTTATTGAACGTTCACTACCAGATCTTAGGTTGTTATTTATAATCAATGGGAAATTTTTAAATGACGTTTTTCAAGTTAAAGACTTTGCAAGCACACTTATCTTTAGTTATATCACCCACGTGTAATACCCACGTATCACCCACGTGTTACAAGCAATAATGAAAATCGTAAAAAGGAATGTAATGGAAATTAACACACAAATCTACGTTGATCTAGAATTTAATTTCTCTGAACTAAGCTTCATTAAATAACCATTATTTAAGCCTGTTAAAGACAAGGATGCTAATACTCTTAAAAAATAAAATTGTAATTTTTTAATTAAGTTTTATTTTGTTTCAACAATGCTAACACGCCTAAGGTTGAAAATATTCACCTTAATCGAAAACTTACTCAGTTAGGTTCTATCTCGAGGTAGGTACTATAAGTGTGCAAAGTTTTAACCTTCCGGGTCACCGGGAAGGTGAAGATCTGTAAAGACACAAAAAGGTTAGGCAAACATTATATAGATAATCTATATAATTTTAACTTATATAATTTTACCTTTGAAACATCCCATACGTTCGAATAACATCACAGTTATGATTAAATGTATTTGAAACCTTTAACACTCAGAGCAAATTGATAATCAAAAATAAAGAGGTACTTTAATTAAAAATCATTGTCATGGCCGAAGACAACAAGCCTGCACATTAACAAGATTTATGTTAGGCAAGGAAGGAAAAGAGAGTAAACAATGGTTGTGATAAAGGATCTTAGCAATTCCATGCATTGTTACAAATTCTTTAATTCTTTCTCGAAATTTTTAGAATGTCCATTAATAGAACCACTCTTTATTTTGAGGGGCAGTTCGTTTCGTATTAAAATTAGAATTCGTATACAGTATGTCTGAAAAAGACTGGTCAAGCTTATAACTTTTAGACCTTTAGTGCTAAACACATAGTTCCAATTGAATAATTGTTTTGTCTTTTATTCTTAAGAAGAATTGTTAAAATTAGAATTCGTATACAGGATGTCTGAAAAAGACTGATCAAGCTTACAACTTTTGAACCGTTAGTGCTAGATACATAGTTCCAATTGGATAATTGTTACTTAATCGTAAGAAGGATTATTAAAATTAGAATTCGTATACAGAATGTCTGAAAAAGACTGTTCAAGTTTATAACTTCTGGACCGTTAGTTCTAGGCACATAGTTCCAATTAAATAATTCTTAATGGTAAGAAGAATTATTAAAATTAGAATTCGTATTCAGGATGTCTGAAAAAGATTTTCAAGCTTATGACTTTTGAACCGTAAGTTCTAAATACATAGTTCCAGTTGAATAATTGTTTTGTCTTTTATTCTTAAGAAGAATTATTAAAATTAGAATTGGCATACAAGATGTCTGAAAACGACTGTGCAAGCTTATAAATTTTGAACCGTTAGTTCTACATACATAGTTCCTATTGAATAATCGTTTTTTTAATCGTAAGAAGGATTATATTGAAACGCTTGTAAAATTATATAATGTGTTAGCACAAAAATACAGAAAATAACTTTTTATGTAAACCCTTTGATGATGAAGTTTGATTACTTAAAAAATGTGCGTTAAATCTGGAGTCCAATAAAAAAATTTTAACGTTTCTAAGCAAAAAAAAATCTCGTAGTAATATGCATGGAATAAAATTTTGTGGCACTATCTAGCAAATTATTGGTAGTTTGTAGTAAACCAGGTACACAAAATATAATGATGTTTCATGTTTGGAATGATCCCTATATTTTTTCGAAAATTGCTTAGTATAGAACATGTTTTTTTATGTAAGTCAGGAATTCTATTTTATTATACCCCCCCCCCCCCCCGCTTCATTGTATATGTACAGATGTGCAGATGCCAAACAAGCCAATTATTACATAAAAGTTTATAACCATTTTTCGATTAATTTGAGATTTTGCTCTAATACTTATCTGAAAGAAGCAGGCAGGGGAAAATTAGATATAAACTTTTATTTATAGAGGTGCGTGAAAAGTAATTAGACTTTTATTAATTATTCAGTGTTCTTACTTTGTAATAACGTCGAGTTCATGGTAATTTTATTGGAAATCATTCCCTGTTTACAAATTGATTATTCGTTATTGATAGTTAAATTGTAACTAATTATTCATACTCTCCAAACACTATTATATTTTTACACACAGTTTTATATAGGCTGCTTTCTCTGTTTGTGTAAAATCTTGAAATTAATTTCTGACCCACTTCAACTGAACCAATATTGTTGAAATTTTACAAATACAATTCTCTTATGAACGCCCCGTGATTTTATTTTTAGTCATACATGACCAAGGATGTTGTGATAGCTAAAATATATTTTTTGCTGTTTAGTGAATTTTACTAAAATTCATGTACCTTAAACAGTTTTTTATATATATTTCATTTTTTACACATCAAAAGTTGTCATTGCTGTTAAATTTTTAAGCAAACAGCTCAACCTTTCACTATGTTATTTACATTCCACATGAAATTTTAAATTACTTTTGTTTATGCTGATAACTTTACAGAACACCCTTTTCCAATCTTGAGTTGTCTCGAAACTCAATGCAAAAATTAAATAAAATCTTTGCAAATGCGATTATAGTCAGTTTTCAAAGATTCACATTTTTCCATTTCCTCTAATTTATCTATTTCAACCAACCTCCGTGAAAATAAATGTCATTTTATTCACCAGGCATTCCATACAGGAGAGTAACGTTACAGTTATGATTAAATTTGTTTGAAATATGTAACTTGCAGATGAAAATGACAATCAGAAAAATCAAATGTGCCCAATTTAAGAATACGTTACACAACCGGAGACATTGGGTCTGCAAAGGAAATCAAGATTTATTGTAGTCGAGTAAGAAACAGAACAGAGAATAGTGTTGTGATAAAGCATCCGCTTGCAATTCAACGTTACACATTATTTTAACCTTTCAATGAGTTTAGCGATGCCCATTAATATAATTATACTCGAATGTTTGGAACAATTACTTTGATCTAAAATTAGTTTCTAAATATATGACCAGTAGTTTTCTGTCAATTGTCTGGTGGTGTCGTTGTTGAGACCCAGACTGTCCGACCTACCAAAAAGGTGTAAGGTAACTGTTTGAACGGCCGGGAATAGCCACCCAATTTAGACCGGAGCCCTGTGGGGGAGGCATCCACAGGGACCGTACCCTCCTTCCCCTATCACCAACCTCTCGGAAGGACTTACGGACCCACATGTTTAACGTGAACGTACTCCACTTGAACACGGCGAAAGGTAAATTAGCATTTCACATTATAAGGAATTAAATTGTTTTATTGTTTTTAAAACTATTTCACTGCAACTGAAATATGTTAAAAATATTGTCAGAAAAATATATGATCTCAAAGGAAACGCAGTAAACATTCAAAAACTCAATTTTTCGTTTAGTAGCTCAAAAAATAAAATAAGCTCTGCTGATTTCAGAAATATATAATTTATATACCTTTTATCTCATGAGAAGTAAAAGTTTTCAACTAAAGGATGTAAACAGCAATGTAAACAACAACCATTCAAAGAGTTGTTCGATGAATTCATTGTCAAAATGCGTAGGGGGGGTCAGAGTTTGGTACACTTTATATAAATTCTATAGCACCTACCTTCATGAGATTTTATAAGAGCAAAAAATTTAGGATTTTGCATCTAGTGAATCCAAGCTTTGATTCGAAATTATATTTTACTTTACAATTGGCTCAATTATCGTTGCTTAATTTTCATATGTCTGCTTTAACATGAATTTATAAAGAATTCGGACTAATTATATGTAGCAGTTACATTTATTTTTCAAAACAGATGTTACAAATTTACTTATATAACAAAATAACTTTTACTAACCTAACTGGAGGCAAAAATGTTACCCTAGTATTAATTTTACTATTTAATGCCTGAAACGTCTATTTCTCAAGATCTGCTGGTGTGTTCATTCAGGATTTCCATTTTTGTACAATAAAAGCTTGCGAAACTTCCTTGAATAAAGCAAGTATATATCAGTAAAATGACTAATTCACTATTCACTCATTAACTTATTCAAGAAAGTTTTGTAAACTTTTATCTTGCAAACAGTAGTTTGATTTTTTTGTAGTTTCCACTTTTGGTTCTTTTTCCAATTCTGGTTCAAAAATTTTCATTTTACTTGAAACATCTATTTCTGAAAATTGACTGTAGAGCTTAGAATTATAAAGTAAGGTGATTTACTAGGGATTTCCACTTATGGTGAAAAAGTTATATTTAGTTTAATTAAATATAAATTATGTGCGGTAAAGACTTTATTTTATGTATTTAGTTAGATTAAAAAATTATAATTAAGTAATTGGTAAGAGATATTAATTTAATATCCCTTTTATTTGTTAAATTAATTTAATTTGGCCTCGTATTCGTAGTAGTGTGTACAAAATCATACGTCCAACTTATAACCCACCTTTTATTCAATCCGGCGTCCACCTATAACAAAATATGAGGCCAAAAATATGAACATTAATTATAGACTATTTATTGAAGACACCTTTGATATTCCTTGCATAATTATTCATTTTAACAAACATATACGCTTTACTAACATGTTCTATTAATTTTACAATTTATATTCATTTTCAATTTAACTTTGAGGCGAGTGTGATAACAAAGTGTAATTTACAATAACTGCCCCAGTAGCATTAAATATTGGTCCAATGTTAAGACTAATATTGTATATCTTGGCATTACATTGGAAATATTTTCAATGTAATCCCAATATTGTTTAAATATTGAGGTTACATTGGTCTCCAATATTGGCTAAATATTTTCATTACAATATATAGCTCCAATATTGATGTTACATTGGAGATATTTGAAATGAAACACCAATATTGGCGTAATATTGTCCCAATCTTTTAAGCCAATTCCGTCAAAATGTCCACTTTTTCATATTGGTCCAACATTTCCAATATTGGCATTTCCAATATTGGCTGCCAATATTGCATTGCTGCTTGGTTGATTCTTAACAAACTCGAATTGCTCATGAAAATGAAAGGAGTACCTGTTGTGGACGCCATACGTACAGTAGGATCTTTTATGGGAACCATATTAGCCAGGATCATCCCTGGAGCTTGCGTTCATCTTGGTTTTTAAGACTTCTCTTTTACGCTCATCATCAACTTTTTACTCAAAGACAACCACTTCGGATCAGCAACTTTTTATCAGATCATTCCCAATTCTCTTCTGACTTCTTGAACAGAAACTTGACTTTCTCTGATGGCTTCCCCTTCATTTCTCCCTCTTGGGCGCATTGGTTGCTTAACTTGTGCAAGGGAATTGTCACTGGTCGGAGGTACACTGAGCGTAACTGCTTGAAGTCCAAAGAACCACGTGTTTAAAACATTTTGCTGAAACGTCTATTTCTCAGAAAAGCAATAGATAAAGATTATAGAGAGTAACATATAGATTTATCATCAAATTCTAGTCTGGATTGAGGATCTCATTGAGAATTTCTATTTCCGATGTCACTTCCGATTAAAATTTATATTTTTCTTGCAACATCTATTTCGTAGGATCGGCTATATGAAAATCTTAGATGATAATGTTTTCAGCATCAAATTTCTCACAGGGTTAGATGGTTGACCACGGATTATCAAACTCTGCCGCCGTGTTCAAGCGGAGTACGATCACGTTAAACATGTGAGTCAGTAAGTCCTTCCGAGAGGTTAGTGGTAGGGGAAGGAGGGTACGGTCCCTGTAGATGCCTCCCCCACTGGCTTCCGGTCTAAATTGGGTGGCTCTTCCCTGCCGTCCAAACAGTTGCCTTACGTCTTTCTGGTAGGTCGGACGATCTGAGTCTCAACATCAACAACCACGGATTACCACTTCCGGTTCTGAAAGCGTTTCATTCAGTTTTAACAAATATTCCTGTGACTGTAAAATATAAGTATGCAAAATAGAATACAAATGCTTAATAATTCCATCAAAAAAAGTGTATACACCAGTTGCCACCATATAATGGCTCTTTCATAATTCTCTTGTTTTTACTGATAACTTTACACACACAAACACACCCACAGTCTTGAATTGTAAAGAAACAATACATATGCTTCATACGAATATTAATTAAGATCGTAAGGAATATAATTACAATAATTATTATAAAAATTCACGTTCCCCTTTTTCCCTAATCTATCCATCCCAACTAATTTTATGAAATAGCTAACAACATCATATACAATAGAGCAAATTTACGATTAATCTTGTTTAAAACATGTGAAAATCTCAAATGAAAATGATAATCAGATAAAATTAAGTGTCGTCGAGTTAAGAAATCTGTGACATGGTCGGAGACAACTGGTCTTCACATGAAACGAGATTTATGATGAGCGAGCAAGTAACATAAGAGATAGAGAACAATGGGTGTAATAAAGTATCCTATCCAATGGCATGCACTGTTACAAATTCTTTAAATCTTTCAGCTATTTAGAGAGGCTCATTAGTGGAATTACACTGGAATTTTTAGAACAGTTCAGTATGTACTAAAATTAGAATTAGGATTTATGAAGTCTATATATCGTTCAAGTGTATTGTGCAGATATTAAAGTTTCGAATTGAAAGAAGTTAGATTGTTTCCACCACCTACATGATTGATGTTAAATATTTCAGTTTCTGTGAATTGAAGAGAGTTTTCCTTTTAATACAATCATTCATGTGTATAGTTGGTATAGGTGAATTTGCTTACATTTGTTGCCGTTTTAGGATAGCTGGTAACGAGTTCTTTTCAAGTCCATTTAAAATCCACCCCTTAGTTTGTACATGGTTTATTTATCATTAACATATCAGTTGTAACAATGAATGGATTTATACTGCAGAAACCACTTCGACTATAAAAACTTACAATTCCTTCCCAGTAGCTCAATTGGTAGAACGTTGTTTAGCCAATATGGAGATCCATGGGGTATACCCCGGCTGGTATACCAATGTTTTTTACAATGATGCCTGAACAGGGACATTGTAAAGAATATTACTATCTCAATAAGATTTGTATTCACCAGCCAACTCTCAACCCAATTGACCTACTAGGTTGAAAATGCAAACTCCTGTCGTCGAAGTAGACTTTTCAATACATCCTGTTAGGTCATATAGTTTTTATACGTTTAACACACTTTATATTGTTTTTGTTACTGAACAATATAAACGAGTATTTGTCATTAGCGTATAAGTTGTGTATAGGAGGTGTATATTTCATTCTAATGTTTTGTGCAGAAATTAACATTTAAGATTGGAAGGAGTTGGGAGAGCTTCGATCTGTTTTTAATACTGAAAAGATGTTACAACACCAACTTCCGTAAACTTTTATATAACGATTTGTGTTTATATTCGTACTTGGTAATTAGTTTTATTCAAAATAGCTAATATGTTAGCAGAATTGAATTTCGATTACATGATTTGTCAGTATATGGAAATGGCAGGTTTACTCACAGCATAGTTGTGATAGTGCAGGCCTTTTTAGAGATTAATAAGTCACAGGCTTGAGTCCTGCCTGGAATAAATCTTTAAAATTGCACCTCAATGTCTGTTGACCTTGGCATATTAAACAATAGGTCACAGGCTTGAGTTCTGCTGGAAATAAATCTTTAAACTTGCACCTCAGTGTCTGTTGACCTAGGCATATTAAACAAGAGCCACATGTTTGAATCCCACCGGGAATAAATCTTTAAAATTGCACCTCAGTGCCTGTTGACCTAGACTTATTAAAGAAGCAGTCACAGGCTTGAGTCCTATTTGGAATAAATCTTTAAAATTGCACATCAATGTCTGTTAACGTAGATATGTTAAACAAGAGGTCACATGCTTGAGCTCTGCTGGAAATAAATCTTTAAACTTTCATCTCAGTGTCTGTTGACCTAGGCATATTAAACAGGAAGTCACAGGCTTGAGTCCTACCGGGAATATATCTTTAAACTTGAATTGGTAAGAGACTTGTTACCCTTGTTTTGATTGGATATTGGTACAATTCAGAAAAGAAGGATCTGTCTTTTCTCATTTTTTTTTTCAAAGTGGCCTGCAAAAATCGTGAAAATCTGGAATTAAAGGCTACATATGCACACATGTATCACTTAAATGTTTGTTTAATAAATGCCATGTTTACAAAACACTGGGAGAAAAATCGCTGTTTCATCCCGGTTTTTGTCATTCCTCATAAGAAAATTTAATGGGTATTTTATTAAAATGAATAATTCCAGAAATGTGTAAGTACATACAAAATATTTCTAACTAGTACTGTGTAATATTTTTTTGCTTACGTATTTTTAATTATATTATTAACTATAAGTACATTGAATACTGGCAATCCACAAAAGAAAAAAATTAAAAACCCTACAAAATCTATAATTGAAAATGTATTCTGTTATCTCGCATCTTCTTCGGATATCTGCGCTATAAATATATCTTTGATTTTTTTTAACCATTGTACTGTTTGAATTATCCGAAATTTTGGATCATCACAGTTCGGATTAAAGGATTTTATAGTAATTCATATTTTCAAGCAGTAATTTATTTCCAATGCGTACACGTATTGCAACGACTAACATAATCGCTGATAACCAATAGTTATTGTGCGTTCCTGGAAATGTAATACATATTTTTAAACTACAATGTATTTGAATGAAATTACGCGGTTAGTACATCTGAAATTGTACGGTTAGTATTCCGGGTCTTCCTGTACAGTCTCAGCTTGAATATCTTATCCCAGCGTTCTGAATTTTTCATTTATGTGGCACGGTCAAATAAATGTAAATTAAATAAATGTTAAAAAAAAGTTTAGTTCAAAAATTTAAAAGAAAGTTTAACTGAAGTTTAAGTTTATCTGAAAGTTTAACAAGAAAGATCAATCATGCTTAAAGCATTAATTATGAAACACTTTCCAACTTCAATGCAATTTTATTTAAACATGTCTAAAATGCAATACATTCCTCGGTAATATTTTAAAACTTATCGCAATACTACATTAAATTATTATATTTGAAAACTTAAACCTTCATCGAAAAAAAATGAACTTCATTCAAATGCCGGTATTGAAATATAAATTGCCTGGTTTAAACATCTCTAAAATTCGATACATTCCTTGGTAATATTTTTAAAATCATCATAATGCAACAATAATTTATTATATTTGAAAACTTCATCGAAAACAACTGAAATTCATTAAAATGACGTCATAGAAAAAATAACACGCCTGGCTCTCTCTATAAAAGCAGCATTTCATTCATAAATAATTTCCCATTCATGTCATTCATCACAATACTATAATAATTTATTTTATTTAAAAATTAAGACCATGGAGCTACAAGTAATTAAACTCTATGCGCAAAACTTCATCGAACAAAATCGTCCTTCTCTTTGAAAAATCAATGAATATTTCATTCATATCAGCTATGCAGCCTCCATGAACCAAATGATTTTGTGTTAAAGAAATACAGCAATTCTAATACAACTCATTCTACATATTTTGCTGTTTACATTTTACATAGGTGAAAAATAGGCTTCGTTGTAGAAATGATCAAATTTGGATGAGTATTTAAACTCAAATATATTGTAATTGCGTTGTTTCAGTATGCAGATGCGCAGAATTTAAACAAAAATAAAATGGTTCTAGGATGGATACAACACTCAATATGAATTAAAAAGAACTTTAAAAATTACGATTTTGAGACAAACAAGATAGATGCCATATATCATTTTGAAGCGAGTCACGTGATCTTTTCATATCATGGTCACGTGATCGCTTCATATAAGAGATGTTATTATTATTTTAATTTTTATTTTAAAAACTACTGAATATATTTCGCTGAATTTTTTTTTATATATTTTACGGAGCAATTTGAATATTATCTAAAATTTTCGAAGCACTTTGTGAATTTTAAATCCGCTTAAAAAATGTTTGAAAAATTAGGTCCTATGGGACTTAATTTTTCAATGTATTTCATTTTTTCAACCCGAGTTCAATCCAAAACTAATTGAGTGATATTATTCATTTATATTCCCGTAAGTCCTACAGACCGTCTGAACAACATACTAAAATTTCATTTTGATTAAGGCATTTTTACGGCAGTTATCGTGCTAACGGACAGACAGACAGACAGACAGACAGAATGAACAAAGTCATAAACACTTTTCAACTTTGTTGTAAAGTGTTAAAAATGAAACATGCATAAAATAAATGTCTGTCATATCTAAAATAAATATAAATGTCTAAAACAAATTAAATAAATGTTCTATTGCAAAAAGGGATAAAATTTCAATTTTACATATTCCAAAATTTTCATAAAAATAATTCTCTGGTGCCATATTATGGAAAATCCAAAATAGTCTTCTATGGATGTAACAAACGATAAGCAAAACATCATGGAAACTGCAAAATAAAATATCTAATTTTCTATTCAAAGTTTTCCAAAAATTTAAGAAATGCAGTTCTACAAAACGAAAAATAAACAAAGATTTACAGAAGCATAAATGTAACTTTATTTCAATTTTAATCTCGAAGAGGGCTTTCGTAACGCAGCTTCAATATGCGCACAAAGCAAAAGGCGTGAATTGGAATCGCTTCATGAAAAATGCAATCCTTCTAAACTTTCTATTTGGAGATTTTTCTTTGTCAGGCTAAACAGCAAGAGAAATGAAAAGATGGAGAAAAGTTGTGAAACTTGTTTTAGTCCCAAATTTTATTCATTTTATTTCAAAACCGTGCAAAACTCTTACTGCGCAAATAATGCTGTAGATGTCGCGCGATATAAAATCAGTACTCAGTTAAGTTATTGAAAAATCTGATATGAGCAGCAAATGATACTTTGTTTCTTTCAATGCGAAAAATCCATGGACATGATCTAGCGCAATGTTTCTAACCTTAGAAAGTACATTGACATTTGACTCTTTTCTGGGTGATAACATGTAAAGTATTTTAAAATACAAAATTAACTTATATTTCGAGCAAATATAAATTGACAATTCAAAATATTGCTAACATCTGCTAAGCAGTATTACTTCATTATATAACATTAAAATATGTTAATTATTATTAATTCATCAATTTAGTGTCATTTTCGTATCATTATGGTCATTTATGTCGATTTAGCAACAATGTCGTTAATTTGGCACTACATTAAAATGTCGCCAAGTTGACGATATTTTAACAAATTTATTGCCAAGTGTTACATATTTGATAATACGACTGTTCATTTTTATATGTTTTAGATACGTTTATTTGGAAAACATGCAATATCTCGAGAATGGTTCAAGCTAGATTTCTAAAGTCGGTGCCATTCGTTTCAGCATAAAAAACAAAGTAACAAGTTATTATTTATTTAATATTATTGAATGCCTAGATTTATTCATAAGTTTTTCAAAAATTATTTCGCAAATTTGGGGTTTCTTCTGAACATTCAATCCAGTTTAATATCAATAAGCTTCCAGTATTCATGGATTGTAATAATCGTACAAAATTACATTCGAAACGTTCCATTCGTTCATGAGATATCACATCCACAGACACACGGATAATCAATCATACACCACCGGCCAACGGCCGTATCGTGCTGAAAACACCGGTTCTCGTTAGATCACCGAAGTCAGGCAGCATCGGGAGCTGTTAATACTTGGGTGGGTGACCACCTGGGAACACCGCGTGCTGTTGGCACATTTCGGGCGCAGTAGCCCGGTGGTTTGCGCGCTGGATTTGCAAGCTGCCAGAACTGCCGCCGTGTTCATGGGGAGTACGATCACGTTAAACATGTGGGTCTGTAAGTCTTTCCGAGAGGTTGGTGGTAGGGGAAGGACAGTACAGTCCTTGACGATGCCTCCCCCACTGGGTTTCGGTCTAAATTGGGTGCCACTTCCCGGCCGTCCAAACAGTTACCTTACACCTTTCTGGTATGTCGGACGGTCTAGGTCTTAACAACAACACATACACCACCGCAAAAACGTTCGATTCCAGTTCAGGGACACTTGAAACGTCCTCGTTCGTCGAAAACTCGAATTCAAATTTTCAACCTCGTTATTGTATTTTCTTATACATTATACTTTATATTGACACGACGTATCCTCTGAAATCAATGGTGTAATCTCAAGATATAAAATCTAAAATTCTGGGAAAACTAACACTTTCATTTAAAAGCACTAATAAAAGTAAACAAGAACAATATGCAGCGAATAGCTCGATTACTATCTTATAAGATCACTCAACAACTGTTTGATGCAGTAAAATAACAATTAAATGCTCAGCTAATTTACAAATTAGCTAATATTATGCTCAAATCAAAACAATGGCACATAACTCACAATTCAAGATATATATATATATATATATATATATATATATATATATATATATATATATATATATATATTTCTTTAGTCGCAAGGGCTTTCTATGAACAGTGCCGATTTTCCGGGAGTGTTTGCCGCGGCACTCAAAGCATGCTTTTAACCGGGGAGTGGGGGTCACAACCCCCCACAATCACTTTTTGGTACTGTTCATTCTTTCATTGAATTTTATATATATATATATATATATATATATATATACAGGGTTTTCCAAAAACATTGACCTCGGCTTTTATTCCTTAAATATTGATCTTGCACATATATAATAAATTATAAAGTTGCGAAAAAAAGTACAGAATTTTATGAAATCGATAAAAATTTTCAGGGAATAAAATTTGAAGAAATACAAAATTTAAATTTTTATACGGCCCCCGTACAAAAACACTACCAATGAGTAAAATGTGCTCCATACACTAATAAGGTGATGTACAAAATTTCAGCATTTTATTGTAAAAAGTCCCAGAGATATGTTTAAACAAAGTTGGTGAGGGATTAATCACAAATTAAAATGTAAATGTTTACAGCAAGAGTGCAAATGACGCAACGCAGAAATGCAGCATAGGCAAATAATATCTGCCTCCTATCTTTACTGGATCTTTGGTATGGATGGAAAACATTTTGAACAAGCTTTGTAATCTTTGTGTAAAGTAATTATTTCTACACAGTGTACATAATTTTGTACCAGTAAATAGCAAAATTATTATTTATTTATGTAATCATTGTTCTCTTTCGTAATTTGTGTATGACCCATAACATCCCATGTGCATCACCTTATTAGTGTATGGCGCATATTTTACTCATTGGAAATGTTTTTGTACGGGAGCCCTATAAATATTTAAATTTTAAATTTCTCAACATTTAATTCTCTTGAAAATCTTAATCGATTTCGTAAAATTCTGTACATTTTTCTGCGCAACTTTGTAATTTATTATATAAGTCTAAGATCAATATTTAAGGAACAAAAGCCGAGGCTAATGTTTTTGGGGTATATGCATATATACATATATATATATATATATATAATATATATATATATATATATATATATATATATATATATATATATATATATATATATATATAATTTGAAATGTAATAATAAGAATTATGTAAAAATAAAAAAATACAATTCAAGTAATATTAACATCACCATAGAAGCAAATTCAAAGCCATAATGCCGATAAGAGAAAAGAACAGCACCATCCCAAATTCGATGATTAATTAGAATTAAATTCATCGTCAGGTCTGAGTATTTAATTCCAATTAACCCAAACAAATGCCTGTTTCAGATTAAGCAATAGTACATTACTATAAATACTTAAACTCAGACTACAGGCAACAAAAAATGAAAAAAGGATACATTAAGAAAATTGTATTACCATGCGGCATGAACCATTCTTCTACCACGTGTATACACGATCAACCTCAACAGCTTAATCTAGAAGCACCGGAATGAACAAGTCGAAATTCTACCAGGGAGGCAGTACGAACGTTCACGGAGTTACTCCCATATATATTTATATATATATATATATATATATATATATATATATATATATATATATATATATATATATATATATATTTATATATATATATATATATATATATATATTTATATATATATATATATATATATTTTTTTATATATATATATATATATATATATATATTTTTATATATATATATATATATATATATATATATACATATTTTTATATATATATGTATATATATATTTATATATATATATATATATATATATATATATATATATATATTTATATATATATATATATATATATATATATATATATTTTTATATATATATATATATATATATATATATATTTTTATATATATATATATATATATATATATATATATATATTTATATATTTTTATATATATATATATATATATATATATATATATATATTTATATATTTTTATATATATATATATATATATATATATATATTTATATATTTTTATATATATATATATATATATATATATATATATATATATATATATATATATATATATATATATATATATATATATTTATATATATATATATATATATATATATATATTTATATATATATATATATATATATATAAGGATATAAACAAGAAGAAAAAATAAGAAGAAAAAATAAGCGAGAACAGGAGTGACCATATGATCCCTACAGGAGTGACATTGTGATCCCTACCACAAGCATATAATTACTGGAAACTTAGATTTTATAAAAGATAATAAACTCAAAAACTTATTACAACTTGGTACTAAGTACCGAATACAAGAATATAATGATATTTATAATGAATTTAATTACGATCTGGAAACCTTCATATACAAGATGGCTGTCAAACACAGTATACCTGTACAAACTTTTAACGCATGGAAATATGCCTTTTACAGTGCTTTTTGCCAATTCTACCCGAGAAGAAACAAGGATTCTGAGAGTTCTCAATTTCCGTTTTCAATCAAACATTTTAATGAAGAATTCGTATTGACATACACCGACAAAATCGTATCGAATTTTGCATTCACGTGTAAAAAATTCTATGTCGATACTTTAACACAATGCTATAAGGATTGTGCCATGTATACATTAATTCCTAGCAACGAATCAATCATCACTAATAGAATAAAAGCACTGTATAAAAGAATTGGTATGGATATTAAATCAGTAAAATTTCCATACTTGATCCTCATTCCCAAGTTACACAAAAAGCCAGTCAAGTTCCGTACTGTAACAGTGGGATGCGGATCATACCTGGAACATGCAAATAAAAAACTTCTGAAATTACTCCATTATGTTATGACTGATATTAAGAAGCAAAACTCCATAATGTTAAAAAACGGACAAGAATTGATAGACCGACTGAAATTTTGCCATAAAGATTTAAACTTCAGAAGCTACGATTTCAGGGATCTGTTTAATAACATCGATTTAACAAACCTACAAATGATCTTGAAAGAATTACATGAAGAGTATAATTTAAAACCATATATAACTCTCAGAAGATATTTGGATTTGATTGAGTTGGTTTTAAATGAAAACATACTATATGACGGTATGCATTTCTACAAACAGGTCAAAGGCATACCCATGGGTGGTGCATGCTCATCAATATTGGCGGATATTTATCTATCCAAATATGAAAGAGGAACCCATCTATTATCGGAAATACCTTATTTCCGTTATGTTGACGACGTGATATTAGGGGGTTATGCAAACACCCCTGACATAGATTTTGCATTCTACCCAAGGGAATTGGACTTAATTGAAAACCCGATCAATGAGGATGGATCGACAGACTTCCTGGATTTGTCAATAAGAAAGCACCAACAGTATGGAATTTATACAACCATACACGACAAGAGAAATTCATACAATATCAAAATTAATAATATTATTGATTGGAATTCAAACCTCACTAAAAATATATTCAGAAATATTATTATCGGGTACTTCAGAAGAAACAGAAACTACAGTACTTTTAAAAAAGACTGCATTCATGAATGTAATAAAATAATAAATGATGCATTAAAAAGAAATTACCCTAGATATTTTTTACAACATTATTACTATTCCTTTTTCAAAGAAAGAAATTTGCACATTGTTTGATTCTAAATGAGAATTCTTAATCATATATATTTTCATATCTGCGATCCTATCATCTTGAAGTCTTTTCGCGCATGTGCGACTTTCCCTTATAAAATGTTGTGTTTTCATGCTGGATAGTAAGGTGTATCTCTTCCATGCTTGGTTCCATCTTTGCTCTTTTGTCCGTTCGGGTGCTTCTGTCTTTGCACATGTAGGAGATTGACCATTGAGTTACATTGGTGCCGTGAGCGTTGCCCGGGTCGTAAAAGCTGCTTTAAGCGGGAAAGGGGTGTCGCAATCCACCCCAGCCATTCTATGCAAATCATATGGTCACTCCTGTTCTCGCTAATTTTTTCTTCTTATTTTTTCTTCTTGTTTATATCCTTGTATTCCACTCTGGATGCAGAGCTGCTAAGCGCCACATCCTCTGTAAGGTTTATGTTTTCTCCTTTACTTAAATAGGAGTTCCGTTCGTGATATACTTATTTTTATATGTATATATATATATATATATATATATTTATATATATATATATATATATATATATATATTTATATATATATATATATATATATATATATATATATATATATATATATTTTTATATATATATATTTTTATATATATATATATATATATATATATATATATATATATATATATATATATATATTTATATATATATATATATATATATATATATATATTTATACATTATAAAACTTGAAAAACGTATTTTCAATTTTAGTGAACAGATTAAAAAGCTAAAAGCAAAAAATATAAATATTATTATATTATATATATTTATATATATATATATATATATATATATATATATTTATATATTTATATATATATATATATATATATATATATATATATTTATATATATATATATATATATATTTATATATATATATAT
The DNA here is from genome assembly GCA_951213105.1 of Amaurobius ferox. Classification (NCBI taxonomy): domain Eukaryota; kingdom Metazoa; phylum Arthropoda; class Arachnida; order Araneae; family Amaurobiidae; genus Amaurobius; species Amaurobius ferox. Next base: position 29,096,727 of record OX578140.1, read on the forward strand.
ATATATATATATATATATTTATATATATATATATATATATATATATTTATATATATATATATATATATATATATATATATATTTATATATATATATATATATATATATTTATATATATATATATATATATTTATATTTATATATATATATGTATATATTTATATTTATATATATATGTATATATTTATATTTATATATATATATATGTATATATTTATATTTATATATATATATATGTATATATTTATATTTATATATATATATATGTATATATTTATATTTATATATATATATATGTATATATTTATATTTATATATATATACTAGCAGCATACCCGTTCTTCGTACGGAGTCTATATAAATAAAAATGAAAATCTGTCTGTCTGTCTGTCTGTCTGTCTGTCTGTTTGTCACACCATCACGGGAGAACGGCTGAACCGAATTTGATGAAATTTTGTGGGTAGCCCAGAAATAGCCCCACTTAAAATTATATCCGTGTTTTGAGTTTCTACGACCAGTGGTTCTCGAGATATTAGTAAAAAACGAAATTTTCGTTTGTCTCATCATCACGGAAAAACGGCTGAACCGAATTTAATGAAATTTGGTGAATAGCCTTGAAATATCCCCCCATAAATTTTGTCCAAGTTTCGAGTTTCTAAGACCTGGGGTTGTCGAGATATTAATGAAAAACGGAACTTTTTCCTAGGAGTTCTCCTCCCTAACTCCGTGGTTTATCCAAACGAAAAGCTTGAAAATCGTTTGAAAGTGAAATAAAATTTAATCTCTGAGTTTGATGGGAGATTTTTTGCTTTAATTAGTCACTTTCTGAAAAAATGAATTGTTTGAAACATGATTTAAAGGGGAAATCTATCTCCATGGTTCATGGTTTATTTAAAACAAGCTTTTACGGAACAATGAGAAGTATAGAGAAATCAAAATCGTTATTTAATTTCGCAGTTTATGTTATAAGACATGACATATTTAACATGTTATAAGATTCTATCTTATATCATGTTACTCAGAAACGCAATTAAATTAAATCTGTCTGTTAATTTTAATAATTATTTTTTCGATTTGAATAATAAATAAATGGATATAAAAATATATTTTAGAAAAGAACGATTTGATTTTTCTTATAGCATTTTTGACTGGATAATATCAATTACGGTCTTCAGGTTTAAAAATTATTATTATTTATATTTTCGGGGATTATTGATTCAAGGATTATTGATATTTTCAAGTTATTATGCAATTATTTTATTATGACAAAAATTGTTTAAACTCATATATTGTATGTTGTACGAATCTTCTACAAATACACGTGTATATCTTTTAATCTACGAGAATATAAGTAGTACAGGTATATTGACATATGTTTTGATATATATTGGCATACATTGGAATCAATTACGACCTTCTGGTATAAAGAGTACGGATATTATTGATGTTTTCAATTTATTACGTCATCTCTTTTATTTTGGCAAATATTTTTGAGACGCATATTGTAATACGGGTAATCTTCTACTAACACATTGGCATATTTTCTGATCTGCGACAATATAATTAGTACGGGGTTGCATATATTCATTCAATTCCTATTTTTTCTTCTGTAAATTTGCTTACAAAAGGGGGCAGGATTCTTCAGATCTGATCGTGAAGATAATTTTGCATAGTGAGAACATATATTCTTAAACTTCTCTTTAGGAGCAATAAATTTAATATTTTAACAGAATTTGCACATGATTGCGAACTATAAGTTTCTTTAAATTATACACTCCGTACGAATAACGGGTGTGCTGTTAGTGGTTAATAAATTTTAACATTTTAGGAGGATATATCATGTTGCTCGGCATCGCAATTAAATTAAATGTGTTTGTTAATGTTTTTATTATTTTTTTTCGATTTAAATAATAAATAAATGGATAAATGGATATAAAAGTATATCTTATGAATGGACGGTTTGATTTTTCTTTTAATTATATTAATTGCTGACTGCGTACATCAATTTCATTTATTTTGGCAAAGAGTTTTCAAGCTTATATCGTATTTAGCTACTAAACTCATATATTGTGTTTAGCCAATAAATTCATATAGCCGATTGTTGAAACAGAAAAAGAGTAGAGCGGGTATATCTTTTAATACAATTGTAGTGTTTTCATTTAGTATATTGAAACGGGATAAGAATGTTTCATTCAGATCTGCAAATTCAAAGCTACGAATTTGGAGGGATATCGCTAATTTGACAACTTTTCTTAAACTTTGCCAAATTGACGGAAATGTCGCCAAATTGATATAAACGACACACAAACAACTGCCATAAACCTTCGGGTTGGTCGTGTGGCTTGGGTCTTCTACATATCAATGAAATTTTTTTTTGTTTTGTTAGAAGAGAGTACTGAAATGATGTTTGGTTAGCATTTATCTGTCAGACCAATATCTTGAAATTGATAAAATTGCGCTACATAAATGATATTAATTGTTTTTTGTTAGGGGATAGTATTGTGATGATATTTCGTCAATTTGTCGCAAAGTGGAACTGTCAGTTCTACAGTCCCACTTGGCGATAAATTTGGCGATTTTTTAAAATGTCGCTAATTTGACGAAACTGTCGCCAAATGTTCCATAGAAATATAACTATTTAGACGATATTTTTTCTACCAATTTATTTGAAGCAAATGATATCATGTCGCTTACTAACGGATTTAAATCCAATGTGTTTATGCGGCAGACGATTTTTATTAAATCCTTTCCGACTTGAATAATGAAGATATGTATATAAAATAAATTTCATTGCCATTTCATTTTGGACTGGATAATATCAATTATACTCTTCAGGTTTAAACATTATTTTTATTGATATTTTCCGGAATTATTGATTCAGGGATTATTGATATTTTTAAGTTATTACGCCATTGTTTTATTGCGGCAAAAATTGCTGACACACGCATATTGTACGTTGTACGAGTAATCTTCTAGGAATGCACGGGTATATCTTCTAACCTACGAGAATATAAGTAGTACAGGTATATTGGCATATATTTTGACATATATTGGCATATATATTGGAATCAAGTACAGTCTTCTGGTATGAAGATTAAGGGGATTAATTATATATTCAATTTATTACGTCGTCTGTTGTATTTTACCAAAAAACATTTGTGACTCATATTGCAAAACGGGTAACCTTCTACTAATAATCGGACATTATAAGTAGTACGTGTATATCTTCCCATATAATTTTAGCACTTTAATTTTGACATATATTGGAATAAATGACTGTCTTCAGATTTAAAGATTACGGGTTTATTGGTATTTTCAATTTATACATGTAATCTACTAATACAGGTTATATTTTCTAATATTCGCGTATATAATTAGTACGGGTCCCATACAATTTTAACGCATTTATTTTGCATATATTGCTTCAATTCCATATTTTTTTTATATTTGCTTACATAAGGGGTCCAAGATGTTTTATTCTTCAGATATGTCCATGAAGATAATTTTATATAGCGAGAACAGAGATTCTTAAACTTCTTTTTAGGAGCATTATGTTAAATATTTTAACAGAATATTTTGATTAAACATGTCATTTAGTATACTATAAGAATTTGGGCATGATTATGAATTTCAAGTTTCTTTATATTATATACTCCGTACGAAGAACGGGTATGCTGCTAGTATATAATATAAAGAAACTTATAATTCAGAATCATATTCAAATTATGTTAAAATATTAAATTTATTGCTCCTAAAGATAAGTTTATGAATATCTGTTCTCATCATGCAAAATCTTACGGGCAGATCTGAACAATAAAACATCCTGGCCCCTTTCGAAAGCAAATATACAAAAAATATGAAATTGAATCAATATATTCAAAATAACGGTGTTAAAATTGTATGGGACCCCGTAGTATTTATATATTCGAATATTAGAAGATATAACCTGTTTTAGTAGATTACATGTATAGATTGAAAATATCAATAAACCCGTAATTGATTCCAATATATGACAGAATGAAAGCACTAAAATTATATGGGAATATATATACATATATATATATCCCCGTACTACTTATATTGTCGCAGATTACAAAATATGCCTGTAGGTTAGTAGAAGATTACCCTTATTACAGTATGAGTCGAAAAAATCTTTGCCGAAATAAAACAGATGACATAATAAATTGAAAATTTCAATTATCCCCCTAATCTTTATACCAGAATGTCGTAATTGATTCCAATATATGCCAATATATATCAAAATATATGCCTGTATACCTGTACTACTTATATTCTCGTAGATTAGAAGATAACCCGTGCATTTATAGAAGATTACTCGCACAACGTACAATATGTGAGTTTTAACAATTTTTGTCATAATAAAACAATGCCATAGAATTAATATGAAAATATCAATCATTCCCTGAATCAACAGTCCACGAAAATACCAATAATAATAATGTTTATATCTGTAGACCGTAATTGATATTATCCAGTCAACATCGCAATGTCAATGAAATTTAATTTATATACATATCTTTGTTATTCAAATCGGAAAAGATTTAATAAAAATCGTATGCCGCATAAACACATTGGATTTACATCCGTTGCTAAACGACATGACATCATTTGTTTCAAATGAATTGATGGTAATCTTATCGTTTGAATAATTCTCCATAAACCATGGAGTTAGATTTTCCATTTAAATTCATGTTTCAAACAATTGATGCTTTCAGATAGTGACTAATTACTGCAAAAATCCTGCACTAAGCTCAGAAATGAAGTTTTAATTCATGTTGACGTTTTAAACAAACGATTTTCATCCTTTCCGTTTGGATAAACCACGGAGTTAGAGAGTAGAAGTCCTAGGATAAAGTTCCGTTTTTCAATAATATCTCGACAACCACTGGTATTAGAAACTCGAAACTTGGGGAAAATTGATGGGGGGCTATTTCAAGGCTACTCTTAAAATTTCATTAAATTCGATTCTGCCGTTCTCTCGTGATGATGAGACAAACGAAATATTCGTTTTTTACTAATATCTCGAGAACCACTGATTATGGAAACTCCAAACATGGACTAAATTTTAAGTGGGACTATTTCTGGGCTATCCACAAAATTTCATCAAATTCGGTTCAGCCGTTCTCCCGTGATGACGGGACAAACAGACAGACAGACAGACAGACAGACAGACAGACAGATTTTCAATTTTATTTATATAGATTAGCAGCATACCCGTTCTTCGTACGGAGTATATAATATAAAGAAACTTGAAATTCATAATCATGCCCAAATTCTTATAGTATACTAAATGACATGTTTAATCAAAATATTCTGTTAAAATATTTAATATAATGCTCCTAAAAAGAAGTTTAAGAATCTCTGTTCTCGCTATATAAAATTATCTTCATGGACATATCTGAAGAATAAAACATCTTGGACCCCTTATGTAAGCAAATATAAAAAAATATGGAATTGAATCAATATATGCAAAATAAAAGCGTTAAAATTGTATGGGACCCGTACTAATTATATACGCGAATATTAGAAAATATAACCTGTATTAGTAGATTACATGTATAAATTGAAAATACCAATAAACCCGTAAACTTAAATCTGAAGACAGTCATTTATTCCAATATATGTCAAAATTAAAGTGCTAAAATTATATGGGAAGATATACACGTACTACTTATAATGTCCGATTATTAGTAGAAGATCACCCGTTTTGCAATATGAGTCACAAATGTTTTTTGGTAAAATACAACAGACGACGTAATAAATTGAATATATAATTAATCACCCTTAATCTTCAAACCAGAAGACTGTACTTGATTCCAATATATATGCCAATATATGTCAAAATATATGCCAATATACCTGTACTACTTATATTCTCGTAGGTTAGAAGATATACCCGTGCATTCCTAGAAGATTACTCGTACAACGTACAATATGCGTGTGTCAGCAATTTTTGCCGCAATAAAACAATGGCGTAATAACTTAAAAATATCAATAATCCCTGAATCAATAATTCCGAAAAATATCAATAATAATAATGTTTAAACCTGAAGAGTATGATTGATATTATCCAGTCCAAAATGAAATGGCAGTGAAATTTATTTTATATACATATCTTCATTATTCAAATCGGAAAGGATTTAATAAAAATCGTCTGCCGCATAAACACATTGGATTTAAATCCGTTGCTAAGCGACATGATATCATTTGCTTCAAATAAATTGGTAGAAAAAATATCGTCTAAATAGTTATATTTCTATGGAACATTTGGCGACAGTTTCGTCAAATTAGCGACATTTTAAAAAATCGCCAAATTTATCGCCAAGTGGGACTGTAGAACTGACAGTTCCACTTTGCGACAAATTGACGAAATATCATCACAATACTATCCCCTAACAAAAAACAATTAATATCATTTATGTAGCGCAATTTTATCAATTTCAAGATATTTTTATAGATTTGAAAACATTTTTATCAATTTGGTGACATTTTAAAAATTCGCTAAATGTATTACTAAGTAGGATGGTTGGTCTGACAGAGAAATGCTAACCAAACATCATTTCAGTACTCTCTTCTAACAAAACAAAAAAAAATTTCATTGATATGTAGAAGACCCAAGCCACACGACCAACCCGAAGGGTTATGGCAGCTGTTTGTGTGTCGTTTATATCAATTTGGCGACATTTCCGTCAATTTGGCAAAGTTTAAGAAAAGTTGTCAAATTAGCGATATCCCTCCAAATTCGTAGCTTTGAATTTGCAGATCTGAATGAAACATTCTTATCCCGTTTCAATATACTAAATGAAAACACTACAATTGTATTAGAAGATATACCCGCTCTACTCTTTTTCTGTTTCAACAATCGGCTATATGAATTTATTGGCTAAACACAATATATGAGTTTAGTAGCTAAATACGATATAAGCTTGAAAACTCTTTGCCAAAATAAATGAAATTGAAGTACGCAGTCAGCAATTAATATAATTAAAAGAAAAATCAAACCGTCCATTCATAAGATATACTTTTATATCCATTTATCCATTTATTTATTATTTAAATCGAAAAAATAATTATTAAAATTAACAGACAGATTTAATTTAATTGCGTTTCTGAGTAACATGATATAAGATAGAATCTGTATCAACATGTTAAATAATGTCAAATAATGTGAAACAACATGTGTGTCAAATAATGTGTGTTAAATAATGTGAAACATGTTAAATATGTCATGTCTTATAACATAAACTGCGAAATTAAATAACGATTTTGATTTCTATATACTTCTCATTGTTCCGTAAAAGCTTGTTTTAAATAAACCATGAACCATGGAGATAGATTTCCCCTTTAAATCATGTTTCAAACAATTCATGTTTTCAGAAAGTGACTAATTAACGCAAAAAATCTCCCATCAAACTCAGAGATTAAATTTTAATTCACTTTCAAACGATTTTCAAGCTTTTCGTTTGGATAAACCACGGAGTTAGAGAGTAGAACTCCTAGGAAAAAGTTCCGTTTTTCATTAATATCTCGACAACCCCAGGTCTTAGAAACTCGAAACTTGGACAAAAGTTATGGGGGGATATTTCAAGGCTATTCACCAAATTTCATTAAATTCGGTTCAGCCGTTTTTCCGTGATGATGAGACAAACGAAAATTTCGTTTTTTACTAATATCTCGAGAACCACTAGTCGTAGAAACTCAAAACACGGATATAATTTTAAGTGGGGCTATTTCTGGGCTACCCACAAAATTTCATCAAATTCGGTTCAGCCGTTCTCCCGTGATGGTGTGACAAACAGACAGACAGACAGACAGACAGACAGATTTTCATTTTTATTTATATAGATATGTATATATTTATATTTATATATATATATATATATGTATATATTTATATTTATATATATATATATATGTATATATTTATATTTATATATATATATATGTATATATTTATATTTATATATATATGTATATATTTATATTTATATATATATATGTATATATTTATATTTATATATATATATATGTATATATTTATATTTATATATATATATATATGTATATATATATATATATATATATATATATATATATTTATATTTATATATATATATATATGTATATATATATATATATATATATATATATTTATATATATATATATATATATATATTTATATATATATATATATATATATATATATATTTATATATATATATATATATATATATATATATATATATATATATATATTTATATATATATATATATATATATATATATATATATATATATATATATATATTTATATATATATATATATATATATATTTATATATATATATATATTTATATATATATATATATATATATATATATATATATATATTTATATATATATATATATATTTATATATATATATATATATATATATATATATATATATATATTTATATATATATATATATATTTATATATATATATATATATATATATATATATATATATATATATTTATATATATATATATATATATATTTATATATATATATATATATATATATATATATATATTTATATATATATATATATTTATATATATATATATATATATATATATATATATATATTTATATATATATATATATATATATATATATATATATATATATATATATATATTTATATATATTTATATATATATATATATATATATATATTTATATATATATATATATATATATATTTATATATATATATATATATATATATATATATATTTATATATATATATATATATATATATATATTTATATATATTTATATATATATATATATATATATATATATATATTTATATATATATATATATATATATATATATATTTATATATATTTATATATATATATATATATATATATATATATATTTATATATATATATATATATATATATATATAATAATATAAATTTGAAAATCCAATGATAGAAGAGAGTGAAGTTGTTGCGACTCAAAAAAATCCAACATTAAAAAATGCCTATCAAATAAAAAGTGTATATATATATATATATATATATATATATATATACCATTGGGTATCTTGGACGATCTCAGCTTTTAAGAATTGTGGGTAATCTCAACAGCAAACGGTTCATCAGAAAAGTTCTGGAGCCCGAAGTCGTACCCTTCCTTCAACGCATTCCTAGAGCTGTATTTCAACAGGACAATACCCGTCCACATGTTACTAGGAATGTTCAAGACTACTTTTCAGCACAATATATAAAGCTTCTGAATTGGCCTGCCTATTTCCCAGATATGTCGCCTATTGAACATGTCTGGGATTTCATCGGTCGGCATCTCGCTCGTGACGCTCATCTCGCTACTAATACAGCTGAACATTGGGTTCAGATAGAAGCAATGTGGAATTCTCTTCCTCAGGCATAAATTCAAAATCTGTTTGATTCGATGCCACGTCATATATAAGCACTTATTACAGTATGTGGTGGTTTTTCCAAATACTGATTTTCGACATGGAACATTGTTTCTTTGCTTTGTGAATTTAACCGTTTATATATATATATATATATATATCAATACAGGTCGTTTGTGGAATATATAATTATATATATATATATATATTAAGATAGTAAAAATTACGAAATAAAACAATGATTACATAAATAAATAATAATTTTGCTATTTATTGGTACAAAAATTTCTACACTGTGTGAAAATAATAACTTTACATAGATTAAGATTACAAAGCTTGTCCAAAATGTTTTCCATCCATGCCAAAGATCCATTAAAGATAAGAGGCAGATATTATTTGCCATTTCTGCGTTGCGTCATTTGCAGTCTTGCTGTAAACATTTACATTTTAATTTGTGATTAATCCCTCACCAACTTTGTTTAAACATATTGCTGGGACTTTTTATAATAAAATGCTGAAATTTTGTACATCACCTTATTAGTGTATGGGGCACATTTTATTCATTGGAAATGTTTTTGTACGGGGGCCGTATAAAAATTAAATTTTGTATTTCTTCAAATTTAATCCCCTGAAAATTTTTATCAATTTCATAAAATTCTGTACCTTTTTTTACGCAACTTGTAATTTATTATATATGTCTAAGATCAATATTTAAGGAATAAAAGCAGAGGCCAAAGTTTTTAGGACACCCTGCATATACAAGTGTATACATATATATTTTTTATTTTAGGAATTTTAATTACTTATATTTTAAATACCAGTGGCTTATTACTTTCCTTATATATACTATAGTATAATGTATAAGAAAAGTATTGTGACAGAGTCGAAAATCTGAGTTCAATTTTCGACGGGAGAGCACTTTTCAAGCATTCCTGATCACAAATCGAACATTTTTGAGGTGATGTCTGTGTGTGTGTGTGTGTGTGTCAGTGAGTCTGTGGAGACGATATCTCCCGAACGAATGGAGCGCTTCGAATTAAATTTGATACAAAAATTGCAATCCGTGAATACTGAAAGCCTGTTGTTTTTAAACAAAATCGAATGTTCAGAACCCCCCCCCCCTTCCTAAATTTTCGAGTGAAATTTTGAAAACATCATCAAAAAATCAAAACCTTTAATAAAATTAAACAAATAGACATTTCTTATGTAATTTTTCCTTAGAAAACGATTGACATAATCTTTATAACGCTAATATGAACCATTCTCGAGATATTGCACATTTTTCAAATAAATTTATCAGAAAATCTCAATAATTAAAAGAGAATATTAAATGTTGAGAGACATACATGTTCGCATTTCATATGTAATACCATGCGATAAATTGGGTGACATCATTCTCGTGGATATAGCTCGTTCCATTCATGAGAAAAGATACTTTGAATAAAACTTTTGTATTTCAACGCCAATAGACATTTATCTGCTATAAGAATAACTTATTTCTCTATCCATAACGCTTGGTGAAATTTTACCGACGAATTTGGAGGAATGTCGCCGACTTGGCGATTCTTTTATATGTTGCCAAATTAACAAAGATTTCGCCAAATGGATAGAAATGACGCTAAATCAATGAAAATGTTAATCTTATCTCATTTTTGGTTGTTCAATAGTTGTTGAGATTAATCTTTCAATAAGTTGCTGTAAATAGGGCATGGTGTTGAATTTAAATTTAAAATGGATTTTTATAAAGGAATATATATGTATATATATATGTATATATATATATATATATATATATATATACACTCTTTTGCAAAAAAAAAATGAAGCACACCTAAAACATAATCCGATCATCTCAAAATTTTGCACGCAAATTCCTTTATACCAGGTTTGCAAATGATTAAATTTGCAAGGCCAATGACTGTTAACTTCGGTCAAAGCGCGCGTTTCCACTGCGCAACAAGCATCCTGTAACACGGGTTTAAAATGTGGATCTTTTCTCGTTATCGGCGTTGCAGTTCCGTGGAGAGGAGACACAACCAATAATGCCATTTCGACGCTGCCAAAGATCTTATAAGCAATTAGACGACGTCAAACGTGGTCGTATAAGCGGGATGCGTGAAGCTGGCTGGTTACACAGAGCAATAGGCCTCCAACTGCACCGAACGGACACTGCTGTGCAAAGGTGCTGACAGCAATGGTTGCTGCAAGGAACACATCGGCGGAATGAATGCTCTGGAAGGTCACGGTGCACGAATGCGAGGTAAGATCGGATGATTGTGTGACAAGCCCGAACTGGCCCAACGACATCATTGTCCGTGCTACAGTCAACGTGCTACAGTCAACGTGCTACAGTCTCTTCTATACCACCCGTGGTACCTTCCACCATCTCAGGACCCTTAGCTGAGGTGGGGTTACGCCCACTGCGGCCTTCAAGACGTCTGCCCACAACCCCACAATATCGAGAGAGTCGTTTGGAGTGGTGTCGTAGCCGAGCATCATGGCTGCCAGCAGACTGACATCGCTTAGTGTTCAGCGATGAATCACCCTTCAGTCTTTCAGTAGATGACCATCGGGCACGTGTGTGGAGGCGCCAGGGCCAGAGGTCCCATTCAGGCTTTGTTTTACGCAGGCATACAGCCATTACCCTAGTGTGATGGTGTGGAATGCTATCCCTTACGACAGCAGGTCGCCCCTAGTCATGCTGAGTACAACCTTAACAGCTCAAAGATATGTTGATGAAATCCTGCGGTCGTTTCAGTTACCCTTCATGGCACGTCATTCTGTGGCCATTTTCCAACAAGATAATGCCGCGCCACATACGGTTCGCATATCTGTGGACTGTCTCCGTGCTGTCGATACTGTTCCTTTGCCAGTAAGGTCACCAGACCTTTCGCCAATCGAGCATGTATGGGAGATGCTAGACCGCCAGATTCGGGCACCCCGAAAGGTAACACAGATCTAGAGCAACAATTGAGAAATGCCTGGCAGAATGTATCGCAGGGTGACATTAGGAAACTTTATCACTCTTTACCTAGACTTATACAAGCATGTATTGCGGCGAAGGGGGGTTCACCCATTACTGATTTGAAAATTCAGTATTCAATTGCTAACCATTGATGGGTCCTGCGGCCTTGATTTTGTAATTTCATTACCTGTGTATGAGCTGTACGCATATTTAATTTCAATAAAAACAGTCACTTTCTTCATAGTGCTTCGGGTTTATTTGTTTGTTTTTTTTGCAAAAGATTATATAGAGTTTTAATGCATATTTTATCACTTACTATTTCCATCTATCTTTTATAGCCTCTAAGATATCTGGAGTGAAAATAAGAAAAATTAAAAAATAAGTCTCGCTCGAATAGGTCTTTTATGTTTTTTAGGAAAAATGATACAATATATTGAAATTATTTTTATATATTCATACATTTAATCATATTTCAGCAAAAAAACATTATTTGCATTTTTATTCATTAGGTTCAGAGATTTAAATGTAGAACGTGTTTATATTTTTTCGTAACGCTTCGATTTCCACCATGGATACCCCAATCATAAATGTTATTTACATCAAAAAATGTTATTTAATTTTCTAATAAAATGTTTAAAGCAAAAACTGTTGACAAAAATTCTGCTTAAGTTATTCTTCTGCATTACTGGCAGTTACAATTTTTTCTCAAACTTTCTTCCGAATATACTTAAATGCATGTTTTTTCACAGAGCAAATACAAATGTTTTTTCAGAGCTTTAAAAGAAGCTTAGGCATAACAAATACGCCATCTTAAATTCCGACTTCAGACTAACATGTACGGAAAAACAGAAAACTTTCATCCGTGAGCTTTTATTTTCCCCTATTCAGCTGAGATAATTTTTTAAACTATTAGTGAAACTAAAAAAATATTTCAAACAAAATAATCTATCTCTCAAAATCCTAACACAACTATCTAAAAATTTCACGAGAAAAAATTCACCATCAAATGAATTTTTAAAATGAAATTTAATAAAAAACACTTTTTAGTTACATGATTTTAATAAAATGCACTAAAAAGTTAGAAATAAATTTTAGCTATCATAACATATTTGGTCATATGCAACTAAAAATAAAATCGTGGTGCGGCTGTAGAAAATTGTATTTGAACATTAACAGAATTTTAAGGAAGAATAGAAATGATAATATAGAAATGACAAATATAAAAATGATTACATTCAATTCATTCAAATTTTCTTTGCCGATTTTGATTTTGTATGTCATTTCTATGTTATCACTTCTACTGTTCTTTAAAATTCTGTTAATGTACAAATAAAATTATTTTATTGGCGCCTCATGATTTTATTTTAATCGCATATGACCAAGAATGTTGAAATACTTAAAAATTATTTTTTTACTTTTCATTGCAATTTTCTAAAACCCTGTGACTTAATAAATTTTTTATAATATTTTATTTTATACTTCTTTTGCAATTTTTTCATCAGATATTCAATCATACCATTTTTATGTTAAATTTAAATAAATTCTCTATTAACACATCAATTCATGATTCGCCATGAGCAGTATATATGTTACGGTTAATACAATTAATCGGTTATTATTATTGAAAATCTGATGTGGGCAACACATGAATTTCCTTATATAAGGCAATGAATTTACTACTTTTACAGTTAAAAAAATTTTATTCTTATAGTAGATACTTTTATTCTTTCAAAGATATTGAATTTTCTTGTATTAGTTGTCATTTTCATAGATTTAGCGTCTTTTTTATCCATTTGGCGAGATTTTCGTTAATTTGGCAACATTTAGAAATGTCGCCAAGTTGGCGACATTCCGCTAAATTTGTCTTTAAAATCTCGCCAAGCGTTATGGACGAAAAAATATATTATTCTTACAGCGGATAAATGACTATTGGCGTTCAAGTACAAAAGTATTACTCAAAGTATCTTTTCTCGTGAATGGAACGAATTAGAACCACGAGAATGATGACACCCAATTTATCGCATGATATTACATATGAAAGTGAACAGTTAACATTTTTTTTAATTTCTAGGACTTTTTGATAAATTTATTTGAAAAATGTGCAATATCTTGAGAACGGTTCGCGCTAGCGTTCTAAAATTTACGTCAATCGTTTTCTAAGGAAAACTTACATAAGAAATGTCTATTTGCGTAACTTTATTAGCGGTTTTGATTTTTTGACGATTTTTTTAAATATTTCACTCGAAAATTTAGAGGGGTTCTGAACATTCGATTGCGTATAAAAACAATAAGCTTCCAGTGTTTATGGATTAGGATTTTTGTACCAAATTTAGTTTGAATCGGTCCATTTGTTCTTCAGTTATCGTCTCCACAGACTCACTGACACACACACACACACATACTTTCACACACATACACACACAGACATCACCTCAAAAATGTTTTATTCGTGATGAGGGATGCTTGAAACGTGTTCTCCCGTCGAAAACTCGAATTCGAATTTTCGACCCCGTCACAATACTTTCCTTACACATTATGTATATAAAGAAAGTAATAAACGGTTATTATTAATACTAAACAAATAAACCAGTTAAAGTGAATAATTTTTGAGAATTTATCACATGAACCAGTTGTTATTAATAATTATCAATGCAGTTTGGTCAATGTAATTATTTTCAACGCCTTTGCAATGTAATTTTTTTGTATTGTAATTTGTTTGCAATTTTTTGTCGCCCTAAGGTGTTTGTGTGCCATGTAATTTGTTTGTTATAATAAATAATGAATATATCTTTTAAATAACAGTTATCATTATTATAAAACATTTTTTACATTGACCAAATTTCATTGCTAACTAAACTGTTAATATATGTAATTTCACACACTTCGTATCGCATAACATAAAAACTAAGTTAGAGTTGAGGTTTCAATAAATTATGCTTAATTAATCACAGTGATTAAACTTCATTGGTAATTACTAATATACTAATATTTACCGGTAAATGTGATTAATATGCAATATTTATCACATTTACCAAAAGACGTGGTTTTTATTAATAATAACCGGTTACTATAAATACTAGCCGGATTTTTACTTTAACCGTAACATTATATATATATATTTAGTATTTCATATAATATTTTTATTATATATATATATATATATATATATATATATATATATATATATATATATATATATATATATATATATATATATAAAGAGAGAGAGAGAGGGAGTATATATTGGATTCATTTTAACTGTCTTAGGACAAAGGTATAATATATATACAAAAGTGAAGCTGAATATTGGACTCATGAATGCGGGGTCAGATTCTGAGGGAGAGATCAACTCAAATTTGGAGAAATATTTTATTGTAATCACAAATACGTATGTGTTGTTGTTGTTGTTGAGACCCAGACCGTCCGACCTACCAGAAAGGTGTAAGGTAACTGTTTGGACGGCCGGGAAGTACCACACAATTTAGACCGGAACCCAGTGGGGGAGGCATCCACAGGGACCGTACCCTCCTTCCCCTACCACCAACCCCTCGGAAGGACTTTCGGACCCACATGTTTAACGTGATCGTACTCCGGATGAACACGGCGGCAGTTGTGGCAGCGTGCAAATCCAGCGCGCAAACCACCAGGCTACAGCACCCGAAATGTGCCAACAGCACGCGGTGTTCCCAGGTGGTCACCCACCCAAGTACTAACCGCGCCCGATGCTGCTTGACTTCGGTGATCTAACGAGAACCGGTGTTTTCAGCACGGTACGGCCGTTGGCTGAAATACGTATGTGTGTAAAGTTTCAATAAAATCGGCTGGGTTAGAAGTGGGTTAAAAATTTATTTCAAGATTGATCCAAACAAACAGAGAAATCAAACTAAATAAAACAGTATACAAACAACCATCATAATATATAAAACTATGAATTTTACATTTCATTTTATGACTGAAACATTAGTTACATTTTTAGGGTAATATAAAAGTTGTGAAATAATTTTAAATAGTTCTCCATAGATTAAATCACCTTTGTGATATACTTCCTTTTTAATACTACTATGTCTTAAGACCGTCATATAACAAGGTGATTAAAGTTATAGTGATTAAAGCTCCCTCAATCTGACCCCCTGCTTCACCTGTGCTCCAAATATTTCCCAATAAATGTTATTAATAGTTATACAATATATACCCTTCAGGCAAAACCTAATACATGTACCACCCCCTAACAAAACGCAATTAATTTGCAACCTAACAATATAGTTACCCTGACAAAACATATTAAATTAATTGTTCCCCAAAAACGAAATTTAACTTAGTTTTCGAGATATTGAATATTTATCTACATGATGATATTTTCCAAAAGTCGTCAATTGGCGATATTTTTCCAATTTTGTTCCGAAATTTATCGCCAATGTCACCAAATGTGCTGCAAAGTGTTACCAGCAAACAGGTAGAGCGGCTTTTCTGTCATTGTATAAAATAAAAAGCTCTTGACAAAAGCTAAACTTTGTTCGGCCTCGTGCATTTGAAGTGAATGTGCAAGCTGTGAAAGATTTTAAATAAAAGTATAACGTAATTTAACAAATAAATTAAGATACTAAAAGTATAAGAAATTATTTTTAATGTTTGAGAATTCTAATTCAAAATGGTAGATAGGATTTTAAATTCTGAATATTAAGTTAATATACAAATTTCGAATACACGGAAACAATTAAACCAAAGTAACACATTTAAACCACAAAACTGCACTTAATATGCAAGATCACATTTAAATCAAAATGTGAATTATCATACGTGATTTATCACGTTTTCGACGAATTTAACATGCGTGAATTTTCAAATAGTTAAATGTATATGATACTTCAAATGCTAAACTTTTAACAGTCTTATCACGTAGCAGTCTAACATAAGTCAGATCTGGAAAAGTTTCACTTTCTCTAGTGTTCACTATTGCTTTATCCGAAGTCAAATCCTGTGACATGGGAATTGTGATTGCAAAAGTGGGCGGCAACAAAAATTGTTTTCGTGCACAAATAGTGTCATTAAATTTTCAAGTTGTTTTTTTCTTTACTTTCCCTGCAATACATAGTAATGTATAGGGAAAGTATTAGAATCATGTTGAAAATCACGATTCAAGTTTTCGACGGATCTACACGTTTTAGGACCTCTAGAACACGAAAAAATATTTTAACCTGACGTATATGTGTGTCTGTGTGCGTGTGTGTGTGCGCCTGTCTGGCTATGCAATATATATATATACAACTCAAAAACTAATTGACCAAATTTCATAAAATTTTGTCAAGTATAATAACAAGTATATCACTTGTAGGTTACCCTGGTGCTAATTTTGTACGATTTGTAGTGTTTTTATACGATTACCTGGTGCTTTTGAACGATCGAGATAAAAGAGCATGTTTTGTTTGCGAAATAACCCTCAAAAATCGCATGTATCAATTCTAGCTAAAATACTAATTGATCAAATTTCACAAAATTTGGTAGATAATGCACTAGGAGTTGATGCTAATGCTGATTAGATTTTGGTTCGATTCGGGTTAAAATTACCTACATTTTGCCCGAAATGGTCTGCAAAACTCGTCAAAATCTAAAATGAAAAACTACGTATGCTCAAATGTATCAATTAAATATTAGTTTCATACATAATTTTTGGCGATGAAAAGCACAAGACCAACCCCATTACTCCAGGACTAGTTGTTCATGAGATATTTTCGTCTTGCAACATTTTTACTATGCCACCTTTGAAAATTGGTCCCGTTACCAAATTGAAAGTGCAAAATCAGTGTCATTTCAAGTAATTATGAGTGTTATTTAGTGCAATTAAACTTAATTTAATGAATTATTAAAGATGTAAAGAGAAAATGAATTTAGGTCTGCAGAGAAAGTCAAGTCTACCCACGTCAGATTTTTTGTCATGCAACAAATTAAAAAATAAAAATTATATTTCTTTACCGTCAATTCCATAAGAACTATTCTGTTTGAAACATTTTCTTAAACTCACGTAAGCATTATTTTTAACAAATAAATATAACAGACGTTACAAAGTTTTAAAAGAAACTACTTTGCCTTTAAAATCGGATTTCGGATTCACAAATTCGGAAAAAAAAGCATTTTTACATTGACATATTTTTTACATTGACATACCGATTAATATATTTTTCTTAAAGCTATCGAAATTAAAAATGTTAGAGCAACAAAAAATGTGTCACACGTTAAATCAATCGCATAATGAGTTGCTATTAAAAAATTCCGAACTCTAAATCCTTTGAGACCAATTTTTTTTTATCGATAACCATAAATCAATTTCCAAAAATGTGATGTTTTTATATCATTTTTGTTTAAATCATTCGTTTACCGTTTTCTTCAAGAAGTTATAAAAAACATATCTATATAAATAACATTGAAAATTTGTCTGTCTGTCTGTGTGTTTGTCTCATCATTACGGGAGACCGGCTGACTCAAATTTCGCGAAAATGTGTGGATAGTCGGGAAATAGCCCCACTTAAAATTTAATCCATGTTTCGAGTTCTTAGGACCAGGAGTTGTTGAGATAATAATTAAAAACCCAGAATTAGAGATAGCATTATGCAGAAGCCCTTCCATAGAGATAGCATTATGCAGAACATATTTTTCGTCAATTTGTTTGAAGAAAATTATGCCGTGTCGCTTAGCAACGGATTTGAATACATTGTGTTTATGCGGCAGACAATTTTATTACATCTTTCTCGACTTAAATAATAACAAAAAATTCTATATAAAATACATTTTATCAAAATTGCATTTTTGACTGGATTATATCAATTGTGTCCTTCAGGTTTGTGAGATTATTGGGATTATTGATATTTTCATTCTACTACAAGGATATAAGTAGTACAGGTTTCCCATACGATTTTAGCCCTTTCATTTTGGCATGTATCAATCCAATTTCATGTATTGTGTAAATTTGTTTATAAACTAGAATTGGATACTTTATTCTGCAGATCTTCTTATGAAGATCATTTTGAATAGCGAGAGCAGAGATTCTTATTCATCCTTTTAGGAGCCTTAATTTAAATACTTTATTAGAATCTTTTTAATAACAATGTTATTTGAACGCTATAGGAATTTACATGTTATTGTGAATTTTAAGTTTCTTTATCATGTATATTCCGTACGAAGAACGGATATACTGCTGGTCTATGATACTACTGATATACTTACGGATATACTACTGTTTCCAATGCTTGTCTCTTGATGTTAGACGATTAAAGATAGTTTAATTGCCATTGATAATTTATTACATGTTATATTTTTGACGAACTTGCATTTAATTTCCACTTTGCAGTTAATTTTATAAAAGTTTGAAAGATTTCATTTAAATTGACTCAATTTAAACGTTTCAATTAGTTATCAAGTTCCCGTTCATATTGGCAAATAAAATAAAACATATTTTATTCATGAAAACAGCTTTACATTTTACTATGATTTAATTTGCAGTACATTTAAGGGGGCAATACAAAATGTACATCTTGAGAAAGCCGTGCGTCATTCCTTTTCAAATGTTATTACAGTTTCCCACAAAATAATTTTAAGTAAAATAATTTCCTTTCTTTCCTATAATATACGTATTCTTTTAAAAAAAGTTTCTGCGTCACTGGCAGTTACACTAAAAAAGTATTTCCTGTTTTAAAAGTTTATTTTGTGCATTTAAGCACACTATTTTCTCAAGAAGTAAGGATGACTTTAAAAGCCTTTGAAAGAATCGAGGAATTAGGCATACAGTTAAAAATCTTACAATAAATTCACATTTGCATACATAAAAAAGAACTGTCAACTAAGAAAGTATTTTTCCCATTAAAACACAAAATAAAATAATTGTATATAACCAATAGCGAAATTAAAAATATCATGAAACAACAAAATATATGTTTCAAACATTAAAAAAATTGCATATTAGATGACTATTTTAAAATATTAGCAGGAAAATGGTTTTTCATTAATTTTTTAAACGAGAACAGTTAAACAATTTAAAGAGATTTCTGTGCATTGCTTAATATCCTAATCATTACTTTTTATACAAATGTTGCTGTAATATAAATTTATTTGCATTATAAAAATCATTGAAATAATGTTCTCTAAATTAAATTTAATTTTTTCTATAATACATAGTAAAGTGAAAGTATTATGATAACATTAAAAATTCAAGTCTCACATTTTGACCAATTTACTTTTTTTTATCACCCCTGAATAAGAATTTACAATTTTTTTTTCAATGTTGCCTATGTGTGTGTCAAATGTATGTAAGTGTGTCAGCTCTGTGTGTGTGTCGGTGTGTGTGTGTGTGTGTGTGTCTGTGTGTGTGTATGTGTTGAAGACCCAGACCGTCCGACTCATCCTAAGGACTCGAGCAACCGTTTGGTCGGCCGGGTGTGTGTATGTGTGTCAGTCTGTGTATGTGTGTGTTAGCTATCTATGTGTGTGCCAGCTCTGTGTTTGTGTGTATCTGTCTGTATGTGTGTGTCTGTCTGGGTGTACCGGTCTACGTATGAGTATACCAGTCTATCTGTCTATGCGTCTATAGTCCCTATAACTCTCGAACAAACTAAAAAAATTGAATGAAATTTAGTACAATATTTGCAACATTCTCAAATTGTTTTATGTTTTTGGTACAACATAGAAAGCTTTATATGAAGAAAATATATATTCGTTATACAAAAATAAATGTAGCTAAAATGACAATATAACATGCTTCATACGTACCTTTAACCAGAAGTAAATGAATACTATTTTTTAAGAATTATCACACGTGCAATTTAAGGGATATCGGAAATTTGCTTCGCTACGAATTACACGAATTTTAGTATCCTTACTTATGTCAGCAGCAACATAAACCCTGTAAATTTTCAGCCAGATACGGTAATTTAAGTCAGTCAAATAAGAAAATTTACGATAGTCATCTAGATAAGAAAATTTTTATTTGTCTTATTGTTTTCTCAAAATATCGAAATTTATTAACCGGTGGGTAAAATCATGTCTTGGGCACACCAGGCATTTTCCTTTAAATGTTTCTTAAAGATAGTGTAAAATCTAAAAAATCCACAGTGTTGATTTTGAACAAGTTTAGTATTACCTATTCCCCCAATCAGTAAATTAATTAGTTTACAGATCCCCTGAACCTATATTTTATTAGTTATCGCTCCTTCCCAGGTTTGAGGCATTTCACTAATTTGATCATATGGTAATATCTCAGCTGGTAATATATCTCATATGGTAATATCTCAGCTGTTAATGTATCTCATATGGTGATATCGCAGCTGGTAATATCTCAGTATTAAGCTGGAGTTTAACTTTAAAGACGATACATCTTATCTTGAGCTATCGAAGCTATCTTCAGCTATCGCTCACTTGAATTACTTTCATCCCGCGCCTTTATTTAGGTGGGCTAAAAACGCTTGTTTAGGTCATGTCCACCTGCGCAACAGGCCAAATGCGTATTACACCCGCGCAACTGGCGAAAGCTTGCTGAGGCACTTATATAGAGCGTATTGCGAAAGAATTATTTGGTTTTGAACTCGCTGTATTTCGCGATGAAATTTTAATCATATGTTAGCAACTCCGGTTATTCATTCTAGTATAATATAAACCCTTTAGTGAAATTGTTCCATCTTCACTGACAAGCTTGCAAAAGTAGAAAGAAAATTTGTCTAATATTTAAGAACTTTTTTCACAAAATAAATGCACACATATTTTTAAATCTTTAAAAGAAACTTGGAATTAACAAACACGCCGGTTTAAAATCTTACTCCAAATTCACATATGCAAAAAAACAGAAATAAAAATTTCCACTAAAGATGTTTATTTTTCTCATTAGATTTATCCTACAGATTAAAATATTTTTTAAACTATTGGCAAACCTTACAAAAAAGCTACGAAACAGCGAGAAATGTATCTCGCGCTGTAAACTCGTCACATATTGAGTGACTATTTAAAAATTTCTACAAAAAAAAAAAGATCTCTCTGCTTAAATCCATTTTCTTTAAATAAAACCATAAAACAGCATGGAAAAAAATTATAACGGTTTAATGTTAAAGCCATTAGTTTTTATTTTCTCAGTTTAAAGAAAATATTCATATTATATAAAGTGTTGTAACGTGCATTTTATTTTTCTATGTAGAACGCTTTAGTTTACGCTCTGTAGCTTTATGAATCATAAAAAAATATTCGTTCAAATTACTAAGATAAATGAAGTACAACCAAAAACTTCGTTAGTACAGCATTATTTGGTATAAAGCGAGAAAGCAGACAGCTCAGCATAAAAACATATAATATTTCTCTTCACAATACAAAAGCATGATAAAATGTTATCGCCAAAGAGATACACACATAACCCAAGAGGAATAGAGTTGATAAACGGGAAAACATTTAGAAAGAAAAATCAAGGAGTGACCGTTCATTCCTAGACTAAATCAAATTTAGTTACTGTGAGGCCAGAATATGTCCTCACATGAGACATTTTTATTTCAATATTTATGGTGCCTAGAATGGCTAACAAAGCTCGAGTCTGGCTGGCGCCTCTGTTTACAACAACGTGAACTTTTAGGTCAAATACTATAAATTTGGGTGTCCCAGGCCAAAGGGGCTGAGAGGGCCTTGATAAATTTCAAGTGACGCCATTGGTTTCAGAAGAACCAATGAGCGCCAAGGAGAAGAAGGGCGGAGCTACCCCCCCCCCCCCGCCGAAGGAACCACAAGTCACTTGGATACAAAATGTTGCAGAGGTAACTTTGATACGAGATGTAGCAGAAGTAACTTGGATACGAAATGTTGCAGAAGCAAGTCTGACACGAAATGTGGTTGCGAGAAGTTTACTACGAAGTGTTGTTGAAAAGAGTTTGACAAAAGGAGCGAAGCGAACATGACCTAGCAGTTGCAGATATAAAGTATCAGTCGAAGTGAAAAGTACGTGTAGGAGCCACACACGATAGAGTTATGGCCGTACTTCAGCACTAAGACCGATGCAAGCGAGATGATGAGCCCAAGTCTAAACTGGAAGGTATGTGCTCTGATGTTACCGGTCCTAGACACCTTCGTAAAATTAATATTTCTGGTCGTATCTCCCCTAGATAAAATAGTTAAATGAAAATTGATAATAAATGAGAAATGATATAAATGATAAATTGTTGTTGATGATAAATTGATATGGTTAATAAATTATATTGTTTTAGTTTTAAATAGTCTAAACTTTTAATATTAATTAATAATTCTTTTCAGGACTTACACAAAAGGTAAAAATAATTGGAGGGTTATTGCGGCACAACAACGAGCGATGTACGATTTAAATGTTATGTTATTTAAATGTTCCACTTTATGTTATTTAAATGTTCCACTTTATGAGATCAACGGCCATGTTTTCAATGATTGATAAACAATTAATAATAATAATATAATCCTTAAACGTAACTCATTTTTTTCCACGTCCCACAGTTACAGCACCAAACCAAAGTGAATTAACCCTCGGATCAGCTAAAAGAACAGGGAGAAGAAATAACTTGTCCCGTCCAATGGTTAGATTTGATGCCAACAATCTGTTTACCAGAAGAACTTTTAACTATTTAAACATGACAGACAACCTTGCAATACGAAAATGGCGTAAAAATAATTGCGAGCGATTAAATATAATTTCGAATATAGTTTTGAAAATAAAATAAGCATCAAAACCAAATTTCTTTTTCCCATTTGGCAACACCATTCTTCTTAGGTTACACGTGTAACACTGACGACAGACACATATCTTAATTCGTTTCAGTTGGCTTTTCTGCCTCTTGCATGCTTTCTGTCCCCTATTAATACATTTCATAAACTATTTGCTGTACTGTCAAATGTTTTTCAGCCATACAAATTTAAATTACTAATTACGAAACTATATATCAATGCTAAAATAATAATTGTACTATATATTTCTATGAGCTCCTATTATAAATTCTAAAGAAATATAAGTGTAAAAAATAGTATATGATGTGGGCAGCATATGATTTTTCCTAAAAACTTAAATTCAATTTTCAGCATTTGTTTACATTCATTTATTTGAATTCTTTTACACGGTATAGGGGACATGGGGCGCGGTAGCCCATTGGTTAGCGCGCTGGAGTTGCACTCGGTAGGCCCGGGTTCGATTCCAGCCACTGCCAAAACTGCCGCCGTGTTCATGCGGAGTACGATCACGTTAAACATGTGGGTCCGAAAGTCCTTCCGAGAGGTTGGTGGTAGGGGAAGGAGGGTACGGTCCCTGTGGATGCCTCCCCCACTGGGTTCCGGTCTAAATTGGGTGGCACTTCCCGACAGTCCAAACAGTTACCTTACATCTTTCTGGTAGGTCGGACGGTCTGGGTTTCAACAACAACAACGGTACAGGGGACATGCCGGCGGATAGGATGGAACGAAAAAGGGGTGAGATTTTAAAAGATTGTAGCTCGGCGTATAATGGTCATGTGTTAGGTCGAGGATGCACGCATGTTATGGAAGGTGACTCATCAAAGTGACGCGATAAGAGTCGAACTCGAGATAAAATGAAAACTACCAAGCAATAATCATATTGCTAATCTTTCATATTTTAATGCTGGTACTTATTAACCATTTCGTAATATTTAACTTTGTAACTTATTTCTCTTATCACAGACCACTGCTGGCAGTTTGTACAAATACATGAAATATTTATGTAAACAGTTTCATTTGTAAGCACGCGTGTGACAAGGCCTATTCTGCGCTGAGGACATATCTCCTTATAGTTTTTTTTTGTGTAGTGGTAGTAACTAATATACTATCAAAAATTTACCAAATATGTTTTAATACGTCAGTCGATAATTATAGGCCTTTTTCATCAGTTGGAGACCATACTGTTTTCCAGAGTAAGAGATTGTTTATTTTATAGCAATAATTCTCTCTATTATAGTACGTTAAGATTTTCAAATGGAATATTGTAACACAATATTTGTATTACATGTTTCCACCCCAATTACAAATGCCAGGAAAGTTAATGAACTATCTAAATGCTGCAGAGGGAATCAATGACAACACATGCATACATAAACAGTGGTCATCCCCGTCTGCATCAACAACGAATGGTAGATGTGGTAGGGAACCAATGGGGGAAAGAAAAAAGCGCCCCAAAGCCGTATTCTAAAAAGTTCAGTCGACTTCAAATTTTCGAACGAGCTAACATCATGTTTCTTGGTTTTGTGAAAAAAGTATATCGAATGTGAGCGATAAAATGGAAGCTTGTTGCAGTCATGAGATGTGCAACAGTTTCGTACATCATTGAGATTGTACGAATAAGTATTTAACACAAAAGAGTAGAGGTAAATCAACTTTCAATTTGTCACTAATTAGCACGGAAGGCACTCTTTTATCGATTATTCAAATAATGAACAATCAGTTCGTAAGAGTAGATTATATTGACGAGTTCTTAGATATTGAACTACAAGAACTATTTTGAGTGTCGATTGCTTAAAAGAAACTGTTTTAAAAATATATGTCAATTTTATTATGTGTGTAAATATGTATTAATGAAATATTGTCAGTGTTATATGTCTTATAATAATAGATTTAATAATAGTATCATTAATCAAGATACAATGGATATCTATAACTTATAATATTAAAATAAATTGATCAATTAAGGCAAGTGTATTTATTTATATTTTGTGTGTTCGTCTCTCCAGCTTGAGAACCTGGAGCTTACATGCTCCACCCTTAGTGTCGGCATCATAGGTAAGTCCTATAGTGGTAATTTTCCTCCGTGGTTTATCCAAACGAAAAGCTTGAAAATCGTTTGAAAGTGAATTAAAATTTAATCTCTGAGTTTGATAGGAGATTTTTTGCGCTAAATAGTCACTTTCTGAAAACATGAATTGTTTGAAACATGATTTAAATGCGAAATCTATCTCCATGGTTTATTTTAAACAAGCTTTTACTGAACAATGAAAAGTATAAAGCAATCAAAATGGTTATTTAATTTCGCAGTTTATGAGGAAGATTCTATCTTATATCATGTTACTCAGAAACGCAATTAAATTAAATCTGTCTGTTAATTTTAATAATTATTTTTCAATTTGAATAATAAATAAATGGATCTAAAAATATATTTTAGAAAAGAACGATTTGATTTTTCTTATAGCATTTTTGACTGGATAATATCAATTACGGTCTTCAGGTTTAAACGTTATTATTATTGATATTTTCGCGGATTATTGATTCAGAGATTATTGATATTTTCAAGTTATTATGCAATTGTTTTATTATGACAAAAATTGTTTAAACTCATGTATTGTACGTTGTACGGGTAATCTTCTACAAAGACACGAGTGTATATCTTCTAATCTACGAGAATATAAGTAGTATAGGTGTATTGGAACACATTTTGACATATATTTGCATATATTGGAATCAATTACACTCTTTAGATTTAAAGATTACGCGATTATTAATATTTTCAATTTTTTACGTCGTCTTTTTTATGTTGGCAAAGATTTTAGAAACTCATATGTTGCAGTAAGTGTAATCTTCTACCAATACACGGGCATATCTTCTAATATTCGCGAATATATGTAGTACAGGTCCCTTACATTTTTAGCGCTTTTATTTTGCATACATTTGTTCAACTTCATATTTTTTTTAATTTGTTTACAAACGGAACCAGATTTTATTCGTCAGATCTGCCCGTGAAACTAATTTTGTATAGCGAGAACAGATATCCTTAAACTCCTTTTTAGAAGCATTAAATTAAATATTTTAATAGAATATTTTGATTAACAATGGCATTTAGTATACTATAGGAATTTTGCACGTGATCGTGAATTAAGTTTCTTTATATTATATACTCCGTACGAAGAACCGATACACTGCTAGTATACAATAAATTCTGATAAATATTTCATTTTGAATCAGAAAGTCGAATTAATGACAATTTTGAAATTCAGCGCAATGGCTAGATAATAGCTATTTTACATTTGCCACTAGCTAGGTTTATGGCTAGACGATAATTTCTATGGTTAAAAGTTCCTAAATCTAGCCATAAAACGACTAAGTTAGAAACCCTGGTCCTAACCTAATGACTTAACCTGTAGTTTAGAGCTAGTACCATTAATTCTATTAATGGCAGGGTAGTAAAATGAATAGTGCGCTGCATGCATGAGCAGAACATGAGATTTAGGTTGAAATTCTAATGACCTACAGAGTATATGTCCATGTTACTTTAATATACATTACATGCGAAGTACCTAACATATCTTACAACGGAATTTAATTTTAATATAAAAATTATTATTTTATACTTTCTGAAAGTCATTTTAAACAATTTCCAATAAATTATAAATTATTATTTGTTTCATATAGGCCCCTGAATATTGAGCAATCTCGTAAATATTTTGTTAAATGAAGAAATACATTAAAAACATTGGTGTATGGAATTAACACTGTGATTTATTGAACCTGTTTGCTTTATTAGTTTAAAGAATTCGTTGGATCAAATATCGAAAATTATGATATTTTACATAGCCAAAAACAAGGCTTTGATTGAACTCACGCGTTTGAAGTGTGTGAGCTGTGAAAGATTTTAAATTATAACTTAATGTAATTTAATAAATAATATAAGAAGTAATAATTGAAAAAAGTATAATTTCATTGTTTAAGAATCCCATGCAAATGGACACATACGCTTTTAGAATCAAAGTGTTAAAATAAACATATTTAGAATACAGGAAAACAATTAATAAATTACGGCAACACATTTAAATCACAAAACACATTTAATTACACAAGATCACATTTAACTTACACATACATGAATACAAGTTCGAATATGTTCTTCACATTTTCGACATACTCATTTTGGCGCATGAATTTTTACTTTCCTTATATACATAGTATGATGTATAAGGAAAGTATTGTGTCGGGGTCGAAAATTCGAATTCGAATTTTCAACGGGAGAGCATGTTTCAAGCATCTCTGAACACGAATTAAACGTTTTTGAGGTGATGTCTGTGTGTGTGCCAGTAAGTCTGTAAAGACGATATCTCACGAACGAATTCAACAATTCGAACAAAATTTGGTACAAAAATTACAATCCTTGAATACTGGAAGCCTAATGTTTTTAACCGCAATCGAATGTTCAGAACCCCCTAAATTTTCGATTGAAATTTTGATAAAAATCCTCAAAAATCAAAACCTTTAATAAAGTTACGTAAATAGTTATATCTTATGTAATTTTCCATTAGAAAACGGTTGACATAAACTTTAAAACGCTAGCCTAAACTGTTCTCGAGATATTATACATTTTTCAAATAAATTTATCAAAAATCACATAAAATAAAAGAAAAAATATTAACTATTGTGAAATATGTCTACTTTTCATATGTAATATCATGCAATAAATCTGGTGACATCATTCTCATGGATATAACTCCTTCCATTCGTGAGAAAATATACTTTGGGGAATGCTTTTGTATTTGAACGCCAATAGTCATTCATCTGCTATAAGAATAACTTATTTCTCCGTCCATAACGCTTTGCGAGATTTTGGCGACGAATTTGGCGGAATGTCGAAAACTTGGTGGCTTTATTAAATGTTGCCAAATTAACGAAAATGTCTTCAAATTGATAAAAAGGACAATAAATCATTGAAATTGACTACTGTTTGACGCAAATTCGAGATCTTGGAAAGAATATAAGCATCTACTATAAGAGTAAAGTATTGTAGAAATAATCAAAGTTTGATGATCATTTAAACTCGAAAATAGTTGGCGCAGTATATAGATGCACAGAAAAAAATATAAACAAACGGTTTTAGGACGGATGAAACACTAAATACGCTGGCGGAAAATAAAATCCCAACACCAAGAAGATATTAGTTTAGGGAAATGAAATTTAGGCAAAGCAATTGTGTAGGTAACATATTTTTTTTATTAAAGTCTCAAGGTCACAGGTTAAAGTACACGCGAGAAAAGTCATTTCAAATGTGAAATGGTGATACATTAATAACCGCTATAGTCGTCACGATTTTGAATGCAAGTATGCAAACGTGCATGCATTGTGTTGTACAGGTGCCGTATGTCATTTTGTAGGATGGAGTTCCCTGCCTGTTGCACTTGGATAGTCAAATCAACAACGGTTAATGCTGGTTGTGGATGACGCTGGATTTGTCTTCCAATAATGCTCCATACGGGCTCGATGGGAGAAAGATCTGGTGATCTTGCAGTCCAAGACAACATGTCGACACGCTGTAGAGCACGTTCGGTGACAGCAGCGGTATGAGGACGAGCGTTATCCTGTTGGTAAACGCCCTCTTGAATACTGCTCATGAATGGCCGAACAACCGCTTTAATCATCAAGCTGATGTACAAATTTGCTGTCAAGGTGCTTGGGATAACGACGAAAGTGCTCCTGCTATCATAAGAAATGGCTCCCCAGACCATAACTCCTGGTGTAGGTCCAGTGTGTCTTCGCCGCAGACAGCTTGGTTCCAAGCGCTCCCCTGGCCTCCTACTTACCAACATACGACCATCAGTGGCACCAAGACAGAAACGGCTCTCATCTGAGAATACAACAGATCTCCACTCGGCCCTCCAATGAGCTCTAGCTTGACACCACTGACGCCGCAGATGGCAGTGATTCGGAGTTAGTGGTATGAACGCTACAGGCCGTCTGGCTCGGAGCTGTCCCTCAAGTAATCGATTTCTTACAGTTCGCTGTGTCACTCTGGGACCAACAAAAGCTCTAATTGCTGCTGCAGATGCAGTACGATCCGCCACAGCCATGCGGCGAATACGACGGTCTTCCCTCTCAGTAGTGGCCCGTGTGCGGCCGGACCCCGGTCTTCTTGAGACAGTGCCTTCCAGTGACCACTGCTGCCAACAATCATGCACAGTGGATACATCCCTGCCAAGTCTTTCTGCAATATCGCGTAAAGAATATCCACCTTCTCGTAGCCCTATTATACGGCCTCGTTCAAACTCACCAAGCTGCTGATACTGCCTTCTTCGTCACCTTAAAGGCATTCTTGACTCAAACCTAGCTCACAACGTCCAATCCGGATGATAAATAACGGTCAAGAAGTTTACATCGCATATTTAAAGCAAACGTGATTTGCATGATCATAGTAGCGCTACTCGCGCCACTCTTATTCATCTAGAATGAAATTTGAATAGGCGTCATCTTTCATATGTGCAAACACGGGCCTCCCAAATTTCGTTTATCTGGCACAACTCCTTCTTGGCGTTGAGATTTTATTTTCCGCCAGTGTATAAATTAAAAAGATCTTAACATGGGTGCAATTATTATTTTAATTTTTATTTTAAAAACTACCGAACATATTTTGATGAAAATTTTCGATACATTTTATGGGATAATTTGAATATTTCCTAAAATTTTCGAAGCAATTTGTGAATTTTAAATGCGCTTAAAAACTGTTTGAAAAATTAGGCCCAATGTATTTCATTTTTCAACCACAGTTCAATCCAAAACTAATTGGCTTATTTTATCCATTTACATTTCCATATGTATCACAGATCGTCTCAACAACTTACTAAAATTTCATTAGACAGACAAACAGACTGGCTAATGAAATTTTAAGACAGACAAACAGGATGACCAAAATCATAAACACTTTTCAACCATGTTGTAAAATGTTCAAAACACAGTACCGTGGATCTTTTATTTTTGACTGTAAAAGAATTATTTTTTGACTGTAAAAGAAGTAAATTCATTGAATTATATAAGGAAAGTCATGTGCTACATACATCAGATTTTTTAAGTTGTCAAACCTGTTAAATATATATGATACCTCGGATGCTAAACATTCAAGTGATTTAACGCGTGACAGTGCAACATAAG
Organism: Amaurobius ferox; assembly: GCA_951213105.1. NCBI lineage: Eukaryota > Metazoa > Arthropoda > Arachnida > Araneae > Amaurobiidae > Amaurobius > Amaurobius ferox. The sequence continues at coordinate 29,128,032 of OX578140.1, forward strand.
TCATTTTAAATTTCTAAGTAAATTTTTCTTTCTCCAATGTTCACTACAGATGTATCCAAAGATTGATCATAAACTTCTCTCCAAAAGACATTAAATGGATTGAGTTTCTTCTATTCGATGTCAAAGAACATTTATAACGACTTGAAACGACTTCAAAATTTTAGGAAAAGCCTTTGTTTTTTCTATACGGATTTTCAAAGTTTTTTTATACAATTCTTAAGTTAACTTTATTTTTTTAAACTTTATTTTTATTATCAGTTCTATGACTTGTAAAGGGAATTGCACTTTCAATTTCACTAAACAGTTCAAGTACAACGTATTAAATGGATTTTTCATTGAAGTATATAAACATTGAAAGAAAAGAAAAATAGCCATCAGTGGAAAAGATTTTAGCAAATCTACAGCAGCAGATTTACATAATATATTTTATGCTTTGAATTCCATAATGACCGACGCCATTGCAGCCTTTGCAACATAGCAATATTGGCAACATTTTCAACATTCACCGATTGTTTCGGAAGAGTAGTGAAATATAAAATATATGTTGTTTGCGGAAGATAGTGCAAATATATAAATTGGTCCAATTGTGCTATGTTTGTAGAAATTGCGATTTGTGTCAGTTGTAGGGGAATTTTTATATATTTAGCATAATTTAGATTATAGTCACCCATTTTTTTTCATCGGCGTTTTGATCTTGATTAGCCTCTATAGCTCAAATTATATGGAATTTTTACTGTCATTTAGGAGGTATTACGGTTATATTACTTAGGTTGTTCCAGTCCGAATGGCTTCCTCTTTCAAAAAAATACCCAACTTGCTCAGTACCCCTCTATGATTTAACTGCACACAAGTAGCGCCCTCCATTTCTTTAATTTCTAATACAAGTATCATGGATATTTTCACCCGTTTTTCATGCCGCTTTAAAGAGCATCGTGCGCCTCCTGATTCGTGGCAAAAATTTCTATTTTCTACTTTGTAATGACCCACTTGACCTGATCATGCTGAACTTAAAATCACTAGCTTGTTTACATAATAAATTTTATGGTTTTCTCGTCAAAATGAATTCATTTTTCAGCCCCCCCCCCCTGAATTTTTCGCTGTGTTCTTTGGACTTAAACTACACTTAAGTAGCCACCTAATTGTCTTTATTGTCTCATATCTCGGCTATTTCTTGATTGTTTGGGATGCCACATTGACCTATGTGATTGCCTTGTATACCTGCAGATTTGTGACAAGTATGTGTGTTTTTTTCTCTACAATAGACCCACTTGACCTGCTTACGCCAAATGGTTTCCCCGTCAAAATTAATTCTTCCTTCAGAAAAACCACACAATTTGCGCAGCACACCTCTAGACCTCCACAATATGTTTTATTGCCTCAAATCTTGGCATGTACCGTCTGTTTATCACGCCGCTTCTTCTTTTTTGACCCAGACCATCCGACCTACTAGAAAGATATAAGGTATCTGTTTGGACGGCCGGGAAGTGCTACCCAATTTAAACCAGAACCCAGTGGGGGAGGCATCCACAGGGACCACAACCTCCTTTCCCTACCACCAACCTCTCGGAAGGACTTACTGACCCACATGTTTAACGTGATCGTACTCCGCGTGAACACGGCAGCAGCTTTGGCAGTGGCGGGAATCGAACTCGGGCCAACCGAATGCAATTCCCGAGCGCTAACCACTGGGCTGTCGCGCCCCTTATCATGCCACTTGGACCTACGTGATTACATTGTATGCCTGCTGATTGGTGACAAGATATTTATATTTTCTGCTCTGAGCTCACTCGACCTGGTCACGCTGAATTTGAAATCACTAACTAGTTCACATGAATGTAAGTATGGCTTACTCGTTAAAATTAATTCTTCTTCCAGAAAACCCTCAATTTGCATAATACCCATCTGGGCTTAAACCGCACATAAGTAGCCCCCTCAATTTCTTTATTGTCTCATATCTTGAACATTTATAGTCCGTTTTTCATGTTGCTTGGACCCACGTGATTGCATAGTGTACCTGCTGATTTTTGACAATAATTTGATTTCCTACTCATGGTTTTTCTTCATGGACTCACTCGACATGATCACACTAAACTTGAAATCCCTAGCTTACTCTAATGAAATTATTTTATGGTTTTCCCGTCAAAATAAAATTTTCTTTGAGAAATCCCCAATTTCCGCAGTGCCCCTCTGGGCTTGAACTACACTTAAGTTGCCCCAAAATTTTTTGTTTCGTATGTCTCCTTTTTATTGTCGGTTTATCATACCGCGTGGAACTGCGTTATTGACTTATGTGTCTGCTGATTTTTGAAAACATGACTTGTATTTTATAGACTGCAATAGACCCAAGCAACAAGCTCACGCTGAACTTGAAATACTTTGATTTCTTCCTCATGTAAATAATTTTGATAGTTTTTCAAGATTTATGTTTCCTTTTATGTGTATGAATATTTACTATTACATTTTATCGAATGTATTAATTAAAACCTGCCTCCACTGGTCCCTCTCATCTTTTCGACTCACTTTTGTTGCTTTGCGACTTCTGCTCCCGCTTAACGTGCTCGTTTCTTTGTTATCGTTTATTTGCTTCATACACTAATTGCTGAAATTCTCATAGATGTAAAATCTGGTACTATATCCTTCTACAGCTAGGTGCGGACATCATTGTGAAATTCTGGTAGTTAGTATTTTAAAAGTTGATATACACAGCTTTTCAGCCATCTTGTATTTATAGAGAAAATATTATTATCCCCAAATGTTTCAAATTAGATATTTTATCGGATAACTACGTTTTAAGATCTACTGAATCCATTTTTTGGTAAAAACATCAAAGTACTTTTACACCGAGTACTACAATCCTTAAAATATATCTACAACCTTTGGGATATGAAAATTTTGGGGGTCTGAATATTCGGATGCACATTCGGATAACATTTGGATTCTTCGGATAACATTCGGATAATATTCGGATAACATTCGGATAATATTCGATTAACATTCGGATTCTGAACATTCGTGCACGTAGATACATTCCGTGGTCGCCTTACTACATCTACGAAAAGTTCCCTTTTATCCAGATCTTTGATGTTTTGGGGCAGATTATTCACTTTTCTGAAACTTTTCTCAAAAATATTCTTTGGCCCTGAGATTTCAAAAAGCAAAATCTTGAAACAAAAGTTAAACATTCTTTTCGCTACAAAACATCTGGAAATATCCCATGCATTTGAAACATTAAAATCATTTGTATAATGCAAGTTCTCCAAAAGTTTTGTAAGATTTCAGGAATTACGCTGGAAGCAATTTATCATTTTGAAAAATTTATTTAAAAATTTGATACATTATGCGCTTTTTAATTAAAATCCATTGAACTTTTTTAAATCTTATAATTTATGTACACCACAAGAGATCTATAAGAGCTTTCATATAGTAGCAAGTTGTGTGCACACTTATTTTTAGCAGAAGTATTGGGCATTTTTATACTTTCTTGCATTTATCTTGTCCAGCCACTCATACGAATGTTTTGAAAACCCGGAAGTGACATCCACAGAATCGCAAGTGGAAAGCCTTAGTAAACCCCAAATCCCTTCCGAAGTTTGATTAATCCTAAATCCATATTTGTCTTCATCTAAGCTCTATATACAGCCAACTCTGAAAAATTGATGTCTTAAGGAAAATTTTGAACCAGAAAGAAAAAAAGAAACAGGAGTGGGAGTCCCTTCCAGAATTCCCCTACCAGAATTTGATGCTGAATCCATATCAATCCATATCTGAGCTCTATCAATTATTAAATTCTTATAAAGCATTTCGTAATAATGTTGCCAACAAACGTGCCAATTATAGTACAATGTCGATTCAATGCCAAAAAATAGTTCTATAAAAATCTTGCACATGGCTTTTAGTCTGCAAAATAAGGAAGTTGTGAAGGCGGTGGAATGAACGAAATAAACATGCAGGCATGTTTTGATAAAACCACAACTTTATTCTTAAACTGTATAGATCATAAAATTAACTCCATTAACGTAAATTACACATAATAAATCAGCATGTACATGGCCACCATCATCTGCATTCACACACGCCACGTTCTACGTCGTACCAACTCGTATCATCTCGAACCCCCTATTCTTCCTTCCGTGCTTCGCCTTTTTATAACCTGGTTGCCAGCATCCTCTACCGTCCACAATATGCGCGGCTGTAATTTAAATTTAAGTTCTTCTTTCCCCGGGGAAGAAAGACACTGCTTGAAAATTCAGAAGTCGAGAATAGAATTGTTAACCCTTACAAAGCTTATCACAATCTATAAAGAAAACAATGTTCTATTCAGAAAATTTATTTTATTTATTTTGCGATAATTTATTATAATAAATAAAAAAACGATGGTAGGATAGAACCATGCTTTATTTGATTTATGAAATTTTTGAAGATACACTGATAGTAAACACGTGATACATTGATAGTGTACATTACAATACATTCTATATATTATATTGATATACATTCATTTACATTGATATACATTTTATATACATTGATAATGAACAAACTCATTCTTTCACCATATGAGATAATTAAAACATCGTATATTTCATATTTCATTCTTTAATTATTTACGTAATATGTTATCCAAATTTTAAACATAATTTTAGAAATCAATTTAGAAAAAATCTGAGTGAATATCTCGCAATATATTGAACAGTTTGATTAATGAATAAAATTTCTTAGTTTTTTAAACTAGAAGAATTTCAGCCTTTACGCAAAATTAATTATGTTTATTTCAGGATTTCCTGTCCTATAAGGAACTAGTAACATGGGTTTAACTTCATTATTTAAAAGACTAAAATTCCAAAAATTTAAAAGGGAAATTTTTTCAACATTTAAGAATTTCCAAATTTTGCTCTATGGAATGTACTGCGTCTGAATGAAAAACGATGGAGCGATAATTTGTTCAATCCCCTGACTATGCTGCACGCTTTTGGAATTCCAGTGGACCATTTTTAACACCCTACAATTCATTCCGTAAAAACGCGTATAGTGTAGACATATAGAGTAGAAAACAAGTTTATATTATACATTTTTAATTTATTTAAATTTATTTAAATAAATTAAAAAATTAAAAACATTATTTTACATAGTTTTAAACTTATTTAAAAATTCGAAACGTGCATGTGACAATTCTTTCAAGTGAGCAAATTTTGATGGTCTGAGACATAATGATATTTAGAGCTTTCTTACGACTCGATCTCGTTGAAAATTAATACAATTATTGTTCTTGCCGATAAAAAAGTATAGTGAGTAACTCTGTTACTCGTTATAGATTGATGTGAAATAAAAAAATAAGAGTTTTTTATGACTTGATCTCATTGAAAATTAATAAAATTATTGTTCTTGCCGATAAAAAAGAATAGTGAGTAACTCTGTTACTCGTTTTAGATTGATATGAAACAAAAAAAAATGTAGAGCTTTCTTATGACTCGATCTCGTTGAAAATTCATAAACTTATTGTTCTTACAGTTCAGAAGAATAATGAGTAACTCTGTTACCCGTTATAAATTGATGTGAAACAAAAAAAAATTAGAAGTTTCTTATGACTCGATCTCGTTGAAAATTAATAAACTTATTGTTCTTGCAGTTCAGAAGAATAATGAGTAACTCTGTTACCCATTGCAGATTGATGTGAAACAAAAAAAATTAGAGGTTTCTCATGACTCGATCTCATTGAAAATTAATAAACATATTGTTCTTGCCGATGAAAAACAATAGTAACTAACTCTGCTACTCGCTATAGATCGATATGAAACGCCACTTCTTTCACGTATTTTGCATGGGAAAAGTTTGATGAATGTTATGTGTGACGATGTGTACCATCGTCACACCTTGATCCATCCTCGATATATTGTACAGGTATCTAGGGAAAAGTTTGAATATTTCTAATTTATTTTGTATTGTTTTTTAATTTCTTTTCGATTTTATAATTTCAATAGATTAATCAAATGTAGTTTATTTTGTACAAATCAGACTACAAAACTGTAAAGAGTTGTCGACGGTGAAACGTTTTCCGTCACTTCACCGGCCGAGCGTGCAATTGATGCAAGCGTTAAGTTACATTGGCGCATAGCGCAGATGTTGATTCACAGATGTCACAAATCTAAAATTTAATTCTTTGGAGGGTCTGAAAATACTTTTTCGAAAGATAAAACATTTACTCCTTCTCCAGGAAGAAATCGGAAATCCGGTTCCGTTGAGCACTATTCCTTGGCCGATACTAAAGATTAAGTCTTCCACGTCACCTTGAATTTGGGAATAGTCTGGAAAGACTTTTCGGGAAAAACGCATTTACTTGACAACTCTGGGGAGGGGTCGAAAATCCAGCAAAGTTAATTTATTTTCCGTGGTGAATACTATAAGTGTGCAAAGTTTCGGTGTTCTACGTGAAGGAGAAGTCTGTAAAGATAAAAACAGGTTATACAATTATCGTATAGAATGTAGAAAAAACAATAACTGAGTAATCACAGAAACGATTTTTGTTTAAGCTTTATTTTTAATTCACACACCCGTCTTATATCATTTCTTATATAAAGCTATAGTAACACAAGTATCAGGTGTTCCCCAGGATTTAAAATGCAAACCTCTGATTTAAACCACATCAGAACATACAGTGAATTCTAGAAAACTAAACAACTCATTAGCAATGCGCCCGCTTATAATAATAATAAATAACACGCTGCTCGGGACTAATACACCTTTAACAAGTGCTTAAACGCGCTTTTGCCAGCTACTTGGATATAATACACCTTTAACAAGTGCTTAAACGCGCTTTTGCCAGCTACTTTGATATAATACACGCTTGTCCCACGCATAGTTTACTTAAAAAGGAATATTTTAAGGTAAAGAGTTTGCTTTAAAAGGAATATTTTTAAATAGTTTCTGCCAGCGTAAATGATTTTTTAAATAGCATTTAATTACAGGGTTTGAAATATAGAAATTAGAATTAGAATTAGAATAAATCTACCGCCGCAAAAGATTTGTCAAAAAGCAATAAATTAATTGGCCGAATTGGAAACATTATATTGATTTATTTTATTCAATATATATGGTTATACAAACACATCTAGCCACGTATATGGCGATTACCGGATATATTTACTGGACTGCCGAAATCCAGGTCACTTTCTGACCTACGTGGACCACGGTTATTGCAGATTCCAGACCATCAGACTAACCCGAAGGTTTGCAGTAACTATTTGGACGTCCAGGGTAAAAGGGCCGCAGCTAATGTAAGATCTTTATCAAAAAACAACCATACTGGTTACCGAAGGCGGTTTATCATATATTAACACATACAAAATTCGTCAATTTTAAGCTACTTAAAACTTTTTTCTGGAACAAGACTTGAATATGGGATCTGATGATCTCATAAAAAGTGTTCTAACAACTAAGCTATCCAGGGCGCGGTAACCCAGCGGTTAGCTCGCGGGAATTGCACTCAGGCCCAGGTTCGATTCCCGCTAATGCCAAAACTGCCGCCGTGTTCACGCGGAGTACGATCACGTTAAACATGTGGTTCCGTAAGTCCTTCCGAGAGGTTGGTGGTAGGGGAAGGAGGGTTCGGTCCTTGTGGATGCCTCCCCCACTGGGTTCCGATCTAAATTGGATGGCACGTCCCGGCCATCCAAACAGTTACCCTACATCTTTCTGGTAGGTCGGACGGTCTGGGTCTCAACAACAACAACAACTAAGCTATCCAAAATGTTGGAGAACTTTTCAAACTTGAACATTCATTTATGAGAATCATTCACTGCGTGAAAATGAATATATGACGAGTTATACTATTTAAATCCTCTAAATTCATTCAAATCGTAAAACAACTTTAAATTATTTCTGATAAATGTCCTGTTTGCTGGCAGAAATACAACACGTAAGAATCTTCTATTTCATCAAAATCCTCGGAATACTGCTGCAACGTAAATATCAGAAATTGCGAACGCTAAAACTCTCGAATCCCCCTTGCTTCCTCATTTGCATCTGTCTCCTTGTCGGAGAATAAACAAATTACCTCTTTACCTTGTTTTGAAAGAGTAGTGAACGCATGTCTGAGTCTGGGAAAGAACTCTATTGTAGTAGGGGCTGAATATTTATGATTGCTGTTCTGGTATTTTCACACTGGATATGGATTGCAGCCGGAATAAGATCTAAATTTTTAACAAAAACATTTCGTTTCGTCGCTTCTTTAAAGAACGGGAGGCAATTTATCTACTTTCTATTAACCTAAAAGAAGATATAAGGAAATAAAGTTTTCTCCATACTTCTATATAAAATTTCGAACATAGAAAGACCGCATCTTACTATTAACGTTATTCCCGAATGTTATTATCTTAGTACTCAATATTTTGTTATTTACACATGTTCGAGCGGAGAAGTAATAATCGTATATGCGTTTAAAGACGTAACTCAGGCACTGTACAGCGACAGGGCGGACCAGATCTTCCTTTCTGTTTTCAGGTATAATTCGCACTTCCGAGTGTCGGACATGGTCTTCTATTCTGTTTTTATATATAACAGGCACTTCTAAGTGTCGTACCTGGTCTTCCTTGCTGTTTGCAGTTATAACCCTCATTTCCGAGTGTCGGACATGGTCTTCTATTCTGCTTTTATATATAACAGGCACTTCTAAGTGTCGTACCTGGTCTTCCTTGCTGTTTGCAGTTATAACCCTCACTTCCGAGTGTCGGACATGGTCATCTATTCTGTTTTTATATATAACAGACACTTCTAATTGTCGTACCTGGTCATCCTTGCTGTTTGCAGTTATAACCCTCACTTCCGAGTGTCGGACATGGTCTTCTATTCTGTTTTTATATATAACAGGCACTTCTAAGTGTCGTACCTGGTCTTCCTTGATGTTTGCAGTTATAACCCTCACTTCCGAGTGTCGGACATGGTCTTCTATTCTGTTTTTATATATAACAGGCACTTCTAAGTGTCGCACCTGGTCTTCCTTGATGTTTTCAGCTATAACCCGCAATTACGAGTGTCAGACTCGGCCGAATTGTTAATCTACCGATGAGTTTTGATTTTAGTTAATGTTACTGCTAAAGACAAATGCCATGATTAAATAAAGTACATATCCCAGCTTTACACACCGCAACTCACGGGGCAACATAGATAGAAAACAAGAGCCATCCAGCCCACACGGGCCAGGCGGACCAAGCTGTGACCTCCGAGAAGCTCCCCATAAAATACTGGAGGCCTTTTCCTGGCAGGAGCCCAATTCCTGTACGAAGTGAGAAACGAAAATTCATTAGTTACATTTAAATGCCTTAATCTCTATTTATAATAAAACAGAGTGTGTGTTTGTCGGGGAACGCTTCCCAGGCGATCCACTCCTCAAAGGGATAGACAAACATACGGTTTGTCCAAAACAAACCAACTGATAATTTTATCTAATCTACGTAAAATGTAGCGTAGTAGCGAAAAATGTAGTGTAAGCAAACCCGGACTTGAATCTATGGGAGATTCTTTACAGTAACGTTTTACATTTGCCGCTATCTGTCGGTCGAAAATATAACTAAAGTTCTCGCGAGTTGAATTTGACACATTTGCAATACAGGTGGTAAAAATAAAAATGAATGCCTCCTGATCGATTAAAAACTGCCTCAATAATATTCTCAAAAAGCTTCTTTTTGATTTGTGATGCTCTTTGAAGCAATTGAAGTAGCTTTCATTTGTTTTCCAAGTTCATCCTCGCAGACAATTGCCCTACGAGAGCGGAAAGATATTGTAAACAAACCATGGACGTGATTCTTTGGCCATGATTCATTCACCGTGTTAATGGGAGATTCTTTACAGTAACGTTTTTTAATATTCTTATATATTAAGATAAATGCAAACAGAATTGATTTTGTAATGTTTATTTATTTTCGTATATTTAAATTTCATTTATTTTCGTATATTTAAATATTTTGTCAAAAATAAAATACTCAAAACGATATGAGTTTAGGGAATATTTGATGTGCTGTTGGCAATTGACAACGAGAGCCAAATTTGTCATATCTATGGCGGTATTTTCTTTCTGGAATATCTCTACGTATAAGATAAGTGAAATTTAACCGTAATTTCATAATTTTCGTCTTAAAATAACCGAAGTATAGGTACGTGACTTGACATAAGGTTTTGACACTTTGACAGTCTGTTTTTCATAGTCATTGTTTATATTTTGTATTTTCGTTTTTAAAACAGTTTTTTTTTATAATTTTTTCAGTTTCAACTGTGTATTCCGTTGATATTCAGTATCGAAGATTGCTTGTTATAGAATTTTTTCATTTTTTTAGAGGTAATTGATGGTAAAAAATCCACATTTGCTCATTTTCTGGTAGCTGTACCAGACAAAGACTGGTCACCGTAGGCGGCTAGTAATAAATATAACATTTACATACATTGTGCTTCTTTAAAATAGTCACCGCAAAACCTTCCATCTAAATTCTGCTGAAAAATTACAAACCCTCTACCGTGCTGTTTGGTAATTTATTAATAGTATTCCACTAACTACAGAATTGCATTTAATGTAATCATCTATTTAGTTATATCGGTTAATTATTAAATATAGACATATTACACACACTTATTATCAACCAACAGTATTGCTATTGTTACTCTGATAGCTACTTAGCAGTAAGATTAAAAAGTTGGATGCCCTAATATTGTCCAGAAAGTATGATGATTAAGCCTAACCACAGCGCTCATTAATTTTATTTCATTTTTGTAACACATATATTAATTTATTCTGAAGGCCCAATTGTAACTTCCATCAATGTATTTGTGCTGGTTGATAAATTGATGTTGACAAACTTAGCCTTGGAAACAATTTCAACGTTACAAACTTGGGATAATGTCCCTCCTGAAGCAGAGGTGCCATATAGTCAAATTAATTCACGATTTATGGTACATAAAATATTGTAGTAAAATCAAAATATAGCACATATTCGTATTTTCACCGACATACAAGGTTCCTAGAAAAGCCCTTAAGTATGCGAATAACTTTCTTTCAACCCAGACCATACGACATGCTCGAGGGCGTGAGTATCTGTCGGGACGGCCGAGAAGGTGCCACCCAGTTTAGACCAGAACCCAGTGTGAGCAATATCTAAAGAGATTGCTTCCTTCTTCCCCTACCACCAACTTCTCGTAAGGGCTTACAGACCGTATATCGCGTGAATACGGAGACAGTTTGTGCTGAACCGGGAATCGAACTCGAGTCCTTCGAATGCAATTCCCGTACCACTGGCCTGTCCCGCCTCTGATCTTTCGCAATCGAATTAAACTGCTTGCAGCGCCCTTAAAGGAGAATTCTGAAAAAACGAATAACTCAGAATGGAAATAAGATAAGCAAAAAAGTCAGTTAAAAAGTTAGAGAGCATTATCTAATTACGAGGAATTGACCATAAAATTGTTACAGAATACATCTATTTGCACAATCCGGTTATTGGCGAATGGTTATCTTATTCAGGAATTCTGAAATAAATTACACTTTCATGCACAAAAATCTAATGCACGCCCTGCTCCAAATGCCCTCCAACATCAACAATACGCATTTGAGTTCGAGAAAAAATATTGCCTCACACTTTTCCAAGCGTTTCAGGTATCACGGTATTACGGGCCCTTACAACTTTTTGACATATATTTATTGCTTTCCATATACGTGTTTTGTCCATTCCTAATATTGATTCCTACTTCTGCAACTTTGTAATTCACGTTTTTCGTATATCTCGCTTTGTTTCCGAGATCGTTATTCTAATTTTTATAAATTCTCCACCCGAGGGTGCTGCAGTCACCTTTATTCGATCAAGCTGGATCAATTTAATTTAGATAAACCTAACATGTATGTACACTCGTGAATATTTGCTCACAAAGTTTTTAAAGTGTTTAAGGACTTCCTTTGGATCCCTGTATATCTTTGTTATTCCTAACGAAATACACTTTACTCGTATCTTCAACTATTTCCATCGAGATTGTTAAAATCCTCTAACTGTAACGTAAATATCTGAAATCCCGAATAATAAACGTTCCATATCTCACTTCTTCCGCATTTGCATCTTTTCCGATTCCCTATCGTTGTATGAACAAACTACCTCTTTACTTAGCTCTGACAAATTGGTAAAAACATGTCTCATGGTAGGCATTTGAAATTTCACAAAAATGTTTTCCTATGTTGCTTTGTTACCGGGAAAACTATTGAAACGGTCATATAAATAATATCACGAATTCATAAAACGCTTTTACCTCATATTTACTCCGTGCAAGGAGGAAACACGTCTACAGGCAACTATTGCTATTACCTGAAAGTAGGGTTACCGTATTTTTGGCGACTTTTCGGGGCATGGTTATAATATTTGGTGTAATATTGCAAAATAAGCAGTTTTTGGCGCGTTTCTGAATCCACTAGAACTTTCTCGAAATAGCGCCCGGTTTTGGAGATACGAGCACTTTCTAGACATTTCTATGGAGAGTATATAAGTGAGACATTATTCAGTTGGACCAGAGTTGACGTGATACAAGCTAAATTGAATTGAGAGATCCGTCAGTGTTTTGAGAATAATAGTATCAGCTATTTTGTGAATTAGCTGAGCATTTATTTGCTGTTTTATTGCATCTGATAGTTGTCTAGTGATCTTATAGGATCATCATCAAGCTATTGACTATCTATTGTTCCTGTTTACCCTTATTAGTACTTTTAAATAAGTGTCGATTATCCAGACATTTGGACTAATTCTTGTTTCCTGAGAGTATACCTGAGAGGATATGTCGTAACAATAACATCATAAGCCACATTTTTTTCTTTTATGAAAACCGAATTATTACGATTTTAGAGACTTTGAAGGTAGTTGCATATGTTACGTGTGCAAAAACCGCTAAAAGTCTCATTGAACTTAAAACCGCCTTGAACTTAATTACTTAAATGCCATTGAACTTAAAACTTAAGTCCCATTGTAATACAGGACCATCATTTTTGTCATCAAAATAAGCTTATACTACTAATAAAGTGCCTATAAAGGCAAAGAAGATTCACAATACAAAATTGATTGAAGATCGATAATATGATAGAAGATTGACAATATAAGTCAAAAATAGCATTTTAAATGAACATCAAACTTTTATGAGTAGGTACTGATATAACAGAACAAGTAGAAGGCTTCTATGCTAAGGAGACCGAACTCAAAATTTTCCTTGACAATGTGCCCCAACAGTATCAATCGAAAAAAATTTCAAGTCCTTTAAAGTGAAGGGTAACGCGCTATAGTTATAATCATTTGGACCCACATTACCTATTTTTTAAATTTTTTCTTGTAAAATTTGAAAAAAAATCGATTTTGGAATGAGAAAGTCGAGTGGAACCTCACTTGTTAATTTTTATTTAATCTTGCAATATTTCGATCTTCTCCAACAGAAGAATTGGGCAATGTTTCATGAAGTTAAAAGCCGAAAATGAGTACAATATCTGCCAAAACTCAACGTGTTTAGAAATATCTGTCCAAGCATGTTTTTCAAATTTTTTTAGTAGTGTATTCCTAGGTCGCCCTACTGATGGGATGGCAAACGACACCATTTTTACCTTCGGCCGTTCAAATGGTTGCTCACGTCCTAGGATGAGTCGGACGGTCTGGGTCTTCAACCATTTTTACCATAATTTATAAAAAATTACAACCATCCATTATTCATTGCATAGAAGCAACTTTTTAAAAAGAAGAAAATCTGTAATCTCCGATTTTAAAAAGAATGGGCGTGGCCTAGATCTCAATTTTTAATTACATTTTGCAATATTTCGAACTCCAGTAGAAGGAGTGAGCAGTGTTTTGTAATGTTAAGTGTTTCAAAAGACAGCATAGAAATGTTTTTCAAAGCTCTTACAGTTTTCCTTTGTTATTTTGAGCACGTCTTATTGCACTGATTGAAAACGTAACCATTTCTACTATAATTTATATAATATTACAACCGTTATTCATCAGACATAATTACTCAGAGACTATAAGAATATCTATAATCTCATATTTCAAAAGAATGGACGTGACCTAATTATGAGCAAGGTTTAACATAAAACCTGACTTTTTCCTATTAATTAATTTTCCTTTATAAATTATTTTTGCAACATATTTCTTCATGAAGTAGGCAAGAAAATAGTAAAGTATAATATTCAAGTAATGTTGCAAAAAAAGGTCATACATTATAATACTTACTATTTATGTTTTTGAAATGTTAAAAAAATGATCGCCAAATCTATTGATAATCTTAAACTGTCAAAAAAAACGCACTATAAAAATTAAAAAAACAGTTGTGACATAGTCTTACTGTATATGGTGATTTTATCCTTTATTTTCCAGAAAATCTCAAAATATATTTAAGTATTAAATTATAAAATTGTTTCACATTTAGCAATTTACAAAGTTTTCATTTTGAATTAGTAAATGAAAATAATATATAAAATGGCTGATTTGCTGCTAAGAATGACTAGATTCATAACTAAATGGTTAGACGGAAATATCTTTGGCTAAATGTCCCTAAAAATATCTACATCTACCTATAAATTGGTTACATTGACAGCTCTGTGTGCAATCCATTCTGCCTATTTCAATTAGCAGCGGCATTATTTGGCGCAGCTTTCTGGATTTAATAAAGCAATAACAGATATTCGTATAAGATTTAAAGAAATATTTTTTATTAAAATTTACTTTTGAAACATTATTGACAGATATGAGCAATATGCATAAATGTTTCACTTTTAATTTTTCTCATTCTCATATCCTTTGAGGAGATAGTATAATGTTATCCGTTTTCTGCTTATCTAAGGACTTCATAAATGACAGTTGTCAAAAATTCACCTATAACCAGTAAATAAAATACATAAAATGTAAATAAAAATAAAATTAAATTAAATATGGACTTGAAATGGCAGAATTAGTGCAAATCGAGGTAGGAAAGTGATTTCAATTTAGGTATTTTATACTTTGGTCATTTCAGCACCTATGGAAACAGTGATTTAGAATGAGAACATCTGCTTTAAAACGTACCCCCCACTCCGTCATTCATATTTTTTTGCAAATAACACTATTTCAATGGTCCAAAAAAAAAACCCGAATACTAAAAATAGAAATAGATAAATGTGAGTGGGGTATACATGTATTTGTGTCCTTGCCATGCACAATTAAATCTTGCAGATATTTTCAAACTGGTGCATATTGTTTCGAATATGTAAAATATGCTTTACCTGTCTGCACTGTCTATACGTAACCTTTATAGGCAGGTATTCCTATTACGCGGAAGTGGGGTTGCATATTTTGATTTTTAGGAGCAGGATTCCCTGATTTGGCGATCTAACGCATTTTTAGTGACATCTCGTATGTACTAGAACTTTTTCGAAAGACAGAATATTCTCAAGGATACGAGCCCTTTCTAGAGAGTTCTCTGAGAGTATAATAGGAGGCTACTCTTAGTTGGAGAGTGATTGAAGTGATACCAGCTTAATTAAAATGCGAGCAACGTCAGTGTTTTGAAATTTTTGATTTTGATCTGCTATCCTGTGAATTAGCTGTGTATTTAATTGCTGTTTTACTGTATCTGATAGTTTTTAGTGATCTTGTAAGACAGCTATCGAGCTATTCGCTGTATATTGTTCCTGTTTATTATTAGTGCTTTTAAATAAACGTGCTATTTTCCAGAAATTTGGACTTATTCTTGTATCTTGAGCGTACAACAGCGATTCCACAGGAGACGTCATGACAATATGCTCCATAATTGAGAGTAATTGTCAGGGTTTTCACTTTTAAAAAATATATAAAAGTAGGGCTACCGTAAACCTTGCCTGTACAAGACCTTCATAACTATTAGAGGGAATATACAGGGTGTCCAGTGCTATCGGTGCCCAATGGCTATTTCCTCAACCGTTAGTCACAGAGATATACTTCCAATTGCAAAAATGTTTTAAATTTTAAAATCTATTATCTTAGAAACAGTTTAAATCAATAAATACATTTCTGAAAGAAATACGAAATATAAATTTTTATACGGTTCCCCGGTCCTAACAATAAACACAATTTCAAGCAAAATAAAAAAAAATCTTCCTTTTACGACCAAAATTCACCGAGTTATGAAGCATTAAACTTTATGATTTAAGTCACTTTCCCACGCATAAAAATGTCCCGTTTCAAGCAACCAACCAATCAGGGACCGTATTGACCATTTATCCAGGCAACCAACCGAACCAACCAATCAGGGACCGTATTGACCATTTCTCAGCACAAAAAGTGCTCCAAATTTAAACAGCTATAAGTCGGTCAATTTTGGTTGTAAAAGGATGATTTTTTTCCCCATAAAATTGTATGAGGATGATTTTCCTAAATATAATTGGTGGGACCGGGGGACTGTATAAATATGTATATTTCGTATTTCTTTCAGAAATGCATTTATTGATTTAAACTGTTTCTAAGATAATAGATTTTAAAATTTAAAACATTTTTGCAATTGGAAGTGTATCTCTGTGACTAACGGTTGAGGAAATAGCCATTGGGCACCGATAGCACTGGACACCCTGTATACATCGTCTTCCAAATGTTAAGCATGGAACAGTAAATCAGGCATGGCTTTAAAAGTGTTCTGCACCAATGACTCCCAATTTTAATAATCTGATGAGTTCTTTAATCATACAAATATTTAATGAAACAGAACATATACATGTAGTGGTTTTATTTACCTCTAAACTGCTACAACCAAATGGTGTTTAGAGAGGACAAACAGTCCGATTGATGCATAGAGAGACCAAGTGATATTTATTATGGAATTTGGGCCTCCGCGGATCCTGATACAAACATGGCACCTATGATTTTCCTTCTCAATCAAGTGATCCAGGGACACAGAGGGCTTCAGGTCGTCTTCCTTCTTTTTCGTTTATTTATCTATTTTTTCCGTGTTTTCTTTTATTTATCTATCTTTTACAGTGTTTTACTTATTTTCCCGATATTTTTTGATGAAGCAAGCTCATACAACATAGAGAAATTACAGTAGAGCGCCGATTATCAGAACTCCAATTAACCGAACTGTCCAATTATCCGAACTATCCAATTATCCTAACACCCTCTCTTTCTTTTTTTTTTTTTTTTTGGCGGCAGGTTTTGAAAGCTGAAAAAACGCATTACTTATCAAATTCAATATTGCTACCATCCACTGCGATAAAGTAACCGGTTATCCCTGAAACAAGACTTGTGTCCTGACTTATTTTTATTCTCGGTTCAATATTTCTCCCTTAAAGTTATAAAACATTGAATACGAGACCGGGAGCACAATTTTATCATTAAAATTAAAGCTATTAAAATTCTGCCAAACTGCAACAGGGTAACAATTCTAAATATTAAAATACCGAAATTATAATAACTAGTCATCGAAAACTAAGAATCAGATTCAAAATTCAATTATATCCATATAGGGCTTTCAAAGGACTACAGATTATAACATCATTATTTATAGCAAGCACTTTCAGTTTTACATTGCATACTTTAAAAAAGGAAAATTTTCAATCTGGTTCAATTTGAAAAGACGAATTCTCGAAAACTATAAGAGCATTGTAAAAACAAATTATTGGTCTGAAAACTGGATTTCCTACTAAACATTTTTGTAGTTTACTATTTATATCTATATTTCATAGTTTATAAGGTTCTTCGAGTTAAATTAAGCGAAGCAAAAACTCGCTCAGCCAGAAAAAAAAAATTTTTAACATTAGATTTAAATATTAAAATATAGAATTTATATTTGTATATTCATAAAGGCCACCCTATTTTACGACGAAACAAATATACATCGCTTATATTTTTATCTGTCAGGTTCGGAGTTATAAGCTTTTAAAGTAATTACATATTTCGAAACACTCGGATTTTAACTGGATACTCCAATCATATTCCAATTATGTTAAAAAATGTCCCGCGTCGGCGGAAACTTCAAGAAACAAAAGGTTACTTTACACTACAAGAATATACCCCCAATAAAGTGTATTTTGTCGATCCTCTCGGAAACATTACAATTCGTAGCTCATAGCAAATTTTGTCCTCGTTCACTAACAGCTCCTCATTGCAGATAAACTTAATAAGAACAAATTCTATCGTGTAATTCTGTATGATACATTGGGGGGTCTGATATCAAACATAAAACTTCAAATGACTCCAATGAGACTTTTCTATCTAAACGTATAAATTAGTTAATTTTTAAAATCCTTGTACATAAATAAATATGCATTTTATATTTAAAAATCTGATGTGGGCAACACATGACTTTCCTTCTATAATATAATGAATTTACTACTTCTACAGTAAAATAAATAGGTTTTTCTTATAGTAGATACTAATATTCTTTCCAAGATATTGAATTTTCGACAATTAGTCGTCATTTTCATTGATTTAGCGTCATTTTTATCCATTTGGCGAGATTTTCGTTAATTTGGCAACATTTCAAAAAGTCGCCAAGTTGGCGACATTCCGCCAAATTCGTCGCCAAAATCTCGCAATGGACGAAGAAATAAGTTATTCTTACAGCAGACAAATGACTATTGGCGTTCAAATACAAAAGTATTACTAAAGTATCTTTTTTCATGAATGGAACGAGCTAGATCGGCGAGAATGATGTCATCCAATTTATTGCATGGTATTACATATGAAAAGGGAACATGTTTCTCAAGAGGAAATATTTTTTTTTTATTTTATATGACTTTTGATAATTTTTTGAAAAATGTGCAATATCTCGAGAACGGTTCATGTTAGCGTTCTAAAATTTATGTCAATCGTTTTCTAATGAAAAATTGCATAAGAAATGTCTATTTGCGTAACTTTATTAGTGGTTTTGATTTTTTGACGATTTTTCAAAATTTCATTCGAAAATTTAGGGGTTCTGAACATTCGATTGCGCATAAAAACAATAGGTGTAACAACAATAAAACTTCCAGTGTTTACGGATTGTGATTTTTGTACCAAATTTGGTTCGAATCGGTCCATTCGTTCGTTAGTTATCGTCTCCACAGGCTCACTGACACACACACACCCACACACACATACTTTCTCACATACACACACACACACACACACACACACACACACATACTTTCACACACACACACACAGACATCACTTCAAAAATGTTTGATTCATGATCAGGGATGCTTTAAACGTGCTCTCCCGTCGAAAACTCGAATTCGAATTTTCGACCCCGTCACAATACTTTCCTTATTCATTATGGATATAAGGAAAGTAAAAATGCACTTAAACTCCTCATCGTGAATGAACTTAATCTGAACAAATTTTATCCTGTAGTTGTGTTCGCTACATTTGGGTATCTGATTTCCAACATAAAACTTCAAATGACACCAGTGAGAGACTTTTCCATCTGAAAGTATAAATTAGTTAATTTTTAAAATCCTTGTATATAAATAAACAGCCATTTTATATTTAAAAATGCACTTAGACTCCTCATCGCGAATGAACTTAATCAGAACAAATTTTATTCTGTAGTTGTGTTTGCAACATTTGGGAGTCTGATTTCAAACATAAAACTTCAAATGACTCCAATGGGACTTCTCCATCTAAAAGTATAAATTGGTGAATTTTTAAAATACTTGTATATAAATAAATATCCATTTTACATTATAAAATGCACTTAAATTTTCTGAACCGAAGTACTTTTACACTCAGATTTAAATATTCTAACGATCTGACTTTTATGACCCGCTCACTTCTCGAATATCGTGCGTGAAATCGATCATAAAACAAAAAATTCCTTCCAACTATAATCTTATTTCTAACTCCTGCATTTCATATCAGCTTCGAAGTCAAAATCTTATGCGAATCACAGAATCGTTTCTTTAAATCTTCTTCACAAAGTAATTTTAATATATTTTCAGTAAAAAAAAAAAATAATAATAATCCGCAAACACTAACACACTCCTCATGAAAAATGCATGATCTTAAAAACGCTGCAGCAGACATTTCAAAATTCGAATTAGCTAAGACTACAAATGAGAATCGGGATTTCGTGAAAGTTGTCAAGTTTTTTATTAAAGTATTGTGGTTATTTAAACATGAGAAAAAAAAAAGCTTAATAAAATTATGCTTCCTTTGGCAATTCGATAAAATAATATATGATGCGGGCAGCACATAGCATTCCCTACATAAAGCAATAACTTCACAGAGAAACAATGATGGATAAGTTCCATGGCACAATGTTTTAAATGTTGAAATACACAGGAACATCACAGTACTCGTGCCAAATTATTCACTAACATATGGCGCTTTTCGGGATGCCAGCATTCAAAAAATTTTCCAAGTACAAAATTAGCTTATATTTTGCTCACATGACAATTAACCTTTTGCTTACGGGTGGGACAGAGTCCATCGCAAACGAAGAATTTCTCAAAAAGACAGACATTTGACATACCCTCTCCCAAACAGTTCATCCCCCTTTTTGCGTCCCATTTGCGTCCATGGACGCCAATGCCTACATAGGGGGATCGAACTGTTTGGGATAGGGTATGTCAAACACCTGTCTTTCTGAGAGGTTCTTCGTTCTTCGTAAGCAATATATAGACCTTATATTAAAAAAATCTGATGTGGGTAACACATGAGTTTCCTTATATAATGCAACGAATTTACTACTTTTACAATTAAAAAAATGTTATTCTTATAGTAGATACTTATATTCTTTCCAAGATATTGAATTTTCTTCAATTAGTCGTCATTTTCATTGTTTTAGCGTTATTTTTATCCATTTGGCGAGATTTTCGTTAATTTGGCAACATTCCAAAAAGTCGCCAAGTTGGCGACATTCGGCCAAATTCGTCGCCAAAATCTCGCCAAGCGTTATGGACAGAGAAATAAGTTATTCTTACAGCAGATAAATGACTATTGGCATTCAAATACGAAAGTATTACTCAAAGTCTCTTTTTTCATGAATGGAACGAGCTAGATCCACGAGAATGAAGTCACCAAATTTATCGCATGGTATTACATATGAAAAGTGAACACGTTTCTCAGTAGGAAATATTTTTTTTTATTTTATATAACTTTTTGATAATTTTTATGAAAAATGTGCAATATCTCGAGAGCGGTTCGTGTTAGCGTTCTAAAATTCATGTCAATCGTTTTCTAATGAAAAATTGCATAAGAAATGCCTATTTGTGTAACTTTATTAGCGGTTTTGATTTTTTGACGATTTTTTCAAAATTTCACTCAAAAATTTAGGGGGGTTCTGAACATTCGATTTCGTATAAAAACAATAGACTTCCAGTGTTTACTGATTGTGATTTTTGTACCAAATTTCGTTCGAATCGGTCCATTCGTTCGTCAGTTATCGTCTCCACAGACTCACTGACACACACACACACACACACACACAGACATCACTTCAAAAGTGTTTGATTCGTGATCAGGGATGTTTGAAACGTGCTCTCCCGTCGAAAACTCGAAATCGAATTTTCGATCCCGTCACAATACTTTCCTTATACATTATGTATATAAGGAAAGTAATATGTTAATAATTAATTCATGGATTTGGCATCATTTTCGTCACTTTAGCTTCATTTTTGACAATTTTGCTACATTTTCGTTTAATTTGCACTATTTTCAAAATTCGCCAAGTTAGCGACATTTCACCAAATAAGTTACCAATGTCGCCAAAAATGTATCGCCAAATGTTACAGACTGAATTTTATGGAATTCAAAATTATTGAATGCCTTGTTTTCTAATGATTTTTCTCAAACATTCATTAAAAAATTGGAGGGGGGCGGGACGCCTTCCAAACGTTCGAACGCTTTTCATATCAACAGAGTTCCGGAAATGACTGATTCTAATAATCGTACCAAATTATTTTTCAAATGGATCCATTCGTTCATAAGATATTGCTTCCATAGACTTACTAATATACACACTGACATTCACACCGACACCTACACACACTAACATGCGCACTTGCGTAAACTGACTGTGCCCTATTGAATAAAATGGATTGCAGCCCCCCTAGTGGAGACTTTAAAAACTTAGATTAACACACTCGACAATAAAGCGATATGAACAGAAAAAGCCAATTGCAAAGTTTTAATTCGTTGTCCAGCTAGTAGGAATCAACAATAAAACTCTTACAGAAGACATATTGCCGAATTGCTGTCCTATTTAGGTGGGATACAATGAACAAAGCTTACATAAACATACATTAATGTGAGCTTCTTCAAAATGCCATTGGTCATAGACAATGCATATTTAAATTCCAGAAAAAATATTTTCGCTTACTTAGACATGCCTTGCAGGTGCCACCGTGTTGGAACCCCCGATGATACAACTTTCCACAGGTATTTATTTCCCTTCCTATACACGTTTCGTTCATTCCTGGTGTTGATTCCTACTAGTTGCCTTTTTTCGGCTATCTCGCTTTGTTGTTGAGTTTGTTATCCTAACTTTTTAAATTCTCTACCAGGGGCACTGCAATCCCTTCTATTCTATAAAGACATGATCACTATACTATAAATGAACCTGGCATGTACACTCATAGCACTTTTCTTACAAAGTTATTTGCGTGCTTAAGGATTTTCCCCAAAACCGCATAAAGGTAGAAGTTGATTTTGGGTGGTTCTAGGTGACGTAGAAGGTGTTGCAAGTTTTAATTGACGCTCTAAAGCTTACATATTGTGTTCGATCCAATCTTCGATACTGTTTGCGATTCTGGATTACGTAATGCACGAAAAAGTATTAACCATCTTCTGAACTTGGTATTGTCAACCTCCTGCATTAATGCATCTTATAAGTAGCAGATTGAAACCACAATTGATAAAAGGTAGATTCCTATTGCAAGTATCTCAGAAATGTGCCCTCTTCAGTCACCAATATACATATATGAACATTTTAAAAAACGCAATTAAATTAGATTAGATTAGATTTTATTTCTGCGAAGCAAAACAGCATAATACATTTAATGTACATAGTTATACATATGATTAATAAATGAAAATGCTGGGAAGAAATCAGTGAAAAGGATTATAGAATCTTTTTCTCATTTTTTTTTTATAAAATAAATACTTTTTCAAGAAAGCAATAATTGCTGATATAATGATCATGAAAATTTTTTTGTTATTATCACTTTTAAAATAAATTTGGCCCATTTAATTTGTAAAGTAATTTATAACGCTGAACACGTGTTCATCATTAACTTAAAAAAAATTTACATTTTGAAATTTTTAAACATTTCTTTCAATAAACATCAGTAGAAATATCACTTTCCTCCATGTAAAATACATTCTAAAATATTTTTTTCCTTCTTTCCACTAAAATAATTACAAGAAACTTGTTTTTTCTTAAAATCTTTTCAAACAGCTTTAACTTACGTTTCCGGAAATGGAATAAAAATCACGTCTTTTCAAAACTTGCGAAAAAATCTAGAAATAATGAAAACGCGAGATTAAAATCTGTCTCCAAATTCTCATAAAAAAAACTGAAAACTTTCTCACAAAAAATAATTCTGTTACCCATTTAAAAAAAAAGGCGCAGATTAAAAATAATTCAAAGAAAACTATTACCAAAAATAGAAAAAAATATATAATAAAGCTCACAAAAACTGTGTTTTGCAGTAGAAGATCGAAGCACATTGAGCGGATTTTAAGAAAGTTGTACAAAAATTCTCTTGAATTGATTTTATTTAAATGAAATCCAAGAAACGGTTTACTAAATAGATTTTTCATTTTTTTTTATGTTTAGCTACTACGATTCTTCTATTTTTGGAGCTATTTCAAAAACTACTTTAACTATATAAATGATTATTAAAGTGGTATCACGTCTACTTCAACATTTAAACATAAATTAAATACGAAAATTATAGATAAAAAGGTCATTTAATCAAATAAAACCATCCTATACGACGTACAAATATTAAAAGGCCAGAGCGCTTCCGGGCATCACCATACCCTTCATCAGTGGTTATATGACAAATTATCGTGGAAACAAGCTTATATATAAACCAAATCGGCAGACAAAATTTGCATAAATCAGCTACGGAATAATGACCATTAAATGGTATTATAAACAAGCTATTAAAGATTAAACAATTTTACAAAATTACAATAAAATATGTTATAAACGGGAGATTTAATATTTAAACAAGTATTAAATACAAACAATGAAACATGCTCAAATTTCAGCCATGCATAAATTACATTCAAATGAAATGTCACAGATAACTATGTAGAGATTTGACACGCATTGAGTCGAAGATCACCGAAGTCAAGCAGCATCGGGCGCGGTTAGTACTTGGGTGGGTGACCACCTGGGAACAACGCGTGCTGTTGGCACATTTCGGGTGCGGAAGCCCGGTGGTTAGCACGCTGGATTTGCACGCTGCCACAGCTGCCGCCGTGTTCATGCAAAGTACGATCACATTAAACATGTGGGTCTGTAAGTCCTTCAGAGAGGTTGGTGGTAGGGGAAGGAGGGTACGGTCCCTGTGTATGCCTCCCCCACTGAGTTCCGGTCTAAATTGGGTGGCACTTCCCGGCCGTCCAAACAGTTACCTTACACCTTTCTGGTAGGTCGGACGGTCTGGGTCTCAACAACAACAACGCATTGAGTCGAGAACGAGTCGCCAAGCCTAACTTAAAATTTGCACAGGATCAAAATTACAAATGGAATCACGGTACATATAAATAAACATGGATTCATAAAAAAGAATATTACGAGGGTTATTGCAACGAATTAAAAGGAAATTTTTTTTCAAAAAAGGGTTGGAAGTTATCATTAACAACACACTGGCCAAGAACCGTAGAACGTTTACCGTTCTTGACGTCACGAGCATGTTCAGCTAAACAGATACCAACAGTACGTTTAGTACTACCAATATAAAACTTGTAGTCATTATCAGGAGTTAAAAGGGGTACACCGTGCACCCCAGCATGGCTTTTAAAGTCATCTCTATCGCTAAACTTATCCGTACGAATGTGATTGAATAAGGTAGTAATATTCGAGTGAGCAGGTTTACATTTAAATTCATGGCAAAATTGAATGAAGAAACGGAAAATCTTCGGATGATACGCAAGACTAGAATTATATGGCATAAGCTCAACAACAGCAACAAGTTTAGCACTAGGTTGAATAAATTTACGGCGAATATGAGCGAAAATTATATAAATAAACTTAAAGGAATGAGAGCGGATTCATAGCCAAGATAACAGATGAAATTAATTTCTTTAGTTAAAGACGAAATAGAAGAGCTAACGTTGAAAGCACGATTAAAATAAGCGTTAAAGAAAGCTTTTTTAGAGGATATAGGATGAGATGAATTAGCAGGGATACAAGAATTAGTAAAAGTGGGTTTACGAAAAATAGAGGTATGAAAACCAAGTAAGTTAAGGGAAACAAGAACATCCAAAAACGGCAAAGAAAAATTGGACTCATGCTCAACGGTAAAATTAATAGAGGCGTAAAAATCATTAACTTTATTCAAAAGATTAAATATATCATTTAAATCATGATCCCAAATAATAAACACATCGTCAACATAGTGGCACAAAAGAATAGGTTTAAGCTTTAAAAAAGGCAAAATCTTGTTCTCTAGCTCCTGCAAAACAGTTTCAGCAAAAATGCCAGAAAAAGGGCTACTCATAGGGCATCAGAAGTTTGCAAATAAATAGTGTCACGGAAACCAAAATAAATAGTCTCCGGAACAATGTTCAATGCAGAAGTTATTGCGTCGATAGTGGGAATTTTATAATTTTATATTATAGCCCAAAACTTTAAAATCAAGTTTTTTGGCTATAATATCAATATCTTTATTAACAGGAATACTAGGAAACAAAAAAACAACGTGAAAACTATGGAAAGTGCTATTTGGAACAAATTTTGTATTAAACAAAATGTTAATAA
This sequence comes from Amaurobius ferox, assembly GCA_951213105.1. Taxonomy (NCBI): domain Eukaryota; kingdom Metazoa; phylum Arthropoda; class Arachnida; order Araneae; family Amaurobiidae; genus Amaurobius; species Amaurobius ferox. The sequence continues at coordinate 29,153,949 of OX578140.1, forward strand.
AATTTTCAGTAGAACTAATAGAATAACTATGATTATTAAAAAATGGTTTAAGAAAATAAGCTAGCGCTTTCTCTAAAAAATAAGTTGGACCGTTACATTTAGAAACAATAGGAAGCATCGGATGATTAATTTTATGGAGCTTAATTTGTCTAAAAATTTTTGGAAGTTGATGAGAAGTGCGGAAAGCAGGCAGCAGATTTAATGGTAACATCAGAAAGCCCCGATTTCAACCAGATGTACCCCAACAATAAATGTTACTTGCATCAAATTTATATTTAGCAGATTACTAAAAAAAGTCAAAAATAAAAAGAACATATTGTAAATAGTTTATTAAAAATATGTTGCAATTACATTACTTAAATAATTTTTCAACTTTGGCTAGTTTTTGTTGTAAAATCCCTCCATTTCTTTATTAACATTAAATCTATCGAAGATGGAAATTAATTACTGTTTAGTATAACAAAGAAACACTTCTTAAGCGTTCATCTTCTCTGTATGTGAAAGCGGCAAAACTCTTGGTGAATCTTCAACATCATCTTGAAACACATCGGCGATAGTCCCGATGACAGCAATCTTCGTCAGACAGCATTTCAAAGGCCAAGTTATTGTCAAATTTATACCAATCTTCCACATATACTTCTGCAATATCACTACAGCCTACCAACGATCCTTTTGTAGATCACGCTATAAAATAACTTCCATTTGAAGGATGATTTTTAATCTTAACAAATTAAATTGAAACCGGTTTAAGCTGAAAGCCAAATGAATGGAAGCCGGTTAAGAGCGGTTCCACCATACAGTGTGATCGAAAAGACGGCACATCGAATTTTAAAATCATATAAGGTACCAGAAAATTAAAAATAAATTTTTTTCTTCAGTTGAGTGGCATTAATATAACCGCAAAAAAATCTGATGTGGGCAGCACATGACTTTTCTTATTGTGTAATGCAATGAATTTACTTCTTTAATAGTGGAAAAGTGATGAAAAGATCCACGGCAGTGTTTGTAACGTTAAACTGTATATTTGGCGCGGTAAATTGCACAACCGGATGATAACATCTAAAACTATTTCGTACCCAATTAACTTCTATACAATTATCAACATATTCTATACAATTATCAACATTGATAGCATCTTCAATAAGCAATATAGTCCATATATTTAAATATTTTAATAATAAATTCATCAATTAGGCGTCATTTTCATTAACTTAGCATCATTTTCGCAAAATTTTGACGATAATTTTGTCAATGTGGGCCCAAATATCGCCAAGCTGGCTATATTTCGAAGAGCATTTTGTTATATAATAAAAGATATACCCCTCAAATGACAAAATTCAAAATTTGCAAAATATTGCATCCTATTTGGTGTCATTTTTATCAATTTGGCGATATTTTTATCAATTTGATAACATTTTTATCAATTTGTCAACATTTAAAAAGTCACCAAGTTGGCGATATACAATTAAAATTCGTCGCTAGAATTTTACCAAGGGTTACAGACAGAGTCTTATGGTAAAAATCTATATTCTTTCCAAAATCTTGAATTTTAATCACTTAGTTGTCATTTCAATTGATTCGGCGACATTTTTATCAAGTTGGTGACATTTTCATCAATTTGGCGACTTTTCAAAAACTCGTCAAATTGGCTATATTTCGCCAAATTCATCTCACTAAAATTTCGTCAAGCATTATAGCTGGAGAAATAGGTGATACTTATAGCAGACTAATGGCGTCCAAATACAAATTTATTATACCCAAAGTATCTTCTCTTATAGTAAATTCTTATTCTTTCCAAGATATTGGATTTTCATCAATTAGTCTTCATTTCATTAATTTAGCGTTATTTTTATCAATTTGGCGATATTTTCGTCAATTTGGCAACATTTAAAGAACGCGCCAAGTTGACGATATTCCGCCAAATTCGCCGTCAAAATTCGCCAAGTATTATTTATGGAAAAATAAGTTAGTCTTCTGGTAGATAAATGGTAGATATCTATATATGGTAGATCAAATTACAAAGCTATTGCCCAAAGTGTCTTTTTTCGTGAATGGAACGAGCTAGATCCACGAGAATGATGATAATAAATTTATCGAATAATATTACATATAAAAAGTGAACAGATTTCACAATAGTTAATTTTTTTATTTTATGTGATTTTTTGATAAATTTATTTGAAAAATGTGCAGTATCTCGGGAACGGTTCATAGTAGCGTTTTAAAGTTTATATCAATCGTTTTCTAATGAAAAATTACATAAGAAATGATTATTTACGTAACTTTATGGAATGTTTTAATTTTTTGAGGATTTTTTTAAAATTTCATTTCAAAATTTAGGAGGGTTCTAAGCATTCAATTTCGTGTAAAATCAATAGACTTCTAGTATTCACTGATTGTAAGTTTTGTACCAAATTTTGTTCGGATCGCTTGATTCGTTCGTGAGATAACGTCTCCACACACACACACACACAGATATCACCTCAAAACGTCTGATTCGTGTTCGGAGATGCTTGAAACGTGATCTACTGTCGAAAACACGGATTCGAATTTTCTACCCCGTCACAATACTTTCCTTATACATTATACTATATAGTATAAGGAAAGTAATATATCAGAAAATATTGTCCATTATGTTCAATACATCAGGCGATAATTGCAAACCTTTTTTTTTTAATAGAGGAAAAAGGCGTTTACTCAGAAATGACTAATTTTTATTTAAGACCAAAATTTCTCAAACCATTCTTATGAGCATATCATTGAAGACTTTAAAAAAAATTTATTCAAAAGTTTTAACAACGTCCAAGCAGTTTATACTAGTTAAAATGGAGGACCAGCCTGTTATCGCTTTGTCCGCAACAGATTCAGTTTCTCTAAAATTCTTTACTAGCCTCGTAATTGTTAAATTGTATCCGGTATTTTAGTGCATGGGTATTTCTTTTTTAATGAATAACACTCTAATAAGAATAACTAGAGAAGTATCGCCCTAAAATAAAAGTTATTTCACGCTGAAAAACGACATGTTATTCTATTGATAAAAAGAGACTAGTCATCATCTAATGCTTTGAAATTAGCAAACGATATTTTTAATTTAATTTTAGGTATGTATTAGTAGTACATAATTGAAAAAAAAATTAAAATATTTCAATTTCCGGGTACATTATATACTTTTAAAATTTGGTGTACGTGACATTTCGATCATGCTGTGTATATAACTCACATAAAGCCCCTATTACACGACAGTAATTTGGGACAACAAACCGTTCACAAAATAGCTTTGGGACGTTTGTGACGTCATTCCACGCAGCACAGAATGAAAGTGGCGTCACTCCAAGCAGCAAATGTGGAAGCTCTTCCCCATTTGCTGCTTAGAGTGACGTCACTTTCGTTCTGTGCGACGTGGAGTAGCGTCACAAATGTCTCAAAGCTGTTTTGTGAACGGTTTGTTGTCTCAAATTATTGTCGTATAATAGGGGTCATGAAGTTTTATGGTCTTAAAAATACTTTTCGGGAAAAGCCCTTATCTCCATCCTCAGTAGGAGGGGGGAGAGAATAAAAAATCCAGCTTTGTTAAGTTCTGTTCCCTGATCGATACTATAAACGTGCCGGTGTACATGTGTACAATACCATAGACCATCGGAGGATTCAGGAAGGTCTAGAAAGACAACACCACGTTAGACAATTATGATATAGTTTACTAGTTCTCAATAATTTGTTTTAAATGCGGCAAATGTTGTTAAGAAAATTAATAAACATAAAGCTATCAAATATTGTATACTGTGGAGAACTAAGCTGTTTCTTCCAACTTCATTATTCACTAAAACAGATCGAAGTTTAAATTTAAAAACTTGCATTACTAACTTTAAGAGATTTTAAAATGGATGAAACGTCGGGAAAGAATGTTGTGAGAGACTTTTAAAATCTTCCTTTTCCCGAGACATTTTCGAATTCCTTTGGAAAATTTTTATCAGATTTAAATTCCAGTTTTTGTCAACGATAAATATTAACTTGCTTTTAAAACTAATATGTAGCAGAAGTGGCAAATATTTTCTTCTGCTCAGAATGTCGTGAGAAAAATTCCGTTGCCACATCATATAGTCTCGACTTTTGATTTCTCCACGCATTGTAAATAAAAATAAATCTGTTGTGGGCATAACATGACTTTCCCTACATAATTAAAATACTAATGGCAGCTACACGTCAAATCCTCAAATCGATCAACTTGTATAACAGAATGACAAATCAATAGATCACAAAAGTCATTTTATTAAAAACATCCTTCAAACGTACATACAATTTTTAAAAAATCCAGAGCGCTTTCGGGTATCATAATACCCTTCCTCAGTGGCATTCGCCACTGAGGAAGGGTATTGATAATTAAAGTGCTTTATCAATGCGAAATAAGGACGAACAAGATCCAGGGCACAATCTTCTAACATTGAAAAGTACGTTGATATTTGGTGCTATTCGAAACTTCAACAAACTTGTGAAAGAACCAAATTAACTTATATTTCGCGCAAATAGAAACTTGGCAATTGGATCGCATGGGTCTATGAATAATAGGAGCGCAAAATGCTGCAGGAGAGCGAGCGGATGGGATTAAATATTTTATCATTTCATCGATAACGAATGGGAGGTAATATTTTGCAACTTTACCTCGTCTTATGACGGGCTTACCCTTTTAGTATTTACTATAATTACTTGTGCTGCAAGCAATTTTTAGATTTTTCACTAAATTTCTACACCACAAAGAAATCATTATTCACTTCTCAGATATTTTTTATTCTTTTCTTAATAGCCAAACATAAAATTTTCGTTTAATGTCTGCCATTATTAAAAATAGGAATGTTAATGGAAAATTTTATGGTTTCTCTAAACATTTTTATGACTTTAATGGAAAGTTTTATCGTTTACCTTCGTATTCCGTTTATAAGGAATTTCATATTAAAATAAAAAATGCTATTTTATTCCATACTTTCGAAAGCAGAGAATCTTTTCCTTAGATAATCTTTTTCTTGGAGCAACTTTGCAAACGCTTACGTTTCCTTAAGCAACTGTTTCCAAGAAACATTTTTGAGAACTTACACCTGCTGTGTGTTCGCTATCTCTATGTTTATTTGTCGCATAAATGTTGGCCATTCCTAATATACTACCTTTTTCTTGGAAAATACGAAACAGCATAATGCGATAATTATCAGGAAAGGTTTATTACAGACTAGCAGTAAACCCTTTCGTACTGAATATGTGATACAAAAATACTTTAAATTCACAATTATGTCGAAATTCCTGCAGTTTTCTAAATGATATTGTTATTAAAAACATTCTATTTAAATGTTCAATTCCATTCTACTAAAATGAAGTATAATAATCTCTCTTCTCGATATACACAATTATATTCACAGGCAGATCTGAAAAATAAAACATGCTGGTCTTGCTTGTAAACAAATTTACAAAAAATATTAAATTTGTTCAATACATGTCAAAAAGAAAGCTCTAAAATAGTATTAGAAGATATAGCTGAACTACTTTAATTTTGCTTCAACAAATGACTTAACACAATATATGATATAATTGGTTAAACATAAGATATACGTTTGAAAAATCTTTGCTAAAGTGAAGCAGATGACGTATGAAATTGAAAATACCAATCTTCATAATCTTTATATAAATCACCGTAATCTTGAAACCTAAAGCCTGTAACTGATATAATCAGGTTAAAATTGCTATTTCTATAAAATGTATTTTATATGCATTTTTTTTTTATTTAAATTGGAAGATATTTGATAAAAATCGCTGAATATACACATTGTATAAACACATTGTATTTTACTTTATAAACACATTGGATTTAATTTCGTTGCTAAGTGACATGATATCATTTTCTTCAAATAAATTTGAGAAAAATATATCTTCTGCATAATGACATACCTACGGAAGATTTAATTGTTCGTTTTTTATTAATGTTCTCAGCTGTCGCTAGTCCTAGAAACGTGAAACTTGGACTAATCCTAAGGGAGTCTGTTCCAAGGCTTGCCCACAAAATTTTATGAAATTCGGTGCAACCGTTTTCAAATAAAGATGAAACAAACACACAGAAAAATTTTCCATTTTATTCGTACAGATTTCAAAAATAAAATGTGATGACTTCTACTGTTATTTGTAAATTATGCTTATTACTTGACCTGCGTATTTTCAGGCTGTTTCAGCGTAGTTGACCAAACAAATGGTTTTTGACATATACGAGTACGTTTGTTGAAATTGAATACGAGTACATTTGTTAAAATTAAATGCAAAATTATTTCATATATTTTGTGTGTGTGTGTGTGTGTGTGTGTAGTATTTACACAAAAACAAAGAGTATAAACTTTTATACTGTTCCTTGATCAAAACATGTTCAATTAAAAAAAATTGCACTCTGCATTAATAGACTACAGAAAAAAAAACATTTATCTGCAATATTAGACAAGTAACTGATTATTAAAAAATTGGGAATTTTGCCCCATACAAATCAGGGATCGGCTGCAAATAAAATTGTGCAGACACGTTTTATGCAAAGTCTAGTTTCAATTTGCAGTCATCCCCTGTAAGTCGAGTTAGTGCTGGGAGGGGGAGGAGAACCCCAATTACAATTTTCCAATTTTAGCCTATTTTGGTATTTTTTACATCATTTCTTTTGTCAATATCTTTATGTATACTGTAGATAATAATTGCACCATTTTTTTTTGCATAGTTAATGTACAGATCAACATTTTGTAATTAAATTTTATTTTCATGGGACCGTATTATAGACCGTATTATTATTTTCAAGGGACCGCATTAAAGACTGTATTGTTATTTTCAAGAGACCGTATGTGTTGGTTATTCGTCAAATCGAACTATCGAAAAATAATGCTATAACTAAAATGGTCAGTTATATATATATTTCCGGAAAAGTTCGAGTTGTATTTAGGTGGTATTAAAACGTACTTATCAATCAAATCTAATCTTCAAGAAAACAATACTTTATCCAATTGAATGAGAAGGCAAAAAATATCTGCATTTCCATAAATATGATTGTGAATTCAATGTTTTTCACATGCTTCCCATTTTCAATACTTTTCCCATGCTTATCCATGATTTTCCTACACAATAATTACTTTACAAGAAACTTCACCTTAAAATAGAAATCTACTTTTTTATTCAATACACTCAAAGGAGAGAATACTTAGTCTAGAAAAAAAGCAAGTAGGTGTTTATGTTTCTCTGTGCCTCTAGCCTCGCAATAAAAGAAGCCCTTGAACGAAGAAGCTCTTGAGAACTTACACCTGCTGCACGTTCTTTATTTTGATGTTTGCTTTTCACATAAGTGTCAGTTATTCCCGAAAGTTGTAAAAGAATGCAATATTGCTTATTTCCCCAAAACTGCAAAACAGGCGCAATGAAGGCTGGGAGAATCGTAAAGAATGGTTTGCAGTAAATTTACGAAGAACATATTTGATAATATTTTTGATAAATTTTGCACTTATTTAAAAAAGTATCTGATTTGTTTGAATCTTGACTTTCTCTACTAATTAACAAAGTTTGATGTTGATGTAATGCAATAACAATTAACTGGGGTGTGACTCATCTCGAATTTCTCATACCAGAATTTCATTTTTTTTCAAATTTTACAAGAAAATATTTAAAAAATCAGTATCGTAGATTCCAATGATTACAACTATATAATGTTACCCTTCACTTTAACCTTTTGCTTACGGGTGGTACACCGTCAATTCCTAACGAAGAACCTCTCATAAAGATAGGTATTTGACATACCCTATCCCAAACAGTTCGATCCTCCTTTGCAGATATTGGCGTCCATGGACGCCAATATCTGCAAAGAGAGATCGAATAGTTTTTGATAGGGTATGTCAAATACCTGTCTTTTTGAGAAGTTCTTCTTTAGGGATGGACGCTGTCCCACCCGTAAGCAAAAGATTAAAGGACTTGAAAACATCTTTCGATTGATACCATACTTCACAATGTATCCGCCCCCTGGGGGTAACTTGCCCCCTAATGACGTCACGAACAAAAAATGCATAATTATGCCAAAGTTTTTCCTATGCTGCAATGTTAAAAAAATATGAAAATTGAAAATAAAATTCAAAGTTTCCGATCGAATTTGAAAACATTCTATCTAGTTCTAGATTTTTTTAATAATAAGGCCGGATATAAAGTTTCATGAAAATCCATTAGTATTCGTGCCTACTGTCGTGTACAAAAAAAAAAGCGACCACAGCCATCAGACAGATATCAGACCGAAATTGGACAAAACGTGTTCAGAATGTCTTAAAGCATATATTGGCATCAAAATCTCGAAATCAAAAATTAGCTGGAAAACAATACTTCCTCAATACTATGTATGAGAAAGCAAAAATTAGAAAGCTTTATTCTGTCCAGCTGATCATCAATATGCTGACAATTGTTCTTATTTGCAGTACTCTTATTTGCAGTATATATATATATATATATATATATATATATATATATATATATATATATATATACATATATATATATATATATATATATATATATATACATATATATATATATATATATATATATATATGTATATATATATATATGTATATATATATATATATATATATGTATATATATATATATATGTATATATATATATATGTATATATATATATATATATATATGTATATATATATGTATATATATATATATATATATATATATATATATGTATATATATATATATATATATATATATGTATATATATATATGTATATATATATATATATATATATATATATATATATATATGTATATATATATATATATATGTATATATATATATATATATATATATATATATATATATGTATATATATGTATATATATATATATATATATATATATATGTATATATATATATATATATATATATATGTATATATATATATATATATATATATGTATATATATGTATATATATATATATGTATATATATATATATATATATATATATATATATGTATATATATATATATATATATATATATATGTATATATATATATATATATATATATATGTATATATATGTATATATATATATATATATATATATATATGTATATATATGTATATATATATATATATATATATATATATGTATATATATATATATATATATATATATGTATATATATATATATATATATATATATATATATATATGTATATATATATATATATATATATATATATATATATATATATATGTATATATATATATGTATATATATATATATATATATGTATATATATATATATATATATATATGTATATATATGTATATATATATATATATATATATATATATGTATATATATGTATATATATATATATATATATATATATATGTATATATATGTATATATATATATATATATATATATATATGTATATATATATATATATATATATATATATATGTATATATATATATATATATATATATATATGTATATATATATATATATATATATATGTATATATATATATATATATATATATATATATATATATGGCAATGTTTATGGAAATAACTTGATTATTTTGAAAGATATTGTGCTTCGTGTGATAAAGTTAAACTTCAAATATCCTAAAAACAGCTCGTAATAACTCCTAAGTAAGGCGTTTTTCTGGCTTAGTAGTTATTACGAGCACCTTTTGTTATTATTACGAGCTATTACGACCACCATTATCAGTTATTTCTCAACATCTCACTTTTTATTGATAAATTTACTTAAAGTTCATTCACTCCCTTTGTAATAGTGAAGGATTTTAAGGGATATTTTAAAGGAAGGGTACATCTTAGATTGAAAATTCAATATCTCGAAAACCGCACGAAAGCAAAATGTAAATAACATATTTATTTACCAACTGCATGGCTTCTAACCTGAATAAATGAACTTAAAACATACGACTTGAACATAAAACAGTTCTCCAATTCACAAACTTTTAGAACTAGCCCAGAGGCAGATAGTTACGGGTCTGTCATTCCCTATCAGTTAACTTCAAACTAAAAGATTATTTTCAATCTGAGATCTTTTGCTGCAAACTTCTAGGAATTTGCATTCGCTTTTAGCAAAGTTGAAGAAAAAAGTTGATAAAAATTTATATTATCATATCTCGTGCATTTCAATTTTGTAGATGTGTTTGTAGAGTGTTTGTAGATGCGCATGTAAGTAAAAGTGACGCTATTTTTAAATTAAGAAAAATCATTTTCACATGCGCTTCTAACCTTCCATTTCAAAATGTTTACTACATTTTAAGCAGAAAAATTTAAAGGAAATTCTCATTTTATGTACTATATTCTCAGAAGTATTGTGAAATATTTTATAAGAAGTAAGGTTAGGGAATGGGAACACGAATAGCAGAAATGAGCGGGAATAAACCGGAATGAGCTATTTAAGGAATTAAAGGAAATTTAAGAATTAAGTAGATAGATCTCACAATAAAATAAACAATAAAATAAAATATTAACAATATTTTTATCTGAATTGATTCTACTAAGTTAACTGTTTGAATTCTGCAATACAGACAAATTTAATATTATCACCCTTCATAGAACGTACACAAAAGCAACTGAAAAATTGCAACTTTCACATGCTTGCTTAGCTCAGAACAAAATTTTTGGAATTCCTTTAAACGCTAAATATATACTAAGAAATACAATAAGTAATCCTTGGTGAAATCGAAATGCCATGTATTAGCAAACGCGGAAATATAGTGTGGTTTTGACTTTCAAATATTTAAATTTCTAGGAGATCGTTACTTAACTTAGCGTTCGAATTATCCAAAGAACTTATGAATACAATTTCTGAACGAGATATATCGAAAATTTTGATATTAGATGGATCTTTAGACAAAATATACGGAAACAAATATATCTTAAACTTATTCATCTGATAGATTGCTGCGGAACAAAAATATTACTTTCCTAGAATAATTTCGAAGCACACATTACGGCGAGATAAAGAAATGAAATTTTGTTCTGTATATATGAAAATAAATATAAGAACGTAATTATATATATTTTTTTTTGGGGGGGGGGGGGCGTACTAATAATCAAAATATTCAAATGATTGAATGAATGCAAAACACCTGATTCAAACCGATTATGTTAAGAGTTTTCGATAAAGAGTTTTAGAATATTTGTATTTTAGGAAATGATTCCTAATAAAACGTTCAAAGTAATACATTCGTAAAAAAGAATTACTAGCAAACACGGTAAGATCTGTGTATTCAGAATATTTTTTTTTATCAAATGGCCAGGCACTTGACTCATCATCATTCGCTTTTTGTCAGCGGCCAGAACGTGAACCATTTAGCCGTCGTAGGACGTTGCCCCAGGCGCACCAGAGGGGGGCGGAACACACTGCGCCCACAACACAAACATCCAAACCTTACGTGGGACTCGAACCCACAACGCGGCGGTCGAGCGATTGCTGTGGAAACGCTCGCCTTGACCACTCGACAACCACGTCTGCAAAAATATTACTTACTTTATTTTATTCTTGTATTCAGAATATAAGAATGAAATATCTCTATTTAGAATATAACATGTTAGATGAAATGAAGTGCTACATTTAATGTTAAACATCACAGTAAATTCTCTATTTACATATAAAAATTTCAAACCATTGATTTTCATAATTTATTTTTTATTTTCGAAAAACAATTAATCGGTTGTTTCAATCTACGCTAAAATTAATGGACCTCTGACGTTTAACAATTAAAATAATCACACCAAACTTCATTAGCGTTTGACTGTAAAATGTTCTACCTACAAACACACTCACATTGGAAAAATGGTAGATTTGTATTCAGGGAGTTTCAAAACGTACAGATACATCAAAATATGTTAATCGGGTTTTTGAGCCCCATTATTGTGCATTCTCTTTATATAAGGGAAGTAATAATGTGATGTTATATCAAAATTGAAAATGTTTCTCTTGTAAAACAGGAAACTGCACTTCATTTTTATATATCTAAACTATATACTTATTCCTAGTAAATACAACCTTGAATTCTACGATATAAATTTTGAAACTGTTTATTCTGCACATAAATGTAGCATCAAACCATATTTTCCTTTCTATAAGCTTTCGAAAATATCCTACAGGCTAGTTTCAAAGGTGTTATTACCATTCCTTTGACTCCAATTTTCAGGATTATTTCACATCTGAAATCATTTGTCGTAAACAACGTACAATTTGTATTCGCTTTTAGTAAGATTGGGATGAGAAAATATTGTAAAAATCCCTTTTATCATAACTCAAACTCTTCATTTTGAAAGAGTGTAGAATAAAAGTAGTTCTATTTTCTTGTAAAACAATTTTCAAGGTGTTCTTATGATTACTTTCCTTCTATACATAATGTATAAGGAACGTATTGTGACGGGATCAAAATTTCGAATTCGAGTTTTCGACGGGAGAGCACGTTTCAATCATCCCTGAACACGAATCAAACATTTTTGAAGTGATGTCTATGTGTGTGTGTGTGTGTCAGTGAGTCAGTGGAGACGATAACTGACGAACGAATGGATCGATTCGAACCAAATTTGGTGCAAAAATCACAATCCATAAACACTGGAAGTTTTCAGTTTTTATACGCAATCGAATGTTTAGAATCCCCCTAAATTTTCGAATTAAATTTTGAAAAAATCGTCAAAAAATCAAAACCACTAATAAAGTTACGCAAATAGACATTTTTTATGTAATTTTTCATTAGAAAACGATTGACATAAATTTTAGAACGCTAACATGAACCGTTCTCGAGATATTGTAAATTTTTTTAAGAAATTATCAAAAAGTCATATAAAATAAAAAAAAAATATTTCCTATTAAGAAACATGTTCACTTTTCATATGGAATACCATGCGATAAATTGGGTGACATCATTCTTGTGGATCTAGCTCGTTCCATTCATGAAAAAAGATACTTTAAGTAATACTTTTGTATTTGAATGCCAATAGTCATTTATCTGCTGTAAGAATAACTTACTTCTTTGTCCATAACGCTTGGCGAGATTTTGGCAACGAATTTGGCGGAATGTCGACAACTTAGCGACTTTTTGAAATGTTACCAAATTGACGAAAATCTCGCCAAATGGATAAAAATGACGCTTAATCAATGAAAATGACGACTAATTGTCGGAAATTCAATATCATGGAAAGAATATTAGTATCTGCTGTAAGAAAAATCTATTTTTTTACTGTAAAAGTAGTAAATTCATTACATTATATAAGGAAAGTCATATGTTGCCCACATCAGATTTTTTTTTATTTTAAAATATGTTTCTATCCTTCGAAATACACTCAGTTGCAAACTAAATAAAGCATCGCATAGAAGATGTTCTACCACTGCGAAACTTTGAAAAATGATTATGTAAAGATAAAGAAATGATCGTATTTTCATTGCAAAAGGACTTTCATTTCCACAGAAATGACAACATAGCGGTCACCTATTAATACATAGTACATTCTTCTCTGTGGCAATACAAGCTGATATACAGTGCGAAATGGAATCAAATGACGATTTAATATGATCTTGTGGCAGGTTTTGCTAGATATTCTGTAATTACAGAGTTAGTTGCAACTTCCTTCTCAGAATATCCGAGACTTACTCGATTGGCGGTAAATCTGAAGATCTTGATCGCCATAGAAGGGTATGAATTCCACGAAGGTATGTTTCAGATGGGGTGTAATGTGATAGGCATGAAAGCTAGCCTTCCTCGTGGTACACTCTGGGTAATGCTAAATCTGTCACAGCGTTGCCGAAGTGGCAGCGCTGTGACAGACATTTGTGATTGCCTCAATACCCATTTATTTAGAATTGGACTTGAGAATTCACCTAATTGTACTTTATGTAATTCTGAACAACCTTAGAATAGAGAACATTTAGACACGTGTACTGCACTTAATGGTTTTAGTTGTATTCTTCAAAAATATTGGGAAACTGGAAGACTAGTGGCTTAGTTGTCAAATACCTGCCATTTGTAAGTAAATAAATAAATAAATAAATAAATATTGAGATAATTTCTCCGTGTGAGATCTTGCATTACTATGAAGGTAAATGGATCGTAAAGGCATAGGTAATACAATTGGCTGCAGAATGTTATCATGTTATCAACGTACAGGCGTACTGTCAAAGTAGCACATAGTATAACTATCGGAGATCGGCTTTCGTAGATGACTTCTCAGACTGTAACTTCTTTTGTGGGGGCTGTATGTCTCTCTTCCACTGCAGCAAGATTTGAATGATGACCATGCCTTTTCCGTATCCGGATAGAGTGATCATTTATGCCAAAAGAGAAGCGGGATTCGTGGATAGACATTACATGACACCAAATTCATCCAAGACTCCCGGCCTCAACACCACTCCAGGCGGTGCTGTCTATGGTGGGTTGCCAGTGGTAGACGTTTTGAAAAACACCAAGAATGAAATATCGCCTTTTCCAGTCGTCGTCAAATGATGAATGTTCTTAATACATGATACGTAAAATAAACCTTTTAATGAAGGGAAGCGATGTCATGGGTGTCGTCACGGCTCTTTAATCAATTACTTCCCTGGAACATTGAAATCAGCCATGGCAATTATGTGTGATTTTCTAGTTCCACGGCTGCCAACATCGTTTTACTTCGGCATTGCTCTTCTCAAGATGGAATCTTTCATGACCACTTGGATGTCTGCATGATCACTAGGATATCTGTATGACCACTAGGATGTCTGCATAACCACTAGGCTCCTCTTTAGCCTTATTTTAAACTAGATTAGTTGCTTGCGCTGCTGACAGTTACAATGTAGTAGAATTTTCACAGACTACTCAATAAAACAACAAAATCAGTGAGATTGTCCGTCTATACTCTTTATACAGGCCCCATAATTCATCCTTCTCTTGTGCTCTTGAAACATCAGGTAGATTTATTAGAGGCGAACTTTTAACCATTTGTATATCTAGCCACAGCAATTGGCATACTGAGTTTTACTGCTCAAGCTTTTTTCTTAGGAGAGCATCAATTATTTTTTACCCATTCAAAATTATGTGGCTGCCATGAAATCTTATCCACACAATGTTGACAAAACACAAAAGGATGAAAATATAGATTGAAATATATTAAACAAATAAATATCTCACTACATCACAATATAAACATCAAAACAAAAATAATACAAATATATATTCAAGGGTATTTTGTTGCCTCTTGTAAAGTTACCGGATGTCCACAGTAGATGAATACTAATTAGAACAAGTATAGTCCAACGATACTCTTTTGCAGTACACAGAGTGCGATTTGAAGCTTTCGAACACAGTATCTCGACGGATTGTTAAAACTATTGTTATGAAAGTGAAAAATGCTTGCCCTCTCTCACTGAAGTTTCTTTTGAAATTAAACGAAGGAAACACCCGTACAAGCAATCTTTCCTATGACGTGAATCTAGGATTCCCGAGTGTTGAAGTTCGGAGGAAGGGGTTGTTGTTGTTGTTGAGACCCAGACCGTCCGACCTACCAGAAAGGTGTAAGGTAACTGTATGGACGGCCGGGAAGTGCCACCCAATTTAGACCGGAACCCAGTGGGGGAGGCATCCACAGGGACCGTACCCTCCTTCCCCTACCACCAACCTCTCGGAAGGACTTACGGACTCACATGTTTAACGTGATCGTACTCCGCATGAACACGGCGGCATTTGTGGCAGCGTGCAAATCTAGCGCGCAAACCACGGGGATACCGCACCCGAGATGGCCAACAGCACGCGGCGTTCCGAGGTGGTCACCCACCAAGTAGTAACCGCGCCCGATGCTGCTTCACTTCGGTAATCTAACGAGAACCGGTGTTTTCAGCACGGTACGGCCGTTGGCCTCCGGAGGAAGGGGTTGTCATATTTGTCGCTTAATCGCCAATTCAATCGTCTATGCTTCGAGAATAGTATCAGTTGTTTTGTGAAATAAGTGGAGCATTTAAATGCTGTTTTACTGCGCATGTTTACGCTGGGATTGTGAATAAACGTGTTAGTTATTCAAAATTTAGACTCATTCTTGCAACCTGAGCGCAGACCCACGGTTCTAGAGGATTTGTTGTAACACTATGAAATTTTGTTCTTTATTTTTTCTAGAATATATAAATACAATATACGCTACATACTAATTTATTTATAAAGAAATGTTTGTTTCAAAATTAAACAAAAATATGCATTATTTTAAAAAGCGAAATAATTCTTCCCTATTTTATATTCAGACTCAAATATGTAATAAGTAAGCAGTACCTTGAGTACTATAAAATCTGAAACAATCTTTTCTTCATAAATTCTGCGTTTGCCCTCATTCTCTAAGAAATATCTTAAAGACAAAACTTACGAATATGTTTTGCTTTTTCCGTCTTTTGAGTGCAAATTGCAGTATCATTTCCAGTCCTGTTTCTTTTACTCCGCTTTCTTTGCATTCGCGTTTAGCAATATTTGTTGTAAGAAGAAAAAGATGGTTAGCACTCATATTATCATGTCTCAGATTCTTCAGAGAGTGTTTAAAGTAAGTGCAGTGCAATTTTTTACTTTCTCAGTACTATTCAGAAAGTAACTCGTAGTACTGAGAAAGTATTGTTTTCACGAAAATTTTCGATTTCGATATTGTGATTCCAACATGTATTTCAAGACCTCCTGAATACATTTTGACTATTTTTGGAGTGATGTCTGGGGTTGATTAATTGTGTACACTATAGCGACCACAAATATTAATGGATTTTCACGTAACTTTATATCCGACTTTGTTAGCAAAAAAAATCCAGAACTAGATAGATTTTTTTTTTTTAAATTCGAATAAAAACTTCGAAATTGTTTCGAAATTTTGTATTTTTTAACATGATAGCATATAGGACAAAATTTGACATAATGCATAAAAATGTTCATTTATAGCTCGATGATGACGTGACTCAATATTTTCAACCATTACTGTGAAAAATAGCTGCGATACATTTTTTTTTTGTTCGTGACGTCATTAGCTCCCCTCCCTAGGTGGGGGTGGGAGGGTACATTATCAAGTATGATATCAATCGAAAGATTGTTTTCGAGCCCTTTAAAGAGAAGGGTAATACGCTCTAGTTGTAATCATTGGAACCCGCGGTACCCATTTTTCAATTTTTTTCTTGTAAAATTAAAATAATGATTTCAGGTATGAGAAAGTCGAGTTGAACTGCACTCCAGTTTATTAAAAATTATATCCAGTTTATTAATATGCTTGTAAGTTTCAATTATATCCAGTTTATTAATATTCTTGTAAGTAATCTTGTAAGTAAATTAAGTAGTAGTCTTGTAAGTAAATAAAATTATATCCATTTTAATTAAGTAAAATAATATCCAGTTTAATTATATCCAGTTTTATTAAAGAGTATTTTTGTAAGTAAAATTATATCCATTTTATTAATATTCTTGTAAGTTTCTGTTTCAAAACTTTTTTTTTAATTAGAACAAATTTGCCTGCGTAAAACATTTCAAAAACTTTACTGGAGTATTAGAACGTCACAAGGTCGTATACTTTCTAATTTCTGATAGGTTTGGAATTCATTTACTTGTAAACTCTGCCCCTTGTATTTACTACTCTTACCAATCCATGTTTTAATGTGTGCATTTCAAAATGTCAAATACGTAAATATTTTAAAACTTTATCAAAAAATCCTAAAATCCCTTGAAACTCTCAATTGATAATAAGAATTATGTCACTTAAAATGCATGATGTATGTCCACATATTTTAAATTTATTTTGCAATAATCAATATTATACGGATTTGTGTTTTCCAGATGTACAGTACAGATAATCAACAGATAAAAACTTCTAACCATGTTATTGGCTGAGCTTTGGAATACTCCTTATGGGTAAGAGGATATATTTGGAATTGTTATTTATCTCGCTTTGTAAATTTATTGTAGCTTACTATATCTATAGTCCTGACCAAAATTATAAATTTCGCACCCGAAATCCATTCAGTATTACATACTATATTATGGGCTTTGTTTTAACATTGCAATGTAATTGATTCATCGTAATCAGTAAGATTACAGTTAACAATGACATATATATATGTCATACATGTATAACAGCCTATACATGAAAAGTACGACATCAAAAATATGTGCTATTGTTGACTTTCAACAGTCACTATAGGATCACAAAATGATGTTCACATATTTTTCGTATAGACATCAATATATATAGAACTACCTCACTTAAAATATTTCTTTCTCACACTATATATAGTATAGAGAAAGTTTTAATTTCGCAAAAATTTTCGAATTCGAGATTTTGATGCCAGTATATGTTTTAGAACCTCCTGAACATGAGGTGATTTTTTGGAGTGATGTCTGTATGTCTGTCTGTGGTCGATTTCTTTGTGTAGCTGCCACAAAGTTTAATAGATTTTCACGAAACTTTATATTCGACTTTGTTATCGAAAAACCTTAACTAGAAAAAAAAAATTTTATTCGAGTGAAAACGTCACTTCGAAATTTTATATATTTTTAATATGGCTGCACAGGATAAAATTTCACATAATCATGTATAAAAGAGGTTATTTATTGCTCAATGATCTCAAGACTTAATAGTTTTAATCATTATTGTGAAAAAGCCGAGATACAATTTTTGTGTTTGTAACTTCATTGGTCTTCTCGAAGGTGCAAGTTACCCCCCAAGGGTACATTTTCTAGTATAGTAACAATCTTGAGATATTTTTAAGTCCTTAAATGTCAAGGGTAGTATTATAATTGTAATCATTTCAGCCAACGATATCGATTTTTCAAACATTTTCTTGCAAAATTTGATAGGGAAAAAATAATAATAATAAACCGACAAGCTATTTAAAAATGGTGTCTAGGGCTGATCCCCAAAATCCAATATCAATCTCTTAAGATCAAAAACCCAAATATTGGATCATGGGTGTACCATGCGACAACTATGTCAAATTTTGTCCTACGTTTCCATGTTAAGAAAACTAGTTCGAATTAAAAAAAAATTCTGTCTAGTTCTAGATTTTTTTCCTAACAAAGTAGGATACAAATTTTCGTGAAAATCCATTAACACTTACGTCAAATTGTATACACAAGAAATCGACCACAGACAGACGTACGGACAACACTCCAAAATTAGATTTTTTTAGACCCTGTTCAGAGTCAGTCTTCTCACCACCCCTAGAGATACAGCTGTCGACGCGTTTTTTTTTTTACTGTGGTATCTCCTTGGAGGCATAATCCACTTTTACTGAACAAACAATCTTAAAAATTGAGGTAAATAACAATGAAACAGCACATCAAATTTCTGGATACATAAAGGTCGAAAGAAGAAGTAATCAAATCTAGAGATGCCTTCATGGGAGGACTTTATAAAGAGAAACTGCACCGTATTCATAACATGCTCAGGAAACCATGACAAACTTATCACGTGCAGTTAGTCAAACTCATCTGATTGAAGCGTGAAACTCAGATGGGTAGCGTTGTCTCAGATGGCATCGTAAGTAGTGGTCGCTATACATATTGACATTTGTTAAATAATCCATCTGCAGGTGAGGTCATTGTATAATTTATTATTCTCACGATTACCCATTATGCGTGCTAATTGTTCCTTTGATATTTACATGTCTTCTTGAACCACCCTCTGACTCTGGTCATAACGCTTTACTTCCTTTTAGGTGAATCAAATCCTGCAAATAAAATCAAAAATATTATGTTACAATATTTTGGCGTAATAATTACTTAAACTGTGTGAAATTGGGTGGGACATATACTTTGAGCTTAAGTGGATACATACATTGCACAGACACAGACGTCGCGCTAAGAAGGTATGGATCGGGTTTTAGAGTTCCAAAAATTGAATTCATCGGAAAATTGAGTTCCAGTTTGCGTTCCCATTCCAATATTTTCCGTATATTTTCCATATATTATTTAAACATATGTGTGTATGTCTGTTTGTATGTCTGTTTGTATGTATGTATGTATGTATGTCTGTATGTGCATCTGTCTGTCTGTTTGTCTATCTGTCTTTCCAATGTATGTATCCACCCTAACTGAAAAACTAATTGACCGAATTTCATAAAATTTGATAAGTAAGTCTTTTGTGAGTGACCCTGGTGCTGATTAGATTTTGGTACGATTCGAAATAAATCAACTGCCTATTTTTGCGAAATGGCCATCAAAAATTGCCTGTATCCACTCTAGCTGAGAAACTAATAGACCAAATTTTACGAAATTTAGTAGATAAGTAACTTGCGGGTAAATCTGGTGCTGATTTGATTTTGGTACGATTCATGAAAAAAACCTGCCTTTTATTGCGAAATGGCCCGCAAAAATTGTCAAAATCTAAAATAAAAGACTACATGTGCTCAGGTATATAAATAAAATACTTATTTTTTTCGTCGTCAAAAAGTATGTATAAAATAAAATGAACTCCATTACTTCAGGGTTAGCCGTTCTCGAGCTATTTTAGTTTTATCGCATTCTCGTTACGCCACTTTTAAAAATAAGTCCAGTTACCAAATGAAAACGAAAATTGAATCAAAAGTGCAAATTCGGTATAATCTAAAATAAGTATGGCTGTTTGGTGCATTTGGTGCAATTAAATTCAATTTATTGAACTATTGAAGAAATGAAGAGAACGCAAATATGAGTCTGCAGGGTCTTGTGCAAGTCTTGTGCTGTGTACATGAGATTTTTTTTTACTCCTAAGAATTCGCCAGTGAAAATTATTCCACAGGATATTATTTAAATGTCTGCATTTTCATAAAGATTTTCTTCCTTGTCTTCGTTCTTCGACCCAGACCGTCCGATCTACCCGAAAGTGTAAGTACACTAATATATAGAATAATATATTATAGATTTATTACTTTGTAATAATGTAGCTGTTTCTGTGATACTGGAACACTTGTAATGTAAAATAAGTAAATATGTGCTGGTCATGTGCGAACACTATTGCATATAAAACATCTCTGTCGAATTTCATTTTTCTAGTCGTTATTATCATAAAGTTTCTTTCTTTCGACCTAGACCGTCCAACCTACCCGAAAATGTAAGGTATCTGTTCGAATTGACGGGGAGTGCTACCCAATTCAGACCGAAACCCAGTGGAGGCTGTAACCACAGGGACTGTACCTTCCTTTCCCTATCACCAACCTCTCGAAAGGACTTACGTACCCACAGATTTAAAGTAGCCGTACTCCGCGTGAACACGGAAACATTTTTGGCAGAGCCTGCAATCGAGCTCGGGTCGTCCGAGTGCAATCCCCGCTCTCTAACCACTGGGTTGCTCCACACCTCTCATAGAGATTTTCACGTGAGTACGAATAAGTCATTCTGTATGGACTCATGATTAGCCAAAATCGCCAAATTTGCAAGTCACGGGATGTTAATGCAATGCCAAAAACATTGCCCGTGCAATTTGTACACCCTTATTTTGCTCCGACAGAAGTAATACCATTGATTTATACAGAGAAAATAATGTGCTGCTCACATCACATTTTTTTTAATATTATAAGCCAACCTGTTTACTCAATGGAGATTCTATAAAATTCAAAACTTCAGAATGACGCGAGTACGTATGCATTAAAACTTCAGAACAATAAAATTTCAAAATCTGAATTTCTATTGCATTTGCATTTGCTCTCTGTCTCAAGTAGCCAAAACTAATCTAATTACTTCTTTACGCTCTTCCTAAGGGGATGGGCGAAATTTGAGTCCCACAGAAGGGAAACCAGACGAATCGGAATATTCATGGAACCAATGTTTGAGTCCTTTCCGACCCCCCGGAAATCAACCGATATTCGGTTTCAAGCACGGAAGTTTTGGTGTTACTTGAGAAAACTACAGAAAATAATCGATTATACAATATATATATATATATATATAGTACTTAAGTATCTGCATTACATATATGATTTATATCAATAATTTCATCTCAATGTGTTGTACAAAAATTTATTCACCCCTCTTTACCACATGTAATTCTTATTCCATTCCTTAATTTTTATATTGAACAGGGAAAAAGAGGTATTTTATACCAATTTAGACCTGTTTTATTTATAATGTTTTCTTATCATGTTTTTTTAATGTTCAATGGCTTGTCGTATAGTATTTTTGATGTCACATTTATATTTCAATCCATCTTCCTTTCAATTATGTTATACAGAACATTTTCTATTACTGATCTTAGGTATTTATTATACAAGTAAAATAAAAATTCTTCAATTATATATATATATATATATATATATATATATATATATATCCAAGAGACGTTTTTAAAAGCAAATAAAATATTGATTGATTAGTTTTAAGTTTTAGGTGCAGTACAAATATTTTCTCAATAACCGATGCAGCTGTTTTCGAAGAAATATGTGTTGTTTATCGAAAAACATAAAAACCTACTAAATTTAAAAAAAATTATAATATGAATACTTTTCGATCTAAATCGAGTGAATGTTCGAGAAAACTAAATAAGAATTTTGAATTTTCCAATAAAATCGCTCGGGTATGAAATTTAACTGTATATTAAAATGGGGTTTAATAAAATGCAGGGTTGCTGGGACAATCCATCTGTACCACAATAACTTTGTAAGGAAAGGTACGTAAAGGTGTACGAGTCAGAACTTTCTATATTAGAGTGACGATGACCGATCGAATACAGCGTCCCTAGCGGTGAATTTAAAATATGGGAGTAACAAACTCGCGAGCAAAGCGAGATAGAAGAAAAATTCCAATTACAAATTTGTAAACCAATTACAAATTTAAACTAAAAGTGAGCTATGAACAGTTTTCAAGTAATATGTAGCTCTTCGAATGCCCTGCGAGAATTTGTAAATTTGGAAAGGTGGTTCTAATTACGTTCTAATGTAACTGTTTTTAAAATGTCTAAAGAGGGCAAACCATCCACAAAGATAGACATTATTTACAGAACACCTTTTGGATAATCGATAATCGATTTCGACAATCGATTTCGATAATCGAGTCATCGCTGATTTTTACTTTCTCATACTGTAGAGAACGTATCTCTTTCACGAAGATTTTAAATTTCGAGATTTTGATGCCAATATATGTTTTAAAACCTTCTGAACACGTTTTGACTGTCTTTGGAGTTATTTCCTTCCGTCTATCTCTCTGTCTGTATGTCTGTGGTCCATTTTTTGGGTTCACGATAGCGACAACAAACATTCATGGATTTTCACGATACTTTATATCCGGTTTTGTTATCAAAAAATTTAGAATTAAATAATTTTTTCTTAAATTTGAGCAAAAACTGTATTCGAAAATTTATATTTTTCAACACGGCAGCATTGTACAACATTTCACATAACCATGCATAAAAGGGTTTGTTTATTTCTCAAGGATGAAGAGAGTTAATAGCTTCAATCACTGCTCTGAAAGATAGCCGCGATAAATTTTTTTATTACAATTAATACAATTTTTATTAATACAATTTTCGTGACGTCATTAGCCCTCCTCGAGGTGCAAGTTAACCCCGTCCCCCTCCCATCGGAGAGACATTGTCAAGTATTGTATCAATCGAAAGGGGTTTTTTAGACCCTTTACAGTGCAGGATAACACACTATAATTGTAATCATTTGGACCCACAATAAGGATTTTTCTGAATTTTTCTTGTAAAATTTGAGAATAAAGAAAAATCTTCGAAAAATGGATTTTGGAGTGAGAAAGTCGAGTTGAGGCACATTCCAGTTAAGTTTTAATGTAAGATGAATATAAAATTATCTTTCACTTAACATATTAAGAAAAACAAAGACTTCGTGCAAAATACCGAATGATCGTACATAATATCCTGAAATTTTAAATTTTGGACTATAGCTCCAGGGGCGTATTTAAAGGTTCAATACCCACCCCCTTGGGACGCGGTGAACCAGTGGTTAGCGCGCGGGAATTGCACTCGGTTGGCCCGGGTTCGATTCCCTCCGCTACCAAAACTGCCGCCGTGTTCACGCGGAGTACGATCACGTTAAACATGTGGGTCCGTAAATCCTTCCGAGAGGTTGGTGGTAGGGGGTACGGTCCCTGTAGATGCCTTCCCCACTGAATTCCGATCTAAATTGTGTGGCTCTTCCAGCCGTCCTAACCACACCTTACACCTTCAACCTTACACCTTTCTGGACGATCTGAATCTCAACCTCCCCCACCCCCCCTCTACGAAATTGAAAAGTTTCAAAATGCTTCCTAAACACAACACATATGATAAAAAATCTACTGAATTCCCATTCAGTTTGTCATTCTGAAATCCTGGAACTTGAAAACAACCCGTTTTAACCTACAATAAATAAATAAAAATAAATAAATAGTAATAATAAAATAGATTAGCAGCTCAGATATTAGAAATTAAGAATTCAACAAAAATTGTCGGCTATTGCATCACTGTAATGGGATTGAAATTCTGCTGTAAAATCCGAAATCTGCAAATTTGAAATAATTCCGGTTCCTGAAGCTGACAGAAAAAGCCAGTTATTTAATGATTCGAAGTCTGCAGGGATCTAATTTAAAATTTTAAATTAGACCCGTGCCTTAAAATATTAAGATTTGACTCAGCCAAAGTCCAAGAATTTTTTTAAATATTTCACCCGAACCTAACCCATCCCGAAAGCACTCAATGCTATGATCAGTATAAGATTTATTTACACAGAATGCAAATATTGTTCATGCCCCGGGCTAGCCCCAGGAATGAAAGGGGGGAGTAGTAATTACTCAATGTAGGCTATATATATGGTTAAGTTATTGTTGCACGATGCCTCCGCATGGACAAGATGGGACAGTTCGGCTCCATGGTTTGAATGGTACAAGACAGAAGTTGTAAATTTCGTAAAAAGGGATGTCGTAGTAAATGTCAAATTGAAAACTACAAATCTCTCGAAATTTATATCCCCTGTCAGGTGTTACCTCACACCGGAGCTCGGTCGAGACCTCCCGGCAGCTGGGAGACCCGCAGGTCATCAATTTTTATTAGGACGCATAGAAAATGAGCGTCACTGCGCAATCCAATAAATTTGTCGGAATTAGAGCCACACATTTCTCACACACAAGTGATGGAACGAATGAGAGAACGAGGTGACTTTCACCCCAATTTTGTTCCTCCCTCTTTAAAAATCTGAAGAGAGATAGAGAAGGTCTCCAAGTGTATGTGCACTTGTTTTGAAGCCCGATTCGAAATGCCTTTTGACGCATTTTCAGGTATCCGGAATCCCCTGCCACTCTTTAGCGGCAGCCCTATGCATATAGTAAGGAGCCGATTTTTGTACCCTACTGCGAGTACATATATTTAAGTGCAGCTCGTGGCCAGGCGCGACCATTCAGCAAATTAAGTATGGCCGTTCTAACAAGCCAAATCGAGCAAGGGCGAAATATGACAGACCGAATAAAAATATATAAACCAGACCGAAATATGCATCATCATCGGGCAGTGGCGATCATCGGTGCAGCGAGGACTTCGTCCCTTTTTGCCACGCAGTACCACCCAGCTCTGAAATAGACGGCATAGTATGGGCTACCCTTTGGACCCTTTAACTACATTTAAGCCGTGACAACTGTGTAAACTGCAAGGACGGTAAGCAGCAGCTCAGTGTCTATCTCACTTCACGGACGAGTATACGCGGACAGCTTATTTACTGGGCATCAATCCTGGGCTCCTATGCAGCGTACAACACACGTCAGCTGACAAGCGCGTCAACCGTCATCGGTGCGGTATGTGTGAGGCAAGCAACTTCAAAGTTTCTTCGGGATACGACCTAACCGGTATCGGCTTGCATGTAGTTCCCGGATCTCCAGGAATCACTGAGCCAACTGGTAAATGGGCGGTGGAGAATATAGCGTACAGTGTTCCCCAATTAGTGATGGAATCCTGATTCAGCGAAATCTCCTAAATCCGCGTGTTCCTGTGAACTGTGTGCTATCGCCTAAAAGTCCTCTTCCACTATGAACTGGAATTATCTATTCTGGAATTTACAAGCCATTTCCTCTGTGGTGGAGGTATTGCTTTTTTTAGTTCCTATTGTGATGTAATATATATTTATATGTTAATCTAAATCTAAGTATCAGTGCAATTTTAAACTTTTGGGAAATTTCCCTTACTGGACAAATTGAATTTTTATTAATGAATTGAAGTAGCAATTATTAAAATAATTCCGCACAACCCTCCACCCCCGAGATCAAGCTCGGTACGTTTAAGTGTAGTGTATTTGTATTATTAGTATTGTGGCGATTGTGCGTCGCCGTGGTCCCGAACCAGGGACCTGATGCTTCGTAGACCGACATTATAATCACTGAGCAAAAGCTAGCTCCTCCTCTGTTCTTATAATTCGGGTATTGACGGTGTGGCATCTTTGATAGATGTCTTTGCTGCCGCACACTCCCCTCGCTGCTGAGGAAGTTGCCGAGAGGCGTGTCGCCTCGGCGTGACGGTAGGGCCGGGAGGCGTGTTGCCTCGGCGTGACGGGCAGTCGTGGTCAACCAGGAAGGGAGTTTCAAGGCTTCTGACTCCTTGTGGTGCTGCCATCTCGTGCTGAGAGGCGAAGTCGTTGGAAAGGAAGGTTGCGAGGTTGCGTGTTTCAAACGTCCAGTCATCATTGTGGCGATTGTGCGTCGCCGTGGTCCCGAACCAGGGACCTGATGCTTCGTAGACCGACATTATAATCACTGAGCAAAAGCTAGCTCCTCCTCTGTTCTTATAATTCGGGTATTGCTCGTGTGGCATCTTTGATAGATGTCTTTGCTGCCGCACACTCCCCTCGCTGATGAGGAGGCCGAGAGGCGTGTCGCCTCGGCGTGACGTCAGGGCCGGGAGGCGTGTTGCCTCGGCGTGACGGACAGTTGTGGTCAACCAGGAAGGGAGTGTCAAGGCTTCTGACTCCTTGTGGTGCTGCCATCTCGTGCTGAGAGGCGAAGTCGTTGGAAAGGAAGGTTGCGCTTTTTCAAACGTCCAGTCATCATTGTGGCGATTGTGCGTCGCCGTGGTTCCGAACCAGGGACCTGATGCATTGTAGACCGACATTATAATCACTGAGCAAAAGCTAGCTCCTCCTCTGTTCTTATAATTCGGGTATTGCTCGTGTGGCATCTTTGATAGATGTCTTTGCTGCCGCAGTGTATACGCAATGTACTTTGATCTTCTCAGATCCCACTATACTATTTTCAGTGTCAACTGGGGGACACTATGGGTAAATAGTAGTGTTGTATTTATGTAAATTTTGCTTCACCACACTCAAAGCCAGCTCCAAAGCGGACCGTCCCGAATTACACAAGTTATATTACATATAGTAATAAATTAAAAAGCACCCAAGTTTGAAAAATCTGTACAAATCAAAAATGATCATTACTTTAAAGTATGTTTTTATTTATCATTTTGGTTTGATAATATCAGAAATTAAATGAGAAAACAGCTTTTCACTGTGATTATGTTTAAAAAATGCTTTATTCATCCATTTAAGTTATCAGTGAACAACGCAACGCCCTTTTGTTAGCGCTCATCAGCACCAAATACTCTTAACTACAGTGGTTGTATAACAAATTTGTCATATGCCACAATTGCTAATAGGTAAGCATAAGTAGATCATTTTCTTCGATTATAATATAGTTATGAATATTCTTAAAATTTAATAATTTTAAATTGAAAGTGGTAGATATTTAAAATATAAATATAAATAAGTTTAAGGACAATAATTCGTCTTATCCATATATTTATTTTAAATTATAACCCGACCCTGATTTAATAAAACTTGGCCTGAGTCCGACCCATGAACCAGGTCGAGCCAGGTCGTCCACGGAACAGGTCCAAGCCTGTGCAGACCTTCAGATCTCTACCTT
Source organism: Amaurobius ferox (assembly GCA_951213105.1). NCBI lineage: Eukaryota > Metazoa > Arthropoda > Arachnida > Araneae > Amaurobiidae > Amaurobius > Amaurobius ferox. The sequence continues at coordinate 29,181,836 of OX578140.1, forward strand.
GGACCCCTTGAGATTGACATTTAAAACAGAACCCCCCTTCCAAATTGAATTTCCAAATACGCCACTGTATATCTCTCAGTTATTTATTTAGAAAGAAAAGCAACTGACCCTCTGTTTACCGAATAGAGATTCTATCCTATCCGAATCTTCATAAATTTGCTGTGTGAAAATCAAAACTTTCGAATAATTGAATTTCAGATTCTCACTTCTTTTGTATTTGACTTTTATTTCTCTTTCTCTCTATTAATATCTATCCTCAAACTAAATGAATTATTTCTTCAAGCTTTTTCCTCAGAATCGATGCATGCATGACTTGCTGGACGACGACAATTCGGATCGAAATAATCACGACCCATGCTTGTGTGTCTTTTCCCGCCAGAAATCAGCCGATATTCTTTCGCGGTCATTTTAAAGAGAACTGAAAGACGTTTCTCAATATCACTTGAGTAAACAGCGATAAATAATTTAACAATACTTCAACTTGTATGAGGGATTTACAGAAATAAATTAAATTTATTTGATTAGCGATATCAGCGTTACTGCAAAAGAAAAAAATATTTCTTTACAGAATTTCTGATGCAATTTTTATTCCATAAAAAAGTAAAAAAAAGATAAGATGCGGTTTGATGGAAAAATATATATAACTTCAAAATCTATACCATACAGCTGAGTGAGACTAACTGACTAAGTATAACTGACATAATTCAAACTGTTAAAGGTGGAAACTTGGAACTTTTCATATACAGGGGATTTGACATATAAGTTATGAAAAAAATCTGAAATCTTGGCATTTTGTTAGATAAATTCATAAATCGAGGATTTTTTATTCTTAAATTCTTTTAGTTATAACTCTAGAACTGCTGTAGATAATAAAAATGTGTTTTCATACCATTATACGCAGAACACACATGTCCCAAATTTTCTTAATTCACCCTATTGGTGCACAGTTTGTATGATCCAATTTTGGTGCATAATTGTTCTTGAAATATTTTAAATTATAGTTACAGCAGACGATATTTTTATTGCATTTCATCAATGAATTTATAGTTTCTGATTCCATTGTTGCAACTATGGTTACATTTCCACTACCGAAATCTTTTTCTCGCTATTCTTGAAATCAAACTATTGAAAAATAATTGTTAATTAATTGCATTTTTTGCATAATATGTCCAAAAAGTTTGAAAATAAAGCAACATACCGTGATCAGAAATGACATCTTTGCTTTACACTCCGCAATTTCCGTGATAGCAGATCTATAAATTGTATGCACATTTATACTTTAATTTGCAATGTTTTTTGATATTCAGAAAATTTACACTAAGTGCAATTACTATAGCTAGCTATTTCGTCAGCGCAAAGCGTGGGTGTAAATGAATTGAAAGTTTATCATATTTCCAAGGAACCTAACTAAACGAAATTATTCAAATATGTTCAGTTAACAAACGAATATGTAAAAACATTTCAATGAAATTATAAATAGATTTATTTCTTTTTACATACATAACCTACACAATAAAATAAATGTGGTTTATCAATATTTACTTTCTCATACTAACTATATAGAAAAATTATTTTTTCAAATTCGAGATTTTTAAGGAAATGAACGTTTTAAAACCTCGGAAATGCATGTCTTACACTTTGGAAAAAAATCACATCTGTGTGTGATTTTTTTCTAATCTATATGCGAAACACCATAAGACAAGAACGAATGTATGTAGCACCATGAAATTTTATGAGCGGATACATGACGTAATAAGGCAGAACACGATATATTTTTATAGAAAAATTCTGATAATTTAGTCTTCAACTACTTATGCAAATGTTATTAAAATTGTATATATTAACGCGAATTATATGAATGCATCCTATTTATCCTCATGACAGACCTGCTGCCAACTTTTAAAAGCTTTGAAATGTAAAATAAATGTTTAAAAAAGTATGCAAATTTTTTAAATGAAACTTACGAAAGAAAGCTTATAAAAGTTGCATTTTTTTTTTGCATAAATAGACTTAAACTATTTTAATAAAATTGAAAATCCATTTCGTTGTCTGTATGTTTGTGTCATCATCACGAGAGAACTACTGTACTGAATTTCACGATATTTTTAGCCTTAGTAGGATCTTGTTAAATCGAGATTAATTCTCCCAAAATTTAGGCACCCATCTGTCCGTATGTCTGTCTTCAAATCCGTATGACTCTTTCCTCACTTTGAGCGTGACACAGTTATTATATGAACCTCCAAACAAACAGAACACAGTCGTTATTTGAGTCTTCAAACTAAAGTGACCTAATCGATTTTAAACATCTATACAATAAATACAATTTCAAATCCGATAACGCAAAATTATGGAAATTTTATTAATTAACAAAATAAAAACCTTTAATCTGCAGATAATATTAATTGAATGAAAATTAATTTTGTTTCTTTCATTTGAGTATTTTATCGTCTATCATATATTACTACTATATATTTGTATGTAGTCCTTTATAGCAACAGCAAAATTTTAATCATTTGCTTTTTACAAAATAGCAATATTAGATTAGGTTATTTGTTATCAGCAATTTCATTTAGAATATTCTATACATAGAATAGTGATTTTTTTTCGTCTACTTCGTTTAGCATATTCTATGCATATAAATTTCCAAAAGAAAAATTCAAAATATTAAAATTTCACGACAAATTGTGAATTAAGCTTCTTTACATTAATATATTCTACGAAGAACAGGTATACAACTAGTATAAAATATTATTTATGAGAATGCCATATTTAGATATACAGTGGCTCCCAAAAGTGTTCGTACACTTTAAAAATTTATAGAAAAAGCGCTGTCGCCTGGAATTGAATTCGAATATAAAGTTCAATATTTTTTCATATCATCTCCATGTGATTTTGAATAGAACCTAATATTTTTTTTTAAATATTAACTCATTTTTTTTTCATAAAAATAAAAATATAAGGAGGCAGAAAAAGAAGACTTCACAAAAGTGATCGTTTACCGAAACATTTTCAGATAAATTCATAAATAACATTATTGTCTGTCGCTTTTCACTTTCTCTGCAATACATGGTAATGTATAGGGAAAGTATTGGAATCATGTCGATAATCGCAACTCGAGTTTTCGACGGATCTACACGTTTCGAGACCTCTAGAATATGAAAAAACTATTTTAAGCGTAACGTCTGTGTGTCTGTCTGTGCAATGCATGTATCCACTCTAACTCAAAAACTAATGGACCAAATTTCAGAAAATTTGGTAGATAAGTCACTTGTATGTGACCCTGGTGCTGATTAGATTTGGGTACTATTCGGAATAAATCAACCCGCTTTTTTTTTTTTTGCGAAATGGCCCTCAAAAATTGCATGTATCCAATGTAACTGAAAAACTAATTGATCAAATTTTACAAAATTTGGTACATAAATCAATTGTAGGTCACCCTGGTGCTGATTAGATTTTGATACGATTCGGAAAAGAACAACCTGCCTTTTTCACGAAATGGCCCGCAAAAATTGTATATTTCCACTCTAACTCAACTAATCGACTAAATTTCATAAAATTTGGTAGATAAGTCACTTATGGTCGACTCTGGTACTGATTAGATTTTGGTACGATTCGGAAAGTACCTGCCTTTTGTTACGAAATGGCCCGCAAAAATTATATATTTCTACTCTAAAGCATCTAATCGGCTAAATTTCATAAAATTTGGTAGATAAGTCACTTGTGGTCAACCCTGGCGCTGATTAGATTTTGGTACGAATCGGAAAAGAACAAACAACCTGCCTTTTTTTTTCGAAAATGGCCCGCAAAAATTTCATGTATCCACACTAGCTAAAATACTAATTGACCCAATTTCACAAAAATTGGTAGATAAGTTACTTGTGGGATACTCTGGAGTTGATTAGATTTTGGTACAATTCGGAGAACAACAACCCGCCTTTTTTTACGAAATGGCCCGCAAAAATCGCCATAATCGAAAAAAAAAGACTATATATGCTCTATATCAAATGAATTTTTGTTTTATACGCAATTTTTGATGAGAATAAAGAATATAACACACTCCATTATACTTTAGGACTAACCGTTCTCAAGATATTTGAGATTTCTTGCATTTTTGTTACGCCGATTTCGGGAAAATGTCCAATTACCAAAGTGAAATAAAATTAATTAAAATAAAGAGAGCGTTAATATAAGTCTGCAGGGAAAGTCATGTGCTGCCCACATCAGATTTTTTTATTTTTGCATTGTGGTGACATTTAAAAAATTGTTTGACTTTAATCTTTGCTTGCTTACTTCGTAATATTTAGTATTATTTAAAAGCGGCTCGTAGTCATAAGGAAACAACGAACGGCATTCGAAAATTGATTGATTTTCATCTTAGTAGTGGTAAATCAGTTTGTAATATCGCTAAATTAATAAATTTATCCCATTCTACGGTGCAGTATGTGATAAAACGCTTTAAAGAAGAAAATCGGGTTGAAAACAAGGTAAGAAAAGGTCGTCTGACATAGTTAACCCAAAATGATCAGAGATTTGTAATTAGAAAATTTGTGGAAATTTCACGTTTGAGTGATATAAAAATTTCTACAGAATTTTCTGAAAAATTTTCTACTTTAATTTCACCTGAAACTGTTCGACGAGATCTTAGATTAGTTGGATTATATGGGAGCGTATAATTGTATGGAGAAGAAAAAATGAGGAACTTATCCCATGAACTTAGTTGGAACAGTAAAACATGGAGGTGGATATGTCCTAGTTTAGGGGGGCATGTCAGAAACAGGACTAGGTAATTTGGCATTTATTGATGGCATAATTAATCATGCTTTTTATTTAAATATTTTAATAGACCATTTAAAATTATCAGCCCAAAATTTGGGAACAACTTTGTGTTTTATCAAGATAACAATCCTAAGTACACGGCTGGCTCTCAATGTTCGCCTCTGGTGTCTCCATAATTGTCCACAAGTTCTGAAAACACCACCTCAGTCTCCGGATTTAAACCCAATAGAACACATTTGGAGAGAACTGGAGATTAGAGTACGAAGACACGACATTAAAATGAAAAGCGAACTAAAAACAGTAATGATCGAAGAATGGAGGAACATTGATGCAGACTAGTAAACTCGACTAGTAGACAAAAAAACTAGTAAACTCTATTCACAGGCGTTTAAAAGCTGTTGTGGATGCTAGACGATATCCTACTAAGTACTAATTTACCGAAATATTACAATATACAATACTGTATGTAGAGATTTTTTTTTTAAATTGTAAGAAGACTTTTGTGACTTAATGTTTGGTTACTTTTTGATTATTAATTTTTCAAAAAAAAGTTTTACTATGTTTTTAAAATATTTACATAGTACATAGTATTTTACATAGTAAAACTTTTTTTTGAAATATTTTATGTAGTTTTGTTAAGATCAAGTTATAGATATTATTAAAAAATTCCCATTCTGAAATATTAATTTTTATTAATAGATAGAGCAGAATTTCATTGAAATTCATAAGTGTAAGAACACTTTTGGGAGCCACTGTATTTCAATGGATCAATAGCATTTAATACTTTTTATATAGTAACAATACACAAAAAAAATCGAATTACCTTAAGCCGATTGGGCTAAGCTTTCAGACAAAACACAGAGGTTGATTTAAAAGCTGTGAAAGTAATATTTTCTTTAAAACAAAGAACCTCTCCCAATAGAATAGTTCGCCTAACGATGAAACAGTAAAAATCAAACCAATTAACGATTTCTTTGCTCGCTCTTAAGTGGTAGTTCGATGGTTTTTCGTTAATCGCCGTCAGATTATTCACACATTGTGATAGTTATCTCTGTCTTCTCCTTTGGGTGAACACAGATTCCGGTCGTGATTGAAAAATTTATTCTTTTTCTTTGCTTTTTATCGTTTTCTGTTTCTTTTGTGACTCCCTTGTGAATTTTTAACACCTTCTTTAGTACTTCCATTTTGAAATATAAAGTATTTAGAGTGTAAGGCTACACTCAACTTTCTAATTGATTCATACTCCTGATTGTTCAAGTCCAGTTATCAACAAATTGCAAAAGTAATTATTTTTAAATTTTCTTCTTCACAATTATTTCTTATTATTATTACACTGTTTTATTTAGGTTGTATTCTCTGTCTGGGAAAAATATTGAAATCAATTTTTAATCCACTGCGACCGAGGTGATTTTTTTTTTAATTTTATACACATATTTACGGTAACAAAACAATATCTCATAAAATTTTAATTGATTTCCTACCTGGACCTGCCTCCCACCCCTTGAATTCATGCCCGAAATCGAAATGTCCCGTAAAAATCTCATTGTTGTAAGAGAGTTAAATAAGATTCCAATATTCCAATATTCAGCTCTCTCTTTCTTTCTCTTTCTCTCTCTCTCTATATATATATATTCTTTCTCTCTATATATATTTCTCTATATATATATCTCTATATATATTTCTCTATATATACTTCTCTCTCTCTATATATATATATGTGTGTGTGTGTGTGTGTGTGTGTGTGTGTGTATGTGTGTGTGTGTATGTAACACATTTAACACTTTGTACTTCTCATGGCATGAATCTATGTTTTTACATATAAAGTACCTCTTATAAATTTATCATAAAAAGGTTTGATTTTATATCTGAGGAAGAATTTATTACAAAATTACTTTTTTAGACCACTTTATACTTTTTCGAAAGATATTGCTGTTCGTCAAATACTGATCTGCACGATCGACTCGTGTTTGCTGTATTCTATTAATCACGTAGGTTTAACTATATCATCCGTAGAATTTCTCTTTCGCTTTGCAGTTGATTCCATAGAGGCATCATGAATAGTTGATATCATACGCACTAACCTTTTATCTTTCCATGAGATAAGAACAATCCGTACACCCCTTTCTGAAGATTCCTTGACTTTTCTATTAGTACCTTTGGCAAACCACGGTTCTCCCGTATGGTATCACAGACAAGTGTTTTCTTTTCTAATAATATTTCAGCTGCAGAAAAGCTGTTGTAATTTAAGTATTGTAATTTAAGTATTGTGATTTAAGTATGTAATTTAAGTATTTCTTTATATCAAAGTGGTGAACACAATGAACAAAACTTTTGCAATATTCTATATTGTCCTGGGTTTCATAAATTGAAATAGCTAATGCAAGTGCAAACACGTATTAAGGCGTGACCTGTCAACAACGTTTGTTCATGAAAACACGAGTTAACTCATAACCGGTCAACAACGTTTGAGCATGAAAACACGAGTTAACTAGTGACCGGTCAAAAATGTGTTAAATTGCACTAAAAAATGTAAAATAATTTTTAGCTGTCATAACATTCTTGATTATATGTGACTAAAAATAAAATCGTGAGGCTCCCATAAAAGAATTGCATTTGGACATTAATAGAATTGTAAGAAACAATAGAGGTGATAACATAAACAATGACATTATATAAAAATTATTACATTCAATTCATTTAAATTTTTCTTTGACAATTTTTATTTAAAAGCGCTTTTGAACCTTCTACACAATTATTTAGCTATGAAAAAGGTAAAAGTACCTGCATTATGTAGAGAAAGTCATAGTGCCAACCATGCGCAATTTTATTTAACCGACAACAGCAAACCTTATTTACAGGAAGTTATAAGAAAACGCTGAATTTTCTTATCGCTTCATAATAAGATCTACATTTCTTAATCTATGTGGAAGGTCATCTACTGGATACTTGAAAACGTTTAAGAACATTCAAAACTTTTGAAATTCATTTTCTTATAACTTTGACATTTAAAACAAACTAAATGTAACAATACTTCTACTGATTTCTTTCTGCATCTGAAATTGGATGTTCAGCGATCGAAAAATGGATGCTACTGTCGCCGTTTCGCCCAAAGTGCATATTTAGGCAGGAGTTATGCTTCCATGGATAAAAGAGGAAAACGATATTGTTTTTCTTGAATGAAAATATGACAACTACATGAAAGAATTGTTTCGTTTCTCGTGGAGCCACATCAATACACTAGCGTCACCTGTTGACGAAAATGTGAATTGTTAAAATTTCTCCTTCGTGTAAAACAATTTGATACGAAATTAGAGCCATCTATTGACGAAAATCTGAAATATTATAATTATCTTACTAGAGAAGATCTTGGTCCGTGCTTTTGTATCATCTGTAGCGGAAAATCCAAGCTTCCGACAACCGCAAAAGAACTTCCGATACGGCATACCTCGTCGAATTTTGTTTTTTAATTTAAATTAGTTTAAAAGAAATGATTTTTTTTAAATCGAATATAATACATTTTCCGCCTTTCGTGTCAAATTATTTTATTATATCTTTCCCATCGCAGAGAAGGTGCATTTGTCAAGACAAAATTCTGTGATTAAATCACAGATGCTTTGTCTTGAAAAAAAAACACTAAATGCCTTTAGTTTATGCGTTTTCTAACTTAGCGAATTTAAAAGACTTCGTCTTCATTTTTTACTTTCCCTATGTACAAAATGTATCGGGAAAGTATTGTGATAAGGACGAAAATTCAAATTCAAGTTTTCGGCGGAAAGGCATGTTTAAAGCGTCCCTGAACTCAAGTGCGGGTAATATTTCTTAGCGTATTTCTCAACAGATTGATGAAAATATCGTTAAAATTGCAAAAATGACGCGAAGTTAACGAAAACGATACCACGTTAATGAATTAATTATCAAAATATGGACCATACTTATTGCGGATGCATTCAATATTGATAATTATCAATTTAGAATTGCTTGAAATATAAATTAATTGGGTACGTCGAAATACTTTTACATGTTATCATCCGGAAAAGCGCCACCTTCAACATTATTCAACATTACAATTCTGCATTAATAACATTGTGTCGTGTCCCGGAACTTATACATCATTTTTTTACTATGAAAAAAGTAAATTCATAGCATTATATAAGAAAACTATTAATGCCCACTTCAGATTTCTTTAATTTGGTGTTATATTATCATTATGAGTATTGTGGTAAAATTTCACATAAATTGGATGAATGAATTTTCTTTTATTTCAATTTTCGTTTTCAAAAAATTCACTAAGGTAGCAATTTTTTTTATTTTACTTCAGGGGAAAAGTAACTTATTTTATTACTTTCCTTATATACATAATGTATAAAGAATGTATTGTGATGGGGTCGAAAATTCGAATTCGAGTTTTCGACGGGAGAGCACGTTTCAAGCATCCCTGATCACAAATCGAACATTTTTGAAGTGATGTCTGTGTGTGTGTATGCGTGTGTTAAAGTGTGTGTGTGTGTGTGTGTGTGTGTGTGTGTCAGTGAGTCTGTGGAGACGATATCTCACGAACGAATAGAGCAACTCGAATGAAATTGGTACAAAAATTACAATCCGTGAATACTGGAAGCCTATTGCTTTAAAACACAATCGGATGTTCAGAACCCCCCTCTAAATTTTCGAGTGAAATTTTGAAAAAATTTCAAAAAATCAAAACCTTTAATAAAGTTACGCAAATAGACATTTCTTATGTAATTTTTCTTTAGAAAACGATTGGCATAAACTTTAGAACGCTAGCATGAACCGTTCTCGAGATATTGCCCATTTTTCAAATAAATTTATCAAGCAATCCCATGAATTAAAAAATATATATTAACTGTTGAGAAACATGCTCACTTTTCATATGTAATATCATGCGATAAATTTGGTGACATCTTTGTCGAGAATCTAGCTCGTTCCATTCATGAGAAAATATATTTTGATTAATTCTTTTGTATTTGAACTCCAATAGTCATTTATCTGAAAATAAGAATAACTTATTTCTCAGTCCATAACGCTTGGCGAGATTTTGGTGATTTATTTGGTGAAATATCGTCAACTTGGCGACTTTTTTAAATGTTGCCAAATTAACAAAAATCTCGCCAAATGGATAAAAATGATGCTAAATCAATGAAAATGACGACTAACTGTCGAAAATTCAATATCTTGGAAAGAATATAAGTATCTACTACAAGAAAAACCTATTTTTTTTTACTGTAAAAGTAGTAAATTCATTGCATTATATAAGGAAAGTTATATGTTGCCCACATCAGATTTTTTTTGGGCTTTCAGGTATTGTCATTGTGTCGATCTGCCAACAATCGGCTATCGAGCTTTTATTTAGGGGGTATCAAAAAAGTTTATTCAGGGGACGTATTACGATGGCATTGTATAATTGGTATGGTTGCTGGTTGCAAGTGGAAAAATTGCATCGCGGGAATGAGTTTACTTCAAATCTGTCAATTTGAAAATTGAGTTGTGTTATCTTTATCTGCATTATTTAAGTAGCGGGTGCTTATTTATGACGCAGGCAATGCCGATTAATTTATTTTAGTGTAAAGGAACTTGCTTTCCGTTCCTTTACACATCCGGCAGCCAGGGCCAACGGCCGTACCGTGCTGAAAACACCGGTTCTCGTTAGATCACCGAAGTGAAGCAGCATCGGGCGCGGTTAGTACTTGGTGGGTGACCACCTCGGAACGCCGCGTGCTGTTGGCCATCTCGGGTGCGGTATCCCCGTGGTTTGCGCGCTAGATTTGCACGCTGCCACAAATGCCGCCGTGTTCATGCGGAGTACGATCACGTTAAACATGTGGGTCCGTAAGTCCTTCCGAGAGGTTGGTGGTAGGGGAAGGAGGGTACGGTCCCTGTGGATGCCTCCCCCACTGGGTTCCGGTCTAAATTGGGTGGCACTTCCCGGCCGTCCATACAGTTACCTTACACCTTTCTGGTAGGTCGGACGGTCTGGGTCTCAACACATCCGGCAGCCGTCGAGATAGAAAACCGCCCCTTTTAAATCCCCATTTTAAAAATTCATTTAAAATTCAGACATAGAGTAATTAAGCAATATCTTAGAATGCAAAGATTTTTCTTCCTCTCAGAAATTAGACTCGGGTGAATCTTCAATTCTATGATGCGTAAAAGTAAAAATGAAATTGTATACATTACGCACGGTTCCATGAATTTAAAAAAAATGTTTAAAACATAAAGGAATTATCTCATGGATTCGGTTTAAAGCTCACTAGAAAAAAACTGTTCTTTAATCCTTCAGACGGTGTCAAGATATAAACACTGGGATAATATTTTCAATCGATACTCGTTTGTGTGAAAACGCTTAAAATTAAGCCTAAACATAAAAAACTAAAAAAATTAGTTCGAATTTTAAACAAAAAATCGCTCCCGAGTGTCTTGGGATCTGACTCGAAGTATCACTGCACCGAATTTCGCAGCTGTGGGTCGCTAAATTTTTTATTACGCGACCAACAGACAGATAAGCAGACATTTCCTTTTATTATGTTAGATGAATATATGAGAAAGTGGAGAGGAGCTACATCAACTCCAGATGTTTGTATATGAGATTATTTTTGAAGATTTACTACTCCTTCCTTTAACATTTAACATCATATCTTATCAATAGAAATGCTGCATCGAGGCAAATCTATCGCTCCCGTTTTAGTTTCATATCCCAGATTTCGTCTTCAGTCTATCGGAAAATTTATGCTAACATCGCCATCGGAGCTGGTGTATATTTAAGCAGGTTCTTAGTTTCCATGGCCAGATATCTGATGCCAGAATCAATGAAGAAAAAATAGAACGAAATCGATATTGATTTTGCTGAATGAAATAGTAACATACGAGAGGAGAGAATATCATTCTTATAGATCAACTTCAGCACACTACTGCCATCTGTCGGCGAAGATCTAAAATATTTGAATTTGCATTCCATGCAAAAATATTTGATTTTACATTCAGTTTTGTTTCAGATTTGTTGAAAAATACTTTGTATGATATGATCAATGAACACTGCTGTTATTGAGGCCCCTATATATATATATATATATATATATATATATATATATATATATATATATATATATATATATATGTGTGTGTGTGTGTGCAATATATATACCCGCCATAGCTCGCGTTTTAAAATATGTGTAAATTTTAGTGGTAGATATTCTACATAATACTTTGCTTTGAAACATCCTATTCAAATATTTAATTTATTTCCTCTAAGAAGTATAAGAATCTATGTTCTCGCTATACAAGATTATCTGCACAAGCAAATCTGAAAGAAAAAACATCCTGGTTCCATGTGTAGTTCGCAAAAATTTTAAAAATATACAAGTTTGTCAAAGGTATACCCGTAACATTTTTATCCTGCTTCAATAATCGATTAAACGAAATAGAAAATATGTGAAAAATAATTGCTGAAATAAAAACATATGAATAAAGATTGTTACAGTTGATTAGAAAGCCGTAGAGAAGAAGTGGGGTACATTTGACAGTGGGGCATATACGACCAATTATCCAAACACTGTATCTGCCAAACCATTACTTAAATTTTGGCGCCAAAGTGTATTTCAGTAGTAAGGTTGATGCCAAGGTTTTTGTAATCTATATAATAAACTTATCTAGTATAACCTGTAGAATTTTAGATGGCGCGATAGGTATAACAACGTATTGAAAGGGAGCAGTAGCGAAACGTCAAAGGAGAAAAGTAAATAGTGTCTACCACGAATTACCAAAAATTCACGAGCAAGTAACTTTAATTTTAATTATATTATTCGAAATAAATTTATGAAATGTTTTCTGTATAAATAAATAAAAAGAAATATAAACAAACTTTTGATCCTACTTTCGTCTGATCCTCTTAAGACCGGTGTAGATTGTGCAGGAGAGACTTATTTCTAAATGTGTACACGGAAGGAGCTGTTGCATTGGAGAAACTCAAAATGAATACAAGGGCACCTTCTATCAGTTAATTGCCGTAACCCCCGTAGAAATGCCAAAGCTGAGAGATTGTGTTGTCTTTTAATCATTTCGTTTCCGCAAATATAGTGATTATCGTCTGTAGCAATTTTGTTTCAGAGACTCGTTAAATTATAGGGATTTTGACATTTTATATATACTATCCGCCACAGAAAATCCAGCACCGTGAAAGAGCGAATAGCGTGTGATGATAAAGGACACACAGACAGAGATGGCATATATAAATAAGGGGTGTTAATTCCAGAATGATAATGCAATAAAGTAATGGCATAGACAGAGTGATCAGTAGACAGTAGAACCACATCTTGCGGCGATACAAGCAGTAACCCTTCGGGAAACATATGCAATGAGCGTGAGGATAGTTTTCTGAGGGATGGATGAACATATGCCGTCAACCATCCTCCACATGTCGTCCTCTGTTTGAAGCAGGGTGCAGAGCAGTCAAATGCCGGTCAATCACGTCCCATACATACTCAATGGGTGAGAGATCTGGAAGCAGCGGAGGCCAAATAAGCACGTGAGTACCTTGCACGGCTTGTCTGCTGATGGTTGCCGTATAAGGTCGCGCGTTATCTTGCTGGGAAACAGTATTTCACAACCGCTGAAAGTAGGGCATTGCAATCGGCCACAGCACCTCATCCACAAATCGTCGTGCCGCCATTGTGCCTCTGATACAAACCAGAGGTGACCGGCTATCGAAGCCGATTGCATCCCAGCCCATGATGACGCGTTGAAAACGTCGCCTCCAGACTCTCACACGGCGACTGTCATTCGACAAACAGAACCGAGACTCGTCTCTGAACACTACCCTTTCCCATTCAGTCGTCCAAGAGGCTTGGGCCCTACACCATTGCAATCTCTCACGTCGGTGTCTTGTCGTCAATGGCAATCTTCGTATAGGACGGTTTGAGTGCAAACATCTTTCGGCCAATCATCGAGAAACTGTTCTCGCTGATATTGAAACATCCAATGTTCCCTTCAAATTTTGGATAATGTCGACAGTCGTCGTTTATGGGGGGGCACTATCGCATGCCTTCGAATGCGTCGATCAACACGTGGTGATATAAGCATGGATGGACTTTACCACTGTGACGATTCGCCTGCCCTTCTTCAATCCATCTTCTCCAAAATCTTTGCACAGTGGACGCATCTACGCATGTTTCAGCGGCGAAACGCCGGTACTACCTGAAATGTTTTTATGTCGGGTAGTGTACGTTTAGAATTTTTCTATGTGAATCATAAATTAAACTGTTAACAATTGAAAAAGTAAAGGTTAGCGAATAGTATATTTATTACTTTCCTTGTATACATATTATAATGTATAAGGAAATTATTGTGACGTGGTCGAAAACTCGAATTCAAGTTTTCGACGGGAGAGCACGTTTCAATCATCCCTGAACACGAATCAAACGTTTTTGAGGTGATGTCTGTGAGAGTGTGAGTGGGTGTGAAAGTATGTGTGTCCGTGAGTCTGTGGAGACGATGTCTCACGAACGAATGGAGAGATGTAAACGAAATACAATACAAAAATTACAATCTGTGAACACTGAAACGCTTTATTTTTAAACGCAATCGAATTTTCGGAACACCCCCTAAATTTTTTAATGAAATTTTGAAAAAATCATCAGAAAATCAAAATCTTCAATAAAGCTACATAAATAATTATTTCTAATGTAAGTTTTTATTGTAAAACGATTGACTCAGAAATCAGAACGCTAGTATGAACAGCTCTCGAGATTTTACACATTTTTTAAATACATTTATAAAACAATCACGTAAAATTGAAAAAAATTAACTATTGCAAAATATTTCCTCTTTTCACATGTAATATTATGCGATACATTTGTTACCATCATTTTCGTGGATCTAGCACATTCCATTCACGAGAGAAGATACTTCAGGCACATTTTTTTTATTTGGACGCCAATAGTCATTTGCCTACTATAAAAATAAACTATTTCTCGTCCATAATGCCTGACGAAATGTCAGCAACAAATTTGTCGAATATTGCCAACTTGACGACTTTTTTCAAATGTTGCAAATTGACGGAAATATCGCCAAATTGGTAAAAATGACGCTAAATCAATGAAAAAGACGACTAAGTGATGAAAATTCAATATCTTGGAAAGAACATAAGAATCAACTACTATAAGAATAACCCATTTCTCCGTCCGTCCATCCATCTGTCCGCCAGTAACGCTGGCGAAAATTTTGGCAGGATGTCGCCGACTTGGAGACTCTTTAGTTGTAGCCAAAATGAAGGAAATGTCGCCAAATTAGTCAAAATATCGCCAAATTGATGAAAATGACGCCAAATGGAGGATAATGATTTGCAAATTTTGAATTCCGTCATATGAGGGACTTTTAGCATATAAGAAATGCTCTTTTCTCCATTTATCTGTAACACTTGGCGAATAATCTAGCAGGATATCGCCATCTTGGGCTATTTCGCGAATATTTGGCGATATTTCATGATATTATTTGGCGATATTTCATGATTGGCAAAAATATCGTCAAAATTAATAAAAATAACGCCTAATTGATGCATTAATTATTCAAATATTTTGATATATAGACTATATTGCTTATTGAGAATGCTATCAATATTAGTAATTGTTAATTTAGAGTTGCACGAAATATAAGTTAGTTGGGTAATTTGAAATAGTATTACATGTAGTCTTCCGGAAAATCCCCAAATGTACAAATCAACACTAAAAACACTGTTCCGTGGATCTTGTCATCATTTTTTCACTGTGAAAAAAGTAAATAAATTTCGTTATACAGGGTGATTCAAAAAAGATGGGCCAAACTTTACTATACACACCAAACAAAGCATTTATCCTCATAGTTTCACGAGTCGGAAATGAAACGTTAAGACGTTACAGGGCGCTTATTCGTTGGGAAGCGGCTGCTCCGCAAATTTAAAAGCGTCATTCTGGTTGTTATTTTCTGGCTGTAGAAGAAAACCAAGTATGCAGATTCCATCTGGGGAAGAAGAAGAACCCTTATGCAAATTTTCGTAACACCAAATGTACGACCTTATCGCTTGCAGCAGTTATTCGCAGCTCCAACTTTTGAGACGATGGAGGAATTTACAAATAAGGAAAAAGTGGATATGCATTTCATCTATAAATTCGAACGCTTGCATCAGCAGCTCTATTAATCGGGATCCTTTCTCGCTATCAGGTCTGATTCGGGTCTTGCAAAGAGTGCTAGAACGTCAAGTGGCGATTCTAGATACAGTAGAAGTTCGGCCAGACACAAGCACAAGAGCAGTGGAGCATACTCTTGGTGTGCCACAATCCACGGTATGGCGGGTTCTGCATGGGGAACAGTTAAACCGTTATACCCATACCATCTCCAGCGAATCCAAGCAATAACTGTAGCGGATTATCCTCGTCGTGTGGAGTTCGCTCGTTGATTCCTGGAACAGAGTACGGTGCAGCCAGATTTTCCGGCGACTGTGCATTTCAAGCATGAAGTCTCCTTCCCAGGTGATGGCACCTTTAACATCCACAATGAACATGTGTAGGCGAGTGTAAACCCGCATTCAACATATCCACATGCGCATCAGCGACGATTCTCCGTCAATGTGTGGGCAGAAATCATCCGTGACCGCCTAATAGAGGGACGTATCTTATGCGGGAACGACTTGATGGGAGAATGTACCGTATTTTCCTGCAGGAGGTCTTACCGGAATTGTAGGATTGAACTGGAGGATGTTCCAACAGACAGCCGGCGACGTATGTAATTCCTGCACGATGAAGCACCAGCCCATTTTGGGAGAGAGGTAAGGAACTATCTGGACGTCACTTTTCCGGGCCGATGATTTAGACTAGGTGCTCCCATGGCGTGGCCCCTACGATCGCTCGATCTGTCGTTACTTGACTTCTTTTTATGGGGATATCTCAAGAGTCTCATCTATAACACCCCCCTTGAATCTGAAGAGGATCTCGTCACCAGAATTTCAGCCGCTGCTATCGAAGCGCGCGATATATCTGGTCTGTTCGAGAGATTTCGTCAATCCCTCCATCGCCGGTGTGAGACGTACATTCAGGTTGGCGGTCACTCTTTTGAGCTATTACTGCAATTATTGTTTATTGAATGTCATTTTATAATTTTTAAGTCATTCTTATGCTTTTGCCTCACCTCATCGGTTTCACCATTAAGCGCCCACTAGCGCCTTTACGTTTCATTTCCGACCTGGTAAACTATGACTAAAAATACTTGGTTTGATGTGTGCTACGACCTCGTAAAGTTTGACCCATCTTTTTTTTTTATCACCCTGAAAGTCATATGCAGACCACATCATATTTTTTTCTTGTTTTTCTTGACTTTTAAAGTTCTGAATAATGTTTAATTATTGAGTAATGTTTAACATATCATTGAGTAATGTTTAACATATCATTGAGTAATGTTTAACATATCATTGAGTAATGTTTAATCATTAAGTAATGTTTAACATATCATTGAGTAATGTTTAATCATTAAGTAATATTTAACATACCATTAAGTAATGTTTAACATAAGAACTCCAGTATTTGAACGTAGAATAAGCAATGTAAATTCAGTGATCAATTATATATTTATAGAGCATAAATAATATTATTTTTGCATTTAAAGGTTAAAACAGTAATTACTTCAAATTTTTTAAACCGGTGAATACCGAACAAGGCAAGAAAAGGTGCAATTATGATTAAAAACCCTTCAGTGGGAATTTATAAATGAGATGGCCTGACACGTGACCACAGAAAAAGTAACATTATGTATAAACATCAGAACTAATAATTACAATCATTTTAAAATACAAGTTATCAAGGCCAATCAAATCCAAATTTTGAAACCACTATTTCAACACATCAAATTAGCAATAACAGTTTAAAATTCCTCCAGCCCATCACACACGAGGTACAGTCAAGATCAAAGAGAAGAATTGCAAAAAAAAAAAAAGCACACATTTATAATATAAATTAACTAGAGTGTGGTTCAACTCGACTTTCTCATACCAGAATTCATGTTTTTCAAATTTTATAAGAAAAAATTTGAAAATTCGGTATCGTAAGTCCAAATGAGTACAACTTTCTGTATAGTGTGTTACCATTCACTTTAAAGGACTTT
This sequence comes from Amaurobius ferox, assembly GCA_951213105.1. Classification (NCBI taxonomy): domain Eukaryota; kingdom Metazoa; phylum Arthropoda; class Arachnida; order Araneae; family Amaurobiidae; genus Amaurobius; species Amaurobius ferox. Next base: position 29,199,749 of record OX578140.1, read on the forward strand.
AAAAAATATTTCGATTGATACCACATTTGACAATATAATCCCCATGGGGGTAACTTGCCCCCCAAGGGGGACTAATCATGTCATAAACAAAACAAAATTTGTATCGTGGCTGTTTTTCACAACAGTGATTGAAGCTAGTGATCACTGCGCCACAAATAAACCCTTTTATGCATGATGATTATGTCAAATTTTGTCCTATGCTGCCATGTTAACGAAATATAAAATTTCGAATAAAATTCAAAGTTTTTGCTCAAATTAAAAAAAATTCCATCTAGTTCTAGATTTTTTGATAATGAAGCCGGATATAAAGTTTGGTGAAAATCCATTAATATATGTCCCTGCTATTATGTACAGAAGAAATCGACCATAGACATCAGACAGTCAAACTGACATCAGACTGACTGACAAACAGACAGGCGGACATCACTCCAAAAGTAGTCAAAACGTGTTCAGAAGGTCCTAAAACATATATTGGCATCAAAATCTCGAAATCGAAAATTCTGGTCGAAAACAATACTTTCTCAATACTACGTAGGAACAGGTAACACAGTAAAAGCCACAAATTATCTTCGATCTTCAGTTATCTGTGTTATAAATGAGGTTACTCACTAGCATTATTTCTTTCTTTCGACCTAGATCGTCAAATCTGCCTGAAGATGTAGGGTTTATATTTGAACAGCGTGGTGAGTGCCACCCAATATATACAGAAACCCAGCAGAGGCCACTTCCACCGGGACCGTACCCTCCTTCCCCTGCCACCAACCTCTCGGAGGACTTTCAGATCCACAGATTCAATATGTCCGTACTCCACGTAGACACAGAAATAGATTTGGGAAGCGCCGGGAATCGAACGCGGGTCCTCCGAGTGTAATCCCGTGCTCTAACCACTCGACTATCCGGCACTTACGCCGCAGACGGATGGGGTTGGGGAGTTGCAGACAGAATGTGCAGGATTTCAGAAAAAAAGCACTGGTTGAAACATGTAGATCTGCATATCCCGCCTTCAACGATAGGTTGAGAAAAACGAAGAACTGCTCTATCCTCAATGTGATAAAATTAAATTGTTCCTTTTGTATTTTTCTTGTTTCTTCTAATAACTGGCGCCCCTACAAACACTCTTAACATAGAACCCCTACAAACACTCTTAACAAAGCACCCCTACAAACATTCTTAACATAGAGCCCCTACAAACACTCTTAACATAGAGCCCCTACAAACACTCTTAACATAGAACCCCTACAAACACTCTTAACAAAGCACCCCTACAAACACTCTTAACATAGAGCCCCTACAAACACTCTTAACATAGAACCCCTACAAACACTCTTAACAAAGCACCCCTACAAACACTCTTAACATGGAGCCCCTACAAACACTCTTAACATAGAACCCCTACAAACACTCTTAACAAAGCACCCCTACAAACACTCTTAACATAGAGCCCCTACAAACACTCTTGTGCTATTCCGTAGTCGTGAATCCGTAGCTCCGCCACTGCTTACATTTAAAACTCTGAATGCAAAACGATTTAATTTTCTTTTATAAAGCATGCATATTCGTCTTTTAGAACGAAATATGTAGCAGATTTTTGAATAGCAGAATGCTCTGAAAATTATTAATATTTATTTAATGCTATACAATTTTTAGATATATTTATTCGAAAAATGTGCAATATCTCGAGAACGGTTTAACGGGTGTCATTTTTTATAATAAATTACGTATAAAAAATAAATGACTTTTGTTAAAAATATAATTGTCTGAATTTGATCTGAATCTTTGCCTGAATCTTCTGAATTCGTAGGATTTTTAAAAACGTTGTTCAAAATGCTTGGGATATATATTCTACATATTCGACATCCTTTGTAATCGTAGGAATTCAAGTAATCACAGATTGTGATAAGCGTAACAAATTTCATTCAACTTGCTCACTTACTTAAGCACTCAGACCCACACAATGTCATCCTAAAACGCACGCACACATATCACATCAAAATTGTTTGATTCAAGTTCAGAGATGCTCAAAACGTGTAAAGCCGATTCTGGAATTTCCATCCCATCACAAATCTTTCTCCATATGTTATACTATAAAAGGATATGAATTTAATGAAAAAAAAATCTGATGTGGACAACACATGACTTTCCTTATATAATGCAATGAATTTACTACTTTTACAGTTTAAAAAAATGTTATCCTTATAGTAGATACTTATATTCTATCCAAGATATTGAATTTTCTTCAATTAGTCGTCATTTTCATTGATTTAGCGTCATTTTTATTCATTTGGTGAGATTTTTGTCATTGTGGCAACAATTAAAAATGTCGCCAAGTTGGCGACATTCCGCCAAATTCGTCGCCAAAATCTCGCCAAGCGTTATGGATGGAGAAATAAGTTTTTCTTACAGTAGATAAATGACTATTGGCGTTCAAATACAAAAATATTACTCAAAGTATCTTTTTTCATGAATGGAACGAGCTAGATCCACGAGAATGATGTCACCCAATTTATCGCATGGTATTACATATGAAAAGTAAACATGTTTCTCAATAGGAAATATTTTTTTTATTTTATATGACTTTTTGATAATTTTTTTGAAAAATATGCAATATCTCGAGAACGGTTCATGTTAGCGTTCTAAAGTTTATGCCAATCGTTTTCTAATGAAAAATTACATAAGAAATGTCTATTTCCGTAACTTTATTAGCGGTTTTTATTTTTTAACGATTTTTTCAAAATTGTACTCGAAAATTTAGGGGGGTTCTGAACATTCGATTGCATATAAAAACAATACGCTTCCAGTGTTTACGGATTGTGATTTTTATACCAAATTTCGTTCGCATCGGTCCATTCGTTCGTCAGTTATCGTCTCCACAGACTCACTGACACACACACACACAGACAGACAGACATCACTTCAAAAATGTTTGATTCGTGATCAGGGAATCTTGAAACGTGCTCTCCCGTCGAAAACTCGAATTCGAATTTTCGACCCCGTCACTAAACATTCCTTATACATTATGTATATAAGGAAAGTAATTATAAAATACAAAAGTAGGGTAAATCTCATTATATGTCGTATCCATTTAAATGTGTTTATCTCCAAATTAGCAATAAGATTAAAAATCTGATGTGGGCAGCACATGACTTTCCTTAAATAATGCAATGAATCAACTACTTTTAGAGTAGAAAAAATAAATTATTTTTCAGTAGATATTTATAGTCTTTCAACGATATTGAATTTTCGTCAATGAGTCGTCCTTTTCATTAAGTTTTTTTTATCCATTTGGTGAGTTTTTCGTTAATTTAGCAACATTTAAAAAAGTCGCCAAGTTGGCGACATTCCACCAAATTCTTCGCCAAAATCTCGCCAAGCGTTATGGATGGAGAAATAATTTATTCTTACAGCAGATAAATGACTAATGGCGATCAAATACAAAAGTAAGTATTACTCAAATTATATTTTTTCATGAATGGAACGAGCTAGATCCACGAGAATGATGTCACCCAATTTATCGCATGGTATTACATATGAAAAGTGAACATGTTTCTCAATAAGAAATATTTTGTTTTTCTTTTATGATTTTTTGATAATTTTTTTGAAAAATGTGCAATATCTCGAGAAAGTTTCATGTTAGCGTTCTAAAATTTATGTCAATCTTTTTCTAATAAAAAATTGCATAAGAAATGTCTATTTGTGTAACTTTATTGGAGGTTTTTATTTTTTGACGATTTTTTCAAAATTTCACTCGAAAATTTAGGGGGATTCTGAACATTCGATTACGTATAGAAACAATAGGCTTCCAGTGTTTACAGACTGTAATTTTTGTACCAAATTTCGTTCGAATCGGTCCATTCGTTCGTCAGTATATCGTCTCCACAGACTCACTGACACACACACACACACACAGACATCACTTCAAAAATGTTCGATTCGTGATCAGGGATGCTTGAAACGTTCTCTCCCGTCGAAAACTTGAATTCGAATTTTCGACTCCGTCACAATACTTTCCTTGTGCATTATTGTATATAAGGAAAGTAATAAACGAATATTGTACCCTTAATTTCACCAATCCGGTTATTGATCATCTGAAGATTAATAATATTGTAAATGTAGTATCCAATTTCTTTCAAGTCAAACATGTAAATCCCAAAATTGCATTTAAATATGATAAACCGCTAGAAAGTTACATATTTCAATTACAATCAAATAGCCAAATCAATAGATATTAATAAAAATTATGAATTCGTTAAAATGTCTCTCTGACACTGTCAATTAGATAAATACAAAGATTATATTTATTTACACCAAGAACATATTATAACGGGAAATCTAAATATTATTAATTATGATACACTGAGATCACTTATATTATTGGGCACTAAATACCGTTTACCTACTAAATTTAGGCATGAATTAATTTTTAAGGAATTAATATTTGACTTAAATGAGTTTATTTATAAAATCAGCTATAAATATCAAATTCCTGTAGAAGTCTTTAAACCCTGGAGAGTCATATTAGAGCAATTCTTATGCTTAATCACTATATAAATATTCAGAAAATTAATAAATCATATAAACTTAATTAAAAAGGATATTAAAGAAACTCAAAAAGATTTTGTTATTACTTATGTCAATAAGGCTAGTAGTAACTATTCTATCATCTGTAAATATTATTATATCAGTACCCTCCAGTCACTCATTCTTAATAATTCTAATTATAATTTACATAATACTAACCATTAAAATCTTATCTAATAGAATCTTATGAAAATTTGAGCAAATCTATCTTTATAATAGTAGTAATAATATTCCATATCTAGTTTTGGTACACAAGTTTCTTAAATCCGCTGTTGCTTTTCGAACTATTACTGTTGGGCATAATTCTTACCTTACTGATGCTGGTAACTTATTCCAAAAAATTTTAACTGAAATCTCTTTGTCACATGACATCCTTAATTATAGTCATATTGTAAAAAACAGTTTTGAGTTAGTTAAGAAATTAAAAACTCTAACTGATATCCATAGTATTCATACCTTTCATTTTAAGGATTTGTTCAATAATATTGATATAGATGATTTCTTTAGAATTATTTTACTAATTTTAGGAAAACATAATACTACCTTAAAATATTCAACATTCCTTTTAAAAAAATCTGATGTGGGCAACACATGACTTTCCTTATATAATGCAATGAATTTACTACACTTGCAGTTAAAAGAAAATGTTATTCTTATAGAAGATATTCTTTCCAAGATATTGAATTTTCTTCAATTAGTCGTCATTTTCATTGATGTAGCGTCATTTTTATCCATTTGGCGAGATTTTCGCTAATTTAGCAACTTTTAAAAATGTCGCCAAGTTGGCGACATTCCGCCAAATTCGTTGCCAAAATCTCGCCAAGCGTTATGGACGCAGAAATAAGTTATTCTTACAGCAGATAAATGACTATTGGCGTTCAAATACAAAAGTATTACTCAAAGTATCCTTTTTCATGAATGGAACGAACTGGATTCACGAGAATGATGTCACCAAATTTATCGTATGGTATTACATATGAAAAGTGAACATGTTTCTTAATAGGAAATAACTTTTTTTTATTTTATATGACTTTTTGATAATTTTTTTGAAAAATGTGCAATATCTCGAAAACGGTTCATGTTAGCGTTCTAAAATTTATATCAATCGTTTTCTAATGAAAAATTACGTAAGAAATGTCTATTTCCGTAACTTTATTAGCGGTTTTAATTTTTTGACGATTTTTTCAAAATTTCACTCGAAAATTTAGGGGGTTCTGAACATTCGATTGCGTATAAAATCAATAGGCTTCCAGTGTTTACGAATTGTGATTTTTGTACCAAATTTCGTTCGAATCGGTCCATTCGTTCGTCAGTTAGCGTCTCCACAGACTCACTGACACACACACACACACACACATACTTTCACACACACACACACACAGACAGACATCACTTTAAAAATCTTTGATTCGTGATCAGGGATGCTTGAAACGTGCTCTCCCGTCGAAAACTCATTCGAATTTTCGACCCCGTCACAATACTTTCCTTATACATTATGTATATAAGGAAAGTAAAAAATAATGCGTATTTTTTTTTACTTTCCTTAAGTTATTTTTAAGAAGACTATATGTATTTTATCCATTTTAATGCCATAGTTCGTGTGTTTAATTCTTTTATAGGATAAAAGAATTAAATCCTTAGTGGACCCTTTGAGAGTACCCTTATTGGATTATGTGGTTCTATAATTTGGGACATGTATCAACTTGATTCTTCTAGTGCTATTAATAGTTAATGTAGTAATAGAAAATTCATTTTCACAACATATACAACATATTATGTATTTTGTTGTAAATTACTTTTAAAGTGTTTTTATTACAATGGCTAGTCACTTTGAAATATAGCATTCGCCTACAGCGGCCAAAACATGAAACATTTTATCGTCATACAACAGTGCCGCATTACACCACAGAGGTGGATCACATTGCGTCTTTTGGACACCCAATTTAGAACAGAAGCCAGAGGGATGGCATCCACAGGAATCTTCTCTCCCTGCCACAAATCTCTCAAGGACTTGCGGACCGGCAAATTTAACGTATTCGCACCTCACGTAGACACGGAGATGACTTTAGTAGGTCCGAGAATCGAACTGGAGTCCTTCGAGTATGCTTCCCCATGCTTTAACCATTGTGATATCTCGTCCATAGTTTTAAAAGTATGACATTTTGGCGTGACGTTTTGCCATGACATTTTATCATGCTATTTACTTTATAACGATTGTCCAACAACCCGGCAGCACCCAGGTACAAAATAGACCTCCACTACATAAATAATATAGATAACACCACTCAATTTTCGAAGCGCCTGTTCTGAACAGAAATCACTTCCGTTCTCGTTTTTTCTATGAGCAACCATGTCACCCCCCAGTTGTGACATCATTAACAGGGGAAAACTTCTTTCAGTTTCAGAGTTCAACTGGAAAATTCCAACTTTTATAGACCCACTTAAAAATTAATTTAAAAAATCATAAATAGTAATTAAAAACGTTCATTTTAACTGGAATACGAAGATGTCGCTTTATTTTCAAGCAAAAAAATTAGAATCAAGAAAATCATAAATTCTCCCATGCACGAAAGTAAAAGTTAAAATTTCTAAAAAACAAGTACTTTGATGTACCTTAAAAAGTATAAAGGAATTGGCCTACAGGTTCGATTCAGAGCTCTTTGAAAAGAGCGTTTATCAAATATTTTCTATCGCTAAGGAAACCGATTTATATAAAAATCGCTCGAAACTCTGCTTCAGAATAAAATAGTTGAAAAACTAATTCGAATTAAAAGATAACTCTGGGATGTCTCGGAGCCCAACCTGAACTATGACTGTGTACCAAATGTCGTAGCTCTGGGTCTCCTATATTTTCCGCTACGCCGCGAACAAACGGACAGGCAACAAACATCTTCTTTTATTGCGTATGGAGTATATTTTTAAAGATTAAAATAGCCTGATGAAGAAATGACTTTGTCTTATATAGACCAAGTTACACCACGTTCTGTTTTCCGGAACCATAAAACGGTTTTTTTTTTTCGTTTTACAAACTCTCACTACTTGTGAAACTTATATTCTGATTTGAAATCTACTTTTAAATGTAGTAGATCCTAGTTACAAATTAGTCTAGTACAAAATGCTGAAGAATGTGAAACCTAACCCAAATCACAAAAATTTTGCCGCTAGACTACATAAAAAATATTTTAATGCATTTGGTATATATTTATTTAAATATTCATTTTTATTTCTATTCTTCTAACTATGTATTATTCGCTTTCCATTTGACAGATTTCCTGGACGAAGCCTATCCTTGCCTGAAGAAAAAATGCGGCACTGGCAAAACGCCTGGTGATCTCTTCCAATTGCCTAGTATACATATTAAGCTGCTAGGCATTGCGAAGAGATTTCCCGGAGTGCCTTCGCATATTTTGAGAGAATATCCCAGAAGCAATGGAGATATAAAACATTTTAGTACTGTTTTACGTGTATAATAGTAAGCAATCTCAGACTGAATTCTTTACCCAAGTAAAAACAACCAGCTACAGAGAAAGGTACTACTTGTATTTTATTAGTATTTTAGTAGTATTATGTATTTTAGGAGTATTATGTAATTTGAGTAGTATTTTAGTAGTATTATGTAATTTGAAGCTTAGTCATGCTACATATTTTTTGTAACAAAGCGACTGAAATAGACGTGCATTTTTTTCATAAATTAAATTCCATAACGTTTATATTTGGATGACAGAATTGGAAGATGACAATTTTTCAAAATAATTCGTTTAAGTGTACATGTTACGGTCAATTCGATTAATCGGTTACTGCTAATAATAACGCGCTATTTTTAATACTATCCAAATAAACCGTTTAAAGTGAATAATTTATGAGAATTTATCACATGAACCGGTTATCTATATAATAAAAGGCAATGTCTGTCTGTGCGTCTGTCTGTCTGTCTGTCTTATACACTATACGTTCAGCGACCGCGCGTCGGAGAGCTACGAAATTTGGCAATCGGAGACCCGGGAGGGTGGGAAGGGGACACGTGAAAACCGATTTTTAAAATTTTAATTATTTTTTTTGTTATTTAATGTTTTATGCGATTTCGACCGTTTTTTGACCTTTTTGCCCCTTTTTCTCCTCGATCCAGACATTGTAGAAAAAAAACAAATCACACCATCGGAAAGAGCAGAGAATTTCGAGTAAAAATATATCAATTTCAAATCTCAGAGATAAATTCTAATATTTTTTTATGATTTTAAAGCAAAAGTCACTTTTGACTCAAAAAAACGATTTTTGGTTTTTAAATTCTCGCATAGTAAAAAGTACTCAGAATTTCGACTAATAATTTACATTTTTAGAAAGGTCAAATATCTGGCATTCTTACAAGTCCACTCTGGTCAAGAAATAATTATAAATATTCACAGGATCGCGATTTTAATGACCTAAGGATTTCCAATTTCTCGGCGAACCGCGTTTTCACCCGTTGAATTTTCTCCCCGTCTCCATGGAGACCACCGCCCTTCCGGTTTTAAATGAATTAAGATATGTGTTGTATACAACGGGTGAAATGATTATATTTATATGATATTTTAAATGGATATTTTAATTTATGGATATTTTAAATGGATATTTTAAATAATTTAAATGATTGCATTATGGTGGATTGAATTGTGGTGATGTATTTGAAATTATTATATTTATGTATTTGTGGAACGATATTGATGATTGATGGAACGTTTTAATTTATGGATATTTTAAATGATGGAACGATGGAATGAGGATGATGGAATTAGAGCTTAGCATATGGTCATTATAAAATTTAAATTAGCGAGCGGGAAGTTAGCGCACGGGAAATGCACTCGGTAGGCCCGGGTTCGATTCCCGCCAGTGCCTAAACTGCCTCCGTGTTCAGGCAGTGTACGATCACATTAAACATGTGGGTCCGTAAGACGTTCCGAGAGGTTGTTGGTAGGGGAAGGATGGTACGGTCCCTGTGGATGCCTCCCCCACTGGGTCCCGGTCTAAATTGGGTGAATAAAAAGAAAGTTATGGAGATTGTCGCGAAGGCGCAGTAGCCCAGTGGAGTACGATCACGTTAAACATGTGGGACCGTAAGTCCTTCCGAGAGGTTGGTGGTAGGGGAAGGAGTGTACGGTCCCTGTGGATGCCTTCCCCACTGAGTTCCGGTCTAAATTGGGTGGCACTTCCTGGCCGTCCAAACAGTTACCTTACACCTCTCTGGTAGGTCGCGCCAGCGAGTTTGCAACGATCAGAATTTGCCACCGTCAGAATTTTCAAGGGTAGCGAACAGGCTGGTCGCCAAAGGCGGCTAGTAAATAATAAAAGGCAATGTCTGTGTGTCTGTGTGTCTTATACACTATACGTTTCGCGACCGCGCGTCGGAGAGCTACGAAATTTGGCAATCGGAGACCCGGGGGGGAGGGAAGGGGACACGTGAAAACCGATTTTTAAAATTTTAATTATTTTTTTTTATTTAATGTTTTGTGCGATTTCGACCGTTTTTTGCCATTTTTGCCCTTTTTTTCCCACGATCCGGACATCGTAGGAAAAAACAAATCACACCATCGGAAAGAGCTGACAATTGCGAGTAAAAATATATCAATTTCAAATCTGAATTTCGATTTCTAATATTTTTTAAAGATTTTAAAACAAAAGTCACTTTTTGCTCAAGAAAAGTATTTTTGGTTTTTAAATTCTCGCATAGTAAAAAGTACTCATAATTTCGACTAATAATTTACATTTTTAGAAAGGTCAAACATCTGGCATTCTTACAAGACCAATCTGGTCAGGAAATATTCCGTATTGCCCACAGGATCGGGATTTTAAAACTTTCCGAATTTCAATTTCTCGGCGTTCCGCTCGGCGTGCCGCTTCTTAACCGGCGTTTCTCCCCCGCAGAAGGAGGGAAGGTGGTGGGTGGGGACGTCAAGGTGGAGGTGACGTCACGGTTCTGAATAGAGCTCCTTTACTCCATATAAATTATTATATTTATATTTTAAATGATGGAACGATATGGATTTTTTAAATGCATATTTTAACTTTAGGATATTTTAAATGATGGAACAATGAAACAATGGAATGAGAATGATGGAATTAAGCATATGGTCATTTTAAATTGCAAATTAGCGCGCGGGAAGTTAGCGGTAGGCCCGGGTTCGATTCCCGCCACTGCCAAAACTGCCGCCGTGTTTATGTGGAATACGATCACGTTAAATATGTGGGTCCGTAAGTCCTTCCGAGAGGTTGGTGGTAGGGGAAGGAGGATACGGCCCCTGTGGATGCCTCCCCCACTGGGTTCCCGTCCAAATTGGGTGAATATATAGAAAGTTATGGAGATTGTCGCGGAGGGCGCGGCAGCCCAGTGGTTATCGCGCGGGAATTGCACTCAGTAGGCCCGGGTTCGATTCCCGCCACTGCCAAAACTTACGCCACGTTCACGCAAAGTACGATCACGTTAAACATGTGGGTTCGTGAGTCCTTCCGAGAGGTTGATGGTAGGGGAAGGAGTGTACGGTCTAAATTGGGTGAATAAAAAGAAAGTTATGGAGATTGTCGCGGAGGGCGAAGTAGCCCAGTGGTTAGCGCGCGGGAATTGCATGCGGTAGGTCCGGGTTCGATTTCCGCCACTGACACGGAGTACGATCACGGTAAACATATGGGTCCGTATGTTTTTCCGAGAGGTTGGTGGTAGGGGAAGGAGGGTACTTTCCCTGTGGATGCCGCCCCCACTGGGTTCCGGTCTAAATTGGGTGGCACATCCTGGCCGTCCAACCAGTTACCTTACACCTTTCTGGTAGGTCGCGCCAACGAGTTTGCCACGGTTGGAATTTGCCACGATCAGCATTTTCAAGGGTTGCGAACAGGCTAGTCACCAAAGGCGGCTAGTTATTAATAATTACCAATGAAGTTTGGTCAATGTAATAATTCTCAACGTGTTTAGCTTGAGATTTTCATTTATTGTAGTATTTGTAATGTAATTTGTTTGCAATTTTTTGTCACCTTAAGATGTTTGTGTCTGATGTAATTTTTTTTTGTTGTAATAAATAATGAATTATCGTATTCAGTACAGTAACCATTATCATAAAACATTTTTTATATTGACCAAATTTCATTGCTAACTAAACTGTTCATGTATGTAATATCATACACTTCCTATCGCATGACATAAATATTTCGTTAGAGTTGGGGTTTCAATAAATTATGCTTAATTAATCACAATGACCAACTTCGTTGGTAATTATTAAAATTTACCGGTAAATGTGATTAATATGCAATATTTATCACATTTACCGAAAGACGTGGTTATTATTAATAATAGCCAGTTATTATTATTAATAACCGGTAATTATTAATACTAACCGGATTTTTTACTTTAACCGTAACATATATACAGAGTTCCCTACGCTTGCCAACAAAAGATTTCAAAATTCAGAACAATAATTTTCTAAACCAATGAGAAGAGTAACAAGGCAAGCAAAGTTAAATTAAATTAAGTACAAGCAAAATTAAATTATTGATCATTTTTATGTTACACTAACCATATCCATGCACGTTTAATGCCAGTAACATGACTATTATTGAGTAAGACGCAAATTCTTTCCAGTTTTCACATTAAAGTGAATTAATAAATAAATTTTTGTTGAATGATCTTATTAAATTAAAAAGTCATTAATATTTCATTTAGATTTTATTATTAATTATCAATAGAGCATGGGCTCGAGCGTAAATAAACAACCTACGTAGAATGTGCATAGACGTAAGGGCAAAAGAGCATTATTTCTAGCATAGCCTGTAATTGTAACCGGACGATGATGGCAAATAAAAATGAAACTAAATTGAACATGAACATCGAAATTTATCTTTGTGATAAATATAAGTTATTTAGAATTTTTGAATAACATATATTTAAAATTTTCATTTGCAAAAGCGCACTTTAAGTGATTTTAAGTGAATGTACACTGCTTCTCATTTTTACCGTAGTCATTAACTAGCGTTTTAAAGATGTATACATTTACTAGCAAATTCTGCAATTTATATGCGAACGAGAAGGGAAAGATATATAACATTTTTTCTTTAAAAAAAACTCGTGTATATATTTTAATTAAAGTGAATATTTTATTTTCTGGTTAATTAAAAAAGATGAATTTAGATACATCCTACTAAAATTATAGGTTTAACGATTATAAGTTTCTAAAGCAACCGTTAGGAAAAATGTTGACTTATGTGACAATTCTAATAAAAAAATCTAGTTAACAAGTAAATACCAATACGAAAACAGATATCTTAATTTATTAATAGTGTAATTTACTAATAGATTCTACAAAAAGATTTACAAAATACTTTACTGAAACAATTTGTTATATGGGATAGAGTATTCCACATCACGTACCTCAACCCTGGCAACAGCATAGCAGTTGGGAATGTAGAATAGACAGTTAAGACTTAATTTTTGTGTTAGCACGGATTTTGCAGTGGCAAAACGTTATCGAAATAAAATGTCAATCATAAGTGGTATTGATCTATATATTTTTGACTCCAAAAATGGATTAACATCGTCTCAAGCTATATTATTGTCTATTACAACCATACTTACGCTCAATATGGTTTAGAAACATTTCAGAATACTTTATGAATAAATAAGTTATTTTGCATTTAAATAAAAGAAAAAACTTCCCTGTTATAAGGTGTTTATCACAAACTGAATTTTCAAGGATATGAGAACTTCAGTTTTTAAGTTGTCAATATTTTCATATCCTTCCTCTTAATACCTGAAATCCAATTTTCACGTCTTTCCTATTACAGGTTTTCCGATTTTGGAAATACAGGAGATTCTGAAAAAGAGAAACAGAATCGATATCGCCTCGACTACCACATTCCAATCAGCACAAAAGTTCAGCATATTTATAAACTTGTCCTTCAAATCTGACGCTTTTCTTACAAAATCAAATGAATCAAGTCAATGAATGATCACTGAGTGTCCTACAAACGCTTTTAAAGCAGTCTTTGTGATGTCACGTGAACTTGTGAAGTCACGTTGGAAGACTCTTATCACGTGACTACTTACATCGAATCAAAGATCAGAAGCTTTCCTTCAGAACGAAGCTGAAGTGGAAATTGAAATATGCTGTCAATTCACAAATATTTTTTGTCCCTAAAATTACTATAAACAAATATGGCAACAACACAAAATCATTGTTGTTCGTCGTTGTCCATATTATATTGTTTGTAATAAATGTGCAAATATTAGAAGTATAAAATCCTATTTGCTTAAAATAATATCTACTACTTACAGCATATACAAATGGCTGCCAGTGCTCCGAACTATGTTCTCGATCAGGTAGAGGAAGATGCAGGCGAGCTTCAATTTCCTAAAGAATTTGAAAATGCGGAAACTCTCTTGATTTCTGAAGTCCTCATGTTGCTGGAACATAGAAAGCAGCAAAATGAAAATGCTGAAGAAGAACAAGAACTTCCTGAAGTTTTTATGAAGACATTGAATTATTGTCAGAGGTTTAGTCGTTTTCGCAACAGAGAGACAATATCTGCTGTTCGCAGTTTGTTGACTCAGAAGAAGGTTCATAAATTTGAATTGGCGCAACTTTCCAATCTCTGTCCAGAAACACCCGAAGAAGCTAAAACTTTGATTCCAAGTCTTGAAGGAAGATTTGAAGATGAAGAACTTCGACAAATTTTAGATGATATTCAAACTCAAAGAAGTTTCCAGTACTAACTTTTCCCTTGCAATGATTTTAAATAGATTACATATTCATCAACTTTAAGTTTGTATATTCATCTAGTGATCTGAAAGATAAAATTTGTGAGAGGTTTGAATCTTGTTATTAAATATCATTTTAAATTAATCTCTTATTTATTCAAAGAATTTCACATTCAGTTTGTTGTATTATTTACACAATGTAACGTTCTTAAAATCACAAATAACTAATTGCAAGTTGTTAAATGAATTATCTTTTATCAAAATTGGAAGTAACTACAGCAAAGGATTATAAAACATTAAAATTGCAACACAGCATACAGCTTTTTTTTTTTTATGTAGATTGCACTTGTGGAACTAACTAAACCAAACAAAAATCCAATGTGTCCTTAAAGATAAATTGTACTTTTATCATTATAGGTACTCATAACTCTTTTCCACGTATACACACATCCTAGATGCAATTTCTATGCATATTATTGAAGACGTTGCATAATTTATAAGTTTTAGGGAAGAAGTGGCATGCATGGGACTCTGGTAATTATTTCCTTAACTAAATATTATTTTAGATTTAGCCAATAGAATAAGTTTTTTATGTTATTGTTCTTCAAACAAACTAGTGAATAATAGCTGCTTATGTGATCTAAAAAATTGTGGTTTAGTGTTTTCAGGACTAAAAAGTATTATCTTAAGTTAGAAATGTACTATTTTATTTAAGTGATAAGTTTAAATAGTTAAAAACATGATGATCTTTGTACATTTAACTTATAAAAGTCTTGAATGAGATACTAAGTGAAGTTAAATGATGAAAAAATAGCCTCATTCATTATACTGGGTTCGTATGGTGATTAAAAACACCTTAAATTCATATTTTGTTTTTAAAGGCCCTTAAAATTTACTTTGCCAGAAACTTTTTAAAATTATTACCCTGCAAAAGGAAACTGAACAGATGACGAATGCAACTGTGAGGGCGATCTAAAATCATAACAGTGAAGAAGATTATTGAGATTACTATTGTTCTTTTTATTATTATTGTTTATTTATTTATTTTGCTCCAAAATCTGAACATCATTAGCAGAATCAAAAGTAAGAAGCAAATCACCCTCTTTCACCTCTCCTTAAAGAAAAAAACAAAGTAGGAAAAGTCTAGAATATTGTTTATTAATTTGCTCTCTTTCAACCTGATAAATTATTATAAGTTTCATTTTCTTTACAAAGTTAAAATGTTGCTTAATTATTCTTTGGTGTCAATTCGGTACAGATTTGATATAAAGAATTTGGATTTTTCAACTTTTTTTCACGAGCCAATTGTGGCGCCAAATGTGGCGCTCCTGCTTTGCGCAACATTTTGCATTTTCTGGAAATTCTGGCAACCCCACCCCTTTTAGCTTTCTGATATAGTCGGCTG
The DNA here is from genome assembly GCA_951213105.1 of Amaurobius ferox. Lineage (NCBI taxonomy): Eukaryota > Metazoa > Arthropoda > Arachnida > Araneae > Amaurobiidae > Amaurobius > Amaurobius ferox. The sequence goes on from OX578140.1 coordinate 29,215,447, forward strand.
CGGCCATTTTATTTTTGTTTTGTTGTTGGTGTGTGTGTAAAAACGTTTAGTAATTTCGTATTTTTTCTAAGTATTGTTAATTATCGGCATTTTTATGCATTTTTAATTATATATGTTTATATTTCGTACGCGCAATGTTCAAGATGGCGTCCGTTAGGAATTTTCAAAACACCGTACGCGTTGGCGCCAGTCTTGGCGACAAAAAAAAATGGCGGATTTAGCCAAATTCTTTATATCAGATCTGTTCCGTCAATTCTGTAAATAGTTCTGAAAATTTGTTAAAACTCAACATTTTTGCTTTAAAACAAATGTTTCAAAATATAATTATTCAGACTAGATTTCTTTTACGTTCCTCATTAGCAGGAAGAAAATTTTCACCAAATGTTTACTGTTTACATTGAGTCCATTGAGAGATCAAAAACAAAATTGGAATGAGACTTACTTCTGTGATTAGGAGTTAAAGGAGTCAAGTATCTTAATGTGCCTGAATTCAAATATAATGTTTATTTTTAAGCGATTTTCACGATATTGTTTAAATTTTAATATACTACTACTTCCAATTTCAATCTCTTTTCATCAGATTTAATTTCTCTCTAAGACCCAATAAAAACTAGATTCAAAAACAGATTTAACTTCAAAGGTATGTATTTGTTTTACAAAGAATCTAATGTGTACAATTCATGGCTTTATCTGCAAACACAAATTATTTTGTCTTCAGGGCTCCTATTTATGCTTATTACATGCATAAATCACCCAAATATTTTTAAAGTAACTCCTTTTAAATATTATCATTTGGTTATTTTTATAGTGCATCAGTATAAATGAATAAATATTTTACTAAATAAAATAATTTTTCACATAAATGATGCTCCGGTCGTCCAAATAGTTGCTCAAGTCCTCTGGATGAGTAGGACGGTCTGGGTCTTCCACATAAATGGTGCAATTCATTGTATTGTGGTGCATTACTGAGAGCAGAGATTGAGCTGAAATTTTTCCAGATGAGTAAAAATACTCCCTAACTTAATTTGAAAGAATATTTTTGCTTTTCAGAGGTGTAATTTTTAACAAATGTACAATTACCCTCAAATTTCCTGATATTTATTAAATTTATTGTATTTTGTATAAAAAAATTACTGGGTCATCGCCCAACAGGATATAAATTTCTGACTTTTTTACGTTGGAAAAAAATAATAAGATTTAAGAAATGCACTATGCTCTTTATTTGTGTTAATAAACAAAATACATTGTATATCTGATATCACAATTAATATACCTTATAAACTTTATAAAATGAGTTTTAAAATGTTTACTAAATTTTGGACTTTTAGGATCGCATTTCATTAAACTTCCTTTTTATTTTTCATAAAACTAATCTACCCTAAACTAATCATATAATTCATGATGAAATAGCTTAAAATTATTACCTAACCTTTGGCTTAGTTTATCCATATGGTTGTAAACAAACAAGGAGAAAAGAAAATTAAAAACCTTTTAAGTAAAATAATTGTTTGTTTGTTTTTTCTCTTAAAATTCCAACTTTCTTTGCTTTTGGCTTTTCCATAAATAAACAGCTTTCTCAAAATTCATATTAAAATGTTCAGCAGGTACAATTAACCCAATGGTTAACATCAAAAACTGCAACGAAAGTTAAAAGTTAATTTTTATTTTAAGAATGTGAAAAATATGTAAAACTATTTCTAAAGTTAGTAATAAACTCTGAGTTAGTAATAAACGCCTGCTGTAATACTACTCTCTTTCATCACCAATCCTCTGGTTGCAGTCTATTTCCTGTGTACATAAATTTGATGTTCTGTAGACGATGTTTTTACCATCCTCTAACTCCATACGTACATCAATTTAATGTATGTTTACCTTCCGGTAAAAAATGCATTGCATAGAAGGATAAAAGCAACTTTTGTTAATGGTGAATTTGTAAAGATGTACGTGCTGCCGAATAGAATAAGAATTGCTTATTTTCAAGCCAAATCTGTTTAATTTGTGATATTAAAAAAAAATTTGTTTCTTTTTTGTTTACAAAATCGATGCGTAAAAATAGGCATTACTTAATATAAAGTTTATTTGCTTATTTTATAGCTTGAAATATGTGTATAGAGGCGTTATATCGATCTTTGACTGAGAGTCTATATAAGCATCTTCTTCACATCTATCTCCATCCTTTAATTATTACATATTATTAATTATACATATTACATATTTAATTATTACATTCATTGTCGTGGAAAGCGCGGTAGCCCAGTGGTTAGCCAGCGGGAATTGCAGTTGGTAGGTCCGGGTTCGAATCCTGCCACTGTCAAAACTTCCGCCGTGTTCACGCGGAGTACGATCACGTTAACATGTGGGACCGTAAGTCCTTCCGAAAGGTTAGTGGTAGGGAAAGGAGGGTACGGTCCCTATGGATGCCTCTCCCACTGGGTTCCGGTCTAAATTGGGTGACTAAAAAGAAAGTTATGGAGATTGTCGCGGAGGACCCTGTAGCCCAGTGGTTAGTGCGCGGGAATTGCACTTGGTAGGCTCGGGTTCGATTCCCGCCACTGCCAAAACTGCTGCCGTGTTCACACGGAGTATGAACATGTGGGACCGTAAGTAATTCCCGTAAGTGACCGTAAGTAAGTAGGGTACGGTCCCTGTGGATGCCTCTCCCACTGGGTTCCGGTCTAAATTGGGTGAATAAAAAGAAAGTTATGGAGATTGTCACGGAGGGCGCGGTAGCCCAGTGGTAGGCTCGCGGGAATTGCACTCAGTAGGCCCTGGTTCGATTCCCGCCACTGTCAAAACTGCTGCAGTGTTCACGCGGAGTACGATCACGTTAAACATGTGTGACCGTAAGTCCTTTCGAAAGGTTGGTAGCAAGGGAAGGAGGGTACGCTTCCTGTGGATGCCTCCCCCACTGGGTTCCGGTCTAAATTGGGTAGCACTTCCTGGCCGTCCAAACAGTTACCTTACACCTTTCTGGTAGGTCGCGCCGGCGAGTTTGCCACGGTCAGAATTTTCAAGCGTAGCGAACAGGCTGGTAACCAAAAGCGGCTAGTTATTACATAATAGGCAGACCAAACTTGCTTATTTTCATATTTTGACTAATTTTAAAGAAATATTTTGTACTATAATTAACCAAATATTATGTGAGTGAATAATGGAAGTAAAATGAATTTTATTGTTAACATTCTCATGCAGTGCTTTCAATCCAAAGACTTTTTATTTTAAATTCCAGGTTTTCAAATTTAGTTTATTTTAAAACTAGCCACTTCACATGAACTTCGCACATTTTCAATGGCAAGTGCTTTCTAAATGTGACACCTACACACTTAATACAAGTTATGAGTATCAAAAATCGTTTCCATTTTAAGCAAAATAAAGTTGGTGCACATTTTTAAAAGGTGAAGTTGTTTAAGTTTTTTTAAAAATCCTTTGTATCATCACTCCTAATTTGAATCTTAAAAGTATTAGATGTTTTATTTGATTTTTATGTTAAAATGGATCGTTGTTTTTTTTTTGTAACAAAGCATTAGCACAAACTTGCCTCATATAGTTATTCCAATCGACAGTTGTGTTGCGGTTCATTTGAAGCTGAAGTTTGCAAAATTCAACCGACGTTAGCTCTTGACACCACAGATATCGTAAAGCAGTGAGAAAAAGGATACGTGATCCATCAAACCAGGTTTGTGTGCACATTCCTTTCTTTTCTCGGCATGATCGTAAACTGCATAGCCATTTTGATGATGAATCACTTGTGCATAACCTTATCGGATGATCATTTGTTTGAACATTGTTTTTCTTTATGAAGAATTCCATTTTTTTGGAAAAATTCAATGCTTGCCTCTTCGTCTTTAGGCAATTGCCAAATTGTGTAGTCCGTCTTAGCGTTTTTAAAAGTGACTAGTTTTTCTTAAAAGAAACTTATTTTTTAAAAAACTGTTCGTTTTAGGGTTGCTATACATGTTAAAATTAAACTCTTTAAAAGTTGTTAGTTTAGATGAGTTATCGCTGTAATTTGGCAGTTTTTATCCGGTACCCAGCTAACGAAAGTGTACCGATTCTAGCTATTGTGACTCTCTTAGTCATTAATTTCAGTGAATATTATATAGATATATTATTTTCATTGATATCATATTAAACAGTAAATAAAAAAGTAAAAATAAGTTTAATAAATATATTAATAAAATTTTTGTGAACATAAATACTTGTGCAGAATTTTTATATCTGTAAATTTGTGATAGAAAAGACTTTGAATGAATTTTCACTGCTACAAATTATCCAAATTGTGCATTTGCCTGCTATGACACTGATGCTAAAATCTGATTTACATGTTACAAAACTGATACGAATCTTAGTTTTACCCGATACAGTCAACCCGCCTTTAACAGAATTTCAGAGGACCAGAAAAATTTTCCATCTTGAAAAGGTTTCCTTTTCATGCAGGTTATTTCAGGAAATACTAAGTTTAAGGATTAGCTGGAAATGTAAATAGTCTAGTCCATATGTAATTACTTATACATGACTTTAAAAATTCTGTAAAGTTTATTTCAATGTACGTAATTAATATTATATTAAACCATAATAGCTAATTTAATTATTCTAAATATGTACAGGGTGATTATAATTAAAGTTGCGATTTTAAAACGCTGTAAAGTAAGAACCACTGGGCAGAATAACCTGAAATTTGACATGAGTATACGTGAAGCAATGAAATTTTGTTTGGCAAAGGAAAAAAAATACTTCAAAAATGTACCGATAGATGGCGCTGTATTTTCCAAACACTGGGTGTTGTTAGCCGAAAGAAACCAATAGTCAACTAATGAAAACGACAATTTAATCAACATCACTTAATTTAATAATTGATTGAAACATCATGAAAACATGAAACAAACACCTAATACGCAAGAAATGTTCAATATGCTGTTCACCGTACTCGGCTGCCAGTTAGAAGCCCAAAACAGCATGTTCCACAACAAATCGGAGTGTATCAGAGGTGATGCTGTAGATGTGGTGCGTAATGCGTGCTTTTAAGTCAGCTAAGTGCTTTTAAGTTCATTGAATCTCCTGAGAGCAGTTAGCGCACAGTCACCGTTCTGGTAGAAAAGTTTTATGAGCAAAGCACTATTCTTCAGTGACAGTGTCATGACAAGGCGCTCAATGAGAATTGCATGTGCTTCTCATTTTTATCACAACTGTAATGTGCGGTGCGCATGCCTAGTCTTAATTAGCATACCTCCAGATTAGAGGTGTGCTTCCATGCGCGACCTAGCGGCTAATTTTTTCGTTCTTCGTCAAGCAAATTGATGTTGGATTCATACATTGCCATTTTTTGGTACATTTTTGAAGTAATTTTTTTTTTTTTTTTTTTGCCAAACAAAATTCCATTGCATCACGTATACTCAGGTCAAATTTCAGGTCATTCTGACCAGTAGTTCTTACTTTACAGCGTTTTAAAATCACAACTTTAATTATAATCACCTTGTATATATGTACATTTTTGCATACTACCATCACAGGTGTAATAAAAAAATATAAATATATATAAATATAAAAATAGTATACCCCATATCCTTGACTGTTAGCTATTTGCCATACTTTAAAATAGATAATTTACTTATTGGATAAATATTACTGCTTACAATGGAATAAATAACTAACTGAATAAATAAATAAAATAAAACACTATATTTTTATTAAAATGAACTTTTAAAATAATCTTACATGTTTTTTTTGGACGTATGTCTTTATAATGATACTATTTTCAGTCAGAAATCGTGCATTGATTAATATTTCTAGTTTTTCAGAATCCCACTGATTAACTGAAAACTCTTGACATTCTGGAACAACTTTCACAAATTTGAAAGATTTTGTAAATTTCAGGAATCAATTTGACTCACAATTTTACAAGCTAGGAGCAAGTTCTGTATATATGTTATTTATTTTTTCATAAAAATGATGAATTTTAACAAATTTTTCATAAAAATTATGAAATTTTAAGAGCAGATCTAAGCATTTTATCTTGAAAATTTCAAATTTTAGCTCTCTTTTTAAAAATTTCTGACTTTGGTGTTGTTTCATAAAGTAGCAAATGTATCAAATCTTGTTACTTGTAAAGAAACTTTAAATTTTAATACACATACTAAAGAGAGAAGGAAAATGTAAGTTATGTAATTATGCAGAAATCATCGTACAAATCAGCGTACAGCCCATTTTGTCTGTTTTACTGCAATGTTGGTTTGTTGGTCTGTTTGGCTTTGACTGTTGGTCTGTGGGCTTTGTCCGTTGGTCTGTTCATGAGTTTATACAGTTTTGTGAGGGATTGAGTAAAATAAAAATAACCAAATGGATGTGATTTGCAGCAGCATCTGCAACATTTAGCAGAATAAAGGACAATCCAGAAATGTGAAACTGTCTTGAAAAATAGAAAGCTTATTGAAGAAGATATTCATTATTTGAAACAAAAAAAATTGTTTGGAATCTGATGTAACAGTTTATTAAAGAATAGCGATTCTCTAGCTATGAAAATAGAATCAGAAAATATCTTTCTGTATTTATAAAATCGGTTATTCATAAAAAAAGAACTATTAAAAGAAAAAATTATGTCATATGATTTTATTTAAAGGCTAAAATTTGTGTAAAAAACACAGAATTGAAATTGTGTGAAATTTCTTTTCTGTATTAGCTTGCATTTTTATTAATATTAATGTTTTTAACTTATAATCTTATTTAAGCTTTTTGTACTTTAATCTATTGAGGACTTGCGTAGAGTGTATACGCTACAGAGAGTTTTCACATGTCCCAGCATTGCATATGCACTACGAACGTGATATAGTCATTATAGCCCATTGATGCTTATAAGCAACAGGAAGCTAGAACATTTTGATCAAAAATTTTACAAAACAGATACTAGATGACGCTATAATCCTGTAATTTATGCAACATGACTTTTTTGTAACTTGGAACATTGACCTACATATTTTAGTTTTTGATTTTTATTAGGATGTTGACAAATTAGTGGTATAAACAAGCGCACATGGAAGCTGTTATGGTAGTTCTGATTTAAATGGCATGTCAACCGAGAGATTTAAATGGATTGTTTCTTTCATGACAATTATTCTATGTTTATTTTAATGAAGAGGGTCTTGAGTAGTATGATTAAAAGATCATTATGACTTGGAATTCTTAGTACTGGTATTGTTAGTATGAGCTAGTAAGAATTTTGTTAGAAGAATTGTAATTATTATGGCGAAAAGAGTGAAATATTTTTCCAAAAAGGGAGATTTTACAATTGATGAATGAAACTCATAGTGGTATAAATGAACAAAGTGAAGTAATTGGTTGCACTTTAGTCTGAAATTTTATTTCAAAGCCACTGCTGCTGTATGGAATGATGATGTTAATATTTTTGTACAAGTAACACTGGTAAACAAAATTAAACTTTTTTCTTGGCACATGAGGGAAAATGCCTGATCCAAATGGAATTTTGCACATTGAATTAAAAAACGGATTTTTCTCGATCACCCACAGTTTTGTTGTGACACCCCTTTTAAGTTTGATAAAAAATGTGTATATTTACATACATTCATGAGACTCTTACACTTATCTAAAATGTGACAGCTATTGATTTCCTTCTGTGTTTGGCATCTAGAATATCCCTCTTCAGTGTCCAACAGTAATCAGCAAGCATTTTTGCACTCCATTGTCCTTGGTACCGAGATATCTTGGTGGAAACGTTCCCCATCGTCATCACTGACAACACCCAAATTGTTAGGGAAGAAATATAAATGGGATGCCGAAAAATACGTTTTCAGGGGGCATATTACAATCCATATCTTTGTATGATTGGAAAAGTTCACTGGCAATATCACAGTATTTCGGGACTTTAAAATTTTCCAAAATGATTTTGCACAATACTTTTAAATTGTTAAACCATGCTGCTTTCTCTGCTTGGTGTAACAGATTTTCTAATTTTCCATCCACAGTCGAAGCTCTTATTTGGGGACCCACAAATGTCCTTCCTTCTGTGGAAGGAAGGACATTTTTCCATCAGATAAAGAAATTTGTCACCATTTTTATCCATTTTCTTAACAATGTTTATAAAAAACTGTAACCTTATATGAAATGGAGGTAGACGAATAATGTGGTTGACTGGTGGGAGACATACAAAATTTTTCTGTTCAGGCGCCAATAATTCACACTTTGGCCATTCCTTCTTGATGTAATGATTTTTTTTTTTTTTTGTCCCTGCTGTCCCTTTCACTTCACTTGAGAAACAACAAAATTTTGTATAGCTGAACTGCAAACCCATTAAAAATGCAATGACTTTTAAATCATAACTTATGGTCCAATGATATTTATCATACTGAATTTTTTCCAACAGGAATTGCATATTTTTATATATATCCTTCATGTTAGTTATTGGAACTGGTTTTCTCCATCCCCAACCTGTTGCCGAGAGTACAAAATTATCCTTTTCCATTGATCTCCATCTCCTTATTGCTGCACATTAACTTGACTAAAATAGCTTATTTTCATATTTTGGTTAATTATAAAGTCTAATCTTTTAATTATTTTCATACAAATAGTATGATCGTAAAATTCAGTTGTTGTTTTTTCATGGGCGTTGCTGAGAGTACGCAATTATTATTTTCCATCGATCTCCATCTCCCTATTTTTGCACATTAACTTGATTAAACTAGCTTATTTTCATGTTTTGGTTGATTATAAAATCTAATCTTTTAATTATTTTCATATAAATAGTTTGATCGAGAAATTCAGTTTTTTCCCCTTAGGCGTTGCTGAGAGTACGAAATTATCCTTTTCCATCCATCTCCATCTCCCTATTGTTGCAGATTAACTTGACTAAACTAACTTATTTTCATATTTTGGTCAATTATACAGGTTAATTTCTTAATTATCTTAACATAAATGGTGCCATTCAGTTATAATTAACTCAGTTAAGCTAGCAAGACTACATTTTGTACTTATTCTAAGGTTTTAAAATATATATTGTCAATATACGTAAAATCCTACTGATGGTCGATGCAGTTTTACTGAAAACTCCTGATTTTTCTACTGATGACCCCTTTCAGAGGTTGCCATCTCTGTATATTATACACATTTTACTATATTTTTTTTCTATTTTAATGACATTCCTTTGACATTGCTGAATTAACATTAATTATTCAATGACTGTGGCTCTTATAGTGTAGTTGTTGCATATATTTAATGATCTCTGTCATTGTGAGCAATTTGCAATGCCCTTATTTAAGGACATCAGTTTAGACAATTTATTTTTATTGTCTTCAATGAAAACCATTAAATTCTTTTAAAGATTTCAGTAGTCCAATTTTACTGCATTTACATGTATTTTTATTAAAAATGTCAAAATTTATTTCTAAAAACAAAACAAAAAATATGTGTATTTTTTTTCTCCTGGTTTAATATAACTTTTTTTGGATAGTGAAGTTAAATTGTTAAGATTCTTTAATCAAATTTGTAATTAAATAAGGGCGTGAACACGTTTTATGTTAAAATTACTGGTCTGGAATTTCTTTTCAATTCACCTGGAAAAGTCAGGGATTTTCAATATGTCCGAAGTGTGGCCACCCTGGCTTACACCACAGAAGGAAATTGGTTCCCATTGTGCAAAAAGAACCGCCATTTTCTTTTAAAGATTTCAGTAGTCCAATTTTACTGCATTTACATGTATTTTTATTAAAAATGTCAAAATTTATTTCTAAAAACAAAAAAAAATATGTGTATTTTTTTCTCCTGATTTAATATAACTTTTTTTGGATGGTGATTTTTTTTTTGGAAGCCATCCTGGCTTACACCACAGAAGGAAATTGGTTCCCATTGTGCAAAAAGAACCGCCTTCAAACTATGTTTCAAAGAATCAATGAACAGTCTTCACTTTGTTGTTACCTCATGATCGAGGGCATCCATCGCAGTGCAAATATTTTTTCCATGCACTAACTTATTTTCTTCAGAATAGAAATCTTGAGAAACTTTTCCTGCTGGTTGCGACATAAATACACTTTTATGTCACTCTGCGGGATATTTCAGCCTAGAAGATAAGAGTTTGACCTGCTTTTTTGACAATTTCAAATTCAGAACAAGGTTTAATTCGCTTTCAGTTAACAGATGGAGTACGTATGAAGAGGTACTTTCTTTAACACTAGAACGATGGATATCTAGAAAAATCGTTGATTTGTTCTCTTGTTATAAAACCTAGAATAATTTTCATCTATGTTTTCAATAGCTTTAAGAAAATAAGAAAAGTCAAAATTTCAGTGGGCTGGGTTTAGCCATTTTGGAGGAATCGTTTCTCAAAGTAATTATGTAGTCAAATTGACCACTTCTGTCGTTCTAGTGTTAAATGTAAAGTCATCTTGTTCCTGATTTTCAACTTCGGTAGTTGAATCATGTTCCGATTCAGCTTCTACTTTTTATTGTCTCTTTACAGTATCCTTTTATTGTTTTTTATATTTTCCCATATTTTTAAAATAGGTCTCTTAACAATCTTGTATAGTCATGCTTTTAAATTTTGATTAATTAGCCAATAATACAAACATCAAGTGATGTATGTAGTTATGATTGTGACTTTATTGCAAAAGAACAAGTATCTCTGTGCCCCAGCTTCCTCTGTTGAAAGTGAAAGAGTGTTCAGCACAGGAAGTAATATATATGAGCCTGCATGAAATTGGCTGTGCCTTGAAAATGAAGAAATTTTGATATTTTTACATTATAATTTAGGAAGCCTCAAATTTGATTGCTAAATTTTATTTTTTATTTGAGAAGGTTAAGATAACTGGAATTGTAGAAATGCTAATGTGTATGTATTAATGGAAACTTCTTGAATGCCTTTAAATAAACATGTAATTAAGAATCTTAATCAGTAGCATAGCATAAGATTTTTGACTGGAGAGGCTGAAAATTTTGCAAAAAATTTGGTATTACAATTGAAATTTATATTGGAATTCACATTTTCATAAGTTTTATTTATTGGTGAATAAAATAAAATATTTTAAATAAAAATGCAAATTGTGGATGAAATGGACAAGACTTAAAATGTTACCTATGTAAGAATACAAGATATAACATTTTAAATGTTTTCTTATTTCTAAATTAGATGAACTTATGCAACAATTTTATTAAATATGAAGTCATGGTCATCCATAGGGGATGTAAAGGGGGGCACACTCCCCCTTGGACATTAATATAACAAAGGCGAGCATCAGGCCTGTCAATGTTGTACATCATGGGCTTAAGTTTGCCCCCCCCCCCCCCCCCCCCTGGAAAAAGTTTTACAGGTGCCTATGTATGAAGTAAAAATATATTAGAATATTATTAGCAATTGATAGAAAAAATATATCAGTTTATAAATATAAACAGCTAGAACTAACGAAATAAAGCAATTCAAAGAAGTGCACTGGAAATGAGTCAGAAAATTGCAGTCAACAATGTACTTAAACAATTTTATATATTAATTATTTACAAATACTATACTTTAAAAATAAAAAAAAATTCTTAACCACAATATGCTGAAAATCTGCTAGGAAATTATCAATGGCTTTTGTTTAATTGAGATTCTCCTGTAACGTGATTTTTAAAGAGAAATCAGATTTATTCTTTCTAAAACTCACGAATGCTTTGCCATATTGGTGCTGTGACTAAGTCTACTTCACAAACTATTTAAGTTTAAGGGTAGTCATTATTAGTGTGTTTCCTTGTCTTGATATTGTTTAAATTTGGGCGAATGTCATGTTATTCGTGGAAAATAGTTCATATTTTTTAGTATTATATATGACTTTTTTCAGAAAAATTAATTAATAGAACCATGTTTGACCCAAAATGGCGGATCCATTCGCCTTGCCCAAGAAATTTTCATTCATGAAAAGTCACGTCCCATATCCAATCATTGTCTGCCATTACGTTGTTCATAAAGGGTTGAAATAGGGGAAGAAATAGGCATGCCTTCTTGTAAGCTAGCTTATAGTTTTAGCTTATCAGCCAGGGCAGAGTTTAACAGGTGTATGGGAATAATACCATGCTTCTTTCAATGAACCGTAAAAGCTAGATGATTTCAGCTTCTAGATATGCGTTTTAATGGGAAAAATACTTTAAAACATCTCATTTTAAGTAAGTGTAATAGTTTTCTAAAAAAAAGACATATATTCACAAAGTTATATTAAAAAATATAATTAATAAAAGTATCTTTAAATTAAATTAGAAACAGGGGAGGCTCAGCTGAGCCTCAATGGACGCCATGCCACTGATCTTAAGTAAGATCAATTTAACACAATGAAAGACAAAAATTAACAATTATTGAAGATGATAATTTGACCAAAAAGCTGGCACTTCTTAAGTGGCAAAATGGCTGATATAGTCGATAATCTGTGTCACTTCAGTGAATTTCTCTAAATCATTTCGAATAAACTAATAATGTAATAATGCAAGGATTTTTTTTTTTCTTGTAAATAATACCTGATATAAATCAATGTTTTTTTTTTCTTTTACAATCAATCTAAATTGTGATTTAAATTACTGAACTCTGACTTTGACCATTTGATCAATTCTTTATTTTAACCTTTTAAGATTCACCTGCATAAAGGAATGATATTCTTCCAAGTCTCAAATGCTGAAAAGTTGTCTTCTAAGTTTTGTTCTGCCAGATGTTTAGAAAGTATTTCTGCATTGAAAATTTGGGAGGACGTTGAAGCCTTTGTTAAAGCTGTTGAAAAGGGTATTTTCCCCAAGCCAACATGTGAACCATGCATGACAGTTCAGCAATCTCTCAGAGGTAAACTGAACTTTTTCTTGTCTGTTGCCAAGCTTGTGCAACCATTTTTATCTAAATGTCAAAGTGAAAAACAATTCTTACCATTCCATAGCAGAGGACTTGAGAAGAATGATTTCAAATCTCCTTCTGAGTTTCAACATCCTCAAGAAAGAGGACTGTCATTGCATAAATAGTGTACTAAAAGTGTCAAAGTTTGATATCAATGACAAATCTAAACATGCATGTTTAGGTGAAATCAGTGTTAGTGACCATTTAATTAAATGCCTACTATTTGCAAAGGCAGTGACTGAGAGATATGTATATGATTTAAAAATTTTGTGTCAGGCATTTATTTTTGCCTTGATTAAGAATCTCCTAGAAAAACCTCCTTAAACACAACTTTGAGATGTCTGATTTGGTAACAATTGATCCTTGTAGCATGTCCTTGAATAACAATGATTGCTACAGTAAAATGAAACATTTGTTGCTACATTTGGTGGATATCAAATTACTATCTGAAGCAATCTGTAACTAAGTTCTCATGGAGTATTACAATTTCGTACTCCATATGCAGTAACAAAGCTCACAGAATTCGCCATCCAAACACGAGATTAGATTGCTTCCTGTAATTGAACTATGATCACAAAGATTTCAGAACATTATGTAAATGTTGTTATTATCTCACGGGCAGGCAGATGTCGAAAGAAGTTTCTCCTTTAATAGAAAGATAGAGATAGAAAATTTGAAAAGGAAAACTTCAGTTGCTCAGAGTCATTATGGATCATCTGAAATATGACAGAAATATTCATATTTCAGGGTATGCAGCTGGTGCTTAGCAAAAGCATGTTGTGTATTTAGAAGAAAAAAAAATTCTGATGAAACAATACTTCAATCCAAAAGAGGATGAAGTATTAGAAGATTTAAAACACTAAAAAGACTCAGCTAGAGCAAACAGTTGAAGAATTAGAAAGCATCACCAGTCTAACAGTTTTCACCTGTCTGCAAAAGAAGACTGATCTTATCGTCATTAATAATAAAATTTAAACTTTTGGAGGAGATGTAAAAAAAAATACCGTGCAGTAATAATTTTGCATCCTCTGTAATTAACATAATTATATATGCAAAATTATATGTTGTTTTAGTTTTCAATTTATAATGTATATTACTTACTCTACTTCAAACTCAGTATTTTTTTTTACACTTCAATAAATTTTAGTTCTATTTAATGTCTATCAGTATTTAGTTTGTTTAATCTTATATTTAGGCTTCGAATTAGTTAATTTTTTTGCAATATCTATTTTTAAAAGGAAGCTATTTATTCTTATCTATTTCCATTCTTTGGAATAATTACCTTCTTGGAAATTTGTGCACACATCTCCTGAAAACCAAAGAAAATGGAATGTAAATAATCACATGGGGGATTTTAAAGGATGGTCATTCAATATTGCTTAAAATATATTTGATGATAACATTTGTTCAAATTCAATTTTTTCCAAAAAAGTTTTATAATGAATTTATAACTTCAATCTATCATTGTAAAATATATCGAAAAATCATTTTTTATTTCTTTGAAAGTGATCTTTTCCCCTCCCCCCATAAATTAATAAAAATGACTCATATTGGTTTTAAAAAAGTTTTGGTGTGAGCACACATTTTGACAAAACCAAATAAAAGTAGCCTTATGATTTTGCAATATTAATTTAAAAGGGCCTGCGTTTTTTATCTGTAAGAGTGGAAACTATGTTGTCCTGCACAGGAGTTAAACTTTTCTCCCTTTAATGTATGACTCACTCAGACTAGACTATAAGATTTTCCCTCCCTCGGATGTCTATTTTCTTTATAGAGTTATATAATTTATAATCTGAAAACAACATATAGAGAATTATTGTAATCCCTCCATATACATCGCATTTTTAACATTTATCTATTTCATTGAAAAACATTGACACTGTAATTTATTTCTGATATATAACTGATAAGATAAATTAGTGTAAATTATTGCTTGTAGTGTACATAAAGTGTCCAGAAATTGTTCGTACTAAAGCAATCAAAAAAAGCATTTGAAAATATTTCATCTCTTATTTATAACTAGCCGCCTTTGGCGACCAGCCTGTTCGCTACCCTTGAAAATTCTGACGGTGGCAAACTCGTTGGCGCGACCTACCAGAAAGGTGTAAGGTAACTGCTTGGAAGGCCAGGAAGTGCCACACAATTTAGACCGGAACCCAATGGGGGAGGCATCCAAAGAGACCGTACCCTCCTTCCCCTACCACAAACCTCTCGGAAGGACTTGCAGTCCCACACGTTTAACGTGATCGTACTCCGCGTGAACACGGCTGCAGTTTTGGCAATGGCGGGAATCGAACCCGGGCCTACCGAGTGAAATTCCCGCGCGCTAACCACTGGGCTACCGTGCCATCCGCGACAATCTCCATAACTTTATTTTTATTCGGCAATTTTGGGAATCGAACCCGGGCCTACCAAGTGCAAATCCCGCGCACTAACCACTGGGGTACTTCACCCTCCGCGATATTCTTCATAACTTATTTTTTATTCACCCAATTTAGACCGGAACCAAGTGGGAGAAGCATCCACAGGGACCGTACCCTTCTTCCTCTACCACCAACCTCTCGGAAGGACTTACAGACCCACATGTTTAACGTGATCGTACTCCGCGTAAACACGGCGGCAATTTTGGGAATCGAACCCGGGCCTACCGAGTGCAATTTCCGCGCGCTAACCATTGGGCTACTTTGCCCTACGCGACAATCTCCATAACTTTCTTTTTATTCATCCAATTTAGACCGTACCCTTCTTCCCCTACCACCAACTTCTCGGAAGGACTCACGGACCCACATGTTTAACGTGCTCGTACTCCGCGTAAACACGGCGGCAATTTTGGGAATCGAACCCGGGCCTGGTAACTGGTTGGACGGCCAGGATGTGCCACGCAATTTAGACCGGAACCCAGTGGGGGAGGCATCCACAGGGAACGTACCCTCCTTCCCCTACCACCAACCTCTCGGAAAAACATACGGACCCATATGTTTAACGTGATCGTACTCCATGTCAGTGGCGGAAATCGAAACCGGGCCTACCGCGTGCAATTCCCGCGCGCTGACCACTGGGCTACTTCGCCCTCCGCGACAATCTCCATAACTTTCTTTTTATTCACCCAATTTAGACCGTACCCTCCTTCCCCTACCACCAACCTCTCGGAAGGACTCACGAACCCACATGTTTAACGTGATCGTACTCTGCGTGAACGTGGCGTAAGTTTTGGCAGTGGCGGGAATCGAACCCGGGCCTACTGAGTGCAATTCCCGCGCGCTAACCACTGGGCTGCCGCGCCCTCCGCGACAATCTCCATAACTTTCTACATATTCACCCAATTTAGACGGGAACCCAGTGGGGGAGGCATCCACAGGGGCCGTATCCTCCTTCCCCTACCACCAACCTCTCGGAAGGACTTACGGACCCACATATTTAACGTGATCGTATTCCACGTAAACACGGCGGCAGTTTTGGCAGTGGCGGGAATCGAACCCGGGCCTACCGCTAACTTCCCGCGCGCTAATTTGCAATTTAAAATGACCATATGCTTAATTCCATCATCCTCATTCCATTGTTTCATTGTTCCATCATTTAAAATATCCATCAAATTAAAATATCCATTTAAAATATCCAAAAGTTAAAATATACATTTAAAAAATCCAGATAATATATATCCTATAATTTATATAGAGCAAAGGCGCTCTATTCAGAACCGTGACGTCACCTCCACCTTGACGTCCCCACCCACCATCTTCCCTGCTTCAGCGGGGGAGAAACGAACGGAACGCCGAGAAATTTAAAATCATGACGTCTTTAAAATTGCGATCCTGAAGGCAATTTTCATTATTTCTGGACCAGATTAGACTTGTAAGAATGCCAGATATTTCAGCTTTCTAAAAATGTAAATTATTAGTCGAAATTATGAGTACTTTTTACTATGCGAGAATTTAAAAACCAAAAATCGTTTTTTTGAGCCAAAAGTGACTTTTGTTTTAAAATCTTTAAAAAATATTAGAAATCGAAATGGAGATTTGAAATTGATATATTTTTACTCGTAATTGTCTGCTCTTTCCGATGGTGTGAGTTGTTTTTTTCTACGACGTCTGGATCGTGGAGAAAAAAGGGCAAAAAAAGGTCGAAATCGCATAAAACATTAAATAAATAAATAAAAAAATAATTAGAATTTTGAAAATCGGTTTTCACGTGTCCCCTTCCCTCCCCCCCGGGTCTCCGATTGCCAAATTTCGTAGCTCTCCGACGCGCGGTCGCGAAACGTATAGTGTATAAGACAGACAGACACACACACACACAGACATTGCCTTTTATTATATAGATTTCGAGATTAACCATTACCTTTACAACTGATTTGAACTATAAACCCTTTTAGTACAAATACATTCAGTATACTTTATTTAATTTTACAGATATTTTTATATATACAAGTCAATGTCTTATTAACATTTGTGCATTTCTATTTGTTATAGTTAAAAGTTTTAATTCCCCAAAAAATATAATAGAAGATTTATGTACATCCCATAAAGTGTCCAGAAATTGTTCATTACTAAAAAAGGGTTACCTGTATATTGCTATTTTGATTCACATTGTGGCAAAACAATAACCGTTTGTTTGCAATAAATAGTTTTTAATTTCAAGAGCTCATTTATTTTACACATGTAGTGTTTATTGTGTTTTATATAGATCGTACCAGACAAGGTTGTTAAAAATATTAAAATAAATTACTAACACATTTGCCTTTGTAGATACTGTTAAAAGGCATATTTATAATTGAATTTGAAAGATGTCGCATTACACGAATATTTTAGGTTTTAGAAAAATTAATCAATTAGTAAAAGCAAAACTTTTAATATTTCTATGTAAAAATAAAGAGCCAGCTTAATAGAAATTTATTTTATCTAGACCATCAGAAAACCTTATGTGTACTCCCGAAGGGAGGGATATGGGCAAAATTTGGCCATACTGCCTAAGGCGCTCTAATGGAAACTGTTCCAAATTTACTTTACATTCTTTTAAAACCACAAAAACCTATCATGTTTAGCCTGTTATTACCATCTGACATCCATGAACTGTCACTCCATAGCTTGAATTGGGTATTTTAGTTGCCAACTTCACATACAACTGGGCCGGGGCGCGGTAGCCCATTGGTTAGCGCGCTGGAGTTGCACTCGGTAGGCCCGGGTTCGATTCCAGCCACTGCCAAAACTGCCGCCGTGTTCATGCGGAGTACGATCACGTTAAACATGTGGGTCCGTAAGTCCTTCCGAGAGGTTGGTGGTAGGGGAAGGAGGGTACGGTCCCTGTGGATGCCTCCCCCACTGGGTTCCGGTCTAAATTGGGTGGCACTTCCCGGCCGTCCATACAGTTACCTTACACCTTTCTGGTAGGTCGGACGGTCTGGGTCTCAATCAACAACATACAACTGGGCCTTACACCCTGGGTTACCTTACACCTTTCTGGTAGGTCGGACGGTCTGGGTTTCAACAACAACATACAACTGGGCCATGTGTCGGCCTCTGCTTATATCCATGAATCACGATATTGCAGTATTTTTTTTTATCCACATCTGATTTTGTGAAAGAAGGGAAACGTCTAGTTGTCTATCTTATTGAAACTCTACCAAATCTTCAATTTAAAATCTTAAATTTAAGCTTATTAATAGGCATCAAATACCACAAAAGGGCCTAAAAACTCCTTTAAGCTTTAAACATAACTTGCACATAATAATTAAGTCTAACATTAATAAGTAACTTTAAGTTTAATGTTACAATTAACAGAGCTCTGAATAGAAAGTGTGAAATACAGGACATGCGACATTTTTGTCTAGATGAGTTAGTACAATTAAAATGATTTAAATTCTCATTTATTATTAAATGCATATTGATTCTAAGATCCAAGAAATAAAGTTTGAATTTTCATACTGAATGTTATATTTAGGCCTTGATTGTGCAAATTTATAAATTGTACACTTTTTATAATTTGTAAAAAATATATAATTATGTACACAAAAATGAAATTTTTCGTATACACAATTATGCATTTTCTACATATTTAAAATTCTGAAATTTGCAAAGAGGGATTAGAAAGATGTAAGATATACATTTAAGCATTTGTCATCCTATGGTTGGAAGCAAAAACCTTGCAATATATTCAATTATGACTGTACATGGTGTGTTTGCGGAAATAAAGAAAATAAAACCATTTGGTGAAATTTAAAGAAAATAAAACCGTTTCGTGAATTTAAAGAAAATAAAAGCGTTTGGTGAATTTAAAGAAAATAAAAACTCACTTTCAAATGACTTTAAGTGTGGAAAACTTATATTTTTTGCTACTGTTCTAACAGCTTTCATATTCTATACAAACGTTCCCCCAAAGAAATTACCGAATTTGACATTTCGAATTTTCCGGTGATGCACAAATAAAAATACTCAAAAGAAAGCTGAAGTCATTTAATTCTAGAATCATAATATTAACATTTCTTTCACTAGAATATAATGTATAATGGCAATGGGAGTAAATTATTATCAGATTGTCAAGAAATATCATGAGCCAGGCAAATAACACGAGAAGTATTAGAATTATTATACATTTTCATATAGATATATAGGAAGCCCCTATCATTAAATATGACCCTTATGTACTAAATACAAAGAGCTGGAGATATCTTTAACTCAATGCTATGATACTGGTCTGCCATACTTTGGCCTGAGGTTCAAACCCGGCACTGCCATGTTAGTGATTTCTGTAGCTGACTCCTTATTACTTTCCTTATATACATAATGTATAAGGAAAGTATTGTGACGGGGTCAAGAATTCGAGTTTTCGACGGGAGAGCACGTTTCAAGCATGCCTGATCATGAATCAAACATTTTTGAAGTGATGTCTGTGTGTGTGTATCAGTGAGTCTGTGGAGACAATAACTGACGAACGAATGGACCGATTCGAACGAAATTTGGTACAAAAATCATAATCCGTAAACACTGGAAGCCTATTGTTTTTATACGCAATCAAATCTTCAGAACCCCCCTAAATTTTCGAGTGAAATTTTGAAAAAATCATCAAAAAATTAAAACCGCTAATAAAGTTACGCAAATAGACATTTCTTATGTAATTTTTCATTAGGAAACGATTGACATAAATTTTAGAACGCTAACATGAACCGTTCTCGAGATATTGAACATTTTTCAAAAAAATTATCAAAAAATCATATAAAATAAAACAAAAATATTTCCTATTGAGGAACATGTTCACTTTTCATATGTAATATCATACGATAAATTGGGTGACATCATTCTCGTAGATATAGCTCTTTCCATTCATGAAAAAAGATACTTTGAGTAATACTTTTGTATTTGAACGCCAATAGTCATTTATCTACTGTAAGAATAACTTATTTCTTCGTCCATAAGTCTTGGCGAGATTTTGGCGGCAAATTTGGCGGAATATCGCCAACTTGGCGACATTTTAAATCGTTGCCAAATTAACAGAAATCTCGCCAAATGGATAAAAATGACGACTAATTGAGGAAAATTCAGTATCTTGGAAAGAATATAAGTATCTACTATAAGAATAACATTTTTTTTAACTGTAAAAGTAGTAAATTCATTGCATTATATAAGGAAAGTCATGTGTTGCCCACATCAGATTTTTTAGTGAGTACAGAGTATTTTCACTCCCTGTTAGAGATAGAGGAAAAGTCAATTACAAAGTTGTAGAGCGTTGCACAATTAGCATTAAACGCCTCCCCCCCCCCCCCACACACACACACCTCGTAAAAGATGGAAAATAACTCTAAATAACAATTTTAGAAGTTGTAATTTTATTAATCTGCATGAAATAGTCTAATCGTATAGAAACATTGGAAAACACACGACGACATCTTATTACATATGTGCAACCAATGCATCATTTCTGAAAGTGAACATTTTGTATTTTGTGCATAAAAAAGTCAATTTTATTCTGCTACGTTGTTTAACGGTTCGAGTTCTTTGAAAGGAGAGCTGGATTGTATATACTGGTTTTAAGGATTCTTTTACCATCTTTTGAGGGAAGACACAACTGCTTTGTACTAATTTTGGAACAATCTCCAACTTTGTAATTGATATTTTTACTCATCTCTAATAGTAAGCGAGGTTAGCCTCCCGTACTCTACTAAAAGGGGAGTCAGCTTAAAGTTCTCTCATCGTGTAGCGCCATTGGAGTTTCCTACACACTTGCATAGAAGAATATATGATAACCCAATACTTCTCGATTTGACTTAGTCCATTACTTTCCTTGACACCTTGTATGTATAGTGTTACTGTTTTTAGCGCTGACTAAGAAGTCGTATCCCATCCTCGAAGATATTTTATATTAACTTAGTTTCTATTTATGTGACAGCATTTAGATATATTTATATAGGACAAATAAAATTTGATTTTAACATTTTAGGATTCTTAATTTTTTTTTAATTTGTTGATAAAAATGCGTTTAATAGATTAATTTGTAATCAAAAATTAGATCTAACAACTCCCGTTATAATACATAGTGCAGTGGTCAAATGCAAAGTTTACTCAGTGAATCTTAAATGCTCAGCGTAGGTTCGTTCTATTGCTACGTTTTGAACGGGATTTTTAAACGTATCTTTCTAAAAATATTAAGAACATTACATTACTAAAGTCAAATATCTTACAATGAACCTTGAAATCGTGAACCGACTGACAACAAGGCTTAGACCGTGAGTTTCTAAAAATAATGCATTCGAGTTCGGATACCCGTGGAACTAATATCTAAAACTCTTTTTTTTTTTTTTTAGTTTTAATTCACCTTAAATTCTATTTATTATAAGTCAAAAAATCGTGCAAATCAACGATCATCGTGCACCAACTCAGCCAAGCAGGTCGACATAGAATAGAACTTCATATGGACATATTATACATTTCTTAAAATGACAGCTAAATATTTTTCTAAATATTCTAAATTCAGAAAAGAATTAAATGCATGGCGGGGAGCGGAATCGAACCCAACATCATAGAATTCGCATGCTTGCGTAATAATCGTTATGCCACCCAGGTCGAGAGACAGCGGACAGCTGTTGTATATAAAATTGCCAAAAATGGAAAACGTTTATAGGAATAAAGTCAACTTAAAATGCTTCTTTCACATGTTGCTCAGTTGACCCTGAAGCTTAGGGCGTGTATTATCAGGCATATCCCGCCTGATAATAGATAGTAAAATTAAAGAAAAAAGAAATTGAAAGTAGCGTATTCAGGTAAGCTGATAAAAGATTTGAGGCGTTTAGAGATTTCGTGGAAAAATAATAATAATAAAAAGCGTTCGTTACAGTGCGATGTTGGGAACTTTTCTCCTAATCTTAATTCTTCTTTCTATTATTATTTTTATAAAACGCAGAGGACATGGGTTAAGTTTCACTAGTGTTGGTGGGTTTTCTCTTCGGGCCCCGTCGGTACCAATGGCTTACCTATCCTTCCTCATCCAATGCTTGGATTGAAAGAAATTAATAGAAATATGTTTAGCCAGGCGCGTTTTGCACCTTTTAACTGCCGCTAACGAAGTGTCAAATTTTCTCTTTTGATAATACAAGCTGGAGTGAAACCGTTAATTTAAAATTTTAAGAGGCTGTATGTTCGAGCCCATCCACTAGCATTAAGAAACACGAGTTGTTTTGGTATCAATGCCATTTCTGATCTCAGTCTCTCCATTAAGTTTAAATAGATTAATTGGGACCATCGGAATGAGGCTGTCTGGTCCAGTGGTCATGTTATCTGCTTCCAATCCCAGATGCTAAGTGTTTAAGGGTGAGCGTCAGTAAATTTTCTGCCCTATCCGCGCTTTGTTAACTTTCGCGGCACACATATTTCGCCGAAATTCAGCTCAAATAGTTGCGAAATATTTTCTGAAAGATAAAATGCAGTGCTTAGATTATATTAAAACTAAATTTAATGCCTCAAAAAACATAAAATATATGTTTTATTTTAATTTCAAATATTTTTGGTGCTGCCATCTGTTGTCGTAATTTAATTCAAACCGATTATTTTTATTTTTTAATGAATATTTTTAAACATCTATTCCTTCTAATACAGTGTTAAATACAACAACAGATCATATATAATAATGCTACAATCACGGAAAGGTAATTTATCATTCTATAAATTTGATAAGAGATCTGAATGTGCATCACTGAGGACTGCAGTTTTGTCTTCAAGTTCCTTTGTCTTCAAGTCCAAGTTCAATATTACGTTTCCGTGATTATGGCATTATATATGATCTGTTGTTGTATTTAATAGCTTATTAGAAGGAATAGACATTTAAAAATGTTCATTAAAAAATAAAAATGGTCGGTATGAATTAAATTACGACAACAGATGGCAGCACCAAAAATATTTTAAATTAAAATAAAACATATATTCTATGTTTTATTGGGTATTCAATTTAGTTTTAATATAATCTAAGCATAGCATTTTATCTATAAGAAAATATTTCGCAACTGTTTGAGCAGAATTTCGGCGAAATATGTGTGCCGCGAAAGTTAACAAAGCGCGGATAGGGCAGAAAATTTACTGACGCTCACCCTTAAACTCATCCGATCGCATTAAAGAAGAGCGTCAGTAAATTTTCTGCCCTATCCGCGCTTTGTTAACTTTCGCGGCACACATACGAGTATTTCGCCGAAATTCTGCTCAAACAGTTGCGAAATATTTTATTATAGATAAAATGCAATACTTATATTATATTAAAACTAAATTTAATACCCAATAAAACATAGAATATATGTTTTATTTCAATTTAAAATATTTTTGGTGCTGCCATCTGTTGTCGTAATTTAATTCATACCGACTATTTTTATTTTTTAATGAACATTTTTAAATGTCTATTCCTTCTAATACGCTATTAAATACAACAACAGATCATATATAATGCCATAATCACGGAAACGTAATTGAACTTGGACTTGAAGACAAAGGAACTTGAAGATAAAACTGCAGTCCTCAGTGATGTACATTTAGATCCTTTATCAAATTTATAGAATGATAAATTACCTTTCTGTGATTGTGGCATTATTATATATGATCTGTTGTTGTATTTAACAGTGTATTAGAAGGAATAGATATTTAAAAATGTTCATTAAAAAATAAAAATAATCGGTATGAATTAAATTACGACAACAGATGGCAGCACCAAAAATATTTTGGATTAAAATAAAAAATATATTCTATGTTTTTTGGGGCATTAAATTTAGTTTTAATATAATCTACGCATTGCATTTTATCTTTCAGAAAATATTTCGCAACTGTTTGAGCAGAATTTCTGCGAAATATGTGTGCCGCGAAAGTTAACAACGCGCGGATAGGGGGCTGGCTGCAATGGTCATGTTATACGCTTCCAATTCCAGTGAATGTGTGTTTTAACCCATCCACCTGCATTAAGAAACGCGGTCCTAGTGGTTTTGGTGTCTACTATTTTTCTAACCTTTGTCTCCCCATTAAGTTTAAATGGATTAATTGGGGCCGTCGGAATGTGAGCTTCCTATCACGTTGGTCAAGTTGTCCGATTCCTAATCCAGAGGCTGTATATTCGTACCCATACACACGCATTCAGAAACGCAAGTTGAGTTATTTTTGTAACTGTGCTTTTCTAATCTCATTCTCCCCATTAAGTTTTAATGCATTAATTGGAACCGTCGATATTTGAACTGGATGACTCAGTGGTCATGATGTCTGCTTCCAATTCCACAGGGTATGTGTTCGGACCCATCCACGCGAATTGAGTCCTTTTGGTATCTGTTCCTTTTCTGATCTCAGTCTCTCTATTAAGTTTAAATAGATAAATTGGATCCGTCGAAATGTGAGCTGGCTATCTCTGTGGGCATGTTGTCTGCTTCCAATCCAAGCAACTATATGTTCGAACCCATCCACTCGCGTTAAGGAAAGTGAATTGGGTTGTTTTGTATCAGTGTTTTTCTAATCTCAGTTTCTCCATTAAGTTTAAATAGATTAATTGTGAGTGTGTGTATATGAACTTGCTGGCTCGGTGGTCATGCTATGTGATTCTAATTCCAGAGGGTGTGTGTTCGAGCCCATACAATCGCATTTAATAACGCGATTTTAGCCCATTTGGTATCAATTATTTTTCTGATAGCTGTCTCTCCATTAAGTTTAAATAGATTAATTGGGACGTTTGGTACATGGCCTGCCTGGCTGGTTCAGTAGGCATATATTGTCTGCTTCCAATTCCAGAGGTTGTGAGTTCGAACCCATACAGCCATACAATCGCATTTAGAAATGCGAGTTTAGTCCTTTTGGCATCAATTATTTTTCTGATAGCTGTCTCTCCATTAAGTTTAAATAGAGTAATTGGGGCTGTCTGTATGTAAGCTGGCTGGCTTAGTGGTCATGTTGTCTGCTTCCAATTCCAGAGGTTGTGTGTTCGAGTCCGTCCACTCGCATTAAGAAACCCGAGTTATTTTGGTGACTGTATTTTTCTGATCTCATTTACAACATTAAGTTTAAATAGATTAATTGGGAAGTTTGGTACGTGGCCTTCCTGGCTGACTCAGTAGGCGTATATTGTCTGCTTCTAATTCCGGAGGTTGTGAGTTCGAACCCATACAATCACATTTAGAAACGCGAGTTTAGTCCTTTTGGGTATCAGTTATTTTTCTGATAGCTGTCTCTCCATTAAGTTTAAATAGATTAATTGGGACGTTCGGTACGTGAGCTGGCTGGCTCAGTGGTCATATTATCTGCTTCCAATTCCAGAGGTTCTGGGTTCGATTCCAAAACAGTTTCGCATTTGTGCTACTGAACTTTTTTTACCTGGCATTCTTTAATGAAATTGATGAATAAAATTATTAAATCGGAATTAATGATTAATAAAAGTGTATCATTATTAATATTACTTCATTCGTTATTAATATTGACAGGAAATGATGTACCGGAAATGACGTCACGGGATATGACGTACCGGATATGACGTCACAGGAAATGACGTACCGGATATGACGTCACAGGAAATGACGTACCGGATATGACGCCATCTCTGTGTGTACAAGGAAGGTGCAGAAAAGAGATTCGCTGTCAATAAAAATTTATAAAATATCGGGACTTCGTTAACAGGGGCCACGTAGAGCAAAACAAACCCTGCACGAACTTTGGACGAGGAAGGGTGGTGGCTCAACACCGATGCCAGTAGGCCCGAAGAGAAACCCCACCAGCAACGGTGGAACACAACCACCGCTCGTCCTCCATCTCGTGCAGATAATTTAGTAAGAAATATAAGAAAGTTAAAGAAGAGAAACGAAAGACCAAAGACGAACGGGTCTAATCAAGAACTCCCGATCCCCAACTCTTCTTCCCCCTCGACCCCGCGGGAACTAATTAATCTCTATCACTACTATCGTACCATTTATACTCAGTCGGGATTCGAACCCAGATCCTACAACCCGCAACTCGACGCCCCAAGCCTCTCGGCCAAGAGGGCGACGACCAAAGCTTCAGTTTCGGTGTATTTAAGTTTAACATTTTAATATTCCTGTTTAAATATTCTGATAAAACGCAGCTAAAATTGCCGGGGACAGAACCTTCGACAAAAGTATACGCTTCATGCTATTACCGCGGCACTTTACCACTGCGCTACGATCGGTGTTGCAATTTTATTTTTATATAGCTATATAAACCTTTCTCTGGATCGACAATTAAAATATATATTTTAGGGCAGAACCCACAAAACCTATTTGATAATCTATATCACTGCTGCACCCTTTTTAACAAGCCGGGAACAGAACCCCAAAACTATAGCCCCGCAACTCGACGCCCCAAGCCTCTCGGCCAAGAGGGCGACGGCCGAAGCTTCAGTTTCGGTATATTTATGTTTAACATTTTAATATTCCTGTTTAAATATTCTGATAAAACGCATCTAAAATTGCCGGGGACAGAACCTTCGACAAAAGTATACGCTTCATGCTATTACCGCGGCACTTTACCACTGCGCTACGATCGGTGTTGCAATTTTATTTTTATATAGCTATATAAACCTTTCTCTGGATCGACAATTAAAATATATATTTTAGGGCAGAACCCACAAAACCTATTTGATAATCTATATCACTGCTGCACCCTTTTTAACAAGCCGGGAACAGAACCCCAAAACTATAGCCCCGCAACTCGACGCCCCAAGCCTCTCGGCCAAGAGGGCGACGGCCGAAGCTTCAGTTTCGGTATATTTATGTTTAACATTTTAATATTCCTGTTTAAATATTCTGATAAAACGCATCTAAAATTGCCGGGGACAGAACCTTCGACAAAAGTATACGCTTCATGCTATTACCGCGGCACTTTACCACTGCGCTACGATCGGTGTTGCAATTTTATTTTTATATAGCTATATAAACCTTTCTCTGGATCGACAATTAAAATATATATTTTAGGGCAGAACCCACAAAACCTATTTGATAATCTATATCACTGCTGCACCCTTTTTAACAAGCCGGGAACAGAACCCCAAAACTATAGCCCCGCAACTCGACGCCCCAAGCCTCTCGGCCAAGAGGGCGACGGCCGAAGCTTCAGTTTCGGTATATTTATGTTTAACATTTTAATATTCCTGTTTAAATATTCTGATAAAACGCATCTAAAATTGCCGGGGACAGAACCTTCGACAAAAGTATACGCTTCATGCTATTACCGCGGCACTTTACCACTGCGCTACGATCGGTGTTGCAATTTTATTTTTATATAGCTATATAAACCTTTCTCTGGATCGACAATTAAAATATATATTTTAGGGCAGAACCCACAAAACCTATTTGATAATCTATATCACTGCTGCACCCTTTTTAACAAGCCGGGAACAGAACCCCAAAACTATAGCCCCGCAACTCGACGCCCCAAGCCTCTCGGCCAAGAGGGCGACGGCCGAAGCTTCAGTTTCGGTATATTTATGTTTAACATTTTAATATTCCTGTTTAAATATTCTGATAAAACGCATCTAAAATTGCCGGGGACAGAACCTTCGACAAAAGTATACGCTTCATGCTATTACCGCGGCACTTTACCAC
Source organism: Amaurobius ferox (assembly GCA_951213105.1). Lineage (NCBI taxonomy): Eukaryota > Metazoa > Arthropoda > Arachnida > Araneae > Amaurobiidae > Amaurobius > Amaurobius ferox. The sequence continues at coordinate 29,243,349 of OX578140.1, forward strand.
TGCGCTACGATCGGTGTTGCAATTTTATTTTTATATAGCTATATAAACCTTTCTCTGGATCGACAATTAAAATATATATTTTAGGGCAGAACCCACAAAACCTATTTGATAATCTATATCACTGCTGCACCCTTTTTAACAAGCCGGGAACAGAACCCCAAAACTATAGCCCCGCAACTCGACGCCCCAAGCCTCTCGGCCAAGAGGGCGACGGCCGAAGCTTCAGTTTCGGTATATTTATGTTTAACATTTTAATATTCCTGTTTAAATATTCTGATAAAACGCATCTAAAATTGCCGGGGACAGAACCTTCGACAAAAGTATACGCTTCATGCTATTACCGCGGCACTTTACCACTGCGCTACGATCGGTGTTGCAATTTTATTTTTATATAGCTATATAAACCTTTCTCTGGATCGACAATTAAAATATATATTTTAGGGCAGAACCCACAAAACCTATTTGATAATCTATATCACTGCTGCACCCTTTTTAACAAGCCGGGAACAGAACCCCAAAACTATAGCCCCGCAACTCGACGCCCCAAGCCTCTCGGCCAAGAGGGCGACGGCCGAAGCTTCAGTTTCGGTATATTTATGTTTAACATTTTAATATTCCTGTTTAAATATTCTGATAAAACGCATCTAAAATTGCCGGGGACAGAACCTTCGACAAAAGTATACGCTTCATGCTATTACCGCGGCACTTTACCACTGCGCTACGATCGGTGTTGCAATTTTATTTTTATATAGCTATATAAACCTTTCTCTGGATCGACAATTAAAATATATATTTTAGGGCAGAACCCACAAAACCTATTTGATAATCTATATCACTGCTGCACCCTTTTTAACAAGCCGGGAACAGAACCCCAAAACTATAGCCCCGCAACTCGACGCCCCAAGCCTCTCGGCCAAGAGGGCGACGGCCGAAGCTTCAGTTTCGGTATATTTATGTTTAACATTTTAATATTCCTGTTTAAATATTCTGATAAAACGCATCTAAAATTGCCGGGGACAGAACCTTCGACAAAAGTATACGCTTCATGCTATTACCGCGGCACTTTACCACTGCGCTACGATCGGTGTTGTAATTTTATTTTTATATAGCTATATAAACCTTTCTCTGGATCGACAATTAAAATATATATTTTAGGGCAGAACCCACAAACCTATTTGATAATCTATATCACTGCTGCACCCTTTTTAACAAGCCGGGAACAGAACCCCAAAACTATAGCCCCGCAACTCGACGCCCCAAGCCTCTCGGCCAAGAGGGCGAAGGCCGAAGCTTCAGTTTCGGTATATTTATGTTTAACATTTTAACATTCCTGTTTAAATATTCTGATAAAACGCATCTAAAATTGCCGGGGACAGAACCTTCGACAAAAGTATACGCTTCATGCTATTACCGCGGCACTTTACCACTGCGCTACGATCGGCGTTGCAATTTTATTTTTATATAGCTATATAAACCTTTCTCTGGATCTGCGATTGAAATATATAATTTAGAGCAGAACCCACAAACCTATTTGATAATCTATATCACTGCTGCACCCTTTTTAACAAGCCGGGAACAGAACCCCAAAACTATAGCCCCGCAACTCGACGCCCCAAGCCTCTCGGCCAAGAGGGCGAAGGCCGAAGCTTCAGTTTCGGTATATTTATGTTTAACATTTTAACATTCCTGTTTAAATATTCTGATAAAACGCATTTAAAATTGCCGGGGACAGAACCTTCGACAAAAGTATACGCTTCATGCTATTACCGCGGCACTTTACCACTGCGCTACGATCGGCGTTGCAATTTTATTTTTATATAGCTATATAAACCTTTCTCTGGATCTGCGATTGAAATATATAATTTAGAGCAGAACCCACAAACCTATTTGATAATCTATATCACTGCTGCACCCTTTTTAACAAGCCGGGAACAGAACCCCAAAACTATAGCCCCGCAACTCGACGCCCCAAGCCTCTCGGCCAAGAGGGCGAAGGCCGAAGCTTCAGTTTCGGTATATTTATGTTTAACATTTTAACATTCCTGTTTAAATATTCTGATAAAACGCATTTAAAATTGCCGGGGACAGAACCTTCGACAAAAGTATACGCTTCATGCTATTACCGCGGCACTTTACCACTGCGCTACGATCGGCGTTGCAATTTTATTTTTATATAGCTATATAAACCTTTCTCTGGATCTGCGATTGAAATATATAATTTAGAGCAGAACCACAAAATCTATTTGATAATCTATATCACTGCTGCACCCTTTTTAACAAGCCGGGAACAGAACCCCAAAACTATAGCCCCGCAACTCGACGCCCCAAGCCTCTCGGCCCAGAGGGCGAAGGCCGAAGCTTCAGTTTCGGTATATTTATGTTTAACATTTTAACATTCCTGTTTAAATATTCTGATAAAACGCATTTAAAATTGCCGGGGACAGAACCTTCGACAAAAGTATACGCTTCATGCTATTACCGCGGCACTTTACCACTGCGCTACGATCGGCGTTGCAATTTTATTTTTATATAGCTATATAAACCTTTCTCTGGATCTGCGATTGAAATATATAATTTAGAGCAGAACCCACAAACCTATTTGATAATCTATATCACTGCTGCACCCTTTTTAACAAGCCGGGAACAGAACCCCAAAACTATAGCCCCGCAACTCGACGCCCCAAGCCTCTCGGCCAAGAGGGCGAAGGCCGAAGCTTCAGTTTCGGTATATTTATGTTTAACATTTTAACATTCCTGTTTAAATATTCTGATAAAACGCATTTAAAATTGCCGGGGACAGAACCTTCGACAAAAGTATACGCTTCATGCTATTACCGCGGCACTTTACCACTGCGCTACGATCGGCGTTGCAATTTTATTTTTATATAGCTATATAAACCTTTCTCTGGATCTGCGATTGAAATATATAATTTAGAGCAGAACCCACAAACCTATTTGATAATCTATATCACTGCTGCACCCTTTTTAACAAGCCGGGAACAGAACCCCAAAACTATAGCCCCGCAACTCGACGCCCCAAGCCTCTCGGCCAAGAGGGCGAAGGCCGAAGCTTCAGTTTCGGTATATTTATGTTTAACATTTTAACATTCCTGTTTAAATATTCTGATAAAACGCATTTAAAATTGCCGGGGACAGAACCTTCGACAAAAGTATACGCTTCATGCTATTACCGCGGCACTTTACCACTGCGCTACGATCGGCGTTGCAATTTTATTTTTATATAGCTATATAAACCTTTCTCTGGATCTGCGATTGAAATATATAATTTAGAGCAGAACCCACAAACCTATTTGATAATCTATATCACTGCTGCACCCTTTTTAACAAGCCGGGAACAGAACCCCAAAACTATAGCCCCGCAACTCGACGCCCCAAGCCTCTCGGCCAAGAGGGCGAAGGCCGAAGCTTCAGTTTCGGTATATTTATGTTTAACATTTTAACATTCCTGTTTAAATATTCTGATAAAACGCATTTAAAATTGCCGGGGACAGAACCTTCGACAAAAGTATACGCTTCATGCTATTACCGCGGCACTTTACCACTGCGCTACGATCGGCGTTGCAATTTTATTTTTATATAGCTATATAAACCTTTCTCTGGATCTGCGATTGAAATATATAATTTAGAGCAGAACCCACAAACCTATTTGATAATCTATATCACTGCTGCACCCTTTTTAACAAGCCGGGAACAGAACCCCAAAGCTAGAGCCCCGCAACTTGACGCCCCAGGCCTCCGGACCAAGTAGGCGACAGCCCATGTTTCGATTTCGGTATATTTAAGTTTAACATTTTAACATGCCTGTTTAAATAATCTAATAAAATTGCTAGGGACAGAACCCTCAAGAAAAACATACGATTCATGCTGATGCAATTTTATTTTAACTATATAAAGCTTATTTTGGATCGTACCATTTCTAACAAAGCGTGATTCGAACCCCAAGCCCAGAGTTCCGCAATTTGACGCCATAAGCCCCTCAACTAATTGGGAGACTGCCGAAGCTTCAATTTCGGTGTATTTATATTTAAAATGGCTGTTTAAATAATCTGATAAAACTCAAATTGCCAGAGACAGAACCCTAGACAAAAACATACGATTCATGCTTAAATCCCGGCACTTTACCACTGCGCTACAATCGGCGATGCAGTTTATTAAAATTGTATTTTATTTTAACTATATCAAGCTTTCTCTGGATCGGCGAATAAAATATATCTATAATAGAACCCGCAAAACCTATTCGATGACTTCCATCACTGCTAACGTATCTTTTCTAACAACGCGGGATTCGAACCCCCAAGTCTATAGCTCCGCAACTTGAAGTCCTCAGCCTCTCAGCTAATTGGACGACTGCCTAAGCTTCAATTTCAGTGTATTTAAATTTAACATGGGTGTTTAAATAATCTGATAAAACGTGTTTAAAATTGTCAGGGATAGAACCCTCGACAAAAATATGCGATTCATGCTTCTACCCCGGTACTTTACCACTGAGCTATAATCGGCGACGCACTTTTATTTTATTTTAACTATATAAAGCTTTCTCTGGATTGGCGAATAAAATATATCTAGGGTAGAACCGGGGCCGGCGGGATTTCTTCTTCTTATCGGGCCTAGGTGCAGGTTTTGTGACGTCACAACTTACATCCCAGCCACGGCTTTTACACTTTGCTCCAGTTCTTAATCAGTGTCGATTATGGAGTCGATATTTTAGTTTTAGAGTCATAGAACTTGGTTAAAATAAAAATGATTTAATTGAATAAATATAACGAAAACAAATTATATATATAAAGAAGGAATATAAATAAGATTGTAAAGTAAAAAAATACTGAATATTTCCGTAGTTATGAGTTGTTTCTTTTTCCCCTTTTCTTTTAAAAGATTCAATACCAAGTTTTAACCTTTTGAATTTTATTTTTTCATAAAATTCATTTATTTGAGAAATCTGGCTTTTGTTCTTAAATAACCTAATGCACAGAAACACATTCCTGTGATAGAGCTTCCTGTCCTCTAAGGAAACTACTGGTAGGTCTTCTGTTGTTAAAATAATGTCATGGTCCTGCTGATAAAGAAGTAGATCCAAGTTTTCTTCAGTAACAAGTTTTTCAAGCAACTCTTTTGAAATATGACTAGATTGGAATCCTGTTTTTGGTTCTGTTCCAAATAAAACTTTGTAAGAGTATCGTTTAATGGTTCTATGAAAAGAGGAATTCTTTTGGAATTGAACAAAGTAACAACCTATAGCCCAATTTTTTGTGTCATTGTTAACTAGCCAAGCACGTAACATAGCTTCAACATCTTGATTTGATCGCTCAACACATCCTTGACTAGCTGGATGTCTAGGCCTACCATTTACAATTTTGCAAGTTGGCCACAGGCTTGTTAATTCTTGTATAGCAGCAGCCGTAAACTCACGGCCGTTGTCGCTTTGTAATATATGAGGACAACCTACTTCGAAAAATATTTTTAATACCTCCATTGCTACTTCAGCAGATCTTTTTGAAGTCAACGGTCGAAGAAAGCTGAATTTCGTCGCGTGGTCCTGGTAGTGTAATAGCCATTTGTAATTTCTATCTGGGGTCGACTGTAAGTCAACTAAATCAACTTGGCCACGATGATTGAAGTCGCTAGATACAATTGGGCAAACAACGATTCCTTTTCTTGGAAATTTTTATTTAGACTGACATATCGGGCACAGCTTTAAATACTCCACTACAACTGAAGTAGGTATTAGGTATTTCGATTTCAAACTATACAGCATTTTATCTCTTCCTCCGTGGCCAATCGACTGATGGGTTTTTGAAGTATGTGGTAAAAATTTTCCGTTGGTACTATTTTAACAACTGGATCGGAGTCAGACTTTCTCTTCAAAATCAAAGATTCTTTTAGTACCTACTTCCATAACATCGTAATTTTTTCCATAATATAGTACTGTTTATGTGTCCGTTGCAGTTTAAGTAGTGGTGCAAATTTAAATTGTTCAATGACTGTGATAAAGCTTCTTCTATCCTTTCGCGAGTCCATAAAGGTTTTTCTTCATCATGCAGCTTGTTCAAAAACGTCCTGATAGTTTCATTAAACTGTTCTTCAGATACAAATTCGGTCAGAGTTTGATTTTTTCCTATATCTGTACCCATTTTTCTACGGTAGGTACTTGATAAAACTCGAAATATAGAAAACAATAATAAAAATGCGCGCAACCTTCCTCGCGTAATGTTTCTGCACTACTGTGTGTGTCACGTCAGAAGCGCGACGCTGGCCGGCAGCTGTGCGAGTCCTGACTTGTTTATTTCATCTTTTCACTAACACGTCAGAAGCTTTCATATTTTCACTAAAACAGTTAAGGGATTTGATCAAACAAATCACTTACTTTCTTTAGGAAAATCACCCCCACAGAGTTGTAATTTTAACATCTTCCGTGAATTGATCATCTACCTTAGGGATTTGATCAAATCTCCGTTTTCATCATTTCCCTGCGACATATATATATATATATGCTGAAGAGCCATTACATTACACGCATGTTATTTCAATAGAAGAGGTACATATTTTGACATATTTAACTTTATAACTTTCGATATATTTTAGTTATAAAAAACATTTTCCAGGAAATTAAAGAGCTTCAGAGACTTGACATGATAACTAATAATTAAAAATTACCAAGCATTTTAAAGATTTGCTGTTAAAAAAGAGCGTAAAAATTGAAGGTTGAAAGAAAAGTTTCGCAGAAACTTATTTAGAATAACAAATTTTCTCTTATACGAATGGAGAATTATTAAGAAATATCTATTAATACCTATAGGAACAAATTCATTATACTCTAAATCAGCTTTTATGGCATTTTTCCTCCAACCTTATACTTTAATGCTATTATTCGATACTGAGTGTTTAAGTGATGTAGTGCTCGAAAATATTCAGTTATTTGTAATTATATTAAGCATTCGAAGATCTTTATTTTTCCATGAATGATTTTTTATGAGTAAAATACGCTGAAAGAAAAGTACATTTTTGTTATAAGAGAGTTTATTTGGATGCAATTGGTGTAAATTTATAATCACTATAAATTAGTAAACATTAAATGTATATTAAAATCTTAATCATAATGTTTTAAAATCATTGATATTTTTTTTGTTTTGTTTTTCTCTTATTGGCTTTAAACAATGCAATGTCGATTCTGTTAATTTGATTCTACTAACTGTAGGCCTATATTATATTATCTAAACTTATATTAATCAGATAATAATTTCAGGAACAACACTGAATATTTTAAATATATACTTATTTAAATACTATTACAATGTAGACCCCCTATGATTTTTATATTTTAGAAATATATTGAAGGGATATAAAGTTATGATGCCTCTAAAATAATTGGTTTGCTATATTTGGGATATATATGCCCCTATTTTCTTTCCAACCCATCTATATTAACAAAATTATTAACCACACAAAAAATCTGTGCCGCATTATTTTATACCATAGTCTGAATGAAGTTAAATTTTTGAAGTTTTATAAAGCAAAGAAAAAAATCTGTATTATTTTAAGATTTAAATGTACTTTTGAAATATGAAACTGCGCTTGGAGTACAAAATATAAGGAATATTAGGTAATCTACTTTGTTAATGCATAATCTGTATTACTAAATGTATATTTATAATGCTCTATTCATACTCAAAAGTCAACATTTTATAAAATACTAAATACGACAAGAATTAGGAAAGAAAAAAAATGAGCAATATATTTAATTTTCAGATTTAAAATGCCTATACGCCAGATTTTTAAAAAAAATTAAAAAAAAAAAAGTAGCACTTCTCAAAATAGCATTTATTTCACAAAAGCCAATAAAAAAGCTAAATTCACAAGTATTTAATATTGGACGATATTTGACTCAACAAATTTTCATCGCCCCAAACTTTTTTATATATTTCGGCATATATTAACCGATTATGTATTTTCATTTAAAGCAGACATTTTACACCTAAGCAATAACATCTAAGCGATTTCCATCAGTTTCTTACATAGCAAAAATACTCGTTCAACGGACGAATTTGACGTTGGATTTGAAAAAATTACGCTACTTAAAATCTTGACATCCACGAATCTAGTTCTAGATCACTTTAATCATGTTCTAGATTTTAAAAATACACTTAAAAGAAAACCCCTTTCGGTGATACGTTCATTAGACCTATACTGCATGTGCATTACACTAAGTATCTTGAAAAAAGTGGACAAATTGATCACATTTTCCCTTAAATATTAGAAATTAACATGCATTATTATTATTACCTAGATAATAAAAATATTAACGATATAGCTTACCTTATTAGGATACATCTGTATCTTCATCAATACTTATACGATCATAGTTTCAAACACATGCTGTAAGTTGCAAATTGGGGGATGTACTTTATGACGTCACGAGCTACAGCAACGCCGCAGGTATAGGTCCGATAAGGAGCAGAACTAATCCGCCGGCCCCGATAGAACCTCAAAAGCTATTCGATTACTTCCATCACTGCTTGCGCACCCTTTCGACCAACGCGGGATTCGAACCCCAAGCCTAGAGCTCCGCAACTTGACGCCCTCAGCCTCTCAACTAATTAAGCGACTGCTGAAGCTTCAATTTCGGTGTATTAAAATGCAACATTTTAGCATGCCTGTTTAAATAATCTGATAAAACGCGTTTAAAATTGCCAGGGACAGGACCCTGAAAAAAATATGCTTCTATCCAGGCACTTTACCACTGAGCTACAATCGGCGATGCAGCTTTATTTTATTTTAGCTATATAAAGCTTTCTCTGGATCGGCGAATTAAATATAACTAGGATAGAACCCGCAAAATCAATTCGATGACTTCTATCATTACTAGAGTGCCATTTCTAACAACGCGGGATGCGAACCCCAAGCCTAGAGCTCCGCAACTTGACACCGTAAGCCTCTCAGCTAATAGGGCGATTGTCGAAGCTTCAATTTCGGTGTATTTAAATTTAACATTTTAGCATACCTATTTAAATAATCTGATAAAACGTGACTAAAATTGCCTCGGTCAGAATTTTCGACGAAAATGTACGCGTCATTCTGTTACCGCGACACTTTACAACACTGCGCTACGGCACTTTACAACTTACTTACACTGCACTTTACAACACTGCGTTCATCGTTGCATTTTTTTTTTTTTAACTATATAGAGCTTTCTCTGGATTATCGATTAAAATAAATTTGGGGGCAGTACCCACAAAATACATTCGATATCTACAATTTATTTATCTGATAATCTAACACTATCATTGCATCTTTTTTAACCAGTCAGGGATCGAATACCAAAAGTAGAGTCCCGCATCTTCACACCCCAGGCCTCTCGGCCAAGAGAGCGACAGCCGAAGCTTCGATTTCAGTAATTTAATAAAACGTGGCGAAAATTGCCATAGACCGAACCCACGACAAAATCATACGATTCATGTTTCTACCGCAGCACTTTAAAATTGCCCTGCGATCAGAGTTGTAATTTTATTTTATTTTAGCTATATAAAGCTTTATCTGCATCGGCGATTAAAATATATCTAGGGCAAAACCCACAAAATCTGATTGATAGCCTCTATTACATAGTGTACCCTTTCTAATAAGTCCAGATTCGAACCCCAGCCTAAAGCCCCGCAACTTGACGCCCCAAGCCTCTCAACCAATACGGCGACGGTCAAGATTTAAATTTCGGTGTATTTAAATTTAACATGCCTGTTTAAATAACCTGATAATGAAAAACGCAGCTGCAATTGCCAGGGTCAGAACCTTCGACACACACTTACGAGTCATGCTGTCCCGCGACACTTTACGCCACGCTTTGAGTCCCGCAACTTTATGCTTCAAGCCTCTCGGCCGAGAGGGCGACAGCCGAATCTTCGATTTCAGTGTATTTAAGTTTATTTTAACATGCCTGTTTAAATAATCTGATGAAACGAGTCTGGAATTGTCAGGGACAGAACCCTCGACAAAAACATGCTGCTACCACAGCATTTTACCACTGCACTACGATCGCATTTTCACTTTATTTTAACTATATAAAGCTTTTTCTGGATCGGCGATTAAAATATAGAAGAACTGAAATGGATTTAAATATAGATACTAAAAGGATTTAAAAAGAGCAGAACCCACTAAAACTATTTTATGACCTCTATCACACCTTTCTATCAAAGACGGATTCGAACCCCAAACCCAGAGCTCCGGAATTTGACGCCCCAAGCCTCTCGGCCAAGAGAGCGGTGACCGAAGCGTCGATTTCAGTGTATTAAAGTTTAACATTTTAACATAACTGTTTAAACATTGTGATAAAACACGGCTAAAATTGATGTAGACAGACAAGGCGTGATCAAGTCAAAGTGGGGTCCATGGCCTGTTTTTAATTCGGGGTCCCCATACGCATACAAACACATAAAAAACATCACCATATAACAAATTTGGGGGCTCAGGATCACAACACCGAAGGCTCGTTTGTACGTTGTTGTTGTTGTTGAGACCCAGACCGTCCGACCTACCAGAAAGGTGTAAGGTAACTGTAGGCTCGTTTGTACGTAGAAAACCCAGACCACACGACCAACCCATAGGCTAGGCTCGTTTGTACGTGTAAACTTTCAAATATTTTACTTCAAAGTAATATATTTAGACTCAAAGATATTTAAAGGATGTATAATATTTAAAAATATTACCATACTTTATAATTTAAAATGAAAAGTAATTTTATCAGTTTAAAATAAATTAAAAAATTGTTTCTGCTTAAATTTTTAATCACATGCAATATTTAGTAGACCCTTAAAATTTTGTGCCCATGAATTTAATCAAGCCCTGAGACCAGAACCTTCGACAAAAACGCACACTCCATGCTGCTACTGTGCACTTTAACCGCTGCGCTGTGATCAGCGTAACGATTTCATTTTATTTTGACTACTATATAAATATTTCTCCGGATTGGCGATTAAAATAAATTTGGGGTACGGAAATCGAAATCCCCAAACCTAGAGCGCCGCAACTTGACGCCCCAAACCTCTCGACCAAGAGAGCGACGGCCGAACCTTCGATGTCGGTGTATTTATGTTTAACATTTTAACATGCTTGTTTAAATAATCTGATAAAACGTGACTAAAATTGAAGAGGACAGAACCTTCGACAAAACCGTACGCTTTATATCCCCGTTGCAAGTTAATTTTATTTTAACTATATAAAGCTTCCTTTGTATTGGCGATTGAAATAAATTTGGGGCAGAACCCACAAAATCTATTGTATATTTATTATTTAACTGACTGACAACATTGTGTATGCATTATTACTTTCCTTATATACAAAATGTATAAGGAAAGTATTGTGACGGAGTCGAAAATTCGAATTCGAGATTTCGACGGGAGAGCACGTTTCAAGCATCCCTGATTACGAATCAAACATTTTAAAAGCGATGTCTCTGTGTGTGTGAAAGTATGTGTGTGTGTGTGTGTCAATGAGTCTGTGGAGACGATAACTGACGAACGAATGGACCGATTCGAACGAAAGTTGGTACAAAAATCACAATCCATAAACACTGGAAGCCTATTGTTTTTATACGCAATCGAATAGTCGGAACCCCCCTAAATTTTCGAGTGAAATTTTGAAAAAATCGTCAAAAAATCAAAACCGCTAATAAAGTTACGCAAATAGACATTTCTTATGTAATTTTTCATTTGAAAGCGATTTAACGTGAACCGTTCTCGAGATATTGCACATTTTTCAAAAAAATTATCAAAAAGTTATATAAAATAAAAAAAAAAATATTTCCTATTGAGAAACATGTTCACTTTTCATATGCAATACCATGCGATAAATTTGGTGATATCATTCTGATGGATCTAGCTCGTTCCATTCATGAGAAAAGATACTTTGAGTAATACTTTTGTATTTGAACTCCAATAGTCATTTATCTGCTATAAGAATAACTTATTTCTCCGTCCATAATGCTTGGCGAGATTTTGGCGACGAATTTGGCGGAATGTCGCCAACTTGGCGACTTTTTTAAAATATTGCCAAATTAACGAAAATCTCGCCAAATGGATAAAAATGACGCTAAATCAATGAAAATGACTATTAATTGTCGGAAATTCAATATCTTGGAAAGAATATTAGTATCTACTATAAGAAAAACCTATTTTTTTACTGTAAAAGTAGTAAATTCATTACACTATATAAGGAAAGTCATGTGTTGCCCACATCAGATTTTTTACAATTATAATCGACAAAGCACTGCGTTTGAAATAAGGACAGAATTCGCTTTCGACAGATCTGTGAAATCGCTGCCAAACTATTTAACCACTAGACTGTTAGAAACACGAGAAAAGATTAAACTAGGAACTATTTAAGTTTTCATTATGAAAATATAAAAAGGAACCAAGAAATGCTATATTATTTTCCTTATATATACATAGTATAATGTAGTATAACGAAAGTATTGTAACAGCTTCGAAAATTCGAACTCAAGATCTCGGCGGAAAAGCACATTTCAAGCATCCCTGAAAAGGAATCGCACGTTTTGGAGGTGATCTATGTGTATTTATGTGTCCGTGAGTCTGTGAAGACTGTGTCTCATTAACAAATGCAGTGATTAAAAGAAAATTTGGTACACAAATTATAATTTGTAAATGCTGGAAGCCTATTATTTTTTATACTCAATCGAATGCAGAGAAGAACCCCAAACTTTCGAATGAAAGTGACGCCAATGGAAGTGACGCCATATGGTGTCACTTCCATTGACGCCATATAGCATCACTTTCATTCGAAAGTTCGCCAATAGAAGTGACGCTATATGGCGTGACTTCCATTGCAGAATTTCCGGTGCGTCAATTCAGTGCATCAAAACATAAAATTAAGACGTTTGAATGCTTAGAAACAGTTAAACCTTTAACTTGCAGCATAATCGAACTAGACACCACATGATTCACATGTCTCCGCCATAATGATTGCACCATATTGGACCATAAAATAATTTAAATAGACTTTATAAGAGAAAATCTGATCGCATAGATAATGTTCAAAATCCTTTTTAAGTTCATATTATGCATAGGAAATTTTTATCATTCTTCAGAGGAATTTAATATATTCTAAAACCTACAAATTTGGTATCTGTGTTGTTGTTGAGACCCAGACCGTCCGACCTACCAGAAAGGTTTGGTATCTGTGTAAAGATATTTATCAAAATTTTGCTCCACGTACAAAATTTTCTGCATAAAATAATTTATTATGGTTTTATAAGAGAAAATCTGAGAACATAGATACTATCAAAATTACGTTTATATAACGCTTCGTAAATTTCTATAGTCCTTCAGAGGAATTTAATATATTTTAATACCTATCAATTTGGTATCGCTGTAAAGATATTTATTATTTGTCCCAAATTTGCTCCACGTGTCTAGTTTCCTACATAAAATAATTTATATATGTTTTATAAGACAAAATCTGAATACATAGATAATCTTCAGAAACCCGACAACGAGAAAATTATGCATTCAGATGTCTAATATGTCTGTATGTATGTGTATGTGTGTAAGTGTCCGTCCAGTCTGTGAAAGCGATATCTCCCGAACGAATGCAGCGATTCAAACGAAATTTGGTACAAAATTAATATTTGTGAATGCTGGAAGTCTATTATTTTTAAACGCAATTGAATGTACAGAAGAAAACTCTGAATTTTCGAATGAAATTTTTAAAAAATCATTCAATGGTAAAAACAGACGCACAGGAAGTGACGTCATACGGAGGGGGGCAACGGAAATGACGTCGTATGACGTCACTTCCGTTGCAGCATATCCGGTACGTCATTTCCGTCCATTGAAACAAAATTTAAGCATTTAAAAGTTTAGAAATTTTTAAATCCTTAAAGTGCAGCCGAATCGAAGCTGACAGCACATGCATGCGCCATATGACCGTACCACCCAGGCCGACAGTAGCCATAAAATAATTTATATAGGTTTTATAAGAGAAAATCTGAGCGCGTGCATAATATTCAAAATCCCGTTTTCGAGCATATTATGCATAGGAAATTTCTATCGTTCTTCAGAGGAATTTAATATATTTTCAAACCTATAAATTTAGAATCGTTAAAAGATCGTCAGAGGATTTTAATATATTTCAAAAGCTACAAATTTTGTTGTTGTTGAGACCCAGACCGTCCGACCTACCAGAAAGGTGTAAGGTAACTGTTTGGACGGCCGGGAAGTGCCACTCAATTTAGACCGCAACCCAGTGGGGGAGGCATCCACAGGGATCGTACCCTCCTTCCCCTACCACCAACCTCTCGGAAGATACTTTTCGATTTAACTTTTTCTATAATACATAGTAAAGTGAAAGTATTATGATAACATTAAAAATTCAAGTGTCGCATTTTGACCAATTTATATGTTTTGATCACCCCTGAATAACAATTTGCCATTTTTTTTCAGTGTTGCCTATGTGTGTGTCAAATGTATGTAAGTGTGTCAGCTCTGTGTGTGTGTCTGTGTGTGTGTGTGTGTGTTGTTGCTGTTGAAACCCAGACCGTCCGACCTACCAGAAAGGTGTAAGGTAACTGTTTGGACGGCCGGGAAGTGCCACCCAATTTAGACCGGAACCCAGTGGGGGAGGCATCCACAGGGATCGTACCCTCCTGCCCCTACCACCAACCTCTCGGAAGGACTTACGGACCCACATGTTTAACGTGATCGTACTCCGCATGAACACGGCGGCAGTTGTGGCAGCGTGCAAATCCAGCGCGCAAACCACCGGGTTACCGCGCCCGAAATGGGCCAACAGCACGCGGTGTTCCCAGGTGGTCACCCACCCAAGTACTAACCGCGCCCGATGCTGCCTGACTTCGGTGATCTAATGAGAACCGGTGTTTTCAGCACGGTGCGGCCGTTGGCAATGCTACAAATTTTGTGTCGATGTAAAAATATTTATCAAAATAATGCTCCACGTGTAAAATTTCCCGCATAAATTAATTTATTATGTTATTATAAGAGAAAATCTGATAACATAGATAATGTTCAAAATTACGTTTAGGTCAAGCATTGAAAAATTCTATCAAGCTCCAGAGGAATCTAATATATATAAACCTATCAATATGGTATTGTTTTAAAAATATTTATCCCAAAATTTGCTAAATAAATTTGTCTAATTTCCTACATAAATTAATTTATTAAGGTTTTAAAAGAGAAAATCTGAGAAGATAATGTTCAAAATACCGTGCAAATTATTCATCGAAAATTTCTATCGTTCATCAGAGGAATTTAATTTATTCTAAAACCTATAAATTTGGTCTCGTTTTAAAGATATTTATCCCAAATTTGCTTCAGGTGTAACATTTCCTAAACAAAAGAACTTATATATGTTTTATAGCAGAAAATCTGAAGAGTATAGATAATGTTCATAATCCCGTTTACGCACAAATTATGCATCGATAATTTTTTTTGTTATTCAGAGGAATTTAATGTACTCAGAAACGTATAAGTTTGGTATCATTGTAAAGATTTTTATCAAAAAATACTACTCGTGATAAAATTCTTACAGAATATAATTTACTTGTGTTTTATAAGAGGAAATCCGAACTCCTATAGATAATGTTCAAAATCCTGCTTTCGTGCATATTACACATGAAAAATTTCTATTATTATCAAGGAGCGTTAAATATACTATAATACCTAGAATTATGGTATCGTTGTACACATTTATTCCAAATTTGCTCCAGGTGTCAATTTTCCTAGACAACTAACGGGAACAGAACCTTCGACAAAAGCTTCCGCTTCATGCTGTAATCGCGATACCTTACCGCTGCGCTACGATCGGCGTTGAAGTACTAATTTATTGAAGCTTTCGTTGGATCGATGCTTAAAATTTTATGCAAAAATCCACAAAATCTATTGTATATTTATTACTTTCCTTATATACAATAATGTATAAGAAAAGTATTGTAACGGGGTCGAAAACTCAAATTCGAGTTTTCGACGGGAGAGCACGTTTCAAGCATCCCTGATCACGAATCGAACATCTTTGAAGTGATGTCTGTGTGTGTGTGTGAAAGTATATGTGTGTGTGTGTATGTCAGTGAGTCTGTGGAGACGATAACTGACGAACTAATGGACCGATTCGACCGAAATTTGGTACAAAAATCACAATCCGTAAACGCTGGAAACCTATTGTTTCTATGCGCAATCGAATTTTCAGAACCCCCCCCCCCCCTAAATTTTCGAGAGAAGTTTTGAAAAAATCGTCAAAAAATCAAAACCTCTAATAAAGTTACGCAAATAGACATTTATTATGTAATTTTTCATTAGAAAACGATTGACATAAGTTTTAGAACTCTAACATGAACCGTTCTCGAGATATTGCACATTTTTCAAAAAAATTATCAAAAAGTCGTATAAAATACAAAAAAAAGTATTTCCTATTGAAAAACATGTTCACTTTTTTGTAATACTTTTGTATTTGAAATCTAATAGTTATTTATCTGCTGTAAGAATAACTTATTTCTCCATCCATAACGCTTGGCGAGATTTTGGCGACGAATTTGGTGGAATGTCGTCAACTTGGCGACTTTTTTAAATGTTGCTAAATTAACGAAAAACTCGTCAAATGGCGACTCACTGACGAAAATTCAATATCTTGGAAAGAATATAAATATCTACTATAAAAATAATCTATTTTTTTTACTGTAAAAGTAGTAAATTCATTGCATTATATGAGGAAAGACATGTGCTGCTTACATCAGATTTTTTAAAATTGTAATCGCGAAAGCATTGCATTTGAGATTAGGACAGAACTCGCTTTCAACAAATCTGTGAAATCACAGCCCAACTCTTTAAACACTAAACAGTTCGAATCGCGGGAAAGGGCTAAACTAGGAACTCTCTAAGCTTTCATTATGGAAAAAAAAATCTGATGTGGACAACACATGACTTTCCTTATATAATGTAATGAATTTACTACTTTTACAGTAAAAAAATAGGTTTTTCTTAGAGTAGATACTAATATTCCTTCCGAGATATTGAATTTTCGACAATTAGTCTTCATTTTCATTGATTTAGCGTTATTTTTATCCATTTGGCGAGATTTTCATTAATTTGGCAACATTCCAAAAAGTCGCCAAGTTGGCGACATTCCGCCAAATTCGTCGCCAAAATCTCGCCAAGCGTTATGCACTAAGAAATAAGTTATTCTTACAGCAGACAAATGACTATTGGCGTTCAAATACAAAAGTATTACTCAAAGTATCTTTTTTCATGAATGGAACGAGCTAGATCCACGAGAATGATGTCACCTAATTTATCGCATGGTATTACATATGAAAAGTGAACATGTTTCTCAATAGGAAATATTTTTTTTTATTTTATATGACTTTTTGATAATTTTTTTGTAAAATGTACTATATCTCGAGAACGGTTCATGTTAGCGTTCTAAAATTTATGTCAATCGTTTTCTAATGAAAAAGTACATAAGAAATGTCTATTTGCGTAACTTTATTAGTGGTTTTGATTTTTTGACAATTTTTTCAAAATTTCATTTGAAAATTTAGAGGGGTTCTGAACATTCGATTGCGTATAAAAACAATAGGCTTCCAGTGTTTACGGATTGTGATTTTCGTACTAAATTTGTTTCGAATCGGTCCATTCGTTCTTCAGTTATCGTCTTCACAGACTCACTGACACACACATACTTTCACACACACACACACACTAACATACTTTCACACACAGACATCACTTCAAAAATGTTTGATTCGTGATCAGGGATGCTTGAAACGTGCTCTCCCGTCGAAAACTCGAATTCGAATTTTCGACCCCGTCACACTACTTTCCTTATACATTATGTATATAAGGGAAGTAAAAATTAAAAAGAAGCCAGGAAACCCTTGAATGCTATATTATTTTCCTTATATATATAGTATAATTTATAAGCAGAGTATTAAAATTAGGTCGAAAACTCGAGAGCACGTTTCAACATTCCTGAATGGGAATTAAACGTTTTTGAAGTGATGTCTGTGTGTATGTGTGTGTGTGTGTGTGTCGGTGAGTCTGTGAAGACGATATCTTACGAACAAATGCAGCGATTCAAACGTAATTTGGTATAAAAATTGCAAATTGTGAATGCTGGAAGTTTATTATTTTTATACGTAATCGAATGTGCGAAAGAACACCAAAATTTAAAATGAATTTTTAAATATATCATCAAAAAATCAAAACAGACGCACAGATAGTGACGTCATACGAAAGGCGCAACGAAAATTATGCTATATGACGTCACTTCCGTT
Source organism: Amaurobius ferox (assembly GCA_951213105.1). Taxonomy (NCBI): domain Eukaryota; kingdom Metazoa; phylum Arthropoda; class Arachnida; order Araneae; family Amaurobiidae; genus Amaurobius; species Amaurobius ferox. The sequence goes on from OX578140.1 coordinate 29,261,656, forward strand.
GCAGTATATCCAGTACTTCATTTCCGTTCAGTGAAACATAAATTTAAAACGTTTGAATAAATTTGAAACGTTGCGCCATAATGATTGCACTACCCAGGCCGACATATTAAGGCATAAAATAATTTATATAGGTTTTATAAGAGAAAATTTGAGCTCTTAGATAATTTCAATATCCAATTTTCGCGGATATTATGCATAGTAAATTTCTATCATTTATCAGAGGAATTTAATATATTTAAAAACGTATCAATTTCATATCGTTGCAAGGATCTTTATCTCAAATTTGCTCCACGTGTCAAATTTCCTACATAAAATAATTTATTTATGTTTTATAAGACAAAATCTGAGTACATAGTTAATGTTCAGAATCTACTTGCAAATTATTCATCGAAAATTTCTATCGTTCTTCAGAGAAATTTTATATGCTCTAAAACCTACAAATTTGGTATTGTTGTAAAAATATTTACCCCAAATTTGCTCCACGTGTCAATTTTGCTGCATAAAATAAGATATTTAGGTTTCATAACAGAAAATTTAAGCACAATGTTCAAAATCCTATTTTCGTTTTTCAGAAGAATTTAATCTAACTAAAAAAAAATTGGTTCTGAAAAGTTCACATTTAGGATGAAATAAATTAGTAAACTTCCTGACTTACATCATTTTCTCCTAACGTTTCTAATGATCAAAATTCATGAATCCAGGGACCGTTCACAAATTGAATTGATACCAAAAATCATTTAGTAATATTTTAAAACAATTTTTTCATTTGATTGTTTTTGAAAATATTAAAGACAGGCAGACGTTACTGGTTCAAAGTTATTTTAGTGCTTAAATAAGGTAAATAAAACAGATTATTGTGATTCTGCCGGCCTGTCAGATATTTTCCTGACAAAGACTATGGAAAACTATCATGCCCTTCAAGTTTTGAAATCAACTAGGATCATTTTAAACCCCTATTTTCAGTTTAGTTTCTATCACTTTTGTCACTGCACAATTCCCACCAGATTGAGAGCACTTATAGATGAATGGTAAGAACTATTTCATACGGTACAGAAGATGGTGGGTTCGATTTGACCGAGGAAAACGTTGTTCAGTATTTACTTCCCGGACACTCGCATATGGATAAAACGAGAAATACTCGTTGTTTTCCTGAGCCATATCTACGATTAAACTAACCTGTTGAATGCAATTAACATTCCAATCGCAGATTAAAAACTGTAGAAGGATGTCGGCTTTGCGGAAACAATGATAATATTCCCTCACTGTATCACTAGGAGATTGGTTGGAGATTCATCACACACAATCAAATCATTTCACAATGTCACAGTGTTTCTTTCAGGAGTACCTCCGAAGGGGGAATCTCCCCCCACCCTCCCAGGAGACATTTTATGTTAACCTAGCTTTTATTTGAGAGAATTTAAATATATTTATATAGGGCTAATAGAAAACTTGCCTCTCCCCCCCTCCCCTAAAATGTCATTCACCTCTCTGGCAATAAAGTCCTGTAAGGAACATTGATCTCACAGAGTTCGGCATTACTGAACAGTTCCATCATTCGAACTCTAGTTAGGTCAGAGTTACTTGAATGCATAAATATAAATTGTGAATTGATATAATAATGACATAATAGCATTATCTGCATTAAATACATTTGAAGAAGTGGTAAAAGTTTTTGTAACTTTTTGCAACCGAAGTTGTTTTGTGGATGCCCCCTTATTTCCCAATGAAAATGTAAATTAATGCTAAAAATGTTAAATTAGATCGTATTACACCCACATTTTTTCAGTTAAACTAAATACGGTATGGGTAACATTTTTGTAATTTGACATTTTTTTACAGAGGGGCTGTATAAAAAGTTAATTTTTTTAACTTTCTATAGAAATATGGTACAACATTTAAATCGCTCTGTTATAACTTCTTATTTAAAGCATTTTTGCAATTAGAACTATGGGACTTCCACCACCAGTTCAAAAATGTTTCCCCTGTTCATTTTTTGTGGAACACTCTCTATACGAATACGATATTTGGAATTACAATACAGATTAAAAATACAGATTTCCTCTTATGAAACCAAATCAAATTGCCTTATGGAGAAAATTCTACACTTAGAGAAATTGCGATAAATATCTTTCCAACTATACCAAATTTATAGGTTTTAGAAAATATTCAATGCATCAGAATAGCAAGTGAAATTTTGATTCACTACATGTACGCAAAGTTTCTAAGTATTCAGATTGCCCCGTATAAAGCCGAAATAAATTATCTAATGTAGAAAATTTTACGGATCAATTTTGAGACAAATATATATATTTTTAACAATACCAGATTCATATGTTTTAGAAAAAAACGGAATGTCGCGGAATAGCAACTGAAATTTTTATACGAAATGTACATACGCGTATACTAAGATTTGGAAAATTTTCCAAGTATTCAGATTTTCTCTTATGAAACCGAAATAATTTATATTATGAAGAAAATTTTGCACGTGAAGCATTGAGATAAATTTCTTTCCAACAATGCCAAGTTCTTAAGTTTTAAAAAATATTGAATGTCTTCCAATCAGAATTGCACGAAAATCACCTATAAGGATACGATTTTATAGTAAGAGCCCATCCTTAAATTTGAAAAAAAAAATTGAGTTCTACCATGACAGTAGAAAACCCGTTTTCATAAATTAGTGCATATCCGGATTTAATTCCCAAATTTTAAGTTTTCAGATTCCCTCCCCTCACCGTTTTCACAAAGCTTAGAAAAAGGTGAAAAATTGTCTGGCAGAAAAATATTTATCTTCACCAAAAGGAATATATCAACAAAAATATTCTGAGAGAAGAGCGGGAACCATAGTGGTGCGGGAACCACCTTAAAAAAAATCTAAGAGAATGGTGGAATGTCCCCTGATTGAAGGGTGCCTGGGATCAATTGTGCCCCTGGGGTCCCCCTTGTTCCAGCGCTTGGTGGAGCCTCCTACAAAGATTTGTCTCAGATATCCTTTCCATATTTGATTTTCCTTTCCTTGTGAATATTTCGTGTCCTCCACTCTCTAAAACAAATGGGGCTCCCTTTTGGTATTTCCACTTAAGTGGTATTTCTCCCACCCCCCACTTCCGTCGACACACACCATCGGCAGTTGCGCAAAGATACGACTCGGTTGAGAATTAGACAGATTTTATATTGTATACTTAATGCATACGCAATACACTTGCCTTTATCTGAAGTTCTACAACATTAAAGCCCTCCAAGTTCCGACAGAGATTACATTTTTATCAGAAAGAGATAAAAACAACTTGAGATTGGAACCCAAGACAGATTCTTAACCATTTTAAGGCCGAAGTAAAAATGGTCATTGTTTTTTCTTACATGACTTTGTATTAAAATCATGGAACGAAAGTGCGTACTCTGTTAAATTGCCTTGACATATCCCGATTTATAACAACAGTTCCCATGGTCTAAGAATCGGGGTACCGCCACAAAACAGCCCTTACAAATTGTGGGACCCTACAGACGTTTACCACGGTCCCTTTTCATATTTGATTTTCCCTTTCTTGTAAATTTTTCATATATTCCCCTCCTCAAAAATAAATATAGGTGGCCCTCTGAGGCTCCCTCATTCCAAACTGGTGCACGTACTCCCTAGGCGGGTGACTCTGATGCCGGAATATTTCTAAATAGGACATTACATGGTCTGTTTGATGATGAATTTATCTATTTGCATTTACAGTTTTTGTCTATTTTTCGTCCATGGTGGATGTAATATGGGCGTGCTGGACAATCTAGACCATACTACGTCCACCATGGATGAGAAATGGAATAATTCTGTGTTCCTCATTTAATTTACGTCCAAAATCACGGTGTAAGAATATCTTACACCGTGGTCCATAAATTACATGCTCTGGGTGAACCAGATTTGACTTCCCCTGCACATCCATCTTCGAGAAGTAATCTAAGCTTTTTGATGACTAGCTCTTGACATCCATAGATCGAAGTACTTATCCATGTTACATTCATCATGAATAAAAAATGGATCAATCCTGTGTTCAACAAAATCAAGCTGTAAAAATAAACACAGTGCAGTATTTTATTTTACTCTTTACCTTGCCATCACGGCAGCCGTGATTTGTGTCGCAATTTTGTTTTTCAAGTTGAATCTGTTTGTTCTATATTTTGTATTCTAAAATTTACAGAATAACTATTAATAATTACTCAAGCATGTGATTCTACATGACATTAATATGAATGTTGAATCACATACATGATTTTTATAAGTTTAAAGGTGTTAAAGTCAAAATTATAATCAAGATAGCAATTTTACTATACTGTTACTGAAATTTATTGCAACTCTTAGATATTTTAAATATTTTACATTGTTTTAGTATGGGGTCAATATGAACTCATATTTTCATCATTACAGCTATGTTACAAACGTCTGCAACGAAGGTATTTGAATAATAACAAAATAACTGCTATTGCAGTACTTCTAAAAATGAAACTTAGGCTGATTAGAAGAAAATTACAAAGTATTTAATATTAAAATTTTATGTAAAGTATGCAAACCGTAGTTATCAAAGCATTAATTTCTACTAACTAGCCCTAATTCTTATACCGATATCTTAGAAAATTAAAATAACTTCTATTTATTTAAGAATAGAGAAAAATATTCATAAAAGATTAATTTATATTATTATTTTGACTTACAGAAGATAAGTCAATTGTAGTATAGTGGATAAAGTGATAAAGAGGTAGATTCCCTTCAAAGCACACAGAACGTTGATGGTTCGATTCCGATAGGATGTCAAAAGAAATTAGTAGTAAAATAAATCTGCTATATTTAATTTTTTTTATCATATTTCTATCATTTTTTAAGGCCTATATATTTTAAGAACACGCTAGAATTAATATAAAATAAACAATCCAATAATATGGATGTATGAATGTGAATGATTCAGTTCGCGTTTATTACATATCCATTACACGCCTATATAGATGTCCATTAGACGTCAATCTGGGCGTAATTTGGATGAGCAGTAGACGTTATGGATGATCCAGCATACGTCTATTGCACATCCATTTTATGTCCAGATGGCTATCCATTGGATATCCATAGATGGTATCTAGAGTAACATCTAGATATCCTTTAGAAGTCAATACACGTTAAGCATCGGATTTTGGATGATCTAGATTACATCTAATGGATGTAATCTAAATGAAATCTGGATGTAGTGCAGTGTGGGATGTGTGTTGGTCGTTATAAATGTATTTGTGCATTTTTTTTTTAAATGCGTTTTAAAAGCGTATTCAGTTATGCATTTAAAATACACACTTCAATCATAATTCTGTTAATGTGGAAAAAAAAGAAACATCTGATGTAGGCAGCAGATGACTTTCCCTACAAACCCAAATCCATTTTCTCTTTTTCTTCGTATTTAATTAAATCGTGTTTAATTTCACAAAATAACACTGATAATTATTTGAAACGACACTGCATTTGCAGTTTTAATTCAATTTTCGTTTTCATTTGACGACTGTGCCTGTAAGTATTTTCAAAGGCGACGTGGCAAAAATGCGATAAAACGAATATATCGAGAGAACGATTGCTCCTAGTATTATGGGGTTAGTATCTTATTCTTTTCGTAGTCAAAAATCTTACATAATGAAAGATGATGTGTGTGTCAGTGGCGGTTCATGAGCGACATGTAATGGGAGAGGCGCTCATTTATGTATTTATATCTATGTGATAGGTGCCGACTTGCAAAATTATTGGGAGTTCCTGAAATTTTAAATTGAATGACCTATACATTCTTCAAAGATTTTAAGTCCAATTTAAATTTCAGTCAGTCATTTTATCTGGCACAATAAGACGTTTGGAATGCTAAAATGGTTTAAATTATAGTTAAGTGCAGAAAAATATATTTTTCTCTAAATAATTATTTATTTATTTAATTTGTTTTTGTAGCGGCAACATTATTATTCCAGGACACACGTAGACGCACCCCTCCAGATGAATTTAATTACTGTAAAATATAATGTTCCTTTGAAAACTCTACATAAACCCAATATGCAGTAAAAGGACTCAGAACTAATTAAAGTTAAATACTTGCCGTCATTGTCTAACATCACTATAAAACCACCAAATATACTTTAAAACCCCCGCAATCGACATGAAAAGAAAGATTTCAGCGCAACACATACTGTCGTTGACTGACTACATTTTCGCGTTTTCACAAATTGGGTATATATACCCACTCTCCCCCAAGTTTTTCCTATTTATGTCTATTTCGTCTTTTTGACTTCGGGTTTGTTGGTTGTGCAGAACTTACGAAGAGGATCCAGCGTATCTTCGAAACAGCTGTGTGCTGTATAATGATTTCGTTTGGACTTAAATACGCTGCTCAAATTTTCCTTAAAATGAACAAGAGTTTAATGCAACGATAAAACTTATTTAATATGAGAAATTAATCCTCTTTTCGTCATGTGCAGCCATAGCTTCAACTGGGAGTCAGATGGCCGCTGCTGCGTTCGTCTATACAGGGTGGTTCAAAACGATGGGGCAAAATTTTAAGGGGTGATAGAACACACGTAAACAAGCACTTTTCTTCATACAATGTATGATCGTAACGCACTCGGTTAAACGCTAGAGGGTGCTGGCCAGGTCTGTTGACACGCTCGTCGTCAGTTTTACCGTAGATTTTACAAGGAATGAATTGTTTCATAAATCAGGAGAAGGCCGACATGCATTTCATATACAAGCTGCGGACAAGAATGTGAGGAAAGTTCCAATCCGTATGGAGTGGCACTCCGTAGTGTTAGAGCAACATGCGGATTTGAGCTTTCCTCGCATTCCCGTCCGCAGTTTGTACATGAAATGCATGTCGACCTTCCCCTGATTTGTGAAACAACCCATAATCCACAGTAGAACTGACGACGAGCGCGACAACATGCGCTTAATGCATTCGCTGGACGGCGCCCTCTATAGCTTTTCCGCGTGTGTTACGACCATGCACTGTATGACCAAAAATTCTTGTTTAGGTGTGTTTTATCACCCCTTAAAGTTTTGCTCGATCGCTTTGAATCCTCCTGTATATTTAGGAGCCTTACATTTACCTAATCAGGAGGTATTAGAAACAGAGATCGGACTCATTTTCAGAGAAATGGGGGACCTGATAAATTCCGATCATGAAGACTGATTGGGGTGACATTGATTTGCTATGAGCTGTAGCGACCGAGAATAACTATAAGATAGAGAACTTTAAGATTCTGAATTTATATTTACAATCTGTACCTACTTAAACAATTTTTATTTTTATCGCCGTATGCACTTCCATCGTGCCTTACCACACTGAAATCTCTTTATTATCGTAGATTTCCAAATATTATATTCTTTTAAAAAATCTGATGTGGGCAACACATGACTTTCCTTATATAATGTAATGAATTTGCTACTTTTACAGTAAAAAAATAGGTTTTTCTTATAGTAGATACTAATATTCTTTCCAAGATATTGAATTTTCGACAATTAATAGTCATTTTCATTGATTTAGCGTCATTTTTATCCATTTGGGGAGATTTTCGTTAATTTAGCAACATTTCAAAAAAGTCGCCAAGTTGGCGACATTCTGCCAAATTCGTCGCAAAAACCTCGCCAAGTGTTATGCACTAAGAAATAAGTTATTCTTACAGCAGATAAATAAATGACTATTGGCGTTCAAATAAAAAAGTATTATTCAAAGTATCTTTTTTCCTGAATGGAACGAAGCTATATCCACGAGAATGATGTCACTCAATTTATCGCATGGTATTACATATGAAAAGCGAACATGTTTCTCAATAGGAAATATTTTTATTTTATTTTATATGACATTTTGATATTTTTTTTAATGTACAATATCTCGAGAACGGTTCGTGTTAGCGTTCTAAAATTTACGCCAATCGTTTTCTAATGAAAAATTACTTCAGAAATGTCTATTTGCGTAACTTTATTAGTGGTTTTGATTTTTTGACGATTTTTTCAAAATTTCATTTGAAAATTTAGAGGGGTTCTGAACATTCGATTGCGTATAAAAACAATTGACTTCCAGTGTTTACGGATTGTGATTTTCCTACCAAATTTGGTTCGAATCGGTCCATTCGTTCGTCAGTTATCGTCTCCACAGACTCACTGACACACACACACACATACTTTCACACACACAGAGACATCGCTTTAAAAATGTTTGATTCGTAATCAGGGATGCTTGAAACGTGCTCTCCCGTCGAAATAGATCCACGAGGTATTACATATGAAAAGTGAACATGTTTCTCAATAGGAAATATATTTTTTTTATTACTTTCCTTATATACATAATGTATAAGGAAAGTATTGTGACGGGGTCGAAAATTCGAATTCGAGTTTTCGACGGGAGAGCACGTTTCAAGCATCCCTGATCACGAATCAAACATTTTTGAAGTGATGTCTGTGTGTGTGTATGTGTGTGTGTGTGTGTGTATGTGTGTGTGTGTGTGTGTGTGTGTGTGTGAAAGTATGTGTGTGTGTGTGTGTGTGTGTGTGTGTGTGTCAGTGAGTCTGTGGAGACGATAACTGACGAACGAATGGACCGATTCGAACCAAATTTGGTAAAAAAATCACAATCCGTAAACACTAGAAGCCTGTTGTTTTTATACGTAATCGAATGTTCAGAACCCCCCTAAATTTTCGAATGAAATTTTGAAAAAATCGTCAAAAAATCAAAACCGCTAATAAAGTTACGCAAATAGACATTTCTTATGTAATTTTTCATTAGAAAACGATTGGCATAGATTTTAGAACGCTAACACGAACCGTTCTCGAGATATTGTACATTTTTCAAAAACATTATGAAAAAGTCACATAAAAAAAAAAAATTCCTATTGAGAAACATGTTCACTTTTCATATGTAATACCATGCGATAAATTGAGTGACAGCATTCTCGTGGATCTAGCTCGTTCCATTCATGAAAAAATATACTTTGAATAATACTTTTGTATTTGAACGCCAATAGTCATTTATCTGCTGTTAGAATAACTTTTTTCTTAGTGCATAACGCTTGGCGAGATTTTGGCAACGAATTTGGCGGAATGTCGCCAACTTGGCGACTTTTTCGAAATGTCGCCAAATTAATGAAAATCTCGCCAAATGGATAAAAATGATGCTAAATCAATGAAAATGACGACTAATTGTCGAAAATTCAATATCTTGGAAAGAATATTAGTATCTACTATAAGAAAAACCTATTTTTTTACTGTAAAAGTAGTAAATTCATTACATTATATAAGGAAAGTCATGTGTTGCCCACATCAGTTTTTTTATATATATAAACAAGACCAGGATGTTTTGTTTTTCCGCTTTGCTTGTGCAGATAATTTTGTATGGTGAGAAAAGAATTTTTTTTATAACTTTTCAAATTTCGCTGGGTGATTAAATTAAATATTTTTATAAATTTATTTATTAAGAGCAATGTGAATTTTTTTAGAATTTGCACATATTTTAAACAAATAGCAAATATAGGTATATCTGTTTGTTTTAAAATAAAAATAACCACCGTATTCATAAATTTACTGCACCCTTTCAAAGCAACAGTCGAATTCAATATTTTACTCTAAACAAATTTATATAAAGCAAATATTCTAAACTAATTTATATTCTAAAGAAATATTCTAAACAAATTTATATTCTAAACAAATTTACCTTTTAAATAAATATTCTGAACAACTTTATATTCCAAATAAATATTTAAAAAAATTATGTTATAAATAACTATTTAAAAAAAAACATATATTCTAAATAAATATTTAAAAAAAATTATATTCTAAGCAAATATTTAAAAAAAATCATATTCTAAACAAATTTGCATTCTAAACAAATATACATTCCAAATAAATATATATTCTAAACAAATATACATTCTAAATAAATATACATTCTAAGCAAAATTCTAAACAAATTTGCATTCTAAACAAATATGCTAAACAAATTTACATTCAAATAAATATTCTAAAAACATTCACATTCTAAAAAAATATTCTAAACAAATATTCTAAACACATTTACATTCTAAACAAATATTCTAAACAAATTTTTATTCTAAACAAATTTATATTTAACGATTATTTTTTCTTTACTCTTTAGAGCCACAATGAATTCGTGAGAATCATTAATGGTTTCAGAAAGTCCAAGCTCAATGTACAATCCAGCACATTCATTGCTCCTTTCAATATCGTTTTACCGGATTCTGTAGACTGGAGAAAACAAGGACTTGTCACTGAAATCAAAAACCAGGTGAGCTCAATTCTTTTTCATCTGTAATGCAGTATTTTTATCTACTATATCCTCGCCTTTACATTAAGGCCCTCGAGTTGTTCGAGCCTAAGCCCGTCAGCTAGGCCTCTTTTCTCATGTAGACATTTCAAACCATACAATTTCTAATGTGTGAATTGTGCAAACGATCCTTTTATGTCTTATAGAAAAAAATATTCTGAAAAGTAGCTTAGCGCATTTTACTTGAGAAGAACTATGATAATGATAATTTTGTCACATTGTATGTAGAATTCGCAGAGTTTGCTTCGACGACAAGGTCTTGCAATTCTGTCCCAGTAGCTAAATAATAAAGCGTTGGCTAGTCAGTTTCTAGTGAAATCTGCATCCGCTATCCGCTGATAAAATCCTGTAAGAACAGATAGATTTTCTGTCAAGGCAAGCGCCGGACTTGTGGCATCAAATAATTTGCATTTTTGTATAATGATTTAGAATAATTTTCCATGTGTCGCCTCCTATTTTGGATACAATCGCATAAAAAAATCTTTTTTAAACAATTTTGAAGTGAAGAATTTTTACACTACTTTTAAAGTGAAACTTTTATTTTTCATTTATCTTCAAAATCTAGTTTTTACTTTCCTGATATACATAATGTATAAGGAAAGTATTGTGACGGGGTCGAAAATTCGAATTCAAGTTTTCGACGGGAGAGCACGTTTCAAGCATCCCTGATCACGAATCAAACATTTTTGAAGTGATGTCTGTGTGTGTGTGTGTGTGTGTGTGTGTGTGTGAAACTATGTGTGTGTGTGAAAGTATGTGTATGTGTGTGTGTCAGTGAGCCTGTGGAGACGATAACTGACGAACGAAAGGACCGATTCGAACAAAATTTGGTACAAAAATCACAATCCGTAAACACTGGAAGCCTATTGTTTTTATACGTAATCGAATGTTCAGAACCCCCTAAATTTTCGAATGAAATTTTGAAAAAATCGTCAAGAAATCAAAACCGCTAATAAAGTTGCGCAAATAGACATTTCTTATGTAATTTTTCATTAGAAAACGATTGACATAAATTTTAGAACGCTAACATGAACCGTTCTCGAGATATTGTACATTTTTCAAAACAATTATCAAAAAGTCATATAAAATAAAGAAAAAATATTTCCTATTGAGAAACATGTTCACTTTTCATATGTAATACCATGCGATAGATTGGGTGACATTATTCTCGTGGATCTAGCTCGTTCCATTCATGAAAAAAGATACTTTAAGTAATACATTTGTGTTTGAACGCCAATTGTCTGCTGCAAGAATCTGCTGCAAGAATAACTTATTTCTTCATCCATAACGCTTGGCGAGATTTTGGCGACGAATTTGGCGGAATGTCGCCAACATAGTGACTTTTTGAAATGTTGCCAAATTAACGAAAATCTCGCCAAATGGATAAAAATGGGGCTAAATAAATGAAAATGACTAATTGTCGAAAATTATATATTTCGGAAAGAATATTACTATCTACTATAAGAAAAACCTATTTTTTTATTGTAAAAGTAGTAAATTCATTACATTATATAAGGAAAGTCATGTGTTGTCCACATCAGATTTTTTTATATGACTTTTGATAATTTTTTTTTAAAAATGTGCAATAACTCAAGAACGGTTCATGTTAGCATTCTAAAATTTATGTCAATAGTTTTCTAATGAAAAATTACATAAGAAATGTCTATTTGCGTAACTTTATTAGCGGTTTTGATTTTTTAATAATATTTTCAAAATTTCACTCAAAAATTTAGGGTGGTTCTGAACATTCGATTACGTTTAAAAACAATAGGCTTCCAGTGTTTACGGATTGTGATTTTTGTACCAAATTTCGTTCGAATCGGTCCATTCGTTCGTCAGTTATCGTCTCCACAGACTCACTGACACACACACACACACATACTTTCACACACAGACATCACTTCAAAAATGTTTGATTCGTGATCAGGGATGCTTGAAACGTGCTCTCCCGTCGAAAACTCGAATTCGAATTTTCGACCCCGTCACAATACTTTCCTTATACATTATGTATATAAGGAAAGTAACAAACGCCTTTGAGTATCCAGAAGACTTGTTGGTTACTTGCATATTATTGAAAATCTAATTACTTTCCTTATTACTTTCCTTATATACATAATGTATAAGGAAAGTATTGTGACGGGGTCGAAAATTCGAATTTGAGTTTTCGACGGGAGAGCACGTTTCAAGCATCCCTGATCACGAATCAAACATTTTTGAAGTGATGTCTGTGTGTGTGTGTGTGTGTGTGTGTGTGTGTGTGTGTGTGTGTGTGTGTGTGTGTGTGTGTGTGTGTGTGTGTGTGTGTGTGTTGTGTGTGTGTGTGTGTGTGTGTGTGTGCCAGTTGGCCTGTGGAGACGATAACCGACAAACGAATGGACCGATTCGAACGAAATTTGGTACAAAAATCACAATCCGTAAACACTAGAATCCATTTGCTTTTATACGCAACCGAATGTTCAGAACCCCCCTAAATTTTCGAATGAAATTTTGAAAAAATCGTCAAAAAATCAAAACCACTAATAAAGTTACGCAAATAGACATTTCTTATGTAATTTTTCATTAGAAAACGATTGACATAAATTTTAGAACGCTAACACGAACCGTTCTCGAGATATTGGTCATTTTACAAAAAAATTATCAAAAAGTCATATAAAATAAAAAAAAATATTTCCTATTGAGAAACATGTTCACTTTTCATATGTAATACCATGCGATAAATTAGGTGACATCATTCTCGTGGATCTAGCTCGTTCCATTCATGAAAAAAGATACTTTGAGTAATACTTTTGTATTTGAACGCCAATAGTCATTTATTTATCTGCTGTAAGAATAACTTATTTCTTAGTGCATAACGCTTGGCGAGATTTTGGCGACGAATTTGGCGGAATGTCGCCAACTTGGCGACTTTTTTGAAATGTTGTCAAATTCACGAAAATTTCGCCAAATGGATAAAAATGACGCTAAATCAATGAAAATGACGATTAATTGTCGAAAATTCAATATCTTGGAAAGAATATTAGTATCTACTATAAGAAAAACCTATTTTTTTACTGTAAAAGTAGCAAATTCATTACATTATATAAGGAAAGACATGTGTTGCCTACATCAGATTTTATACATAATGTATAAGGAAAGTATTGTGACGGTGTCGAAAATTCGAATTCGAGTTTCCGACGGGAGAGCACGTTTCAAGCATCCCTGATCACGAATCAAACATTTTTGAAGTGATGTCTGTGTGTGTGTGTGTGTGTGAAAGTATGTGAGTGTGTGTGTGTGTGTGTGTGTGTGTGTCAGTGAGTCTGTGGAGACGATAACTGACGAACGAATGGACCGATTCGAACGAAATTTGGTACAAAAATCACAATCCGTAAACACTGGAAGCCTATTGTTTTTAAACGTAATCGAATGTTCAGAACCACCCTAAATTTTTGAGTGAAATTTTGAAAATATCGTTAAAAAATCAAAACCGCTAATAAAGTTACGCAAATAGACATTTCTTATGTAATTTTTCATTAGAAAACTATTGACATTAATTTTTGAATGCTAACATGAACCGTTCTTGAGTTATTGCACATTTTTTAAAAAAAATTATCAAAAGTCATATAAAAAAAATATATTTCCTATTGAGAAACATGTTCACTTTTCATATGTAATACCTCGTGGATCTAGATGGTTCCATTCATGAGAAAAGATACTTCGAGTAATACTTTTGTATTTGAACGCCAATAGTCATTTTTCTGCTATAAGAATAACTTATTTCTCCATCAGTAAGCTTGGCGAAATTTTGGCGACGAATTTGGCGGAATGTCGCCAACTTGGCGACTTTTTGAAATGTTGTCAAATTAACGAAAATATCGCCAAATAGATTAAAATCTCGCTAAATAACTGAAAATGACGACTAATTGTCGAAAATTCAATATCTTGGAAGGAATATAAGTATCTACTTTAAGAAAACCAATTTTTTTTACTGTAAAAGTAGTGAATTCATTGTATTATATAAGGAAAGTCATGTGTTGCCCACATCAGAATTTTTTATTTTTTTTTATGTACATTACTTTCATTTTTAGGTTTGTACCCTCCACTATTTACTGGAAATTGCATATTTTTACGGCGAGAATTCGCTTCTTTTAAATCAATCTAAGCTTGCGAAAATTTTGTTTCGAGACCTTCGTTTTCAAATTTTTAAAATCTATTTTTTTTTTTTAATCTTCATTTTCAAAGTTTCGATCTAAATATCCTTAACTTTCTTCCATTTTAGACACATTTCTACTTTTGTATCCATAATTCATGTTTAAAATCTCTGGATAGACTGACAGACAAACACACACACACACACACATGTTCGGTCCCGTTCTAATTATGCTTTCACCTTCGGTATGAATACTTATGAATTAACAAAAGATTGTCTCCATTACTCTCGAGTAAGTGAAAATTTTATTATTTCTTTAGAAACCTTGAATTTTTTTCCACCTCTCAGAGATACAATTTATTTTCTATAGGAAAATATTGTTTTTTTTTGTTTTTTTTTAGCAGTAAATTTCCTATGGTCATGGTCCAGTGCATTGGAGGAGATATTGGAATTCTCAAGTCACATATTTTACTTTCATGTAACATTCCAGAGTCCTATCCGATGAATAATGATGGCATTTGTCTTACGTATTTCAGTAACTCCGTGTTCTATACTCTACATTTGGACGTATGCGTAGCATTGAAGATTTTGTTCATGTAGAATAATTATTTATTCATAGAAAAAGTTAGCCATATAAATATGTTTGAAGATTTTTCTCATGCTGGTAAATATTTTTCCCGAGAAAATATCATGCAAATAAATAAACTAATATTATATAGTATACCCTTTCTTCGTACGCAAAATATAAAGAAACTTAACATTCATAATTATGTGTAAATTCCTATAGTATTCTAAATGACTTTGTTATTCAAAATATTGTATTAAAATATTTAATTTAATTCTTCTACGAAATGTATAAGAATCTCTGGACTCCATATACTGTGATATACTCGATATACTGGACTCGATATACTGTGAAAAATAAACCATGGGGATAGAGTTTCCATTTAAATTCATGTTTTAAACCTGCGATTCCCAAAAGTGACTAATAAGCACAATAAACTCCAACCAAACTCAAAGATAGAGTTTTAATTCACTTTCACGTTTTAAACCAGCTATTTCCAACCTTTTCCGTTTGGAGGAACCAGAGAGTTAGAGAGTAGAACTCCTATGAAAGTTTCTTTTTTCATTAATATCTCGACAACTCCTGGATCTAGAAACTCAAAACATGAATAAATTTTAAGTGGAGATATTCAAAATCTACCCTAAAAATTTCATCAAATTCGATACAATCGTTCTCCCGTGATGATGAGACAAACATACAGACATATTTTCAATTTTATTTATATAGAATATTGTAGGGAAATTTTAAATAGAAATATTATCATTTAGTAATAATTTTGAGGATGGTTACAGAAGTATATTTGAATTGCTTTGAAATGAGCTAGATATTATGCTAATATATAATGAACTAGCAGTGTACCCGTTCTTCGTACGGAAAACGTAATATAAAGAAACTGTACATTCACAATTATGTGTAAATTAATATAATATTCTAAATGATTTTTTTATTCTAAATATTCCATTAAAATATTTAATTTAATTCTTCTAAAAAATATATAAGAATCTCTGGACTCGATATGCAAAATTATCTTCACAGGCAGATCTGAAGAATAAAGCATCCTGGTCCAGTTTGCAAATAAATTTAGAAAAAATATTTTTTTATTCTCGCAAAATGACAGAGATATGTAGAAAATCGTACTTAATTATGCAAAATATTGAATTTTCATCGATTCGGTGCAATTTTGATGAATTTAGCGTCATTTTATCAATTTAGCGACATTTTCGTCAATTTAGCGACATTTTAAAAAATCGCCAAATTTACCGTCAAGTGGGTGTAGAACTGAAAGTTCCACTTGGGGACAAATTTACGAAACATCATCACAACACTATGCCCTGACAAAACACAATTCATTTCATTTATTTAGAGCAATTTTATCAATTTCAAAATATTTTTATGGATTTACAAACATTTTTAACAATTTGGAGAGATTTTAAAAATTCGCTAAATGAATTACTAAGTAGGACAGTTGGACTGACAGACAAATGTTACCGAAACATCATTTCAGTACTTCTAACAAAACAAAATTAATTTCATTGATTTAGCGTCGTTTTTATCAATTTGGCGACATTTTCGTCAATTTGGCAACGTTAAAGAAAAGTTGCTAAGTTAGCAATATCTCGTCAAATTCGTAGATCAGAAGAATAAAACATCCCGATCTCGTTAGTATATACTAAATGAAAATACTAAAATTGTATTAGAGGATATACCCGTTCTACTTTTATTCTGCTTCAACAATCGTCAAAATAAGTTTATTGACTAAACACAATGTAATGAGTTTATTGGCTACACACAATATATAAGTTTGAAAACTCTTTGACAAATTAAACGAAAGTGATGTACGCAGTCCGTAATTAATATAATTAAAAGAAAAATCAAACCTTTCATTTATAAAATACATTTTTATATCCATTTATTTATTATTCAAATCGAAAAAACAATAATAAAAATTAACAAAACATTTGATTTAATTGCGTTGTTGAGCAACATGATATAAGAAAGAATCTTCTTCATAAAATTCGGATAATTAAATAACTATTTTGATTTCTTAATACTTTTCATTGCCTGTGAAAAATAAACCACGATGATGGAGTTTCCATTTAAATTCTTGTTTCAAACCTGCGAATTTTCAAAAGTGACTGGTAAGCGCAATAAACTCCAACCAAACTCAAAGATAGAGTTTTAATTCACTTTCACGTTTTAAACCAGCGATTTCCAACCTTTTTCGTTTGGAGGAACGAGGGAGTTAGAGAGAACTCCTATAAAAGTTTCGTTTTTCATTAATATCTCGACAACCCTTTTCTTAAAAATTCTAAACATGGACTAAATTTTAAGTAGGGCTATTTTAAGGCTATCCACAAAATTTCATTAAATTCGGTTCAGCTGTTTTCCCGTGATGATGAGACATACAGATTTTCAATTTTATTTATAGAGAATAAAAAAATGAGTCTGAAAGTTGCCATGAAGTTTTATACCAGAAACGTTCAAATATTTAATGAAGTGTGGAATATATTTCTTGCATAGTAAAAGAAAATGTCTATCTCTCTTTTTCTCTCTGTGTGTCGAAAACCCAGACCACTCACCCTGAGGTATGAATAGCAGTTTGAGTTGTCAATTTCACTCTGTGTGTGTACAACACAGTCACAGAGAGTTCTTTAAGAAACTGTTGTGTACCAATCTGTGTATGTCACGTGTAGCGGAAAATCGAATTTACGGACAGCCGAGAAATTTCACATAGGCATTGGGGTAGTGGAACTCCCGGAACGATGTACCAGGATGCAAATTTTTTTATAAAGTCGAATTAGTTTGAAAGTTATGGACGTTTAAATTCGAATTTCGGACGAAATTTTACCATTTTCAGATCACATTTATCGGACAAGTGATTCCGAGCGCAGCGTAGCAGAAGAAGATTAGGAGAGCTTGGAGAGTAAATAATGTTGCGAACGTGTAATATTCTCTCATTTCAGCGACTTCAAGAATACGACATGGAGATTCGACACAGAAAGGGATCATTCTTTCTGGTAGGTCGGACGGTCTGGGTCTCAACAACAACAGAAAGGGATTATCTCATAGAAACGCTGATGGCTCTCGATTGCTCTCGTGCTGAAATAAAATTAGGAGGCCAGATTTCAGCGACCATCGATTATAGTTCAAATTCACCACCAGATCCATGGAGTGATGAAGAACTTTCTCAATCCCAAAGAGAGAACAGGGATATCGAGCCAATCCTAATCCGCAAAGAACGAGCTAATGAGAAGCCAACTTGGCAAGAAATCTCCTGCTTCTCACCTGAAACGAAACGGTTCTGGATAGAGCTCCTGTACTACAGAGGAGCCTTAGTTCTGGAAAGTATATAGTAAGAAAGTGTATAGGAAAGTAGAAAGTATATAGGAAAGTATATAGAGGAGCCTTAGTTCTGGACACTGTGGGATTCTCTGCACTTGGGGAACGGGGTTGTATACCGCAAATAGGAGAGCGATGACAGAAAGGGCATCAGATGGCAGTTGCTTCTCCCTCGTTCCAGAGTGTCCAACGTACTAAAGGAGATGCATGACAGCCCACTGGAGGACATTTTGGCAGCAGCAAGACGCTGAACAAAGTTCGTGAACGTTTCTTCTGGTGCAATGCGAGATTCAGTGTTGAGAGCTGGTGTAAAGAATACACGGAATGCGGCGCTCGGAAGGGACCTAAGAAGAAAACACTGTGGCCTTTTCAGTGGTGGACCTAGGATTAGGTTCTGGGAGAGGGGTTGACTCATCATGACCAACATCACCACATTTATATATATATATATACAATATACATATATACGTGTATATATATATATATATATATATATATATATATATATATATATATATATATATATATATATATATATATATATATATATATATATATATATATATATAATAAGAAGAAAGTAAAAGAAGGTGAAAATTCAAAGTCACCAAACTTAATCAGTAGGTGCCTGGTGCCCCTGCATTTTTTATTTATTTTTTTCTTTAATATGCCTATATAGACGTTAATTGCCATTTCTGGTTAAATACATATTTAATTAATTGTCTCATTAATCAAATATTAATTAATTTATGAAACTATATTTACTACTTTTATAATTCCACTGTGTGCATAGGTGGCTCAAACTTAAACTTACTTTATTCTTCTGAAATATGTGTAATTATATAAAACTAAAATAATAAACTTTGAACTGCACTGAATAAATATTTTGTTAAGCATACAAGAGGATAGGGATGTCAAAAATACAGCCACTAAACATATAAATATGAACGGTATAAACCGTATGAGTAAAATAACCATAATTTTAGTCAATTGTTCTTGGCTTCTTTGCCAGGTCATCGAGAACTTCTTTATCGTGTACTGAAATATTTTGATGAATGTACATTAAAGCAAGTTCGTTAAGTCTTGGTGGTTGGTTGGTATCGTGTCCATAAGAGGTCAGATTGAACCATGTGCAAATATTACTGCCTTAGCGAGATCCACAATCTTCTCATTATAAAGATCTCCCTGGAAAGGGAATTCGCCAATGCTTTGCAAAGCCGCAAGTATTGCTGGACAGTCAAATATGTGTTCCAGTGTTAGCTCTTCATCTGGGCAGTTGAAGAGCTTACACTGGAACTCGTTAAGTCTTTCCACGCCAATTTTGTTACTCAAATAAATGACCTTTGGGGAGTGCAAGTTGTAACCGGAAGTGTCACCATAATCTGCAATAATGCATACACAACAGGAAAGAGATGTTTGTTGATGATCCGGACCAGGATTTTCACCAAACCAGCAGCACAATTGAGAAGGACCCTACCCCATAAAGAAAAGAATAAACAGTGGTGTTTATTGAATCCAGAAATCGTCTTCGACCAAGCCAAAAGTAGTCCATATCGACAGATTGGCCCCGTATTTTGGACCACAGTAGATTGGTACTGCCCGGGACTTGCAGTCGTAAGGAGGGGGCAGTGTTGCGAACGTGTAGTATTCTCTCACTGGCGTCCCCTGTCTTGTCTTCCAACTCTATCGCCGACCAAACGGCGCCATCGGAGGGTTTTCTCCAGAAAACAGCGGTACGAAAATTATTTCCTTGACGGCCCTCTATGGCTGCCAAAATTTTGAGACAGAAGAAGTGTCGCCAGATTTGACGATTTATCGCCAATTTGGCGTCATTTGGTGCCTTCTTGGTACTTCGAGAAATTTCCTCAAATAACGATTACTCTACGAGATATTAGATAATTCTGGAAATTTCTACAGAGATATTTCCAGAAGTTTCTATAGAGAGACTATAAAAAGGACTCATCACTCTGTTGGAATTGGGGACTTGACGAATGGACTTGATACGAGCTACGTTGGACTGTGATTGTTGTCAATGTTTTGAGAATATAGTAGCTGCTGTTTTGTTGTTGTTGTTGAAACCCAGACCGCCCGACCTACTAGAAAGGTGTAAGGTAACTGTTTGGACGGTCGGGAAGTGCCACCCAATTTAGACCGGAACCCAGTGGGGGAGGCATCCACAGGGACCGTACCCTCCTTCCCCTACCACCAACCTCTCGGAAGGACTTTTGGACCCACATGTTTAACGTGATCGTACTCCGCATGAACACGGCGACAGTTTTAGCAGTGGCTGGAATCGAACCCGGGCCTACCGAGTGCAACTCTAGCGCGCTAACCAATGGGCTACCGCGCCCCAGCTGCTGTTTTGTGAAATTACTTTCGTCAACGTTTTGAGAATAATATGGCTTATTCTGTGAAATTAGTGAAGTATTTATGTGTTGTTTTTCTGTGCATTGCTCCTGTTTACTCTGTGCTTGTGAATAAATGTAAGTTATCCAGAAACTTAGACTGGTTCTTGTATCATGTGTATACACCCACGATTCTAGAGGATACGTTTGATAACAATAATCTCAAACAGGGCCTTCCATACAAATTGTATGTCCCCATACAAACATGTAACACAGTGCGACAGCTCAGTGGTTAGCGCGCGGGGATTGCACTCAGACGACCCGAGTCCGATTTCCGCCACTGCCCAAACTGTTGCTGTGCTCAGGAGGAGTACGATCACGTTAAACATGTGGGTCCGTAAGTCCTTCCGAGAGGTTGATGGTAGGGGAAGGAGGGTGCGGTCCTGTGGATGCCTCCTCCACTGGGTTGAGTTGGTGGTACTTCCCGCCCGTCCAAACAGATACCTTAGGTCGGACGGTCTGGGTCGAACAAACAAACATGTAACATGGGCTTCATTCCATATTGACATTTTCCCTCCCTCATGTGGATATCTTTCATGTCCCCCCTCCCCTCCACGAAAATCGGATGACCACCCCACTCAAGTGATGTCGGCCCCTATCCTATGGGCGGCCTGTCTCAGAAATTACATAAGCACCTTAGCGATCGTTCAAATGTATATTGGAATTCTTACAAGTGTATTGGAATTGGAGCTATAGGAACTTTAGCACCTACAAACAATTATTCTACAATTATTCTCTATTACATTAACTAGAAATGAAGCTTTATATCAGCTTACAGAAATTTGGCTGATTTCTTTTATTAATATTTTAAAGGGGGAGTTGAATGTTGTTGTTGAGACCCAGACTGCCCGACCTACCAGAAATGTGTAAGGTAACCGTTTGGACGGCCGGGAAGTGCCACCCAATTTAGACCGGAACCCAGTGGCGAGGCATCGACAGGGACTGTACCCTCCTTCCCCTACCACCAACCTCTCGGAAGGACTTACGGACCCACATGTTTAACGTGATTGTACTCCGCATGAACACGGCGGCAGTTGTGGCAGCGTTGTTGTTGTTGTTGAAACCCAGATCGTCCGACCTACCAGAAAGGTGTAAGGTAACTGTTTGGACGGTCAGGAAGTGCCACCCAATTTAGACCGGAACCCAGTGGGGGAGGCATCCACAGGGACCGTACCCTCCTTCCCCTACCACCAACCTCTCGGAAGGACTTTCGGACCCACATGTTTAACGTGATCGTACTCCGCATGAACACGGCGGCAGTTTTGGCAGTGGCTGGAATCGAACCCGGGCCTACCGAGTGCAACTCCAGCGCGCTAACCAATGGGCTACCGCGCCCATTGGTTAGTGCACAAACCACCGGGCTACCGTGCCCGAAATGTGCCAACAGCACGCGGTGTTCCCAGTTGGTCGTAATTCATTTCCCGACTATGGCGTATCGTCATGGAACGATCACTCTATAGCGCTGAATGATAATAGGACGCCTGTTTGGCTGAGCATGTTTGCCATAAGGACTAAAGACTATTGTAGAAAAGGGTGCCCTGAAAACGCATCTATATGGGATGGTCCAGTATGTTAAAGTCTAGTTACAGTGGCGTATTTTGAAATTCAATTTGGAGTGAGGGTTCAGTTTTAAATATCAATCCCAGAGTGTCTGAGTTAGAGGACTACATGGGTTCAGGCCTGGCCTGTGGACTTGGACCCGATGGACCACGAGTTCGGATCTGGCCCGTGGACTTAGACCCGACCTGGTCCACGGGTCCGGCTCAGATAATTTTTTTTTTAAATTCAGGTTGGGTTGGCCCGGGTCAAAACAAATAATAAAATCAATAGGTAATTTTTACTTAAAATTTAAACAGTGATATTTTATTTTCAATTTTTCCTGTGATTTTAATTTCAGTTATTAGATTCCGAATGTTTCTAAATTATAAAAATTAAATAAATTATATTCTCAAAGTAAAACACATC
The DNA here is from genome assembly GCA_951213105.1 of Amaurobius ferox. Classification (NCBI taxonomy): domain Eukaryota; kingdom Metazoa; phylum Arthropoda; class Arachnida; order Araneae; family Amaurobiidae; genus Amaurobius; species Amaurobius ferox. Next base: position 29,284,387 of record OX578140.1, read on the forward strand.
CGTCGATTTCTTTCCGATAACAAATATTGAATGAAAATTTATTTGGACAAACTGTTATAATGTAAAATTAATATATGCGTAAGCCAAATTATTGTCCTTAAATTTATTTATATTTGTAATCTAAACATCTACCACTTTTAATTTAAGATTATTAAATTTTAAAAAATATTCATAACAATGTTATAACCAAAGGAAATAATACCTATGCATACTTACATAGAAAGTTTAATCGCATTGAAATATTTTTTTAAATACTAACAATTGTGCCATGTGACACATGTGACAACCACTGCAGTCAAGAATATTTGGTAATGATGAGCTCTAACAAAAAGGCATTGCATTGTTCACTGATAACTTAAATGAGTGAAAAAAGTATTTTGTTAAACCCAATCTCAGTGAAGAACCGTTTTCTCATTTAATTTCTCATATTATCAAAACAAAATGATAAGTAAAATCACACTTTACAGTACTGATCATTCTTGATTTATACAGATATTTCAAATTTGGTTTCTTTTTAATTTATTTCTATATGTAATATAACTTGTGTTCCTTAAATGCACATTTGGATCATCATAGAAGACAACGGGCTTCAATGTATTGTAAACTACCCGCCTTTGGTGACCAGCCTGTTCGCTACTCTTGAAAATTCTGACCGTGGCAAACTGACCGTGGACGGCCGGGAAGTGCCTCCCAATTTAGACCTGAACTCAGTGGGGGAGGCATCCACAGGGACCGTACCCTCCTTCCCCTACCACCAACCTCTCGGAAGGACTTACGGACCCACATGTTTAACGTGATCGTACTCCGCGTGAACACGGCAGCAGTTTTGGCAGTGGCTGGAATCGAACCCGGGCCTACCGAGTGCAATTCCCGTGCGCTAACCACTGGGCTACTGCGTCCTCCGCGACAATCTCCATAACTTTATTTTTATTCACCCAATTTAGACCGGAACCCAGTGGAGGAGGCATCCACAGGGACCGTACCCTCCTTCTCCTACCACCAGCCTCTCGGAAGGACTTACGGACCCACATCTTTAACGTTATCGTACTCCGCGTGAACACGGCGGCAGTTTTGGGAATCGAACCCGGACCTACCGAGTGCAACTCCCGCGCGCTAACCACTGGGCTACTTCGCACTCCGCGACAATCTCCATAACTTTCTTTTTATTCACCCAATTTAGACCGGAACCCAGTGGGAGAGGCATCCACAGGGACCGTACCCTCCTTCCCCTACCACCAACCTCTCGGAAGGATTTATGAACCCACATCTAACGTGATCGTACTCCGCGTGAACACGGCGGCAGTTTTGGGAATCGAACCAAGGCCTACCGAGTGCAATTCCCGCGCGCTAACCACTGGGCTACTTTGCCCTCCGCGACAATCTCCATAACTTTCTTTTTATTCACCCAATTTAGGCCGTACCCTCCTTCCCCTACCACCAACCTCTCGGAAGGACTTACGGACCCACATGTTTATCGTGAATGAAAAAAAAAGTGACCCAAAAGTGGCTTTTGTTTTAAAATCTTTAAAAAATATTAAAAATTGAAATTGAGAATTGAAATTTATATATTTTTACTCGCAATTGTCTGCTCTTTCTGGTGGTGTGGTTTGTTTTTTTCTTCGACGTCTGGATCGCGGAGAAAAAAGGCCAAAAAAAGGTCGAAATCGCATAAAACATTAAATAACAAAAAAAAAATAATTAAAATTTTAAAAATCGGTTTTCACGTGTCCCCTTCGCGTTGGGGATGGCTTTGAGTGCTTTTGGGACGGGTTAGGCTAGGATGAATTATTTAAAAAAAAAAAAATTGGGCTTAAGCCGAATCAAATCTTTATATTTTCGAGAAGGATAAAATTTAAAATTAGACCCGTGCAGACCTCTAGTCACAAAATAACTAGCTTTTGGTCTTGGCTTCTTTTGCCAGTTTCAGGAACCGGAAATTTTCCAAATTTGCAGACTTTGGGTTTTACTTTACTGCAGTAGGAGAACTTCCCTCCTATTACTGTGACTCAGTAGCCGAAACACCTATTTTTTTTTTAAATTATTTGTCTCTAAAACCTGAGAACTTATTTTTTTTTTAAACCGGATTTTTTATTGTTTTTCTTTAGTTCAAGAATTTCAGAGCGACAAACTGAATGGGAATTCGACATTTTTTTTTTTATCACATGTGTGTTTAGAAAGCATTTTGAAACTTTTCAATTTCGAGGGGGGGAGGGGAGATTGAACCCCAAACCCCTGTCTAGTTACACTACTGTGCTCCACTCTTTGATAAAGAAACAGACTGTTATACTGTTTTTTAATTTTGTATTGTAGTGCTCTTACTTTTTTACAGGTTTTTAATTTATGAATTTCGAACATTTTATTACTGTGTCTTTAACCTTCGTCACAGGCGCTCATAGAATATTGCCATTGTGACCTTGAATATCTAGGGGGAAAGTGCGCCTTGTCCATTCCCATGGGTGCCTATGACCAATTGGCTGTGGATAGGAAGAGATCAATATCTCTTCATTTACTGAATTGATGAATAATGCAGTGAATGAAGAGAATAAACAATGGTATTGATGAACAATGGTATCATTGGATGAACAATGATATTAACAAGGCCCGATTTAGCCTAACTGGGGCCTGGGGCAGATATTCGTCTGCCCCCCCCCCCCCCCTCCCTCTCCTTTACCTCCCGATATATATGAAATGAACGAAAATATTTTTTAAAAACATAATTTTCTAGAAAAAGGTATACAAAATGTTGTTTAGATAAAAGAAAGTACTTAATTATTGAAAAAGTACTTAGTTATTGAAAAGTACTTAAGAATCCGTGACTGCATCGTGAGCCTACGCGGAATTCGCAAAAATGTCACCTATGTATTATCATCCAGTATTATATTTTTTGTGATATGTCACAAATTTACATTTCTAATTTAATATATGGTCCCCATTCGCAATGTTCAATTTTCGATTAACTATAATTTAATGATCTTGCTGCATTAAAAATAAAAAATTTTTAATTGACCAAATTTGTCTAAGGGGGTCGTATAAAAATTTAAAATGCGCAACTTTTTGAAAATTAATGGGAGAACTATTTTATTACCGTAGTCTTATTTCCTACCTTACTTTTAACATTTTTGAAATTTACATTGCCCACTTATCTCCAACAGGTAGATAATTAAAGCGCGTTTCATTCTTTTTGGAACACCCTGTATACCCAAAATGAATATTTTTCACTGTGGAAACCTATTCTGATGTCATACATGTATTTTTGTGGAATCAGACATTAATTTTTCAATGTTGCAACTTTTTAATTTGGTGACCGGGACAGATGTCCCGCATGCCCCTGCGTTTGTCCGGCCCAAGATTTTAGTTTCGCATATAGATCACATTGGTAAACTAAATTTAGCACCATGAAGTCCTTCTCCCTAATTCGATCTCTTACCTCCCCCTTCTCCCCCCGCCATCCTAATTCCTTTCTGTAATCCTTGCTACGTTAATCTGAATGAGAGAGAATTTTCTCTTGCGCCCACAACTCACGAGGCATAAAACATGTCTAAACCATATTACTACGTTTGGGCGCTTTCAAAGCTTTTTATGTGGTTTTCTTCTCGTGTGTAGGCTGACGTGACAGGACCACATGTTTGCGAAAGGCCATTTAAAGAATGACACCATTGTGTTTTTAACCACCGCACACCGTATTTTTTATTTTTCTGATTTTGACTGCTGCCACATCCCAAAAGGACACCTTGATTGGTTACTTCCGCCTATCATGCATTAAGTTATTCTGTTCTGTGTGTCTGCGTCCCAACAGATGTCTCATGAGGTGTAGTATTTCATGTGATTGAACCTTTATTTTTAAGCCTATTCTTTCAAATAAAGTATTGGTTTAGCTGTCAATTCAAATATTGTAAATGTAGCTTTTAAATTCACTTTTGCCTAGGATGAAAACTTTTGCGCATGCGCTTAGGCTGGAGGGAAAAAGAGCAAGATATCAGTATCAAATGTAAACATCCTGACTCTCCTGCCTGATGCTTGTTTCGTGAGAAAATTTATTAAAATGTATACCGAATCACTAATGCAAATCCATTTTCATGTTATATGAATTTAGTACTGCAGTAGTCACTTTTATATTAAATATAAAATGCCCAAAGACCGAGAAGTATTAATAAAAATTATTTTGGACTTCATTATCCTCCTCACTGGTGAGTAAATATTTTAATAATTTTCTTTCTTCCAGCATAAAAATATTATTTGCAAGTTGAAATGTTGAATTTACTGTTTATTATCTGTACTTTTTTTTAGAGAAAAATGTTTGCTTTTGGGTAATATTTTGATGGTTGAATTTGAAACTTTTTTATTTTTAGTGGGTATACCAATTTTAGTTTTCCATCTCGTTGGTAAACCAAAAATCAGAGGGTTTAACTGTGATGATGATAGCATAAGATATCCTTTTCGAGAATCGACAATTTCAAGTAATGCACTCTACGTAGTTGGTATATTTTTGCCTGTCATTGTGGTAAGATTTCTTTTTATTATTTACATTATAAAAACTTTAAATGTTTGACACTTTTTGCTTCATTTTATGGATTCTTTGATGAATATTAAAGTTTCCATTTATTTTATATTTTGTTAGATTGAACTTCATTTACTAAATCTAATACATACTTAAGGGAAAATATGTTTTGTTTATTTTATTGCTGACTTGCCACTGTGCAAAAATACTCTTATCTTTGTTCCTATACGGGAAAGTTTTAATATCTATTGAATAATTCATGAGTTGATAAAAAATTAGAGTTCTAAATTTTTATTTTGAAGTACCTAACCCAAAAATGAGATTTTTCAAAACCAGTGTTTTTTCTAAATAACATGCGTTTTATAGCAAAATCAAATGAAAATTGTTCATGCCTTATTTTTTATGACAAGCTATTTTTTTCTGTGTGTTCAATTGAAATAGTTTTGTTTTCAAGATTTACTTTTAATCATATTACATAATTTTAGTTACCCAATATTTTATTCAATAGTCAGTAAATTTTTCAAATAATTGAGCTGGTAATTTCTTGTGTTAATAAAAGAATATCGTGCTTTATTAAAAGTATAAATTAGCACTGATTTAAAAACAAAATTAGAATGAATTGTTCGTTTACAGCCTGGTAATACTCAACTGGATGTTATGCCTACTCTATGCTATCCTTATATCGTGCTAAATAAAAAATTTGACCCTGTTTATCAAAACTACCAGGATAAATATATTCCGAAAATAAAATTTTGAGGTTAACAATTGAAAAGCGTATTCTTTGCTACTATTGTTCTGAAGGCTAGGAGGGGAGGGGGGAGTTTTTTTAGGGATTTTTATTTTCTTCAAGTATTTTCTTTCAAGAATTTTGGATATTTTAAAAAACATTTGCATCAAATGTAACTAAAATTTGTTGTATGTTCAGTAAAATTTACACTATTATAAAATGGTTAACTTCCAAGTATTTTTTCTTCTTTTGCTATAATTGATTGTTTTAACTAACATGAATTTAAATTATGGAGTCATCTTCTGTAATTCCAATATTAGTGATTATCTGTTGACTTTTATCATTTAAAGTGACTTGGAGTAATAATTGATTTTTATTTTCGCAGCACCAAAAAAAAAATATGAAACAACATTAAACAGAGTATATAAAGCTATAAACATTTTCAGCATAACATAGTGAAATAAAGCAGATCTGAAGTAACTAGTAAACTGCATTTTTAAGTGAAATATTTAAAAATGGGATAAAAAAATGACGGCAGTTTTTTTCTAATCCAAAATGCTGTAAGGAAATAAAAAATATTATTTTAAAGTAGAAAATACTTTGGTTATAAAAGTAGTTTGGAAAGTGTTTTAATATAGTTATTGTGATTCAAAGCAATTTTTCAATTTGAAGTATGTGTCTAACACTAACAGATGAAGAGTTACTAGGACGTCATCAAATTCAAGAAACCTTTTAAAGTAGTATGATATAGTATAGAGCGAAACATAAATTAAAATTTTCTTTTCTTTCATATACAATATGTGCTTGAATTTTATTACCAATTAGCTACTTTTGATGGAGTTTCAGAGGGCAATGCACACTCCCTTTATTTAACATAATTAATATGATGCCTTAAAAATAGTGATTGACTTGCAGTAGAGTGCACAAAAATTACATCCCTTTGATGCAGTTATTTTACCAATGCAAATGTAGTCAAAATTGCATTCTAATTGCAATCGAAATTTAATTATTAAGGATGATGTTGATGAAGAAAGGATAATGTTACACCAAGACATGCTTTTAAATATCTTAAAAATGAAGAATGAAAGCATTGTGAGTGTAGATTATATGGTTCATCTTCTTCAGAAAAACATGCAAATGAGTACCATGCTTACAGGCTTGCCAAAGTTAGTCCGACTGCTCTTAACAATCCCATACCAATTTCTACAGCAGAATGATTATTTTTGAGTCTGAAAAGACTGAAAACCTACTTGAGATCAACAAAGACTCATAAGCACCTAAATCCTCTTACAATACTGAATGTTCAATAATTGAGAGGAGACCAACTCTTCAAACATGAATTCTATAGCCAATAACTTTATATCTAGACAGGGATACTTAAGTCAACTTGTAAAGATATAAGCAGAATGTTATGTATACTTTATTACACCAGTATAGGCATGCAGTGTTGTAATAATTATCAAGTACAAATAAATATAGATTTTTATATTATCTATTTAATTCTTGTGTTTCTTTTTAATAAAATTACAAGTTTGAGGGTGAGTGCAAAGACCCTGCTTGAGACCAAAAACTAAGCACAAAAATGTGGATAGGGTCAGGGCTTTCATGCCCCCCCCCCCCCTCCTGTCTCCTAATATCTTCTTCAGGTTGATGCCTTTGGATTAAATTATATTACTCATGTGTACATTCTAAAACTAACCAAGGACTTTTAAAATCACAGTCAAATTTTAAATGTTAGGAAGAAAAGGTTTTATAGAAGCAGTAGTGTCCACAAGAGGAGTCAATCCTATCATTGGTGGAACAATTATATTTTTAATCGTAAGAAAACAAAATCCACTATTGTAACTCCCCTTTCAATCTTCTACCCTTTCTATTTACGAGATTCTGTCTATGCTTACATATAGAAGCGGGTACTTTAAATTATCATTCTGGATCCAAATTAATTCTTATTTCTACATTAATCTCCCCTTGGCATATAGGCACAATCTTTATTACTAGAAGAATTTTCTACATATGTCACTGTAAGGTAAACTAGAATGTTCTTTTATTTATAATTTTAATAAATCTGTAAATATATTATCATGTTAGCTATCTATAATATTAAGTATATTTTATTTATTGTTTGTGTCTAAATAAAACTAATTTGTTTCCAGATTCTCTTGAAATAATTGTATTATATTATTTTAGATCATTGTGACAGAATTTACTAATGAGGCAAGGCAAAAAAGAGATGCTCGAGGACAAATTATTGTCCTCTTTGGACGTCCTATTCCTCGTGTTGTTTGGAAAATTTATGTGAAGATTGGCGTTTTCCTATTTGGAGCCTGTGTTTCTCAACTAACTACAGACATTGCAAAGTACAGTATTGGACGTTTACGACCACATTTCTTGGATGTCTGTGAATCAAATGTGAATTGTTCTGATCCTGGGCAAGATCCTCATGCTTATATAGAAAAATATACTTGTGGAGGAGATTTAAATAAGATTAGAGAAGCCAGGTTTGTTATGATTATTTATTTTGCTTGTTTGCATGCATATATATTACTTCGCAATGAACTATTTCTTCTTTACAGTCTTTGGGTTATTTTTTCAAAATGAATAAAATTCTTGTTCTGCATTTATTTTTATGCCATTGAAATATTCTAAATTGTCAATTACAATTTATGTTTAAAAATATCTTGATAAATTGTCAAATATTTTACATTATTTGTTATATTCTAATTGTGTGAATTTCAGTCTATTTTATGATATGAGAATGATTTTTTCTTTTTTAATCCAATTTCAGATTGTCTTTCCCATCAGGTCATTCATCATTTTCAGCATACACAATGGTGTATACTGTGGTATGTAATTTTAGTGTGTGTTAAACTTTTCCTGCTATATTTTATATAAAATTTTATTTTGGCAACTTAAATTCAATATATATATATATATATATATACAAGGTGTTGCCTTGAAGTGGTGACAAACTCAGAGGGGTGATATTAGACATTAAGAGGAACAAAAATTGTCATAGAACATGGTATCGCAAACCACGTTTAGTCAGTGAAAATCACAAAAATAGACGTTGAGAGAACAGGGAAAGACACACAATGCACACATGTGGTCATCCAAAAATACCCACACCAAAAATACCACCCCTCGAAAGTTCAACACAAGGTTCAGTGTTAACATCTGGACAGGGATCCTCGAAGATAATCTGTTGGGACCATACCTTCTGCCCGAACGCCTTGATGGTGCAAAGTACCTTGTTTTCCTGCAGCATGTCCTCCTGAATTTGCTGCAGGGTCTATCAACCACAGTGCAACAGAACATATGGTTCATGCATGGTGGTGCACCAACATATTTTTCCATTGTGGTACGTAACCACCTCCATGCTACATATCCCTGGAGGTAGATTGGATGCACCGGATCTGTTTGGCCTCTACACTCCCCGGACTTTAATCCCTTTGATTTCTTTTCAAAAATCCCTTGGACTTCTTTTCTTAAATCACTCGTGTATCAGACGCCTGTGGAGACACTGGAGGATCTCATAGTACGGATTGTCGTCACTGCTGCAGACATCGCCAGCACACCTGGTATCTTTGAGCACGTCTGACAATCGTTACTCCATCGCTGTCAGCTGTACAATGATCTTTGTGGCTGCAACTTCAAACAACTCCTGTAATCATTTCTCTTCGTCTCCTTTCTGAGATTGAACTGTGCTGCACAGGCTGTATTGTAATCCTGCTGTCAAGTAAATGGTTTTTGTACTTATTTATTTTACTTTTTTGTACTTATTATTGCACTTTATTTTGTACAGCACAGGCTGTGTTGTAATCATGCTATTAAGTAAATGGTTTTTCTACTTATTATTGACCTTTTTGTCCCACTCGACATTACACCCTTCATAAGTATTTTTGTGATTTTCAGCGACTAAACGTGATTTGCGATAACCATGTTCTGTGACAACTTTGGTTCCTCTTGATGTCTAATATCAGCCCTCTGAGTTTGTCGCCACTTCAAGGTAACACTCTGTATATATATATGAATACACGTATATATATACCCACACTGGTGTATATGGCCCCACTGGCTGTTGAAGTTCGCACATAGCAACAGCTGTTAGTACAACATATGTTTCATGGCATATAAAGCATAGGCTTACATTCAGTGTGAGCGTAGGTTTAATTTTTTATTTTAATCTGTGAAGGAATGTTAAATTGCAATCATAATATACCTTTAATGTTTTACGCTCTGTATACTCTAATGACATATAAGTTTGTGATCAATTAAAACAACTATCTTATCACATAGTACATAAGTACCATTAATTTTATTTATAAATATGTAAATTTGAAAACATTGGAAATTTTATTAACTAAATTGGGCAGTGATGTGTACCTCTGCTAGTGTATATGCAATTGAACTGTCTATTTCTTTTGCCTTGTTTAATTTAAATGTTTCAAATTTACTTTTTGTACTTATCTCTGTCATAATAATTGTTTGATAAGTGAGTTTAATAAATGCAAGATATTATTTTCTGGATTGTATTTATGTGATTGATCATTTAAAATAAGATTAAATTAAGTAGACAAATTTACTAATATATTTTGCTATTTACATCAGATGTTTCATCTTGGCATGGTAATATAAAACATCAGATGTTTTAGAAATGTTTTGATAATGAGAGCCAGAATCTTTTATTTGGCAATAAACTCCAATTTTATATAGCTAGAACAGAGATTCATACACAACCTGTACCTTTTTTTACCCTTTATAAGACAAGATATTCTTTTGAATATAAATATGAATGAAAAATTCTTTTACAATTTGATTTACATATTATCTAAATTACAAGCAGTGTTTGGTACCTCTGCTAGTTTTCAATAGATTTGAACTAATATTGAAACTATTTAAAAAAAGCACAATTGTATGTTTAATAAAAACATTTTTGACAGAACGTTTGAAAAAGGTTCATAGAATATTTGAATGCCATTTATTTTTTTAAATTATAATAGACTAAAGTTCATAAATGGGAAGATTGATTCCAATTGATTGATTTGATTTTGTTGATTCATGCTTTCAAGTCATATCTTTGCTATGTATGTATGTAGTAGTTTGAAATTTTGTAATATATATAATAATATCTGAATTTAACCAAATATTGTTTTTTCAATTCTTGTTAAATTTTAAGGTGTGATATTTTCAAGTTATGTCTTAGCATATGGGGGTTTTAAACTAGAGATCTAGGTTGAATTTCCTCATCAGGTATAAAAATATACTTTGGGCAATATGCTACCATAAGAAGACGATTCAAATTTAAAATACTTTTATATAGAAATTTGGTACCAACAGGGAATTAAATTCAGAATTTTCATCAAATTTATTGAAGTATACAGTGGTTAGGGATTTTATTGTAGTTTAGATTTAAGATTTGCATTTTAGTTTAGATTTTGACTTTTTAGAAAAGTTGTGAAAATGTATAATCTTCTACACCTTTTGGTAATAAGTGGTTTATTACCACTTATATATGGTGTAAAAGTTATAATATTACAATTTTCAGTGTAGAATTTTGAACCACATGTTCTCATCCAAAAAATTGATGTATAAGAAAATAAGTTTTAAAATAAATACTTATACCTTAAAATGTAGTTGTTTGAATGTACATGTGAATAAATTACAATAATTTCTAAAGACATATTTATCTTTCAGATTTATCTACAAGCAAACATGTGCTGCAAGACTAATAAACTACTTAAGCCATTTTTGCAGTTTATTCTACTTATGATGACTTGGTATACGGCTCTATCACGAATTGGTGACTATAAACATCATTGGAGTGATGTTTTAGCAGGTTTTCTCCAGGGTGCTGTAGTTGCATTAATTACAGTAAGTTTATTACTTAATACATTTATCATTTTCACTTTTACTACAGTAAACCCTATATGTAAAGGAAATATAAAATTACATTGATGTTTTGTTTAGTTTGTAATTTTATAAGTGTTTTCAATTATTGGTTGCAAAAATTGGTTTATATATAATTTAATATATTAAAAGAAATTTAATTGTAAGTCAGCATTAAAAATATTATATTCAATTTATGTAAGATATATTATATTGATAGGTAGGCAGACATAAACATTGAAGAAAGGAATAGTTGATTCCAGTTCTGGGATGCTTGGAATGTGTTGTTGCATTGAAATGCAAGAGTCAAAATTTTGACTCCACTTTCCCTTATAAAAGTTGTCTATAAAATGTAAGATTTGTAAAAAGAAAATTATGTAAAAATATAAATTTTCAGTGTAGATATCTTTGTGCATCATCATAATATTATTGAATGCAGATATCATCAATCAAAGTATGCTCAAAACTGCTGTTAAAACTTTGAGCTTTATTAAAAAAAAATTATAATTACGTGTAATGAGAATGAGAAATAACCAATTTAACTGTGCCAAGGTTTGATCCCGAGGCCAAAGCATTGTAGGCCAGTATCCTTGCGTTGAACTAAAGATATCTCCAGCTCAAAGCATTTAATACTGCCTTATGAGTGTTTGTTCATTAGGCAGCATTAAAATTAAAAGCTTAATCAGTTTCAAAAGCAAAAAACAGCCCTTTTCTTCAGAGCAAACAAGAAACAGGACCTTACTTTTATAAGCTCTTTTATTTTTTACTTTCAAAACCAGTCAGCACTCTAATTTTTTTACTGTATGTAGTTATTTATTAAGATTTTCCATAAAACTCTTCAGACATCATATCGAATTGTTTCCTTTCATTGCACAATAAAATTGAAAACCTATTTTACTTCAAACTTCATCTTGAAAATATATGCTCTTTGCTCAAAATATGTCTCTTTTTTTTTTCTTTTAGTTATTAAAGAGTTTTAGTAATATGTGTATATTTTATTTCAACTGGTGTGTTTTCGTCATTGTCATTTTGTAAAATGAATTGCGTTTGTGCAGTCTAAAACCAACTGTGCGAAAACATCCGGATCTCATAACAAAATTGCAGTCCACTTAACAAAATTTAACAAATGATGCAAATGCTGTTTGATTTTTACTCATAATTGGTTGATGTAGGTTTGAAATTACTTCTTAAAGATCTGGAGTGTTGAGTCTTCTCTCAACTTCATACATTTAAGCATCATACATTATTGCACTCAGAGTTTGTCAAAATATGCAATTATACATCTGTTATGCAGTGCAATACCTGTTTACTCTTTAAATTTTTACCAGTATCTAAAAAGCACATAATATTTATAGCATCTGAATATATGGTACTTATTGGTTATAGGGACCATGAAGCCAAACACAGCAACACGTAGGGACCACACCAAATTCTGGTTTATACCGGTTGCTGATATTATAAATAGGTGGCGCTGTTTTCAAATATTGTGGCTTACACCAATTGCTGATATTATAAGTAGGTGACGCTAATTTGGAATATTGGCAACCTGCTGATAGCGGTTAGTTTAAATTTAGTGCCATGTTATTGCTGTTATACTGTTAGCTAGATTTTTCTACCATTTTGCTGCAATGATGAAAATTTGGAATTTACCTATGAATGAAAAAGATGCCATAAGGTTCTTTCAGCAGAAGGAAATTTTACCACGACACCGTTTTTGTCCAAATGGTCATGCCATGCGGCTGCAAGTAGGCAAGAAGTGTCGCTGGAGGTGTAATGTCGTTAGTTGTTGGCGTACTGTCGGTCTTTGCATGATGAATTGCTTCTTAGGATCTAGGATTCTGTTTACAGAAGCCTTATGCTTTATATACTGTTGGGCCGACAAACTTCTGTGTTGTGGTGTTGACATCAGTGAGGATTTTAGCCCAGAAATAACTGTAGATTGGAACAATTACATGCACGAAATATGTTTCCTGTATTTGCAGAAATGATCTACGAAGAAGATCGGGGGGACAGGGAGATAGTTGAAATTGGCTAAACTCTGTTCACGAAATGAAAAAGTAATTGCGGCTGATTACTTCCTGAGCAATGGGGGTTTGTGGCATTTGTCAAAACACCAAGGAATGCTTTCTCATGGCAGTGCCTAATCGGAAAGCTACTACGCTTTTCCAACAAATTGTTGAATACATCGAATCATATTTTCAGTTTGTTGGCATGGCTACAAAACTGAAGAATTAGAAAAAGCCAACTTTCAACATTTGAAAGTAAACCATCGGTATCTTCGTGGATCCTGAAACCAGAGCTCATACGCAGACCATAGAGAGACTCTGGGGATCTGCGAAATAGCGTAACAAAAAGCATAGAGACACTGCGAGACAGCACTTGGACTCATATCTCGCAGATTTTATGTGGTGAAGCTTTACCAGTAGTGATAAATTTAATGAAATTTTATCGTCAATATCTGAGTTTTGGCTGCCACAAATTTCAATGTAACACAATATTTTTTTGTTAAGTAAAGTTGATCAAACCCTGTTATATATTAAATTTTAATCATTGTGTTTGTAGTGAATTTCTCGTATTAGATTATATCGCCAATGTTCATGTTGGCAACAACTTGGAAAAGCAGTTGCTAACCCATGGTCTCTATAACGTATAAGTACTGAATATACTTATTTTTTCGAGTTTTTCCATTATCTCATTCACTTTCTCAAGCACGCTTCTGTGATTATTTTTTATTAATAAATAATACATATTTCTTATTATTCATTAACAGTATACCCATTACTTGTATGAAATATATAATATAAAAAAACTTAAAATTCACAATTATGTGCAAATTCTTGTAGTATTCTAAATCATACTGTTATTAAAAGCATTCTATTAAAATATTTAATTTAATTCTCCTAAAAAAATGTATAAGAATCTTTTAATGTATAACAAAATGTATAACAAAATTTGTAATGAAATGAAAATGTATAACAAAATGTATGAAAATGTATGAAAAACTAATGTATGAAAAAATGTATAACAAAATTATCTTCACAGGCAGATCTGAGAATTAAACAACCTGGTCCCATTTTTAATAAAATTTACAAAAAATATGAAATTAGATCAATATATGCCAAAATGAAAGTACTAAAATGGCGTTAGAAGATATACCATACTACTTTTATTCTGTTTCAACAATTGGTTGAACAGAATATATAAGTTCATTTGCAAAACACAATATATAAGTTTGAAAAATCTTTGCAAAATAAAACAGATAATGCGAGAAATTGAAAATATCATTCATTCCCATAATCTTTACACCAGTGTCCATAATTGATATAATTCATTCGAAAAATGCAGTATCGTTCATTTATAAAATTTATTTTATATTAATTTTTGTATTATATAAATTGAAAAAAAAATAAAAATTGTCTGCTGTATAAGCACATTTGATTTAAATGCATTGCTAAGCAACATAATATAATTTTCTTCAAATAAATTTACAGAATAAATATTGTCTGCATAGAGCTATGTCTATGGAAGGTTTAATTGTGCATATTTTATTAATATTTTGACAACCCCTGGTCCAAAATTCTTGAAACATGGACTAAATTTTAAGTGGAGCTATTCCAAAGCTACTCACAAAATTTCATCAAATTCGGTGCAGCCATTCTCTCATGATGATGAGACAAACACACACACATACAGACATATTTTCAATTTTACCTATATATATTAGTAAAATCAGTTCGTACTACTTTTTCAAACAGTATAAATGGAAAATAAAATAGTATTGTCACGGCGGAAAAAGTACATGGTACCACTGTCAAACGCTAAAAATGTGCCGTGAACAAACCGAAAGTACATAACGGAAATACACTTATATGCTGGCACTTACCAAACATAATCTCATATCCCGACACTTACCAAAATTGCAATAACAAGTTGTGATAATGTGTTGTGTTAACACGATGAGATAACTCAATGCGATAACTTAGGACGTTTCTCATCCAATGAAATATTGGATGGTCAGCAAACTAAAATAAATGTGTGGATTATTTTGAGCAAAGAATATGTGGCCGGGCAGAGGCAGAGAAAGACTAAAGAGCAAATAACTAATTCTTTCTTTATTTAACATATTTTAATCACAAGTATTAGTCATGACAATTATTCAGAACATACTTAATTTCACTTTTATAAGCATATCTAGAATTTATTATATCTAGAATTATTTATATATCTAGAATTTCTAATCTACTTATCAATACTTATGCAATCAATTTACTTATTTCCAATAACATTAAATTTAAAGCATTATTATATGACAACCTTTTTTGCACAATTAATATTTTTATAATCAATATTTATTCTATAGAGCAATGCCTTGAGCCATTTAAAGTGTACGGATTAGATATTTCCTATTAATTCCATCATTTACACTAGTAAAGAATCTAAATGACTTACAGTTTGGGTTTCATTGGTTGAACACAAGAATACTGGAACTGATCGGTCCTTTATCTGGTCATTAACTACGAGATCAAACCACAGGGAAAAATGGAACTTATTCAGTATGAAATTTTGCATGGAATGGGACCTCATGCCGAGATTTGTGGATCTGAAAATTATGCATGGAATTGGACCTCATGCCGAATTTTAGTTAACCCTTTCGGGACGGCGGCATTCCGGAGCTGTCGCGGCCCAAAAGACGAAGCGCTTCGCTTCCGAACTGGTCCCAAAGGATGGCTCATTTTTTGCGCTAAGCCTAACTCTCGAAAAAAATTCACTAAAAATCACCTATTCACAGAAATCTACTTTTTTCAGGAATAAAAGAAATATTTATGTTCTATTTGATGTATAATTTTCATACACATCTGAATACAAAATACTTGTTAGTTGCTCCCATTCTTTTATCCAAAATAAACGAATAATTTCACTGCCTCTAAAACTAAAAAAAAAAAAATACTCTCTTATATTCCTATGATTCACCAACGAAATCATAACGCTTAAATAAAAATAAAAACCGAAACTCAATTATAAAATTGTTGATGCTACGAGAATTGCTCTGTTTGTTTATATTACAAAATAATTTTCACCGCCCCAAATGGAGAAATAATTCATTCGATCCTCTTCTGCCAAGGTCTTGCCTCTGCAAAATACATTGGAGTTAGTTCCACGGACATGGAACGCTATCTAGTAGACAAATTTAAACGTTCCGCGTGGTGGCACTTATAGGTGCCACTATCCGCTTGCGGTAAAATTTCCTCTGGCCCGAGTGTGTGCCGTTCGTCCTTGAATGCAAGTTCGCAGTTGGCACGTGGGTGTGCCGACCATCGCGAAAGGGTTAAACTGAAATGATCGCATTGCGTTCAGACTTCATGCCGAGATTTTTAAGATCCGATATCGTTGCATGGAATTGGACCTCATGCCATAGCCTTAGAAACAATTGCATTGAATTAGACCTCATGCCCAAAACTTTGGTTATCACAAAATGCTTGCATGGTATTAGGCTTCATGCCGATGTTATGATGAACCGGAACGCTAGCATGAAATTAGACCTCATGCCAAATTTAGATATACCGAAACATTTGCATAGAATTGGAATTCATTCCAAAAATTAGTTATCCATGATAAATTAAGGAATAATCACCTTAGAACCAAATGGTTCATTCTTCCGCACAACCAAAGCCGCCTATCTCCATAGCCATTGACTTATATCACCGCCTCCATCATCGGCAAACACCCTTCCCTTTTGACGACCAGATTCCAAAAGCCTCGAACGACTCCAAATCTCACCTAAAATTTCATCCAGAAATTAAATCTCATTCACCGAAGAAAGGAGCAAAAGGGTGACGTCACACATCCAGCACGTCACAGGCCAGACATCGGTGGCGATGAAGGAAATAATCTAATAAACAAGTCAAAAGCCGGGTAGAACAGAATCTTCAAAAGCCATGCATTTCTGTCTAAACAAGAAATAAATTCATGAAAATAGCTCAAAAACATTCTGAAAAGCTGTCATGCGAAATCTCGCTATGACACTATAGAAACACGCTAACTAATTAATATTTTAAAATTAAAGACAATAAAAAAAATAAGCTTAAAAGTATTTTATTAAAATCTCCTTTTTACGACATACAAAATTCACATGTCCATAGCACTGTCGGGCACTATTCCTTTCACTATATGCCCTTCATCAGTGGCAAAGTGAAAATAAGTGGCGAACATGTGCTTAAATATAGGCTATAACCGCCAGACAAAATTTACATATTAATCAATTAACATTTTTACATTTTTAAATATGAGGCATTTAAAATATAATTTAATTATAAAATACCAATTACAATAAAAGGAAAAGGTTCATAAATTAAATGGTAACCAATAGGAATGTCGTCAAAAAACGAAATAAAGCAATTATTAAATTTTCAGAAAATCACATAAAGGTTTGACATGTAGTGAGTCGAGAACGAGACACCAAGCATAACTAGGGGTCTCAACGTGATCAAAATTACAAATTAACTCACAGTAAAAATAATTAAAAGGGATTCATTAAGTAAAATATTATGGGGGTTATTGCAGTTTCATCCTATGTTTGATAAAACTTTTCTTTTAATTAGCTGCAATAACCCCCATAATATTTTTCTTTATGTACCCCTTTTTATTTATCTTTACCGTGAGTCAGTTTGTAATTTTTATCCCATTCAGACCCTTAGTTATGCTTAGCATCTAGTTCTCGACTCACTACGTCGAAAGCCCAGACCATCCGACTCATCCAAAGACATAGAGCAATTTAATGGATGGCCGGTCGACTCACTACGTGTCAAACCTTTATATGATTTTCTGAAAATTTAGTGGTTGCTTTATTTCATTTTTTGACGTGATTCTTATTGGTTACCATTTAATTTATGAACCTTTTTCTGTTATTATGATTTGCATTTTATAACTAAACTATATGTTAAATGCCTCGTATTTAAAAATGTAAAAATGCAAATTGATTAATATGTAAATTTTGTCTGGTGGTTATGGCCAATATTTACGCACATGTTCACCACTTATTTTCACTTCTCCACTGATGAAGGGCATAATAGTGCCCAAAAGCACTATAGCCGTGTGATAAATAGGATAATGATAATCATAAAAAGAAGATTTTAATAAAAGACTTTTAAGCCTATTTTTTGTTGTTATTAATTTTAAAGTAGTATAAATGTATTTTATTGATAAATACAGCAATTATAAATTAACTACTTATAAATAAAATATATCTGTACTTATAGAAAAATCCTCTATTAGTAAAATGCCATAAAAAATGTTTAAAATGGGTTTATAAGATCTTAAAATGTGTTTGTCCGTTGAAATTTTGAATTCAAAATTTTTTAGGAAAACAATACTTTATATAATAGAAAACAGTTTTCTCTTTAAATACTGAGATCATCCTTAATATCAACTGTATAACGAAGGTAAGCATCAGAACTTTTTCTTGTTAAAAATTCTGACTAACGGAATTTTATTTTTTAGTGTTACAAATGCCTTATTCTCATCGAATGTGCCTAGCGTTCAAATGTATTCTATGGGGAGCAAAAAACAGTTTGGATTTTTTCATTTACTGTAGAACTTTTGCATGGAATTTTCTCTCAAATTTTAGAATTAAGATTTATTTTGTTACATTCTTAATTTCAGTATTTCTGACTTCATTATAAATGGTTTGACTGTTTTACAAATTGATAAAAGCACATTGTCACTATTTAATTATAAAAAAGGTTAAATTATGAACAACTAATAGTGACTAATAACCCTTTTGGTATTTCAGACAGTATAATCCAAGTTAATAAAATTTATTGTTATTAGTACAGTCAGATTTATTTTGTTACATCCCTAATTTTATTACTTCTGACTTTATTATAAATGATTTGACTGTATTGCACATTGATAAAAACACATTAGTGCTATTTAAATATAAAAAAAAAAGAAATGATTAACAACAACTATTACAAGTGACTGCACTTCAGATCACAACTATGACAAGTTGTCTGTGATTAATAATTATTTATATATTTCAAAAAAATATAATCCATACTACTGAGAAACATTTTTATTGTTTCAATTGAACCTTGTTTATATGAACAGTGAAGAAGATCAAAATTTGTTCTTGTGAAAAGTTGTATGTGTAATTGAAGCAAAAACAATAATTTGTTGTTAGAGGGAATTACAGATTCGACTCTGCCAAAAAACCATATATAAAATGTTTTAAAACATAAAAAAGACATGTAAAATGTTTTAATAAAAAATGACTCAACTCAAAATTCAATAACTCAAAAGTTAATAACATGAGATGTGCTTGACTTCATTGTGTAAAAAATAACATACTTATTTCAAACTATCTCTTATTAATTCTAAATATCGTTTAATAATTTTTTTTGCTTTACTGAAGAGAAAACAATTTTTTTTATTTATATCACTTTTCTTTGTAATATACAATATGACTTTGAGATGGCTCTTTGCCCTTGTGGGAATTAGAACCCAGGTACTTGAGTGTGGTAACCTAATACTGTATGGTTAGCCAAAAGATATCTTCGAGTCCAAACTTGTAATTGAAAATATGTTTTGTAAGATAGAATGATGCAAGAACTGGTCATCACAACACTCCCTCTCTTAGTTGAAAATGTGCAATATCAAGCCTCTGAGAATAGTGTGGACTAACCCCATAAAGCCCGCTATTTCTCAACATGAAGCTAGTGGATACTGGGGACATCAGAAGTTGAGAAAAAGAGCAAATGCATCTTTTGTGGGGCTGTCCTCTCTCGTGGAGATGAAATTGCGATCATCGTCGTGAAGGTTGCATGTTAATAGTTTGTCCTGATCAGTTACAAACTGTGTATCCGGTTTATCTCCATGGGGGTTAGAATCCAGGCACTTGTATGTGGTAGCCTGATACTATGTGGTTAGACCAAAAGATATCTTCTTTGGGTCCAAACGTATAATTGGGAATGTATTTTATGGCATAGAATGGCACAAGAGCCAGTCACCACAACCTAGTCCAGTATTCTGAAATGAGTTACTTCAATAAGAATTTTTTTCATTGCTTATTTTATTCTACGCCTTAAGCATAAAACTTGATTTGCATGTCTTTGTGCTTTGCTAACAAGAATATATAGGAAAATGGACTTTGAAATAAACATTTCTGACAGTCCCTTGTCAGTAACCAGTATAACCAGTTTCAGCAGGTATAAACAAATCTGGTAAATAATAAAATATATTTATTAGTTTTGAAATTTTTATGTGTGCACATCAAAAATGGGGATCAGTAAGTGTAATAAGCTGGGAGTAAAGCTCCCTAGTCTAAAAAGTTTCAGTATTTTAATACTTAATTTATTTCTGTAGGCATACTTTGTGTCCGATTTCTTCTCTAAGGAAAAAGAAAAGATGGAAGATCTTAAATTACAGACTATTACAGATGGTCCTGTGAGGAATTATAATACCATGGACGCAAGTACTGACATTGAGAATAATTAGTCCTCCTATGATTTTTATGTGAGCAGCGTTTGACAATTGCCTTATAATATTTGTACACTAAAGTTGTTACAGTGGCAGCTTGTATTTTTAATTATTTTTAAGTTTGTGACATCTGTTCTAATTTTATATTTTATGAGAAAAAGTGTGTTTAGTTGCCAAAATAAATGCTTATATTATTTACAATTGCAGCTAGATATATTAGTTTTTTCTTTATATAAAGAATGGTAGAATGTCAATTCAACTGCAACTTTTTACTACTGCAAGAATGAAAATTAATAGCCTGTATTATGTAATGATAAATGAAGAATTATTGTTTTTTTTTTAAGGTTTTTATTCTGGGCAGCACTGTTCCCAAACTTTTATTTTTGCATTACATATAATTAAATAACCTAAATAAAACATTGTCTCTATAAATTCTATTCCTACATTTTCACTACAACTTTTCTCTCCTTGTTCATGTGCAAGCACTGCAAATTATTTTTCATTGATAGATATAAAATTTATTATCATTATTTACTTGTAACAGATGACAAACTATGTTAATGTCAAAAAATTACTGATTACAATTTACAAAATTATAATTTTTATTTTATATTTGCATAATTTGTGCAAGTTACAAAAGTGATATAAACTATTCATAGCATTAAAATTCATAGTAATTGATGTTCTATTTTAAATGTTCTACATATATACTTTATAGCAAATAATTTGGTAAAATTTATGTTATATTGCACTGATGTACTATTAAGATAGTAAGGTACCTGGCAATTTATTAGACACACTATGAAACCTTATCAACTTACATGTTTGACAGGCAAATAATTTTAAGAGAAGAACTGGACAAAAAGGAAATTTCCCCCCATTGAAAAAAATATCAATTTCAGCCAAGTCCTTTCTTTTAAAATGATTTAGCTCTTTCATAGAATTTATATTAGTGAAAATGCAGTACCTGTCTGCTCACAATTATCCACCTTAAGCCAGTGTTATCATTTAGAATGCCATCCAAAAAATGAGTTCATGTGTATTTAACTTTGGGTTTATGATTGTAAATTATAAACACCTGATATTTTATTATTAGAAATATGATTTTATTATTAGAAATAATACTTTGATTTTGAGTTCTTTCAGGATGGATTTCCTCTTAAATATTGGCACTGTTTTTCTCCATTTGCATTGGGCATAGTTTTTCTCCATTTTTAGCTCATGTTAACACCATTGTAAATGAAGTATTTTAATTTTCTCATTGAAATACTACTCCTTCTTACTGTGGAAATGGTTCGATTAAGAGGGCATTCAAAATTTAGTGGAACTTCATCCATATTGATAACATAAAATTATTAATTATTGTTTCTGTAAAATCATTTTAATGGATCAATTTTCTAGTATGCTCCAAAAAGTTATTTGACGTCTCTCAGTTCTGGAGCAATTTTCGCCCCACTGTAGTATTGCGAATAGCCAATGTTTTTGTCTTTATTAACTGATAACACTATATGGGAGCCCACCTTCAAAATTCTGTATTTCTATATCTTGCACTATTACTTTCACTTTTAAATCAATGATGAGCCCTTTTCTCTTTCAGATAAAATCCATCTATAATTTCCACAGTGAAAGGATCATCTTTTTCTGTCACTGTTGTTTTCTAGTTTCTGTTTATTTCTTCTCTGAAATCAGATGTTTGATTTATCAATATTAAATAAATGCCCTGTTTCTTTGTTACTGATTTCTTCTGTTTTACTAATAACTTCCTGTTTAAATTTGGCAGTGTAGCTAACATGGTTTCTTTTCTAAATTTTTCACTTAGCAAAATCACGATAGAGACTATAAAATTCTAATCTAAAATATTGTGCTAAATGCAAAGCAAAGGAGTTATAAATGTGCAGCAAGTGTACGGAGCCATCTATTAATAGACACTGTCCTGACTTTTTTCTTTTTCTTGCTTGTAAAAAGTTGTAACAGATAATCCGCGGCAGCCTATAATTTGCACCTTCAAGATTAGAGTTTTTTTTACATTCCAGGAATAATAATTAAAGTGATTGTTCATGGCAATAAATATTTTGATTATTATAATAACCATGAAATTGGAGAAATATCTTTAACTCTTTTAACATTTTAAATATCGAAATAACTTATAACCACAAAATTTGTTTGCATTTAACCCTTTTGCGACGGTTGCGAAATTGCATTCAAGGACAGATGCCACGCTCTCGTGGTGGAGAAAACTTTACCCTAAACGGCGAGTGCCACGTACGCGTGTTTTCACATGGAACGTTTTAATTTGTCTACTAGATGGCATTAAATGCCCGTGGAAACAACTTCAATATATTTTGCAGATATTTGACCTTGGCATAGGGAGGATCCAATGAATTATTTCTCCATTTGGAGCAGTGAAACATGATTTTGTAATATAAACAGACAGAGCAATTCTCGCAGCATCAACAATTTTATAATCGAGTTTCGGGTCTTGTTTTGATTTCAGCTTTATGATTTTGTTGGTGAATCATAGGAATATAAGAGAGTATTTTTTTTTTTTGGGGGGGGGGGGGGTTAGAGGCAGTGAAATTATTCATTTATTTCGGATAAAAGAATGGGAGCAACTAACGAGTATTTTGTATTCAGATTTGTATGAAAAATATACATCAAATAGAAAATAAATATTTCTTTTATTCCTGAAAAAAGTAGATTTCTGTGTTGAATAGGTGATTTTTAGTGAATTTTTTTCATGAGTTAGGCTTAGCGCAAAAAAATTGCCGTCTCTTGAGAACAGTTCGGAAGCGAAGCGCTCCGTTCTTTGGGCCGCGGCAGTTCCGGAATGCCGTCGCCGCCAAAGGGTTAAAAGAGATCTTCGACATAGTGTTGTAAGATTAAGAGCAAAAACCATTTTTGGAACTTAGTTGTAAACTCTTAATTTCCTTGTCACTACAACTAATATCAAGTGCAAGTGTATTAACATTGTAGTCTAGTCGATAATTAAATATCTATACTTTTAATAATTTCACTGTTTCAGTAATTCAGTCCTCATTGTAAATTTTCCACCAGTAACCAATCACAGAGAAGTTAGCTAGGCCCATTAAATCTTTTCTCATGCGGGCAATGTTATATTTTATTAATTAATATTTCATTAACTAAGGCTTAAATAAGAGTGTTAAGCCCATCTTGCACATCTACCAATTCATATTTATCTCAAATTTCAGAACTGTATTTTTTTGTCATCTATTCACAATGCAGTGTCAAGAAATTGCAGGATTTTTACTTTTTTTTTATCTGGAGAGTTTATATCTTATGTTTTAATATAATGTTAATATATAGTTATGTCTTAATATAATGAAATTAATTTTTATAACTAATTTTCATTTGTAGTGAAAAATGCTTTCATATTTCAAACAAAATTTATTAAAGTGTGTCATTGTGCATAAATGTGTGCATAGATTTAAACGCATTATAGAAATCAATTAGTAAGTAGACTTCTGTTCCTAATATTCCCAATTTAAAAAAGAAAATTGTTTGCTAAAGAAATGCTTTTTTTTTATAAAATGATTGAAATTATTCAATCAATATAAGACAAAAGTGAAGAAAATATCAAAAGTAATGACAAAGATAGAGTTGATGCTCTTTTATCAAATGTTAGTACTTCCAAAGGTCTCTTACGCTTATTAATAATTTTATTAAAAATTTATGTTCTGAAAAATACATTTTCCCATGTAAAATTTTTATGGACTCTTTAATATTTTCTACATTAAATAGCCTTGCTCAGCAGAAATTATCTATTTTCCTACATGTATTTATTTTATTTTAATCTCATAATGAATAATTTATTTTATTATAATTTATTTTTCTAATCATCAAATTAGAGTAATAACATTTTAATTCTATTCACAGGACCATGGAAATATAACCAAATATTTCCGTGGTCCTGTAAAATTTATTTTGACAGAATTGATTCAGCTACAATATTATTTTTTCTTCAGGGTTATTACAACCAGTGATGTCAGTAAAATTATTTGGGAACTATTCTTTTTTACTTATGGTCAAATTTTATTTGATTTTAATTCAATTATGGATATTTTCAGCAATTGTTCCTTATACTTAAATGTGTTGAGATTGTCTGCATGTATTGTTGAATTTTTAAAATTATATCTTTTATTGCTTTTAATTGTTAATAAGAATATTATATTTATTGACATATTTATTTTTATAAGCTTTTGATATGCATTAGAAGTGAAATATATTAATCATTAGCTAGTGGAGTTAAAGCATTATGTGCTTCCTAATGAATGCTCCAAGGTATTTCATTTTTATTAAAAATGCAAAATTATTTGCTGTTATTAAAAAGTATCTATTTACTTTTATAATGCATTTATTATTTGAGTTGTGCTGTGATATAACGATATTTTAATTGTTTTTTCTCAGTATTCTCATGTATTTTGCCTTTAAATGATAATGAAGCTGTTACTATTATGTTTATATTTCTAGTCTATAATTATATAAAGATTTGAATGGGACAGCTATATATTATAATAATTAATATATAAAATTTTTGTAAATTAATGTTTATTTTTAAAACTCTTTGTAAAAGTATGCTACATGAATATAGAGTTTTTATGAAATTTTATTTTTGGTAGTGATTCCTAATTAATTTATTGATATATATTATGTTAAAATATAATAAAAATGAATTTTTTAAACATAATTAGGATTCAAGAAATGGGTTTTTTTTTTTTACAAATTACCATTATTCCAGTAATTATTGTAATGAGTTTTAATTCAGTATTTTTGTTCATATTTGATGGGAATATTTATATTTTATCAGTTTTGTCTTGTAATGAAATCAATCATAGCCTATAAAAATATCTTTTTATATTTAGTTTTAGGTTTTATGAAAACTATCTATACATATTTGACAATTTATTGTTATTTGTCAATTTATAAATATTTTTGTAAACAATGAATGTTCCAAATGTTAAGATGTATTTTATGTTTCTTATATAAGAAAGCAATATAACACCTAATGTACAATAAAAAGGAAGTTTTTGGTGGATTTCTACTAATTTTCTGTGTTGCAAAAAAAAAAAAAAAAATATGTGCTTATAAAAATAATTGTTCAAGTTTCCCAAACATACTTGACGTATGAAATTATGTTTCGGATATGATCTCTTTTCTAGAGTAATTCTTTCATGCTTGTGTTGTAAAACAAACTAATAGTTTCAATTTGGTGACCATTTAAAAAACCGGAGTGTGACTCAATGCGATTTTTTTTTGACAAATCTTGCAAGAATTTTTAAAAATCTCTATTGTTGGTCCAAATATTCGTAATCATAGCATGTTACCCTTCATTTTTTGAAAAGAACTTTTGATTGATTCCAAGTTTGACAGTGCCATAAATAACCGCTTTTATGTATAATTATGTCAAATATTGTCCTATGCTGCATTGTTAAAAAAATACATAATTTTGAATAAATTTCAAAGTTTTTGTTCAAATTTAAAAAAATTCTATCAAGTTCTAGATGTTTCATTGCTGGATAAAAGTTTTGTGAAAATCTATTAGTATTTGTAGCCACTATCGTGTACACAAGAAACTGACCACAGACGGATATCACCTCAAAAATAGTCAAAAGTGTTCAGGAAGTCTTGAAATATATATTGACATTAAAATCTCGAATTCAAAAATTTTCATGAAAACATATACATAAAAATATGTTTTTCTACGGTCACAAGTTGAGGAATACATGTACACAATGCTAAAAGTGGTTTTTTTTTTCATAATCATACATTAAGGATGTTGTTAATTATGAAATACTTTATGTAATGGTAAAAAAATTCTGAGCTTGTAATTTGAGAAATATCTGTTTACATTGCACAAAATATTTATTATGGTCGCAAGTGGAGGAAAAAATTGGCAGCCTGATGATGCCGAAATGAGTTTTGCTTCAAGAAAATGTGTCTTTGTGGATAGTTTGCCTTCTTTAAGTATATTCAAAGGGGAGGGGGGGTTGACCCCCCCCCCCCCCCCAAATTTTTTTTTTTCGAAAATGTATACAAAAATTTGTTTCCCAATAAAATTATGCACAAATAACGAGCTGTAGTAATGATAATTTTTTAACACTAGCGGCAATACAATGAAAAAATTTCCCATCATTTTAGAATTGCCAGTGGTGTAGTGGAAGCCCCTGTGGCTTGGGTCCTGAGGGACCCCTTTTTGCTAAGATAAAGGGCCCCAAAAAAACTTAATGGGAGAGAGCAGGGCCTGTCCTAGACTAGCTATTATTAATTGACGCACAGATGTGAAATAAAAAAAAAATGGTTTCATTAATAATCAATAGATGTCGCTACTGTATCAAATGTTAATTTACAAAGTAACTTTTTTTTTTTTTAAAGCAAAAGTTTTGGACTGTATTTGTTAAATTCCATGCTGAAAATTTAGTAACTGGAGAAATGCGAAAGAACATTTCAGTGAGCACCAGCAAAGTTCTTATCATAGGGACAATGTTGAGACTGCCCACATTATATCGAAAATTGAGACAAAACAAGATCCAATTAATTTGCAACTAAATCAAGAAAGGAAAAAACAAATTTTGGAAAACAGAAATAAGTTAATGCCAATTATTGAGACTGTGCTCTTTTGCGGGAGACAAGGTTTAAGTTTAAGGGGTCATAGGGATGGCAGAAGAGTTGTAGAAGGCGCAGTGGGGAACGAGGGAAATTTTAGAGAGCTTTTAAGGTACCGAGCAAAATATGATGACAATCTTCAAACCTCGTTATCTAATAGTAATGCATTATATACTAGTTGGAAAGTACAAAACGAAATTCTGGAAATATGCAACAGTCTTATTCTTGATGGACTGGTGGCAAAGTCAACTTCATTGTCGTATTTTTCTGTGCTCCTTGACGAAACTACTGATATTGCTGGTGTACAGCAATTGTCGCTTTGCGTTCGTTGCATTGATTCCATGGTATCAAATATGGAGGAACTTTTTCTGCAGTTTGTACCACTTGAAGATGGTACAGGTAAAGGAATTGCAGCTACAATTATTGATAAACTTAAGGCTCTTGGGATAGATATGAGCAAGTTGAGTGGTCAAGGATATGATGGAGCGGCTACAATGAGCAGCAAATTTAACGGCATACAGGCCCATGTTTAATCTTTTTCTCCGCAAGCACTATACGTTCATTGTGCTGCACATTCATTAAATTTAGCTGTATCCAATTCTTGCGAATTTCCCTTAATTACGAATTGTTTAGGCACAATTGAAAAATTGTATGACTTTTTTCATACACCGAAAAGACAGTCTGTACTGAAGCAATGTTTAGAAGAAGCAGAAATTCATTCTGGACAAGAAAAATTAAAATAACTGTGCCACAAGATGGGTTGAAAGATATAATTCTGTTGCAGTGTTTCTTGAATTGTATGATGCTATTGTTTTGGCTTTAGACAGAATTTCTGATTGGCCAGATAACGATTCTGCTAATTCTGCACACCAGTTAAATTGTGCAGTAAAAACGGCAGATTTTGTTATTGCTCTTCATGTTTTAAATGAAATATTTTCCTATAGTAGCATTTTATGTAAGCTACTGCAACGAAGAAATATTAACTTGAAACATGCATGTAATGTAGCGGAAGATACAATGCTGGAGATAAGAAAGATAAGGAAAAATGCTCACTCGGAATTCACTCCATTATTTTTAAGAACGGAAACAAAAGCTGAAAAGTTTGGTTTTCCAATGAACAAACCAAGAACGGCTAGCAAACAAACGTTGAGATACAATGTGGACTCTGCCAGTGCAGAGGACTATTATCGAGTCTCCGTATATATTCCATTTTTAGATACCTTTCTAAGTAATCTAGAACAAAGATTTTCAAAACATAAGTCTATTTTGATTGGATTTCAAACATTGCTGCCAGTAGATCCTAACAAGCTTTCTGAGGAAATCTTGAAGGAGTTTCAATTTTTGGTGTTATTCTACAAAAATGACTTAAGTAGGAAGGTTGATGAACTAAAAATAGAGTTGAAGTTCTGGTACAGAGCCATTGCTAGGATAAAGAAGGACGACTGGCCATGGGATGCTTTAAGGTATTGTGAAGAAAACATGCTACCAAATATTAAAACATTGTTGCATATATTAGCAGTACTACCAGTGTCCACTGCTGAAAATGAAAGAACTTTTTTCACATTGCGTAGGCTCGGCCGTCCAAATGGTTGCTCGTGTCCTCTGGATGAGTCGGACGGTCTGGGTCTTCTACATTGCGTAGGCTAAAGAATTATTTAAGAAATTCTACCTATGAGACAAGGTTAAATGGGTTAACTCTCTTACACTTATATAGAGAAATGACTCCGTCAGTTGACTTCATTTTGGACAAAATGGCAGAAAAAATACGAAAAATGGACATTAGCTTGAAATAATCAGTGATTATGATATAACATCAATAAAAAAGTTAGTATCGATTGATTATGTAATTTAAATTATTCAGTAGTATAGGTGGGGGAATGCCACAAAATACATGATAGAAATTCTAAGAAACAATTTAATTTTTACTTTTTCATGCAATAATTTCTCTCTATAAGTTAGGAAAACCGTGCCCCTGTGTTCTCCATAAAAGAAGCTCTTCTCATTCCTTCTTGTAGGAAAAAGAAAAGAATGAAAAAAACAATATATCATTTACTTCGTTTCGAAGTCCCCCCCCCCCCCCCCCCCCCCGAAAATAAATCCTGGGTGTGCCTCTGGTTCGAAATATGAAAATTTGGGAAATAGAACCACATTTTCAAAATACTAGATTATCAAAATTTCAACCACTATATTTTGAAAACAGAACCTGATCCCAAATCCAATTATTCATCCTTGTAAGCCCTTCCAAAGACCTACAAATTACTTAAACCAGTTTCTAGCAATCACTTTTAGTTTTCAATTCGATTTCAGCCGAATACCCCAACCATAAACTTCATAGACATCACATCATGAAATTATTTTATTAATTTGCTTGGTAGAAAATAAAACTCATATAATATCTCTGACAAGATTTAAGGTTCAAGTGAATCTTTAAACTTGTCTTCTGGTGGGACATGAATAACTAAAATTTGATACTTCCAATTCTTCTCTTTAAACCTCAACAATAATTAAGCATATTTAGAATCCCCACATTGACTTTACTTTCTAATTTCTTTAAAACAAAACAAAATAGCTTGCACTTGTGCACCAATATTTCAATAAGCAGGAAAATCTGAGCTGCAATACTCGGTATACTTTAAATGTCGGCTTTCCCTCCCAGTGGAAAATTTAAAACAGGTCAAAATATTGAAATTATAACCAGTATAAGTTCAGAAATTAAGAACTCTATCCAAAATCAAATTTATATCCTTGTAGTGCTTAAAATATCTGTTGGATACTCTCAATATTATGCAACATTATTATGCAGTTAAAGTTGTTCAAATTGTACTGTTAAATAGAAAATGCATATTTTTAACACTAACTATACAACACTATTTATACACTGCTCTAGGGACCTGTGAAGTAAATCGTATACTTGTGAAAATATGTAATTGAAATTAACGTCACTGGATAGGAATGTTTGACGAGCAATGTAAAAAAGCATATAAATAATGTATGTACTGTACTTGAAATATTTGAAATTTAATA
This sequence comes from Amaurobius ferox, assembly GCA_951213105.1. NCBI lineage: Eukaryota > Metazoa > Arthropoda > Arachnida > Araneae > Amaurobiidae > Amaurobius > Amaurobius ferox. Next base: position 29,314,617 of record OX578140.1, read on the forward strand.
TTCACTGATTAGAATGGGAAATTAGACTATATAAGATTTAACATAATGTTTAAAACATTTTTATGTAAATAAAATTAAATTTGTTTTGATTTGACAACAAAATATAAATTTTATACAAATATTGAAATTAAAATATAACTATCCATATTTCATTACCTGAAGATACATTCAATTGAGTAGTTGAAAATTAGTACTAACTTTTGAATCATTTTATTCATTTGAGAGATATCAGTGATTACAAACGTACACATGCTTATCATCTCAAAAGCATTCAATTTGAAAATAAGAATATTTAAAACAAAAACATGTAAATTCATAGACAGCTCAAATCTTTGACCCTATTATAATATTTTCCTTTAATGTTAGTATTATGTGTGTAATAGTAGCATTCCCAGGCAATTCTTTTTTTTTTTAGGAGGATGGGGGGGGGGGGGGAGTGAATTGGTAACCAGTTTGTTTCTAATTTCGCTAAATATCATTTCTCTGAAATTAAATGGGTTTCTAGGGAATATGATTTCCCTACTACGTAATGCTACTGGTGTATAGAGACAAAAAAGTATTTCTTAAATATATTTCTATAATTTTAAAGAATTAAGGGTACTTCCTCATTATAGCTGCCCCTGAGGATGAATCGCCAAGCATCCGAGATCTATCGCCAAGGTAGGTTGTAAAATCTCGCTAAACGTTTTCAGTCCTAAAGAAACAGCATGTGTTTATATTATTGTCATATTGCTTTTTTGTTAATGAAAAACTTGGTAAAATCTTAACTGTGACCTTGGTTGGCTCAATCAGATTTGAGGGAGCCACTATAATAAGGAAGTACCGAATATATACAATTTCTTTCATACAGCTATATATACAATTTCTTTTTATTAGTACAATGATTCTAGCTAAAACGAAATCTGCTTTTCAATTTCTTCATCTACAGTCACAATTGCAATATAGAAATTAGTTTATTAAATTAGATGTTTTTATTTACTTTCGAAATTTATTTTTACCTTTACTCAAAGGCAGAAATTTACTTTTGTGCATCAAAATTCTATTATCTGTACTACTGATGGGAAAAAATCAGTACAAATAAGATAACCATATGCATTATATATAAAACATATTTTAGTTTATCCGGTGAACAATATTTTTAAAAATTATAAATATTTAATCGACTGAACCTGATTGATTAGTACCTATTTAATCAAATTTTAAACATTATAATTTTTATTACATAGTGTTTATGTTAATCCATGTCTAGCTAATCAGAATTTCTTATAGAACGCTGAAGGTTAATTAGTGCCTTGTTAATTGGTCATCATTCAGTGAACAGTAAGTATGGTTAACCAAATTTAAAAGTTAGCTGCACAGTTAGTGCATTACAAGGGCAGATTCAGGCAGAAATAAAAAGGATTTACTTCGACATGTTTATTTTATTGAACATTTGTTTTTGAAGTATATCAGTAAATAGTTATCAAAACTGATAAATTGTTTTTGATTAATCATAAAATGAAGCAAACTAGCCTGATAAAATGAATTTTATGTCATTTTGGGATTTATTTTGTTGCAATAAACTTTTATAAGTGAAACTATAGAATCACAAGAAACAATGCATATCTTAAAGGGAGGGGGGGGGGGGGTAATTGCCACAATGACTTATACCTGAATCTACATTAAGTTTCTTGTTATCATTGTAGATATCAGCTAATCTATGTTGACGAATGCATAATAAACATGAAACCAGTCCATGAATGCTCACACTGGTATCTGCAATAGGAATATCTCCCATATTTTTTAGAATGCCCCATAGACAGGCTTTGTGTTATAAACTTTGCCTTTGCAATTTCATGTGGCCTGAGCTAAATTGTTTATAAATTTTGTGCCAGCCACATGGAAGAACTGAAATTGTTAGTTCCCATAGAATTTCTAAAAAATTGTGGCATATACTAAGTTTCAGGCTGCCACTGCAGATTTCGATTATTCCATGCTGACGAGCGCATAAAAAGTGAGAAACCAGTCCATGGATACTGGTATCTGCAATAGAAGTGCCTTCTCCATTATATCCTATTCAGAAATTGATATATTAAAATGTTGTTAAACTATAAGAGCAAAACAGTTTTATCAGGCTATTTTCACAAAAAAAAAAATATGACTGAAGAAACAAATATGAGTTGAGCAAGAAAAATAGCACATCTATTTTGAAGTTGAAATTGGGGCTATAGCTAATATATTTCACATGACACCTTTGAAGAACAAGTATTTCAGCTATATTTCAGGCATTTAAAACTAACTTGAATGTACTCGGAAAGCTGTATCTATTTACTCAGTTTTGTTTTCATTCACCTATTATGTGTACATACATCATGTAGATGGTTATCATAGAAACAAAATATCAATTTAGAATGTTCTGATATTAAAATAAGGAATTATATAAGGTTTTTACTGTCTAAGAAAAGTTGAAACCACTTTATGCGAAATATCAGTTAGCACGAACTATAGGCTAGGCACTATCAGTGCCTACTATATATTTCATTATATATTTATTTGTTTCATATAAAATGGTTAACATGAAATTTGAATTAATGTAAAAAAAAAAAAAAGTCCATTCCTCTGAAAGTCAAATTCTTAAGATAACACACTAGGTTATAGTGCAAATCTCAACCAACTTGTTTATTTTTGGTGATATCAATTGAAATCCATAGCATCTATTCTATTAGTATATAACTTTTTAATACTTCCGTAAAGAAACTAGGCATAAAAAAATTAGGTGACAGATTAGATTTTTTAAGAAAGTATTACAAAGTTATATTTTCACAAGCAGCAGTTTATTTATTTTGATCTATTGGTATCTTTTATTAACATAGAAACAAGGAACGAGCATTAAAGGAGACCTGGAGTCAGTATGTACATACTGATTGTCAAAATTTTCAATGTTCAAGTATCAGTTGTTACATTCAAAATGTTTGAAGTAAATAAAAGTTTAATAAAGAATGCCAAGAAATTGACTTATATATTTAAAAGTATGCACTGATTGTGGCTGGTAGACTTACCTGTTTAAAGATATCCCCCCCCCCCCCCCCCCAACTCCAGGAAAAAATCTATTCGAATTTTTTTTTTTTTAATTACACTGAATCAAGATACAAATCACATTGTAATTGCTAATGTGTGTAAAAATTTCCTTAAAACCCAGAAGAGGGTGTATTGAAGCACTTTAATTGTAAATTCGTTGACACATTTCTACAAAAATATAGGTATGTCATTCTTTTGGTTTTGCCACTTTGTTTTCTTTCGGTTAGTGAAGGTGACATAGCATTAGCATTGCTCACACATATTCAAATGATACAGAAACCAATATGCATATCTATTTGTTTATAATTCAATGTGAACTGCAAACAATTGATGTAGCATTTTCGAAGCATATCAGTTATTAAAAATTTTTAGCATAGAAAATTATTAGCACATCACTGGGTATATAGAGTGGGTGGTTTACCCACCTTCTACACTAAATATTTTACCCAGGATTACATTGTAAACCTCCATTTTTTATTAATTTTAGATTAATTTTCTCAAAAACTTTCCACATTTTTTGTCCAAAATATTTCATTGTATGGCTTTTTCTTTTAAATCAAACACATAGTTTTATTTACAAACTTGCATCAATACTTGAAACTGACTTCAAAAAGTTATGGTAACCCACGTTTAAATGGTTATACGATTTGTTTTGGGTAGGTAACTTGCTTTCTTGTAGTTAAAACATTAATAAAATAAAACAAATTGCTTCAAGTACTATAAGTCATCAATGAAAATAGGATTAAAAAAAACTGCGATTCACGTACAGAATACAATATAAAATGGGCATAAGGTGCCTTTAATAAACATAATATGTATAACACAAGATATTTAAACTGTATGTTGTATATAATTTTTTTTTCTAGTAAATGAAGCATTTTCATCATTGATCAAGTAGTAATAATAATAATATACTAGCCGAATACCCGTTGAAATTCAACGTTCTTGTAATAAGCAACCCCTAAATATTGTAATTTTTTAATAATTCATGTTTCACATTTATTCGGCAAATTGAATATTTCAGTGTGCAAAACCCCCCAAAGAAGAAAATATTGGAAAAATTAAATTGCACAGTTTTTCCTTTCGAACTATCTACCAGTACACAAATTAAAATCCCTATCTCACCCCGAAGCATACTATTTTACCATCTCCCCTTTCGAACGTTTTTCCTGTGAAGCACATCCATAAATGAACATTTTTGAAAAACTATGTTCGTCTGGGCTTCTTTTATCAGATGATTGGCCCACATACCAAATATCAAGCCTCCATCACATTTAAAAGGAAGCGTGTCTTATTTATTCCGAAAATTATACATATTGGTGTGCTGCACCCCCTAAATTAGCAAATATTGGAAATTTGAAATTGCACACTGTCTTCCTTTCAAACTATCTACACATACACCAAATTTGATGTCTCTATCCTACCGTGAAGCATGTTTTTCTATAATTTCATCTTCGAACGTTTTTCTGTGTTGTACCCTTTAAATGACCATTTTTGAAACATCGTAATAATCTTAAGTTTTTTTATCAAATGATTAGCCCATATACTAAATTTCAAGCCTCTATCGCATTGTGAAGGAGGAGTTTTTCATTTGTTCGTCAAATCGAACATTTTAGTGTGTGGCACCCCCTATAATAGCAAACGTTGGAAAACAGAAATTGCACACTTTCTTCCTTTCCAACTATCTACCCGTGTACCAAATTTGAAGTCTCTAACTCATCACGAAGCATGCTTTTCCTATCATTTCACCTTTCGAATGTTTTTCTGTGGAGTACCCACTTTTCTTGGGTTTTCTATCAATCATTCGCCCATATACCAAATATCAAGCCTCTATCACGTTCTAAAAGAGGTGTTTCTACATCATTCCGAAAATAGAACATTTTTGTGTGCGAAAGTAGAAAATATTGGAAAAGTGAAATTGTACACTTTCTTTCTTCTAAACTATCTACCCGTACACCGAATTTCAAATTTCTATCTCATCCCAAAACATGTTTTCTCATCAATTCACCTTTCGAACGTTTTTCTCTGGAGCACCCCCGGTTTTTGAAAAACTATAATCGTCTTGGGTGTTTTTATCAAATGATTATTCCATATGCCAAATTTCAAGCCTCTATCAAATTTTAAAGGAGCCATTTCTCATTTATTCGGTAAATCGAACATTTTGGTATGCGGCAGTGCCTAAAAAAAGCGTGACGGACAGGCAGACACTTGGCAATTAGTATATTTTATTATAGATATATTTTATTTAATTCTTTAGTTCAAAATCATATCAAAAGCAAATAAATATGTGTGTATGAAGTAAAATACATGACGAAATATATCTAAGGAAAATGTAAACACGTATAATCTCGAAGACGATAGCTTCAAAGTGTGTGCGATAGTGCGAATGCAAAAGAAATAAGTTAACTCAGGTGCCGGCAAAGAGTGCCGGTTTAGCACGTCTAGGACCCGCCATTGAAAAGTTTATTTTGAGGAAATCCATACAAACAAAACATACAGGTAAAAATAATTAAAAAATAATATTTTCTAATTTTGGTCCCTGGTTTTATATCTCTTTGAACTAGCTCTGTACGCAAAACTGAAGCGGAAAAGGAAACATGTTTTCAGCAGTCCTTTGTCATTCCAATAATCCATGGTCTTAAATCCAACTTTTGCTTTTGATATTCGGTTTTAAATAAGAATAACGAATCAGTTAAATTGTTTCGTATCTTCAATTCGAATTTCCTTCATAATTTGTTTCTGCAGGCATTGTTGATGTTGTGGTATTTTCTATTTGTATTACCATTGGATTCTATATGAAATGTCTCTTTCTGCCAAAGAACTAAATACTCTTCTTAAGTAAATAAATAATATTTGTTCTTTATATTCACTTTGTTTCATATTTATTCTTTTATAATATTAAATACTTGGTTTTATCTTGTTGGTAACTATTTTTCGGAAGTTGTCAAAATTTTATGTGTGGGGAATAATTTTAGACATCCATCATTACCAAATTTGGCTATTTTAATTTGTAACCCCTCATATATTTGCATAAACCAACCATTGAATCTTGCAATAACTTTAAGTTTTTTGACGCCCTTCAACAGGCGAGCAGTAGTGCTTAGAATGGGAAAGTGTAAATTACCCATAAATAATAGCTCAATAATGACGTGTCGTACATATTCTCGCATCTTCAGACATAACATTCGGACCAGGTCCGTAGGCGTAAGGGCCGGACATTCAGGGTGGGGTAACCTTTTCTTTGAAAAGTTTTAAATGAATTTTCAAGATAAATGCATGGAAAATTGTTGATTTTAGAAATAGAGATAATAGCTTATATATATAACACTTCGCATAATTCTGATTTAAAAAACAGTAGTTCATATTGAAAAAGAATTTTGAGCCATTGATTGCTGTTGTTGTTGAGACCCAGACCGTCCGACCTACCAGAAAGGTGTAAGTAACTGTTTGGACGGCCGGGAAGGAGCCATTGATTGCAAAATATCTTTGTGTTCCTTAACTTTGGAGCAAAGGTAATCATTTGTTCCTTTAAAATATGCATAATATTATAACTTGAATTTATAACATTTCATAATTATTTTTATATTTTCTTTCATTCAGTTGCCACAGTTTCTTTTAATATCTTGGACGCTTTTCCACTAAAGCATTTAAATATCAAATTATTTGGAATTATAGTTATTAGCTATGAGGATGTATTAAAATTGACATTTTTGTATCGGTTAATTTGACATCAGTTAGTAGGTACTATCAGAAATTTGGGATTTTTGTCAAATTTTATTCTTTGCAAGTAAGATATACAATACCAGACTAAGAAAATTTGGAACCCTATTGTGGTCATCTGCACTGTTAACATGTGTTTGTCTATCTATGTCTAGCATTTTTTCTTATGTAGAGATTGACACAGAATTCTTTTAGGGGGTGTTTTTATTCCTTTTCTAAAATTTGAGAAGTAATTTTCTATAGTAGGGAGTATGTTATGGAAATAGGTACCGTCAAATGGGGCTACATAGGGCATGGGGTCTACTTTAATCAAAACTCTAGAAAGTGTTAATTTTTTTAAATTAAACAAGAATTATGATTTTTTTTTTACAAATTAGTTTTGTGTTAGAAGGAAGTTATATTAGAAAAACAAATATACAAAAAAAAAAATTAAAAAGATTAAAAATACTTTTAGGTATTAAGCTTAATATTAATGGACACTGTGTAAAAAGTGCAATTCCCAAAATTAATGCCATGCATGTATTTTTGTGGCAGAATTAAGTTTTCACTGTGTTTCAATATGTTATTTAAACTTATTTTTAGGAAATGCACTATATTTCAGAAATGCCAGCAAACTTTACAATGTTTAAAATAAATTTAAATGTTTTGATACAATTCTTAGATGAAAATGGGACTATTTTGAACAAGTTTATTTACAGTGATATTTATCAGTTTCACAGCTGATTAAGAATCAGCTGATGTTATTTTTAGTTTGTTTTGTTTACTATTTGCCCTTATTAATCGTTTATTTGCTTAGGTGATTTATTAGAACCAAAATTTAATTATTAATAAAATTGCTGAATTAAATGCTATTACAGTGTCCTGTGAAAAAGTTACTATTAGCATTTCATGCTTAGTGAAAACATCTATTAAACATGATTAAAATGTGTAAGAAAAACATAGGAACTATTCAGTATAGAAATTACAGTGATACCCAAGTAGAAGAAGCTAACTTAAAGCAATTAATGGCATTAAAATGAATAATTGCCCCCCCCCCTCTTCCCCTTATGTAATGTAATACAAAATTTTCTCCTTAATTTGGCACAGTATATAACCATATTAAACCTTTATGTTGCCAATCTCTGATTTAAAAAAGAGCCAACAGTAATATGTTGCAACTTTTATCAACTTTTTTCAACAAAAGAATTTGCTTTCAAAATAATTTTAAGTATTTTTTTACTATTAGTAAGATAATTTTTCACCACGTTTTAAAAGAATTTCTTAAATTAACTATATTTTGTTGCTTCCTAATATATACATCTACCTATAGCAGTAGATGATACTGATGAGTTAAAGCACTTTAAATTAATTTGAAAAATGAAGCTAAAAGTACATATTTTGAGTTTAGTTTCAATAACTTCATATATAAAATAATTTTTTTTCTCTTGTTAGCTTACTAGAGGAAGATGGCATTGGTCAACGAACTTTTGAAAGTGTTGCCACCAGTTTTCATCATGCATTCAACAAACAGGATCACTTTCGTGTTGGCTCATGTCTTGTAAGTAATCCAATGAATTTACTTTTATTTATATTACTAAATGTGTTGTTATTGAGACCCAGACCGTCCGACCTACCAGAAAGGTGTAAGGTAACTGTTTGGACGGCCGGGAAGTGTCACCCAATTTAGACCGGAACCCAGTGGGGGAAGCATCCACAGGGACCGTATCCTCCTTCCCCTACCACCAACTTCTCGGAAGGACTTACGGACCCACATGATTACTAAATGTGTGTAATTTATTGCTAATAAGGTGAGATACTTTATTAAAAGTTACCTTTGTTAAAATCAATCTTATATGAAAATACTTTTTAAGGGTGCTTTTATCTAGCAGACTTTATTCAGTGCCTCTCAGGGTTCAATAATTGAGGGTGAAAACCCTCTTTAGTTTGGCTTCGGAGTAGGATTTTGAAATATCAGGATAGATTCAAAAGATTTGTAACAAAATACAAAACTTATTATACTTTTTTTTTAATAAAAATAATACAAACAAAATGCATTTATAATTGTTATTTTCTCATTTTTGGTATGTATTTATTAAATCTTTAAAGTATTTTTTGGTGTGTAAATGAGTATGCATGGGTGGAAATTATAAGTGAAGAACAATCTTTTTTGTAATCTCATCAATTTGATTATGCAATATGCTGTGGAAGTGCGGAAAATGCTCGATTGTGGCAGATTCTTGATTTCAATAATTTTTTCAGCATAAAGGGATGCATCTCACTCTCTGTATTTTTATATATCCTCATTATCGGTAACACTACTTTGTTTGTAAACAGCCTGTTTTGGGGGGAGACAAAATGTTTGCCATTTAATCAAAACACCTGTTTTTAAATATCTGCTGTGGCAAAGAATGAATGGATTTGATTTGATGTAATGGTAGTTTTTGGCTTCTAAAGTTTTTAATGTTTAAACTAATTTGAATTTTTAAAATATCTTACCGAGGGACATTGTCCGGGGATGTGAAGCATTTCTGTAGCAAATTTCACCTCTGTCTGATTCTTCAATTTTCCACTACAGATGACATACACAGACATCTTTTATTATATAAGATATATTAAAACATTCTTTTAATGCATCTGTGTGCAAAATGCCGCCCAGGTGGTGTAGGGGATAGCGTGTTTGGCTGTTGTCTAGAGGGCTTGGGTTCAAATCCCGAATAAGGCATGGAGGCTTGTGTGGCTACTGTAACTGGATTTCGGTCTGTTGTTGCCACTTTAATTGAATTAAAAAAAAAAATTAATAAATGTAAGTTTTATCAGTGTTTTAGAGTATCTTAAATATTTATATATTTTATAAAATATTTAGGTATTATTGCTGCAAAATCAAGAATTGTTAGCTGAGAAAGTACAGAGGCTAATAGCAGTTTTTCTATTGTATGAAATGTATCGCACTGAACCCATTCAAGCTAATCCTTTTGCATCTGTATTTATTCATTTACTGGTAAGTCCAAAAGTAATCTTTTAAGTTTAAACTTTCAGTATAGGGTACTAATAAATTATTTCTTATAAAAAAACCATTTGTTTATTTATGTTAACATTTAGCATTTCTATTCTTTTATTTTAGCATCCACCTGAAGAAGTAAAATCTAAACAGACTGGGGCCACATTTAAGAAGCCTTGGGCCTTACCCAAGTTTTCCAGCTCTGAGAAACACTTCTTGTCACAGCTAATATCAATGCCAACAAAAGATGTAAGTGTTTTAGTCCTTTATTTATGTTTTTGAATTGGAACACAATTTAATAAACCATAATTACAAAAATAAATTTGAGTAGTTTTTTTTTTTTTTATCAGTACTAAATTCTTAGTTATTAATGTAATGTTGAGTATAATTTTTTTTTTGTTTTATTTCAATCTTTTAGTACATTCATATAATTATAGCTATATAATATACTACATTATATTGTTCATATGATTATTGCATTTTTGTTGCATGCACATAAGTAGCTGGTGGTTAAATATGATAAAGGTCCTTAAAAGCAGGGTTGGATAATGTCTATTTGAATCCAAGAAATCAAACATCTAGTCTGTGATGTCACCATATTACAGCATGATAACATGATTTTTATAACACTTAATTTCTGGTTGGCGAAAAGGGAAAAAAATAGACTAAAAATTGTGTTTAGCACCATTTATTACCAAGTAAACTAAAACAAGGAATAAGAGAAATTTAATAAAAATGTAAACTAAGATCAACAAGAGCTATTTTTTTATCTAGTATCTTGAGACTGCACATGCCTCGTTGCTTTAATTAATGCTTAATATTTCTTTTATTTATCTTTCTTTGGTCATTCCATGTCAGTTCAACCAGTGATGTTCACCACACCATCTCAGATTTTAATAATTTTTTTTATATAAGTAGACCATCATGTTAGAAGTTATTTCCCAAAATATTAGATTTTTCCCACTTATATCTTCTGAGTAAAAAATAATTTTCAAATATGCAAATTAGGTGTTACACGTGTCCATTTTTTCACTTTTATTGCATTAATTCTGGAATTAGCTGTAATATCACTACCAAATGTGGTGTCTAGGGGTACTTTTTGGTGCTGAATTCAATAAAATAAACGAGGAGCTTCTATCTCCAACAGATTTTTAGATATAACATATTTCAATTGATAACTCTGGTAGGTCGTTCCACAAAAGGGACAGGTCCTAGATTTTTTTCCTTTAGAACTTAGCATTATTAAGGTCTAATAAATTAATGGTTAAAAAATTGTGATGGTGTCTAGCCTCAAAAAATTATTTTGAAAAAAAGTTATTTTTCATTATATGGCTTGCACCACGTTCAGTGAACTATGTGAATTACAATGGGCCTACACTGTAAAATTAGCACAATTTAAAATGTAATCTTTCCCTCTGCTAACATAGTTATTAATTTAATATATTTACACATGGTGGCACTATAATTTTAGTTGTGTTTGGCAACAACCATCCTTTGTTTACATGACAGGTACTGCATGTTGTTTAAAATCTTCTGTTTCTGAAGACATCTTAAATCAAACTAAAATAAGCAACTTAGCTGATCTTTATATAAGAAAATATTAAATAAAACATTAATTAGATCATTAGATCTAATGCAGTAAAAAAAAATGACTGTTTAAGTAGGCTTTTGATCCACAGAAGATTAAACAACATGCAGTATCTGTCATGTAAACAAAGGATGTTGTTGCCAAACACAGCATATAAATATACTATAAAATTATAGCTCCACCTAGTGTAAATATATTAAATTAATAACTATGTTAGCAGAAGGAAAGATTATATTTTAAATTGTGCCAATTTTATAGTGTAGGCCCATTGTAATTCATATAATTCACTGAACATGGTGCAAGCCATAATAAAAAATAACTTTTTTCATTTTTAAATATTGGTTGTTTTGACATGGATTGACCCTAATCTTATTTTGATTAAGACAGAAAGTAGAAGTCACCCTATGAAAGCTTGTGCATTGATGAGTCTGAAAATTGAAAATTTTTAGCAAACTCAAATTTTATTCATGGTTATTTATAGCCTAATTAAAATTGCTGGCACAACCAGATTTATTGGCAACCCCATGACCAGAATTTGTTCAGCTTTGTTTAAAAGTATAATTTAAGTTCAGAAAAGTATTTACATTTCATGATATAAAGTGAATGGGAACCGGGGTTTTCATACATCAGAATTTCAAAGGAATGTTGCAAATATAACAAAAGTGTCCCAGATAGATAACATCCAAGCCCTAAAACCATCAACTAGTCTCCTTGGTTATTGTTCTAGTAGTGTTTGTCATTGTTTCCTTCCTTGTTCATTTTCATATGCAGAAATAATTTAGTAAGTTTAATTATAAATTTTTTAATATTTAAGGCTTTGCTCCATATTGAAGCAGAAAGAAGTTAGCAATTCTTGTTAACATGCAATTAGGATTTATAAATTATCTTTAAAGTAGATATGAAGTTTATGGATTACTGTTTCATAGTGATCATATAGTCAAACAGATACCCAATCATGCAGTTATATGGTTTACCAAATTTTGAAAAATTAACTATTTTAAGTATTAAACTATCATGCAGAATGTAATACTTAAGGTTTAAAAAAGTTGCTGTGGGGAAATGTGCTTGCTGTAACTAATAGTTTGGTTCTTTGCTAGATGTCACTGTTTATATCCTCTAATGATGAGCAGAGAAGTAATTTATTAGAAAATGTAACCCAAATTTCAGTCTGCTAGGTAACAACCTTGGTGGGATCTCTGTTAAAATATGTGTTTTTGCATGAAAGTATGTTCAATGCATGAAAATACAGATATTTTAAGCTAAAAATTAAAGAATCGTGTAATTATTTTAGTATTTCTTTTTTTCCCATTATGTCTTTTGTAATAATTAATCTAAAACTATCATTTGCCTTGGCTCTAAATGTCTAAATGTTTTAGGTTTACAAAATCCTTTTACCAGAATATTGTCATTGCAAACCTTTGGTCATGTAAAATTTTCATTGTTCAATGCATTCAGTATTGACAATTAGCATACGGTTATTTATGTTGTCCATATTATATGAACTCTAGGGCATTTCACCAAAGGAATTATTCTGTGTGTGTTTCCAAAGTGAAAAACCTATTAAAAACAGCTTCATTACAGAACTTATTTTGTAAATTCCTTACAGCAGCTTGTCAGAGCTTCTGCAGAGATTTCTTGCATCACTTCTGACATCATGGACAGACTGGCCATAAACCTTCTGATGCAATCACCGTGCTGGGCTAACTGAAGGTGGTTGAAATATGATGTTTTAAAGTTTCCATCTTATTGCAATTATAGATAGAAATACTAGGGCTGGTGAAAGTTAAAAAGGCACAGGGCTGGTTCAATAGTCCCAGTCCGCTCTTAAGACATTATTTTCGGAATTGCATGGAAACTGCTCTGTATCTCAAAGATTATTGAGTGACTATTAGCACACATAGAGACATTGTTCATTATTTGACACTACATTTTATTTTATAAAAAGAAAGCCTGTTCTCTGCATAAGTAATATTTGATCTTAATATCTTCTGTCTTAAAATCAGTAGATGACAGAGTAATTTGATTGTCATATTTGAAATTAGCACTGTTAAAACTGTAAATCACTCTAAATTTTAAGATGAAGTGAGATTATTTGTTTTCTGCCAACAAGTGTTCAGTTACAATGTTTGGGGCCTTTAATACTAATACATATGATCATTAATCATTCGTTATAGTAAAGTAGCAGTATAATGAACATGTTTTTATTCCTTCATATTTGTTATAAGGCTTGACTTTATATCCAAAATTTTACTCAAATTCTAAAGAAATTTATATATGCAAGATAAACTTGCATTATGTTTACCTATTAGTTCACAATATAATGTGAATTACTCATGATTAGGATGGCATTTCCTAAACTGTTATTGTGTATCAGTTGTTAAATGTATGACAGCTCACCATTGGGCAAAAGTGTTAAAGTTTTGATTAATACAGCCCTCTACTATATGTTGATGAAAATTTAATGTTTGAAGTCCAATGTAAAAAATCTTAATTGTTACAAAGCATAAACACTTTCATGTTTTACACTAGCCCAAACCTGTTTGATATGATACAGTTCATACTTTTAATCATGGAGCCACCAAACTTTGCACAGTGCTAAAGCAACCTACTTATAGGTCTACTGTGTTAAAAATTTGAAATAATCTAAATTTTGTTTCTTTATTTGTATAAAGTATCTTTCCGCAAGACTGATGGTTGAAGTTCTGATCAGAGACCGCTTGATACCGGTAAGAAATTTATACCTACCGAGATCATACGAAATTTTCATCACAATTTAAAATCAAATAAATAAGTGAAAAATTAATAAATTAATGCAATTATTTAGAGTTGTGTTATAAACGATTAATTTGCAAAATGGGATTGCAATATACCAATGTTTCCCATCATTAAATTTTGTTTTGAAATAAGTCGTAGGCAATTTGTCAATGAAAATAATTTTTTTTTCCTATTTAATTATCCACTTTTAACACAAGAATAATGTGTGTTCATTTTTTTTTCTTTTTTTTTAACAACAGAGATATGATAACAAACATAGTCAACTTCATAAAGATACAGTACAATCTAAATTTGAACTTGTGCACTAGAGCTTTTGAAGTTCTGAATGAAATATTATTTAATAATAATATAGTAATATCAACTAAATAATGTATGTGTTTTTGTGAATTTAGTGACAGACATGCTAAATGATAAGCCACCCAATATTAGCTATTTAGATCTTCATATGAAATAACAAATCTTGCATTTACCTGTATTTTAGAAAATGTATAAAGTTATAAGCTGTATTACCCTCAAACAGTATTTTTTACATCCAAGTTTACTGACTTTCCGTCCCGTTTTTGGGTAAGAATTTTTACCTCCGTATTAATTCTAGTTATTTACTTTTCTAGCTTTTTAAGAAAACACCCCAGCAGATTATTCAAATGGATGTGTCTGATCTGCAGGTGAGTTAATTCATTTGAACATTTTCTTTTACTTTTTGTTTTTCTTGCAATGCATGGATAGGGGAAATTTTTGTAATAGGATTAAAAATTTGGAAAAGAAATTAACATATTTATATTTTTGGGGGGTATCTTGGAATATATAACTACTTTAAGCAATATGTCTGTATCACCAAATTTCTTATACAGTCTAGCTCAAGTATTTACTGGATTTCATAAAATTTAAAAGAGTGGCATTTAGTCACTTTTCTTTTACTCTAGTGCTCTATTAGATCTCGATGCAAATTGAAAAAATAAAAGTAATCTTTTTTCGAACTAGTAATCAAAAGTTGAAAAAAGGCCAAAAAATAAATATACTTAATGGTTAGAACCTGTTTCAGATGTAATTTTTGATGACAAAATAAATGCAGCAGTTCTTATAAACTATTCTCAATATCAGGGCTGGATAAACCCTGGGTACCAGGTCTCCTGAAAAATTAGTGGTTGCAGTTTGAAATTTGTCAGATTGGCAAAAGACAATTTCATTTTCACTAGAAATTAAGTTGATGCATTCACATTCCAAGTTCTAGTTACTTCAGAAATATTTGAAAATATGTGTCATCCTTAAATGTTTATGAATTTTAATGTAAATTCACTTAAATGTTTGCCATCGAATCTCAATGCAGAGGGGAATATTACTCTACTCATCTTTCTTCCGAACAACATTGTTTCTGTGATTGATTTTCTTATGCAATTATTGCACCTCAAGATGAAAATGAAGTGAAAATTATACATACACAGTAGACAGTGGCTATTCAAAAATTGTTTTCTGACCATTGGCTGTCTCCAGCAGTTTTTACTAATATGCGCTATATTTATAGGAACATTCCATTCTGAATTGAATACTTTTTGGAATGAGGGAGTTGTGGAGGGGATCCTTAATCAGAGATGGCTGCTATAAGAGGTTTACTGTACATGTTGAATTCAATATTTTTTCATTTGTGATATATATTTATGGAATCATTATGGATTCATTAATAGCATGTGATTAAAAATATTGTTGTAAAATCTTTTTGCTTCATATCACTGAAGTTTGTATGTATTAACAGTACTAATCCTTAATAAAAACTTTCCTATTCTGTTTAATATTATTAATCATAAATTAATGTAAAAAATAAATTCTTATATGCTATTTCATAGATGTTTGCTGTAACAATGCATATAAATGAATTTGATTTGTCTTATTATAATAATTCAATATTTTTTGTTCTACTTGTGGTCATTAACAGCTTAATGTTTTTCCAGTCCTTTGATGTCAGTGGCTTGCAAGTTGCACTAGCTGAACGTCACTCTGAAATGTCGCAAACAAGTAAAAGTGGAATTCCTGTTGTTTTGCAAGCACCTGATGAAAAGCCTACGTATGAATTTTATTTCTTTTGTAACTAGTTATTTAATTATTTTTTTCTTATTTGTTATACATTAAGTGACTTTCTCTTTAGTATTAAAAAGTAATTTAAAATTAAACTTTTAAAAGTATAGTGTGTGTTAGTATGGTATCCGTAAGTCATTAATGTCCCATGCTCATAATGCTGGTGGAAATCCGATCTATAAATAATAAGTTTTTGATTGTGTTCTTATTTTATTTCAAACTTTATGGTAAGAAATTTCATCTTGAAGTTTACTCACCAAAAATTGCTTTTAGTCACCAATAACATATAAATATAATAATATTGTGTACCGTTTTTGTTATTTCTTCTAAAAAGAAGAAATAATAATAGCAATTGCTATAAAATTTATCAGCAATTATATAATGTAAAAAATATAAAATACAATTATTGTGTTAAAAAAGTAACATCAATATACACCTACCTATCATAAACACCCCAGACAAAATATTACGAAATAAGGTTTTATTGAATTTTATACATCACCATGTGCCCTGATCACCACTTGGATCTTACGGGGCATGCTGTCCAAACGACCGGATAGCGTCTGCAATGATGTTGGCCCCAGGGGTCCCATTTCAGCGCGAACCTGCGAGATTCTTGCGAAATCCATAAAAAATCTCGCATAAAAATTTAGGCTGCGCGAGAATTTCTCTCTCCAGTTCCGGTCTAAAATTATTTTTTCCTTCAAATTGGATACAGCGAAATCCAATGCTAACGTGCCAACTCTCCGGATTTTTCATTAATTCTCTGGCCTCTGGATTATTAACGAAATTCTCCAGCTTTTTTTTTGTTTGAAATTTATCAATTATCTAGACATGGTATAATTCCTCGGAAACACCGATTTTCCGCTTTTTTAGCACTGATTTCTACCATTCCCTGAATCGTAGCAAATACATAATAAAATGCAGGGTAATTTCAGTTATTTCAGTTATTTCAGTTCAGTAATTTCAGTTGTTTTCGATGAAGTTTTCAAATGTAATAAATTATCGTAGTATTATGATAGTTTCAAAAATATTACCGTGGAATGTATCGCATTTTAGAGATATTTAAACCAGGCAATTTATATTTCAATGCCATCATTTGAATGAAGTTCATTTTTTTCAATGAAGATTTAAGTTTTCAAATATAATAAATTAATGTAGTATTGTGATAAGTTTTAAAATATTACCGACGAATGTATTGCATTTTAGACTTTTTTAAATAAAATTGCATTAAAGTTGGAAAGTGTTTCATAATCAATGCTTTAAGCATGATTGATCTTTCTTGTTTATATTTGCTTATGCAAGTAGCGATTCTAATTGCAGCTAGCCATGTGACTACTGTAGAATAAATTGTTCTAAGGTATAAATGAATACAAATATGTTTGTGTATATGCCTGTTAGAGCCAAATTTTACATTTTTATGAATGTAAAAATATTTTGAATAAGCTTCTGGATATTCCTATATCACTTGCTACTGAGTCACAAAAGTCTAGCAACATTAAAGGATCAAATGAATCTGTCCTGCCATTCATTTTTATGGAAATTCTGCAATTTTCTTTTCTTTATATTCAATATTTAATTACTAATATTTCCTAATTTAAATCTTTCTAATTAGTATGTATTGTGAGAATTTGCTTTCAAACTTCTGCAGCCCAGACCCGTGGGCTCATGTCACTTTTACTGCTTAAAATTGAATTTAAAACTTCATAGAAAACTAATAAAATTCAGATGCATTTATCTTAACTTTGTCTTGAAAGCCAAATGATATCAGTTGAAAAAATAGGTGTAGCCAGGATCTTGTAAAAGGGGTATTGAAGATCAAATGAAGGGGAGGGTTACCTTGTTAGATTGTTTTTCAATATGAAACTTTAAGAATTTATGAAATTGTTTATTCAATGAAGGTTTATTGCTCCCCCCCCCCCCCCTCTGCTTACAGCATTGATTGAAAGCAATTTATGCAACAGCATTTTACCAAAGGAATTTTTCTAAAGCAGAGAAAATTCATATTTAACTGAATGAAAGTCTTTCATGATGAATTACAATCTTTGTATGCTACTTCCTCTTTTTCAGTGGTAACTGCACTTGAGTTGGGTAATTGTAACTTATTACATTATGTAATTGTAACTTATTACATTATGTAATTGTAACTTGTTATATTTTGAAAGTAATTGTATTCAATTTTATTTATTAAGCATATCTTTTAATTATAATGTTAAATATTTTTTAACATGATACATCACTGAACCATATACCATATGCAATATCTGTATTTATTATCTGTATATATATAAATATATTTTTTAGGGTAACTGTTGATGCCAGTACTCTAAAAGCTGCAAGAGAGGCTCTGCTGTGTGGTAATAATGCACCTGTCCAGACTTGTTTCAAGCCAGAATGTATTAGACTAGCCCCCCCTTTGCATGCATTTGATGATGAGGTGATTGGTGTTTATTTTTCCAAAGTTTTATATATATATATATATATAAACTGTTGTACTTGTGAATATTTAGTTGAAACTTTTTCATTGCTGCTTTTCACTTTCACACAGTTATTTGCCCTTTTTTTTTGCACAACCTATCCTGATTTTCTGTATTTATTTTAATCTATCCTCACTACTTCTATATCTCAACTTTCATTATGGGATTATTTTTCTATTATTAGAAAATGTATATATGTCACAATAACTTGAAAATGTTTAAAACTGTTATGTCACAAAAATCAATCATATATGGCTTCTCACATAAAACTACAGCTATATAGAGAAACTCATAGCCATTAAATTTCAATTTATTTGTGAAATAATCTTCATTTTTACTTATAATAAGAAAGTCGCATAATTTAAATATTCTTCATGTTTTAAATATTTTTCATTTAATATATTTCCATGCTTCATCTATTTACAATTCCAAATGCGAAAAATAAATATTAGTTTTGGTTCATATGCATTTCTTTTACAATTCGAAATGCAATGACTAAAAATTCCCCACTTTTCAGAAATTTTCAAAAATTCTCACCCCCCTCAAATCCCATTTTATTTTCGGGATTAAACCAGGTTTTTTTCCTGTCTTTGCAACTCTACTATTACTGCACAGAGTTTAGTTTTCTTGAAAATCAGCTATTAGATTTTCTTTTTATATTGTACAAACAAATTTGAAATGACTGTACATGCTTTTATTGTAGGCTTATTATTTTATTTTTAATCAGTATCAGGTTATATTGTTACTAGTATATTTTACTTCTAGCTTGTGTGGATGAATCCAGTTAATCCAGCATTTCATAAAATTATGTGGGACTCTTCAATGTGTGTTAACAATACAACAGGTTTAGAGGCCAAGCGATTGATGATAAAAGCCTTCAAAACATCTTTGACTATTAATCAACAACAGCAGCTGTTATCTGAGTTAGAGGTTGATCCAAAAATTATTTACCATATTGGTCTTACTCCACAAAAGGTACCAATTTTTTGGATTTTATATGGACTTATTATGTTTCATATTCATGTAAATGCTTTTTGTATGGAATCTCTAAAAAATTATGCATTTTTTGTGGCTGCTGTAATGGGATGATGCAAAATATGCGTTAAACCAATGCAGTCTGTTTTTATCTGTAATAGAAAGTCTTTAAAATGATGCCTAGAAAATTTATAAATTTATTTTTTATTTGAATCACTATATACTCAGTAAGGAGACAAAAAAGCCATGAATAACAGAGCAGAATTGCATAGAGGTGAAAATAGTTGGACTTTTCACTAATTATGCTTTAGAAATAGAAAGAGTAGTTTTTTATAGTGAAAAATCTGTGAAAGAATGTAATTGTTAACAACAAATGAGTAAAATGTTTTAAGTAGGAAAATTGCTTGAAGAAAGCTCAAAAGTCACTGAGATGGAAAAGTCCTTTAAGTAAAACTTCTTGGATGTAAAAAAAAAAAAAAAAATGAATATTAAGTCTGTAAGGAATATTTTTAGATGGAGGAATTGTGTAGTGGTAAGCATATCTGAGAGCAAATCAAGACACCCAGGTTTAAGTTTGGGCTCCAGCAGATTGGATTTACATATAAAAATAAGATTAATGCTTTATAAAGCTTATGCGTACACCATACAGATCGATAAGTATAAACAATATGAATGGGGAAAAAAATTTCTGGTAGCATTTTAAATAGATTCGACTACCTTGTTTTAGACATTATTGTTCATAATAATAATATTTAAATGCTTTGAATTTTATTGCACAACTTTAAACTGTGTACAAAAATATTTAAGATGTGTATAATAACTTAAAATGTATTGCATTTCTCTTTGTTATTCATTTCATATCCTGTAGTTTCTTTTCTTTTTAAATTAGTTTCGAGATTTAGTTGAAAATAATCCTACAGTGGCAGTGGAGGTTCTTTTGAAACTTGCTAGTAATCAAGTGACAGAGTAAGTCTAATTCATCCTTGCCTTTTTCCAATCCTAAGGTTTTTGCAGCTACTTGTGTTTATGATCACATTAGCTATACATTCCTGTACAGCTATTCCACTGTTTTTCATCACCTTAGTGGTGGGTTATGAATATATACCTTTGTACTATTTGTTACAACTTTTTATTTCACTTGATTTGGTTCTTGTTTATTTATCAGTGTAATTCGAATCTTTATGGCCCTAATTAATCATATTCTGTTAATCACAGTAGCATAAAATTTGGTATATCATTGTCTTTTGGGGTACATTTTAATTATTTTGATGCTGAACCATATCGGGTTAACCTATTTTGAGCTCACCATAGGAATGTACTTATTTTTTTAGAGTAACTTGAGAACCAAAGCAGCTAAAAGTCCAAATTTAGTATGTCATTGGCTTATGTAATATATTTTAATTCTTTAGATTTTGAACCTTTTTGGGCTATCATGCCATTAGGCTCACCATAGGAGTGTATTCATATTTAGGAAATAACTTGAGAACTGGAGCAGCTAGAAAGTCCAAATTTGGTTTGTCATTTTTCTTCATGCATTTAAGTTACATATATTTTAAGTTATATATAAATAACAAAAGGGGGTACTTTAAAAACTATGTTTTTTGCTATTACTTATTCATGTTTACCCGTGATCCATTAGCAACATTGCTGTAAAAATTCAGATTGTTTGCTTGAGCAGTTGGGGAAAGATAATAGTGAGTGTGGCTTTGTCTTTTATATGTGTAAGTTAAATTTGCTCAATGATATAAACATACAATTTGCTTTTCTGTAAAATTACTTAGCCACTTGCTATCAAATATGAACAGAAACTGGTTTCCTCAGAAATTTTAATATTGTGTTGTGAGGATTTAAGAAAAGTATATTATATACTTAACATGCATGTATTTAGGTTTTAATTGTTTTCTGATATATGCCAAATGCAATGTACAAAGGTAATTTGAAATATGAAGTTGATAATATTATATTGCGTGCAATGCAACTCAATCTCAACTGCCCACAATTTATAAAATTAAATGTTCATTGCATTTTGATAAAAATTTGGCATAGTTTACTTTTCATTGTCTAGAAATGTGATTATGTGGAAGGACTGAAATTGTCAGTTCCTATAGAAGTTCACAAAATTGTGGCAAACAGCAATTTTTGTTGCTGCCATTGCAGGTAACGGTTATTACATGCTGATGAGTGCATAATAATCTAGGCAACCGGTCCTGTTATCTGCTATGGGAGTTTCTTCATATCACACTATCACATTCAATAACACTATCATGTTTATTTTATACATGCTATTAGAGTCACACTATCAGAATTGTTAAAAATACTATTTTGTTCACCTCTAATTAAACATATTCAGGAGTGTTGAAAATTTGATATTAAGTAATCACTATGCAGCCAAATCAATATTCAATATGTTACTTCATTATTTCATAATATGGTAATACATAATCATGAAAAAGAAAAGTGTAATTATTGCCAACAAAGATTACTTGATCATATTTATACTATGCCATTTTGGTCATAATACAAGTACCTAGTTTTTAAGTAGAACAGCTTACTAAAAAGAACTTTGTAGTTAGTTACTTTTACTTAATACTTTGTAGTTAATTACTTAATACCAAAAGAGTAAAAAATATTTCTTTTTCTTGTAATGTGAATAATCTTTTTGATTACATTTGTAAACATCTATCTTATTAGATATTTTCAGTTATCTATATATACTAATTGCCAAGTGTCCATCTGTCACGCTTTTTTTAGGCACTTCCCGAATAGATAGAGACTTGACGATAAAACACCTGGAAAAATCGAATTTTTTGAAAACATTCTCTAAAGGGGATGCTCCACACTAAAATATTCGAAAAGTGAAATGGTAGGAAAGCATACTTTGCGATGAGATAGAGACTCAAATTTAGTGTATGGGTAAACCGTTTGAAAGGAAGAAAGTGTTCAATTTCAGATTCAATATTTGCTACTCTAGAGGGTGACGCTAACTGAAATGTTCAATTTCACGAACAAATGAGAAATGCCTGCTTTAAAATTTGATAGAGGCTTAACATTTGGCATATGGGCTAATCATTTAATGAAAACACGCAAGACAAAAGAGGTTTTTAAAAATGTTTGTTTAAGGGCGTGCTCCAGAGAAAAATGTTCGTAAGGTGAAAGGACGAGAAACCATGCTTCGAGATGCAATAGGGTCTTCAAATTTGGTGTACGGGTAGATAGTTCGAAAAGAAGAGTATGTGCAATTTCAGTTTTCTGATATTTTCTACTTTAAGGAGTGCTACAAACCCAAATATTCGATTTTCCGAATAAATGAGAAATGCCTCCTTTAAAAATGTAATAGAAACTTGATATTTGGTATATGGGGAAATCATCTCATAAAAGACAAAAGAATAGAGTTTTTTAAAATTGTTCATTTTAGGCGGTGGCTACTCCACACAAAAGTGTTCAAAAAGTAAAAATATGCTTCACAATGGAATAGAAACTTCAAATTTGGTATATAGGTAGATAGTTCAAAAGAAAGAAAGTGTGCAATAGAAAATTTCCAATATTTGTAATTTTGAGGGGTTCCGCTCACTAAAATGTTCCAAAAGTGAAATGATATAAAAACATGCTTTGCGATGAGATAGTGACTTCCAATTTGGTGTATGGTGATATCGTTCGAAAGGAAGAAAGTGTGCAATTTCAGATTTCCCATATTTGCTACTTTAGGGGGGTATCACACACCAAAATGTTCGATTTGCTTAATAAATGAGAAATGCCTAATTTAAAATTTGATAGAGGCTTTAAATTTGGTATACAGGCTAATAATTTGATAAAAATCCCAAGACGAGTAGAGTTTTTCATAAATGTTCATTTAAGAGGGTGCTCCACATGAAAACGTTCAAAAGATGAAATGATTAAATTACATGCTTCAGTATGAGATAGACACTTTAAATTTGGTGTGCGGGTAGATAGTTCGAAAGGAAGAAAATGAGCAATTTCAGTTTTCTAATATTTTCTCCTTTAGGGGGTTCCACACACAAAATTTTCGATTTTAAGAAAAATTGTGAAACGTGAATTGTTCAAAAGTTTATGCTATTCAGGGGTTGCTTATTGTGAGACTGTTGATTTTCAATGGGTATTCAGCTAGTAAGTTGTAAATATAGTAAATTATTATATTTAGTTCTCACTTTAACTGGACTTTTACTAGGAGGGTGTGGGATATACTAAAAAGTTAGATGAGCTACATGCTAAGATATTTCTTGGTTATAATTTTGGAAACTCTTTGTTAGAAACTATATATATTGCTCCAAAATAACAAATAATTGTTGATATTTTTACCAGTTTTTACTTTCCCATTATACATAATATAATGTATAGTATTGTGACAAGGTCAGAAATTTCAATTTAAGTTTTTAATGGTGGAACATGTTTCAAGCATCTCTGAACTCTAATCAGACATTTTTGAGATGAGATTTATATGTATGTATGTATGTTCGTGAGTCTGTGCAAGTGGTATCTCACAAATAAATGGAGCATTTTGAAAAAATAAATTGGTATGACCATTACAATCAGTGAATAGTGCAACTCTATTTATTATAAACACTATTGAATGTTTGAAAGACACTCCCACCCCTCCTCCTCTAATTTTCAAATGAATTTTTGAAAATTCATTAAAAAATCAGAACTTTTAATGTTAAATTAATGATCATTTTATATGTTTTTTTGTTTATTAGAAAAAGAATGCCACTAATTTTAGAATGCTAGCATGAACTGTTCTCGACATATTGTACATTTTTCAAATGTATTTGTCAAAATATTACACAAAATTAAAAAAAAAATAATTATTGTCGAATAAGTTCACTGCATCCATATGCAATATTGTGCAGCAAATTATTAACTCATGGATCTACTTCATTCCATTCACTAAAGTAGATACTTTTGTACCAGTTATTTCATCAGATATTAATTAAATGTCAATGGTATTTTGTTGAGGATTTTGCACATGAGTATGAATAAGTCACGAATTGTATTGTATGGTATACGGATGGCTTGAAACTAGGCACTAGTACTGGTGCTAGTGTATGCTGTCCGGATGATGGTACAAAACTGTCTTACCCTCTCGGCAGTTATGCTACTGTCTTTCAGGCTGAGTTTTTGCCATTCTCATCTGTTGTAGAATTTGCTATGACAGAAATTACAGGAGCAACCAAATACTTATCTGTTCTGATAGTCAAGCTGCTCTTATGGCCTTAGGAAAGTCTACTATGACGTCTTCCCTCATCTGGGAGTGTTATACTGCACTTTGTAAAATTGCTAGCAATAGTAAAGTCATCCTTTACTGGGTGCCTGGACATTCGGACATTCCAGGAAATGAGTTGGCTGATGAATTGGCTAGGAAAGCCTCAAGTACTCCTTTTATTGGTCCTAAGCCGGCTTTGAATGTTCCCAATGAACTAACTAGAAGAACTGTCTATGACATCTTCAGTAATCTTCAGTGCAAGAACTAGCGAAATACTAAGGGCCAAAGGCAGTTGAAAATACTTAACTGCAATTACCCTAGCATATGCCAGAAGGAACTTTTCAAGCTCAGTAGAACTGGCATCAGAAGGGCTGTTGGGCTCCTTACTGTGCACTGCACCCTTAAAAGACATTTAAATATTATGGGTGTCACTAAGAATTCGCTATGCAGAGGCTGCAATTATAGCGAAGAAACTGCTGCACACATTCTTCGTGAATGTGAGGTGTTCTCCCCCCATAGGTTCAAACACATGGGTCGACATGTGATTGAACCCTGGGAGCTGTATGACATTCCTGTCAAGTGCCTGCTTATTTTTGCCTCGACTACTGGTCTCTTTTCTTAAGAACCTTCATTTTTCGGGGCAGTGCAATAGACCTCTGGTTGATGTGCTGTGCTCTCTTGGAGCCACCCGCCTTCGTGTCATTCATTCATTCAATCATTCATGAATAAGTCATTCTATAGACTCATAAGTTGCCCAAAGTGTTCAATTTCAATTTATGTAGTGTTAATTCAATGCCAAAAACATTATGCGTGTGACTTGTACACCATTATTTTTCTGTAAAAGAAGTAAAGTCATTGCATTATGTGAAAAAAGTCATTTGCTGCCTATATTAGATTTTTTTTTTATATAGATACAATTTTTTGGTTTATATGTCCATGGTCCTGATCCCATGAGGTTCAGATGTAAGTGTAGTTTACCTTATTGTGAAATTACCCTTAGCAAGTCCTCCAATGAAAGCATATCTCTCTTAGTAATATGAATACATATAGCCCCTGAATTTTATAACCAGGATAAATAGTAATATTACAGTTAGCAGTATTGTATATATTTTACAATGTTTAGTAAGGAATTTATTTTATTAGATTTTTAATTTTTCCATATTTATTACAGGTATTATACAATATTAGTAGCTATGGATCTATCTTTACATTCCATGGAAGTTGTTAACAGGCTTACCACAGTAAGTATTTTGAATGTGAATGTAATGTATGTGCTCAGGAAGTTTATTAATCTTCCCCACCCCTCCCATAAATGGGCTTAGTGAATGGTTTCAGTCAAAATAAAGATGAAACAAAAGCCTGTTTAACTGATATTGAGATTATTGCAAATAGTGAATAAAATTAAAATGTTTTTCAAGGGACAGGACTGCCCAGTGGATAACATGCAGGGAGTAGTTTGATTCCTGGTTCTGCCCAAACTATCCCTGTGTTCATGCAGAGTACAGGCATGTTAAATATGTAGGTCCCTAAGTTCTTCTGAGAGGTTGGTGGTAGGGGAAGGAGAGTACCCTGTGTATCTACCCTCACTGCATTTCCGCCTAAATTGGGTGGCACTTCCCAGCTGTCCAAACAGATAATTACACTTATGGGGACTAGGTTGGATGGTCTAAGTTGAAAATATAATATTTCTCAAGTTACTGAAAAAGTACTTTAGAAATAACTGCAGAAAATTACTTTTGAAACTTCTTAAGAAAGAAAAAAATTATATCTTTACAAGTTTTAACTTTTTTTTTCTAAGATAGTTCTACTTACCTTGTCAGTTTCAAATTTATTTCAGTCTTTTATTTCCAACCAAGAATAAGTTTGTTAAAAATGTTCTGAAACTAAAATACACAGAAATAACTATATTTTGATCTTTGTTTTGCAATTTCTGTCATATTTATGATATAATAGAAAAAAATTGTGTGCAGTTAGTCCATTAAATTTAAGCAATATGAATGTTAAAGTGTAGAAACCTTAAAGGTGATGCATATCTATATATGGGTGTATTTGAGTTTTAATAATTTGAAGTTTTTGGGATTGTTTTTTGCCCCACATTCAGTTTCTATAGCCTATATATAGTAGCATAAAACCAAGAAACCTGAAGTTTCATGATGACAGAAACAAATGAAAATTGCCATTGATAAATGTAATACCAATGTTACTTGTATTTAAAGATAGATTTTAGATGGAATTTATGTTTTTTAAAATCATTCTTGGATAATAAGATGACAGAAATTGCTGATATATCTGTAGCGATAATGTAAACGCACCAACTTGTCAGTGCCGGGGTTTGATCCTGGGGCTAAAGCATGGTAGGCCAGTATCATAGCATTGAGTTAAAGACATCTCTTGCTCAAGGCTTTTGATATTGCCTTATGAGCTTTCGCTACAGTACTCCCCCTCCCAGTGAGTTTCATCGAAACTGAACGAAATTGACACTGGATTGCAGATGAGGCGGCGAGCTTCTAAGTTGAAGTGAAGGAGTTGTTACAAGGGACCTCATAGTGAGTCACAAAGCCCGATGATATACTGAGTCGGCATCAGAGCATCTTGGAGGATTGAAAAAGTGTGGTAGCGTCATCTCATGGGGAGTACGGAAAGTACATTTATCCAATGCATATACAATTCTCATAAAACTGAATAATTGGAAATAATTGAGCGAAGGATGCTTCGTGCTTATGCCCAAGATCACCAATGTAGTGAGAACATTAAATCACAAACTTGGCAGTGCCGGGGTTTGATCCCGGGGCCAAAGCGTGGTAGGCCAGTATCATACCATTGAGTTAAAGACGTCTCCTGCTCAAGGCATTTAATACTGCCTTATGAGCGTTTGCTACATATCCTAAACTATTAGATAACATTTTTAATTTCTCTAGTATTATAAAAATGTCATACTTTTTACACAAAATTATCACTTTATTTTACTAGAATTTGAAATTATAAATTTTGTGATTTTTTTTTTTTTTGTAACACTGTTGCAAAATGTCAAATTTTAATTAATGGAATTAAAATAAATATTTCTAAAGAAGAAAAAATAATTTAAAAAGAGTTCCTTATTCCTAAATATTTAAAATCCCTTAATCCTTTTTTAATTGAACTAAAAATTTAGTTTGAATTTAATATTATCATCAATATTTATTTTTTAATAGCAGCTAAAAATAAGTGCAGAAAACCAATTCTCTTAATATCTAGGCACTTATTTTTGTCAAAGAAAATATTATATCTGTGTAATAATTTTCTTTTTCATCAAATTTAGATACTTTTTTCTCCATTTCAGATTACTGAGTTACCTACCGAATTTATTCATATGTACATATCAAACTGCATCAATACATGTGAAAATATTAAAGATAAATATATGCAAAATAGGCTTGTTCGCCTGGTTTGTGTATTCCTTCAGTCTCTAATTAGGAATAAAATAATAAATGTTCAGGCAAGTAACATTTCTATAATACTTTTTATTTGTGATTGCTATGTATGAAAGTACTAACTAGAATTAGATTTTGTCAAATTATCCTCTTTCTATATGTGGAAAAATTGCATTTGGTTAAGTTTAAATTACTTGGAATTTCACTCTCAGTAAAGTGACTTGCATTGAGGAATCTGTTTTTCCCTTGTTACCAATCTTGTGTGCCTAATAGCTATTAAGTACTAATTGGTTACAAGTACTACTTTATTAGGGTTAACAGAAAACTTCATAAAAGATGTTTGTGCATGTGCATATCATCTGTAGTGTAAACAGGAAATCCAAGTGTCGCATGGCCATGAAATTTAGTACACAGGGGCTTCAGCAAGATTATTTTGGAAGTTTGAATTAGCTTTTTTAGTTATCTTATGTTTTAGCCTGATTTTGAGGAATTTTCACACAAATTGGCTCCTTAAGGACTGAAAATATTATCACAGTATTTTCATCTTGACACGATTGGAAAGATCAATGAGCATTATTTTCAACTGTGTTTAAATCAAATCTGGAACACAATTCCTTGTTATTTATTTTTTTTAAATACATCTAAATTTGCATTTTTTAGGTTATCTGATTCTTATTTCTTCATCCAAAAAAAGGAAAATTAACAATTCTATAGTTTGGCTAAAAGTTGTGTGCATATCTTATCATTCTAGTAAAAAGAAATATGTTAGCATTAATTACTACATTATTTTATTTTTTGGGATTTATCAAGCGAACACATAAAAGTTTAAAATTGTATGTATTATAAATGAAGTCTGGTAAATTTTTCTCCTGGCTAACTGCACGTGCCAAACTCATGGTGAGGTTTAAGCCATGCCTTCTTTCCTACAGAAAGGATAATTTCTTTCTTTTTTCTTTCCACGGTTGTGAAGCACTTAGGAAATGGAGGTGGTTTGAAATGGTGACACTGTAAAAATATTAAGTAGCAGGCACTAATTTAGGACCCAAGTAATTCATTTTAGTAATTTTGTAAAACAGTCTTTCCTATAACCTCGGTACTTTTTGCACAATCTCAGCAACTGTATTATGGAAATTACCATTAACAGTAATTGCACCATCATCTGCATAAACAATCCCCCCATAACCTGCTCCAGTTTTCTTAAGCCATTAATCTCACAACTAGCTACTCCAGTAATGGGTAGTCTTCTTCCTTTCCCCATACAGGTAACTATGACTAGTTCGAATGTTGGATCCCTAATAATGACGTTATACATTAAAGCATCTATTATTAGTATTATTACGAAACATATTCTCTCTAGAATCATGGGTGTACACACAGGATACAAGAACAAGTCCAGGTTTCTGGATAATTTACATTTATTCACAAGCACAAAGTAAACAGTAAGAGTATACAATCGAACAGCACTTAAATGCTCCACTAATTTCACAGAATAAGCAATATTATTCTCAAAATGTTGACAAAAAGTCATTTCACAAAACAGCAACTACTGTTCTCTAAACATTGACAAAAATCATAGTCCAATGTAGTTCGTGTCACATCCATTCGTCAACTTCTCTGCAACAGAGGGGAGGAATCCTTTTTATAGTCTCTCTATAGAAACTTCTGGAAATCTCTGTCTCAAAGAATAATCATGCTATTGAGAAGTTTCTAGAACATTTCAAAAGTCGCCAAATTGGTGATAAATCGCCTTCCTCTAATTGGGAAATCCTGGAAACCCTAGACTTATGTCATCCTGACATCATGCACTATATTTTCTTCACCTGGCTTTCTAGACAGACGAAAGAGGAGGCTCTGAACAGAACATTACATCTTCACAACAGTATATAAAAATGAATACTATTCCTTTGTCTCAACTTTATAAAAGAACGTTGTTTCATTGATTTGTATGTGTTAGTTATCATTTGGTTCCAAATCATTTAAGGAATGCTGTATGGCTGCTCTTTTTTTCAATTCTTCTGCATTGAGCAAGAGTGAAAATTAATTTTATTCTCCATATTATTCATATATCAAAACAAAAAGAACTGGTTATTGCCATACATCATGAAACCTAAATGTTATAATTGCTAATGCCACAGAAAATTTAATTAATAGATTGAACAATTTAGACATCAAATGATATTTCGTGCATGATATATAAATTGCTTTTGATATTAGAATCAAAACCATGCAATATTGCTGTGAAATTTAATCCAATCTCAGACTTGTTTATGAATCTATTGTTAAGGCATTGCCTGGCAAGACTTCAGAGCGATTCGATCATCCAGTTGAAACATAGACTGTATTTCAACTCTATGGATTCACTAAAGTTATTTTGGGGATTTTTTAACCACACAAAACTATCTTTGACCATTTCGGATAACATGCCCATTCCTCTTTTATACACAAGGTTTCATATAAAAGCAGTTACATGAAGCAGAGTTTTGATTGAACAGTCGTGTGTGAGAATCACTATTTGTTTAAGAATAGGACAATAAAAATATCTGTTCACAAACTGAAATTCATTAATTAATGTTTTGGGGGAAAGTTTTCAAATGGATGTGATTTATTAGCATTACGTTTATTTGTATAATTGGTAAAAAATACATTCTACATCCGGTATGAATAACATGAATGTTTTATATGTTTGCTTACTCACACTATACTCAAATTAGCTTGTAAACAGTAAAAGGATAGTGTCAACTATACCTAGAGATTTTCTATAAAATCTGTTAAATGAATATTTGTATGCATCATGCATTTCATTAAAAAGTAGACTACCACTTTCTGTTTGTCCACACAAAATTTAAAAACTTGTTCAGAAATACTTTCTAGTTTGAGCAAAGTCAGACATTCATTCTACTTTATATGTATATATAAGGGTATCAAAATATATGTATGATAGTTAAAAAATTTATTCTATTTTCAGGACTTATTTATAGAAGTTCAAGCATTTTGCATAGAATTTAGTCACATAAGAGAAGCTGCTGCATTGTTTCGGCTGCTGAGGCAAATTGACAGTGGTGAACAGACACCAGGACAGCCTGTTCCAAACATTCAAGCTAATATAGGAAAATAATGTACATTTATGATATTCATTTCATTTAAGACTCATATTTAAATAAATTATTTTTCATTTAATCTTCACTTTAAATAAATCATTCAATTTCAAATTTCACTGTCCATTCTTATCTTTAGTTTCACAAATCTGTTTATTTGTGTTTCAGTCAAATTCGGTAGTAGTTTGGTGTAAAATCTGAGTCGGTATAATATACAAACTCCAAAATAAAATAATTTTACTTTGGAATATTTAATTAATTTTTTTTTCAATTTTCTTCAGGCAATAAATTAAAAAAATGCCAAATGTTAACCAATTAAAAAACTATTCCCATGAAAAATTAATATTGTAATATAATAGAGATTAACACAAATATATTTTAATAAAACAAAATTAAGTCATGCTTGTCTGAAATAAAATAATTGATATTTACATATGGATGAAATAAATATTTCTAAATCCATAGTAATATATAGAACTCTATCAGGCATTCAGCTTATTTAGAATACAAAAATGCAAAATTTTGCTAAAATCTCAGGAAATTTGCTAATTTTGGTAACTTTTACATTGCCAATATAGAAAATTTTGGTAGATTTTGTCAATTCCCCCCCCCCCCCCTGAGGGGGTACATTGTCACATTTGGTATCAATCAAAATATTTTTCTATACTCCTTAAAATGAAGGGTATAATTGCTATAATTTTGATCATTTGGACCAATACAGACTTTTAAAAAGTTTTGAAAAATTTGAAAAGAAAAAAAAAAAAAAAAAAAAAAGAGAGAGAGAAAAAAAAAAAAAAAAAAAAAAAACCCCATAAGCTCCTTAAATGGATTTTGGTATGGTATGAGAAAGTCAAGTTGAGCTGCACTCCACTTAATTTATAGTTAAAATTGTTTTCAAAGTTTGTTAATTCTGAATTTTTTTAAATTGAGTGCAGCCCAGCTCAAGACGTACCAAAAAAAGATTTATCCGAAACCTTTAGTGGGCAATTCAGATCTATAATCTAAGCCAGTGATGCACAACTGTTTTGCTGGTGTGACCCCACTGAAGTATTGTTTTATTTAAGGGCCACTGGGAAAATAAAATAAAGAGTTAATTAAATATGCATTTTATTTTTAAAAGGATTTATTTTGCATTTGTTAATATTACTTATATTTAGCTATTAAAAGTGTTAAAATGTTTTATCTAATTAGAAATAGCATGTAGGATTTATATTTTCTGTTTTTCATAAAAAAAAAACCATTTTGGCAATCCCTTGAAATATCCTCATGACCCAAGGGTTGCACACAACTGATCTAAGCCATAGTCTATCTATGAAACAGGCAGTGGTGAAGCACGGGCTTCAATACAAGGGAAGCTTTTTCCATCTGTGATCTAGGTTGAGCAGCTGTAACATTTTTTATATGAGTGGATATGTTAACTGAATAAGACACCATTTATTTCTCTAAATTATGTTATTTACATTATAGGTGGAACTTCGGTAATTCAAATGATAACTTATATAAAGTTGTTGACATGTGTTGATAAATACTAAAATGAATTAACTTTGTTACATATAGAGCATGCATATAAAAATTGAATTCATATTAATAAGTACCT
Organism: Amaurobius ferox; assembly: GCA_951213105.1. NCBI lineage: Eukaryota > Metazoa > Arthropoda > Arachnida > Araneae > Amaurobiidae > Amaurobius > Amaurobius ferox. Next base: position 29,347,576 of record OX578140.1, read on the forward strand.
CTGTGAAATAACTTTATTTAAGGTATCACAGAATTATCCAGATTTAATTCTTTCATCTGAAAATCCATTGAGAAGAGACGTTTCAATACTTCAAACTGTAGTGTACTGCTGAAAATAGTATTGATAGACTCAATGAAATTTAAAATAAATATTTCTATTTCCTGTGATACAGATTAGGCAACTGAAAATTTACCACTTGGCATCAATGATGCTGAGTTGAATGTTGCCATTCATTAAATATAATCATACTAGACATGCAGCATTACATACAGTGTATAAAATTAAAAAGTTAAAACGAAATAATTGTATGACCTGCATGTTTTTCTAAAATTTATGAATAATAGCTGAAATGGAAATTTCATACTTAAAATCTAAACTTCAGAGAACTTATGTTTTCCCACTAATTTTAACTGATGAGCACTTAAATTACAGCCATTCAATAGAAAGTAAAAACAATCCACTTTGACATGCTGTTTTGTATTATTTTTATCCTTCAGCAAATACTTGCCATTCTGACCATGGAAATGGCAGTCGAGGAAGGTGGGAAGCTATGGCAGCTTTACCTTCCTTTGTTGATTTCACCCAGCTCCATTGACTCAATCTAAATTGAAAATAAAAATAAAAAAAATCTGTGTAAAAGTTTAATTAAACACGATAATCTTTTTTGTTGTGAATGATTTCAATATGAGCAACAGGATAACGTTAGCTGAGCTGGTCAATGATTTCCTTTGAGAATTTAAGAAGCATGCTTCAAACTTGCAGAAACATGTCTCCCATTAATCTCAGGGGGAGAAGGGAATCTGGAAAAGCACATGTAAGGGAATGGGGAAGACATTATCTAACAAGGAGCTTCCATACATTTGGGAGAACTTCAGTTCTATCTGTTTTCAATTTATTAGAAATTTAAAAGAGCAATCATTGCTACCAAGTTTTTAAAAAGTAATTGGAGAATGTGGCATTTTCAATGTTTTGCCCTTGAAACTAGAGTCATCTTTATTACAAACAGTCTGTGTCTGAAAGTGAATCTGGATCACCAATAACTTTCTCTACGTCATCCATATGTTTCCCCCTCCTAGCCAGACTGTCTGACCTACCTGAAAGTGTGGGAGACCCAGACCACCTGACTCTCACAAAGGTATAGAGCAGCTGTTTGAGCAGCCAGATTCCTGAAAGTGTAAAGTAACTGTTCGAACACCCGGATAGTGCCACCTAATTTAGACCAGAATCTAATGGAGGTGGCAGTCATAGGGACTGTACCATCCTTCATGTAATCCATTACCTCTTGGATGGATTTTTGGATCTACAGATTAACATGCCCATGCTCCACGTAGATAGTTTTGGGAGGTGGGGATCAAACCTGGGTCTACAGTGTGTGATCCTAACGTCTTAACCACTGGGCTATCTCAAACCTGGTTTTTACTTTTACAAACCAAACCATCTGACTCACTGCAAGATTTAGAGTAAGTAGTCAGGCAACTTAATATAATAATAATAATCAATTTTATCAATTAATAATTAGAAAAACAGCAGAAGAATATACTAAATTAGATAAAACAGTTTCACAGGAACATACAAATTCTTGGGTTGTAAATATAATCAATTCTCAAGTTGTAAAAAGCAAGTATATAGTAATAAGATTATTGTAGACCGGTATATCTAATATACTACTGGAAAATATCATTATTGTGAGTCGGGAACATATTGGATTGTGTTTCTAATGTCGGTAATAACATCTATGAACCAGTTTTGTAGCATTTATGCACTCATCAGCATGGAGTAGATAATACTTGCAATGGCAGCATAACTCACTATGCACTACAATTTTGTGCATATAGCAAGTTTTCTTTTTGCCATTGCAACTATCGGCTATTCCATGCTGACAAGTACATAAATAGCAAGGCACTGGATATCAATATCTGTACAATGCTCATCTGCACAATGGTCATTAACTGCACATTCATTTGCACAATGGTCATTATCTGCACATTCATTATCTGTACATTTGAAATGGTTCCCAATATTTTCCACTCACCACTTAGTTACTTACTAAACTTTAGTTAAAATACTTTAGTTAAATACTTTAGTTAAATTACTTTAGTTAAAATCTTTAGTTAAATACTTTAGTTAATACTTTAGTTAAATTACTTTAGTTAAAATACTAAAATAAAAAATTACTAAAATACCACTTAGTCATTTCCGTCTGCACATTTGAGATGGCTAGTGATCATTAAATGTGACACCTACACATTTAACAAGAAAGATCAATCATTCATAAAGCATTGATTATGAAGCACTTTTCAACTATAATGCAATTTTATTTAAACATCTCTAAAATGCGATACATTCATCGGTGATATTTTAAAAATTATCACAATTCTACTATTTATTATATTTGAAAACTTCATAAAAAATAAATGAGCTTTATTCAAACAACGTCATCGAAAAATAAATCACCTGGCTCTCTAAATAAAAACAGTGAATATTTCATGCATAAACTTTTTTCCATTCTTTTCATTCAGCAGCGTTATTTTTAAAATTATCACAATACTACAATAATTTATTTATTTTACTTAAAAGCTTAAAACCATGGAGGTAAAAGTACTGTATAACTCCTTACTTAAATCTTCATCGAAAAAGGCAATAGAATTATCGGCTTCTCTATGTAAAAACAATTAATGTTTCATTCATATCAGCTATATTGCAGATTCCAGAACTAAATAATTTTGTGTTAAAGAAATTTAGCAATTCTTATGCAACTCATCTTGCACCTTGATGTGTTTACATTATCCATACGTGAAAATCGGGCTTTGTTGTAGAAATAATCAAAATTTGATGATCATTTAAAATCAAAAATATTGTAATTGCATTAGCGCAGTATATAGATGTATAGAAAAAAATAAAGAGGTTTTAAGACGGATGTAACACTAAATATAAATTGAAGATAACCTTAAAAATCATGATTTTGACACAATATGGATGGCATTGATCATTTAAACTCAAATATATTGTAATTGTGCTGTTTCAGAATGTAGATGTACAGAAATTTAGCAAAAATAAAGCGATTTTAGGACGGATACAACACTAAATATAAATTAAAAAGAACTTTAAAAATCGCGATTTTGACACAAGATGGATGCCATATTTTATTTTGAAGTGGGTCACTTGATCTCTTCATATGATATGGGTGTAAATATTATTTTAATTTTTATTTAAAAAACTACCGAATATATTTTGCTGAATTTCTCTTCATATTTCTTATGCGATAATTTGAATATTTCCTAACACTTTCAAAGCATATGAATTCGCTTAAAAAATTTTTGGAAAATTAGGTCCCATAGGGTTCAATGTATTTCATTTTTTTTTAACCCGGGTTCAATCCAAAACTAATTGGGTGATATTGTTCATTTATATTCCCATAGGTCCCACAGACCGTCTGAACAACATACTAAAATTTCATTTCGATAAAATCATTTTTACGGCAGTTATCGTGCGAACGGACAGACAGACAGAATGAACAAAGTCATAAACACTTTTCAACTATGTTGTAAAGTGTTAATACAAGTTATTAATAACTTTTCTGGACAACAAAAATCGTTTCAAGTTTAAGTATAAAAATAGTTCACATTTTAAAATTCTGCAACATATGCTAAACTGGAAAATATATTGGATTTTAATTTTGTATACGACAAATTGATTTAATTGTTTCATATCTTCGATTGGCCGGGAAAGGATGTAAAATTGTGATTTTATTATTTCTAAATGGTAAAGTGGCGTAAGTTTTTTGACAATCTCATTGTATCGTCAGCCCTTATTCGTATTTTTATCTACATCTATTTGTCTATCTTGACTTTGTTCGTTCATTCATTCAACATCTTACGGGCTCGTTATAGGCTCCCAGAGCAGACAGAGAGCTGAGACTCGGCACACAGTTTCCTCTTGCGGAACATTTTCATCTATAAATTTTTACGACATTTACGTACGTAATACGTTTGTCCTCTGCTTCCAGAGGATTTAGAGAGCAGAATCTTGATACATAGATTCATCTCATTGAACATTTTCATTTATTACATTTTCACGCCATTACATTTCATTACTATGTCATTTACGTATACCATCTTTTACAAGCTCACTCTGTACTCCCAGAGTAAGTAGAGAGCACAAATTCGACACTGAACAATTTCATCTATAAAATTATTACCTCATTACGTTACATCATTTATATACGTCATCATTTTTAATACGTTTGTCCTCTGATCATCTCGCGGAACATTTTTATTTATCACATTTTCACGTCATAACTTTTCATTGTTACGTCATTTACGTACGCCCTTTACAGGCTCGAGCTTAGCGATTTGGGAGCTGAACTTGGTGACACTGTTCGCGAAGTTAAGGGAGTTGATGACTAATAATGCAACGAAGCCCCTACGTGGATATCACACCTGCGACGAGTTGCGATTAATGATTGACAGTCAATGGAGGGTTGAGTTCTGGGATTTTGCGAGTGTCGGTGAGCGTTAGTGATTTGGAGGCGAAGCCTCCCGACTTGTGAATAGAGATACGGGGGTTAATGAGCGGTAGCCAATGTAGGGCGGAGCCTCGGGATTCTGCGAGCATCAGCGAGTATGGGACACGTAGACGATCGTGTGAGCCGCAGAATGAGCTGCACCCAATGAAGGGCGGATCCCCAGGATTCTGCGAGTGTTAGAGAGTATGGGACACGTAGGAGATCGGGTGAGCCGTCCGAATGAGCAGCATATAATGGGGGGCGGAGCCCCGGGATCCTGCGAGCGCCAGCGATTTGGAGGCGAAACCTCCCGAATCGTGAATCGAGATGTGGGGTTAATGAACAATAGCCAATGGAGTGCGGAACTTTGAGATTCTGAAGAGTCAGCGAGTATGGGGCATGTAGGCGATCGTGTGATCTAAGGCTCCTATATATAGGAATATATATATATTGTTATATATATATTGAATATATATATATTGCATATAATCCTATATATAGGCTCCTATATAAGAGCCTTAGTGTGATTAGTCCGAATGAACAGCATCCATGGAGGGTGGAGCCCCGGGATTCTGCGATCGTCAATGAACGTCAGCGATTTGGATGCGAAGCCTCCCGACTCGTGAATCAAGATAGGGGTTAATGAGCGGTATCCAATGTAGGGCGAACCCCGGGATTCTGCGAGCGTCAGCGAGTATGGCACACGTAAGAAATCGCTTGCGCCGTCCAGATTGGAAGAGCTGCCAAAGCGAGTTCTAGGACTGGTGACTGTCAGTTAACAAGGGCGGTATCCATTTGAATATTATGCCTCCCTAGCAGGCGGCACGAAAGTGATACCGAACCCCCGTACGTTGGCGATTCATTCTTGAAGTACCTAGCAATTGCTTTAAACTTCGGATCAGAGAGATGAGTCATCGTGCTTTATGACATTAGTTGAGTTTCTTGCAGATGTGAGCTTGCGTCTGCAGCAGCCTCAAAAGAGGGTGTGTGTGTGTGCAGGGTGTTGTCCAGCCGCATGTAGTGGATAACAGGTGAGGTGCATCTATCTAGGTGCACCCGATATGAGGAAGTACAAATGAAGCCAACTTGCTACATAGAGCAAATTACATTTGATCACTGGGATTGTTTGGAGTTTTTAGGTCAGAGTGAAGATATCAAACATCTTTTGCATAGGGTCAGAATTTGATCTTACTATTTGAATGATTTTTTCAAGTATGTTTTTGATGCCATTAATATTTACATAGTTGTTAATTTCTTTAAAGAACTTTAGGAAGTCTAGAAAGAGATTTGCATTTTGTTTGATGCTGTCTTCTTGAGCTTGAGAACGGGCCACGTACTCTCCGTAGCTTGAGTGCCGCGTCTCAACACGTGCCAGCTCCACATGATTTGCATTATCTATAGGGGTTTGGAATTTAGGTAACGGCGGAAAATTTTCCATATCGTGATTTATCGGGATACTAACATTTTTGGTTTGAGGTTTTTGAGAATTAGTTTTGGGTACCTGGAACTTTTTGCGGTTCCAGGGGTTTCTTGGGCAGTGCCGAAAGTTGGTAGGGTGGCAGGGCTACCGAACCGAGCGTCAGCGAGTAGGAAGCTAAACCTCCCAATTCGCGAATCCAGTTAAGGGGGGAAAATGAGCGGCAGCCAATGGAGGACAGATTCCCGGGGTTCTGCGAGCATTAGTGAGCGTCAGCGATTTGCACGCGAAGCCTTCCGACTCGTAAATCTAGTTATGGGGGTTAATGACCGGAAGCTAATGGAGGGCGGAGCTCTGGGATTCTGCGAACGTCATCGAGCATGGGACACGTAGGCGGTCGTATGCGCCATTCAGATTGGAAGAGAGCGTTTCTAGGGCTGGTTAATGTCAGTTAACAAGGAAGGTACCTATTTGCGGGTTACGCCTGCGTAGCAGGCGGCACGAAAGTGCTAGTGAAGCGAGCGTTAGCGAAGTATATCCAATATGCGCCGTGATCGTATAGTGGTTAGTACATTGCGTTGTGGCCGCAATAACCCAGGTTCGAATCCTGGTCACGGCACCACATGTCACAGTGCTAAACTGAGGGCACCAGACACAGTGGTACACGGTGATACATGTCACACAGGTAAAGGGGCACCAGTCACAGTGGTTTATGTGACGAAAATAAAGATCTACCTATGCGCACCAGATTGTGTATCCAAGGACAGGAGGGCGGAAAGGAATTATGAAATTAAGCCCCCTTCCAAGGAACACACAAACAGAATGAAATTAGATATTATAAGTACAGTGACTTACTTGAGCGTTGTTCCGCAATTAACCCTAGAAATTCGGCTGCCCAGGCTTACAATATGTAAACTGGACACACAGGCACACAGCAAAATAACAATAAAGATCAGGTGGGAAAACACGAGTCATATTATCATAAAAAAAACTCTTTTATTTATATATAGCATATGTAATTAAAGAAGTAGCAAAGAAATTCTTATTGGCCATTTTCTGTACTAAATATATCAAGATAACATTTGGCCCTTGCACTTAAATGGAATATGACTCTATCCAATCACTCTATGTAATAATATATATTTCATATATATATTCAACACAACATTTTTCATAGAAATTAATATTTGATAAGACATTTAATCTGAGGAATTTAAATATTAAAGAAGCTTTCACTTCTAGTAATCATTCGCGTTACCAGAACCAGATATCGGTTCCTGCCACTTTTCAAGACCATAAATGCTCTCATTTAGAGCGGCCCTGCTAAACCTTAAATACCTGAATTTCCCATCACAGAAAAGATGATCACAAACACACACTGGTTGGATTCTAGCCGAGATTATCACTCAACGATCTTGATGGAAATGATCTAAACACTTTGACTGTATTCACGCATCTTCATGTTAGGAACGTCCAAAAAAATCCCGAGACGTAGCAAGCTTGGTTGGAGTAACCAAAAGGCGAATTTTCCGAATTCAATTACTCAGGGGTACTTTCCATAAATCTCGATTCGGTCGACTTAAATAATCTCCGGACTCCACTCCAAATTTTGAATCTGAAAAAATAAATGAGGAATTAGTAATTTTGAAACAAAAGAAATTGTCTTGGCCCACACGGATTATATGATTCTTTCTGAATCAAAGATATAATCCGAAGCACAAAAATGACCGTTGGGTCATCAATTCTTTTGTGTGCAACAATTTCGGAGCGAAAATCACGAGCTCCTTCTTCAACGAAATCTCAGGGCCAAAAGACAGACCCCTCTACTGTGAAAAACGGTAATATAGGTCGCATCGACCTTTAACTCCTTGCTCAAATTCGAGTGCAACTTTCAAACGGCCGATCTGGAACCTCACGCCATCGCCTGCAGAAACGAAACCGCAGACCCGGGCATCAAATAAAGTAATAAGAAATTAGCCTCGGAACATCCGCTTGAGCAAAAATCCCACACTTTCATCATAAAAATGCGAACGTATTCGTAATTGAAACCTTGGAATAAAAATGGCTTCCGAAAGAGAACGATTTCGAGAAGAAATGAAAAATGTCGTGTTTCACACTCAAACCGTCATATATCAATATGACAGGAGGGACTCGCAAAGCGAGTTATGGGGGTTGGCGAGCAAGGGGCCGAGCCTCCTTGTTACTCAAAGTAATACGTAAATAAATAAATAAAAATTAAAAAGTAAAATATAAATATAGGGAAAAAAGCGTTTTTTAATGTCCTAAAGTAGAAAATTAATAATTTCCCTTTGATCTCGAAGCTGAGACGGATTGAATGAGACTCAAACCGAGGTCTTATTTAAAATGAAAGTACTCCATAATTAAGCGAAGTGGCTTTTAGGGTTGTTTTTTTATTATTATTCCTTTGCATTGTCACCAATAGTTTAAGTTTTTTGAAATTTTAGGTTTTTCCATTGATTTGGGAGCTGAGGCGGATTGAGTGAGACCAAATTCGGGTTTTTAACTAATGTAGAAGTACTATATAATTTTGATATTTATTAAATATTCCTTCGCCTCCTCCTTAATTCAAATTTTCGAAATATTAGAAATTTTTTAGTTAATTTGGAAGCTGAGGCGAAAAGAATATGACTAAAACCAAGATTCTAACTAGAGTGGACGTACTTAATAATTAAGCAATGCGATTGATTTTTTTTTTAGTTATTATTATTATACCTTTGCATCGTCACCAATAATTCGAAGTTTTCGAAATATTAGACTGCCCTCCTAGTTGTCTCACTTTTTTCTACCTTTTGAAGATGGACGTAAATTTTAGAACGTTCGTAAGAACCGTTCTCGAGTTATTTCACCTTTTCAAATAATTTTATTGAAAAATTACGTAAAATAAAAAAAAACAGTCTGAAATGTATAGCAATTATGAAATATGTGCATTTTTTATATGTAATATTATGTGATAAATTTGTTAACATCTTTTTCGTGGATCTAGTTCGTTCCATTCACGAGTACAGATATTTTATGTAATAGTTTTGTATTTTGACGCCTAACAATTCATCAACAATCATTCATGATCAACAATCATCAACAATCATATGAAATGCTCTTCTCTCCGTTTGTCTGTAATGCTTGGCAATAAGTTTGACGAACTTGGTAATTTAGCGAAATATCGCTAACCTGGCGATATTTTGCTTCAGATTGACTAAAATATCGTCAAAATTTCAAAAATGACGCTAACTTAACGAAAATGACAACCAACTTGAACAATTAATTATTAAAATATTTTAATATCTGGATTATACTGCTTATTGCGGATGCCATCAATATTGATAATTGTCAATTTAGAGTTGCGGTAAGTGTAAATCAGTTGGGCACTTCTAAATAGTCATGCTGTCGTCCGAAAAGCACCAAATGTACAAGTCAACATTAAAAACATTGTACCGTAGATATTATGCATCACTTTTCCACTGTGAAAGAAGTAAATTTATTGCATTATATAGGGAAAGTCCTGTGCTGCTTACACCAAATTTTTTTTTAGTGTGAATGCTTGGAATATCTGTGATTGACATGGGAGCGTTACGAAGAATGTAAACACATTGGACGCTTTATACTTTCGAAACTAATAGATAAAAATTTAAACCATTTTCTTGTTTTGTTGGAAATAGGATACAGATTATGAATATATAAAAATAATATCAATGTTTTGATATTTTGAACTAATTTCAAAAACACTTAAAAAAGTATCTGTCCGAGTGAGTTTTTCTTACTTTTACTCGAAATATCTTCGAAACTATAAAATATAGATATAAATAGTAAGCTACAAAAATATGCATTAGGAAATTTAGTTTCTAAACCTATATTATTTTTTTTTTAAAATAGTTCTTAGAGATTTCTAGTAATCGTCTTGTTAAGTCGAAGAAGATTGAACATTTTCCGTTTTTATAAGTTTGTAATACTTATATCCCCAAAACTTAAGTGCTATGAACAAAAGCGAGAATTTGTAGCTCTTTAAAATGTCCTAAAAGTGTATATAATTGAATTTTGTACCGAGCTCTTTTATTATCGAAAAAATTTAAAGTGTCTATCAGAACGAGTTTTCTTTTAATTTTTCTTACTTTCATTCGGAATATTTTCGAAATTGTAAAATATAGATATAAATAGTAAGCAACGAAAATATGCATCAGGAAATTTAATTTCTAAATCTATATTATTCTTTTGAAAATATTCTTATGGTTTTCTAGTGATCGTCTTGTCAAGTCGAAGAAAATTGAAAATTATCCGTTTTTCAAGATTGTAATGCTTATATCTCGAAAACTAAAAATGCTATATAATCAATTAGTAAGAATTTGTATTTCTTCCTCTTTCGAAGCACTGCAAGTATATATAATTGGATTTCAATTCACGCTCTTAGTTTTCGAAGTATAATGGTTATAATTTCGATATTTTAGTATTCTAACCTGGGTTTTTCCAATGCGCAGAAAAGTTGTAATATTTAAAATGTCACGAGTGTTGCATATCAGTGTGGATCACTCCTTAGTGAACTATTGGTACACAAGCGCAAATTATTTTGTTTTGTTTAAAAAATTAGAAAATTTGATTCTAAACATGTTTAATGGTTGATGAGTTTTGAACAAAATAGATATGTATTCGCGGCAAGTTTGTAGATAAACTTGAATATAAAATCTCGTGAGAAGTTTAATTTATAAATAAAATGTATCTGTATTTGTAAATAAAAACCTCTGTTACAAAATTACTACAGAACTAAAATACAAGGATACCAACCAGTTTTATATGCAAAGAGAGTGTTTTTCGCAATAAGAGTAAGAGAACAAACACGTCATAAAAACATGAAAACGCCTGTAGACGCATGCTAATAAGTATTGCCCTTTTTAGAAAAATATAAGAAAATGATTTATGTTATTATCAATTAATTATTTTTTATGTTAATAACATCTATGGTTGAGGTTCCTCTGGCGGAAAAATGGATTTAGTATTAAAATCTATATTTATTATTAAAAAAGCTCTTTTAGTTTTTGAGTAATCGTCTTGTCAATTTGAAGAAGATTGAAAATTTTCCGTTTTTCATGTTTTTAATGCTTAGATCTCAAAAACTAAAAAACTAGCTTTGAACAAAAAGCAAGAATTTATAGCTCTTTAAAGCCATACAAGTGTGTATATAATTGGATTTTGGATTGAGCCCTATTGTTTCGAAAGAAAAAAAAAACTTTTTTTTTTTCATTTTTCATATTTTCGATATAACTTAGAAACTATAATAGATAGATATAAATAGTAAGTAGCAAAAATATGTATGAGGAAATTTACTTTCTAAATTTATATTTATTTTTGAAAAAAAAAAGCTCTCATTGATTTTGAATAATCGTTTTGTTAAAATGAAATAATATGAAAGTTCTACGTTTTCAAAGCCTGTAATACTTGTATCTGAAAAACTAAAGGTGATAGCTATAAACAATAAGCAAGAATTTGTAAGTCTTTGTAAGCCTTCTAAGTGTATATAATCACATTTTTTAGAGTTATTTTTATAGAGCCACCGCTGATTTTTTATATACTACCTACTTTCGAAAATTGCTTGTCAAATTTTAGTAAAAGAGTAAAAATACCGCTCTAAAAGATTCCAGATTTTTGTGTAATGCACACATACAATTTCATAACGGTATTTACGCATGTATTCACGAGTTATCATATTCATGCATAAATATACACACATACATACAGATGGTTACATTTTCCGAAAGTATTTAAAATGTAATTATGAAACCTTTAAACGTTCTTTCCCGTTAAAATCTCGAATTTGATAATTTTTGTAAAAGCTATGTTTTCTTCTTCACAATAGTATAAAAAAGTTAAATATATCAGGTCATATTTCGCAATCATATTTCAATTTTCAACACTTTCCTCACATATAGGTTGAGGGTGTTATGAATCTACAATTCTCTTCTTGAATCCACAATTCTTTATCTGCTATATGTGACAACATGATAAGGGCGGATTATGTGTACTTTCTTGTCAAACAAGCTCTTAAATGACATTCTTGATAAAGTACAAAACCCCTCCCCCTCTTTTTTGTTTTCAATGGCGTCACGCCAGCATTTTATCCAATAGAAATTGAGTATGAAATTATGGGAATCCACAAATTTCAGCTGACGAAATTGATGAAAATGATTAATATATATGAAGTAAAATCGTCTGAGAATTTAACAGTTCTTAATTAAATGTTTATTGGAATTTATAATAGTAACCTGGGTTTGTGAGAAAGTAAGTTTAATTTTTATGGTAAAATTCTGAGTGACATATATATTTTGCAAATAGGTATTATAAATTCTATCCATACATATATTACGAAAAAGATATATTTTTAAACAGTTATAAAATATCGTAATTCATGGTTTAATAATTAAAAGAATTAATTTGCTCGAAAATTGCAGATTCAATGGAACTTAGTATCTGCAAATCGAATACGTGAAATTAATGTAAATAAATATACGATATATATATATATCAAATTATTGATACGTAGTGTTATTTTCATTGAAAATAAATTAAATATTCTATGACGTTTTAATATATATATATGTATATTATTGCATTTATAACTAGTTATATACAGTTTATATTCCAAATCAGGCATTAAAGCAGAAATATCGTGATTACCACTTTATATGCAATTTTTCATGGTTATAGTTTTGTAATTATATACATATGTTTATTCGTTTATTCTGTCGTATTATTAATAAAATAGTCTTATTATTAATAAAATATTAAGCTTTGCAATCAATATAAATAAATGCCGTTGAGTAACATTTATAATTTCTGATAATTTATTAATTTAATCTGAATTTATTAATTTAATTTAATCTGAGGGTTTATATATATATATCAATTATTATTATTGTGTTAAAAACAAACTACACTTGTAGATAATCATGCAAATGTTCAAAATTAATGAATAAAATAATTTCAACGTGTGTTACATGACATTTTGATATTTGACTAATATGAGTTACTAGCTCAGTGGCGGAAGTTCCTTAATATACGGCAGAAGGATATAATATTGATTTCAAAACACACGTATATACAGATATTAAAATAAAACACATTTTACCTTTTTAAATGATTAAACGCGCCGCTTAGAAACTTAATAACTGGTGCGATATAAACATTGAGAGGAAAGAGGAAAAACACAATATGGTTAGGTCTGAAAAAAAAAATGTTGTTAGATTGAATATTTAAAAGTTCTAAATTGTTTTGCTGAAATCTGAAATTTGTTATGTTTTACAAAATTCAATTTTAGCAATGAAACATAGTCGACATTTTAATCGTAACGCCAGGTAAATGTGCGTTGTGTTTTAACAAGTCTTCTAAAAAATTAAAATTGTAGATAGCATGTAATAAGCAGAACAAATAAAGCAGAACAAAAAGATGCAAATGGGAAAATAAAGATTTTAGATTAAGAGAAATTGTATCTAGTTGAAGTTTTTCGTACAGTGTATATACATATAAAATTTCACATTGACAATTGCTCTTATTTTCTAGTTATCGTGTTCACACGCACACACACAGGCGGGTATCATTCGAAAAGCAATCAAAATAGGTTCAGTATATCTTAAAACATATTTATCAGTCAAAATCTGGAATTCAAAATTTTCAAAAATCAGTACTTTATACAATAATATAAGAAAGTAAATGTGAATGTTTTATGCATTATGGTGCTTATTATGATAGGAGAAAACTACTAATTATAAAAATTCTATCTAGTTCTAGTTTTTTACATAAGATATTTACATACAAAATTTATATGCAGTATGTTAATTCGTTTTTGAGTTGTGCTCAAATCTCACATACATACATACACATGCACACATACAGACATATTTGGGAAAGTATTCGAAATATATTCAGACGTTCTTCAAACGTATTGTTCCACCAATCTTGAATTTGAATATTTTTGCGAAAGTAATTTTATATATATATAACAGTACTTACAGATATATTATTTGGTGTTTCTCGGGATTTGAAATAGTGCAAATTCCAGCGGTATTCTAAATGAATGTTCTTCAAAAATTTTCTTTTAAAATATGTACTTTAATTCCCCTAAAAAGAAATATAAGAATTTCTATTTCGCTATATAAAAGTATCTGTACAGGCGGATCGATCGCGTTTGTAAACACATTTTCAAAAAATATGGTTTGATCAACATATGCCAAAAGAAAGATGCTAAAATGGGCGAAGATATACCTGAACAATTTTTATCCCGTTTTAATAACAGGTTAAAAGCAATAGAAAATATGTTTGAAAAATCGTTGCCAAAATAAAGCAGATAACTTGAAAATATTGATATTCTTGTGACTGTATATCCCAAAGCGGCAACTGATATAACCCAATCAAATATAGAATATATTTAATTTATAAAATTTAATTTTATCTCTATTTCTTTATTTTAATTGCATAAATTGAATAAAAATCGTCTACCGTATAAACACATTTGATTACATTCTGCATTTTAGCAATATGATATAATTTTCTTCAAATAGATTTTCGGTAAAAAAAAAAAAAAAAAAAAAGGTCTACATAACGTTCCATGGAAGGTTTAATTTTGCATTTTTTTTATTAATATCTCGACATATCTGGTCCGAGAAACTCGAAACATGGACGGTGTTACCCTCAGCGAAGTGTAGGTTAATACCAAATTTGATAAAAATTCAAACAAATAGATATATAAATAAAAAAGTAGACTTTCAATATAGAAAATAGAAGATAAGAAAGTGAAAATTGGAAAATATTTCCTTCTTAAAGAATTAAATTTGTCATTTAGAAACTGAATGACTGATGAGTTATAAAAATTAAATAACAACATCGACTGGCTGAAAAACATTAGAAAACATCAATTATTTTTAATTTTTGGCATTCAAACTTTTTATCTAAAAGGTTTTACAGAATTTTTAACTCTGTTATACGATGCAAAATTCATTTTCAGCAATGAAACATACTACAATATTAGCAGTAGTACATATAATATATAATAGCAAGAAAAACGGTGAAAATTAAGATTATTTTAGAAAAAGAAAAAAATTCATACAAATTTTAAAATAATAAGTTATAAAGTTATATAAAAACTTCAAAAACTACAAACTATAATAAAAATGGATTTTGCGTAACACGTTTGGCGAACAAAATTTGGAATAAATTAGAAAGAAAGTCTTAGGCATTGAAGACTCCACCCGTACGACTCACCATGGGTTTGGAGTAACTAAATGTATGGCCTGGAAGTCTTAGAAGACTTTAAAAATATCTAATCATGACTTTCACTACAAATTGACAAATTTCTATATTGTAGAAAAACAACAATATACATTACAGCCTTTATATAAATCGATCTCGCTGTTCATTAATAAGATTATTGTTATCCACTAGAGTAAGAATCCTAAATTTTATGGAAGTCGAATGATTATTTTGATAGATTTCTCGTCCTCAGTCGAAAAGTAAAATTTGTAATATCTCAATGTTTCGTGAGGATTTCTAAACAATGGTGTCCAAACATTTCTGTTTAAAAAAACTACACATCACTTACTCATTTGATAATTTTGAGCATACTTAACCATACAAATAATTTATTAATTCGATAATAGAGATAAAAACATACATAATTTAGTGTATTTTTTTAAATCTAAAATAAATTTTTCAATTTTAGATCAAAAACGTATAACATTTTAGCAACGGTAAATGTTAACGTTCTTAAATGATGTCATTGGTTTTAAGTAAAAAATTCTCGTATAAAAGAACTATATTTCCGGAATTTTTTTCAGGTGTTTAATTTTATAAAGTTTTTTGGATTTTCCATACCTTTTTTTTTCTCCATTGAGGACTTTTCCTATGAATATTTACCCTGAAAATTAATTTGTCGAGTAGCATTATTATTTTATAACCCTTTTTCCGATTTTCGAATAAAAAATACTCGAAAAACTTACGACCTTATAATCTCTAGTCCGACCCTTTTAAAACCAATACGTTCTACAGCAATTATCGTAATAAATTTCCTTCTATTTGCCCACTATGTTCGAACGAAATCGTGCCCATATACTCACAAAGACATATGAACAGACATACATCATGAAAAAAATGGCTGGATTGTAATTAGGGTTGCTCAAAACATATAACTTGCTCAAAATTCAAGAGTAGAATTTCATTGGGAAAGTAGAAAGTGTTTCCCGGCTGATTAAATGCAACATATTGAGCATATTTCCTTAAAACAAGGACGTTAAAATTTTGTATTTCTGCAAGATTATGAAAGTTACTTTAAGAAATATTAAAATATCCCTTTCCGTCGGAAACATCTATACTTACTTATCTCCAATTCATACGCCACTGAGTTTAAATTCAGTGAATTCGATTTAATTCCTCTGCCAATTAACTCAAATTTCAAACGCCAGCATAAATTCCACTCTGCTTGAAAAGAAACGCTTCGCTATTTAGACATCAGAATAAGATTATCTCCTCTCCAAAAACATCTTTGAGTAACTTGGACTCCTAGCAGCACAGGAATCGTAAGTATAAACGCATGCATTTACGTTCTGACATTTTTTTTTAAACCAATGGAGAAGGGAAGAGATTTTGGAATTTATAGACCTCGTGAATGGCAAGAAATAACGTGGTTGCTAGCGGAAGATCAGTTGCTAAGTAAACATGAAGTGAATATAAATCATGACCACAAAGTTTGCCTGAAAAATGTATTCTATGCTGTCTGACGCAGTAAAGTACGCGAGTTTGTTGCGTCAGATCTTAGAAGAGAATTTGAAATTAAATATAGCTTAAAAAATTTATAGTTCTCATGTGAAGTTGAATTTTGTTAATTTGAAATGCATGACTGGGGAAGTCAAATATTTTTCAAATATAAAATGGAAATACAAAATATGTATTCTATATTTTGCTGCTCATCATATTTGAAAAAAGTATTTTGTCATTTTTCTTAAATTTGCTATGGTATTTTGTCTTTGATTAAATATGCAAAAGTATTTTAAGTAGAATAAAGAAAATACAAAATGATGTACACAGTAAGAACTCTGGCCTTAATGTCTTAATTGATATTTTTATTAAATGAGTAATACTTGATAAAATTAAAATTTATCTATTACAGGTAGAATAGCTTAAACAGCTTGGATCCAGTAAAATTGTTAAAACATTCGAAAATTAATTTTATTGATATTAAAACTTAACTATTACAACACAAAGTATTAAATTTAGTGTAAAGTATTTCATGTCCAAAATGGGAAAAGCTTTATTAAGATTCAACAAAGGAAATTTGATTGATATCGCTGTTAGCCTTTTAAGAATGATAATGTATTTGGTATTTTATTTTTCGAGAACTTAAATATTTTGTGATTTGTTTTGTGTGGGATTTTGCATTTCTCGCGAATATGGATTTCAAGAGTGTTTAATTTTGTATTTTAAACGAGTGTTCAGAATTATTTTTACATACACAAAAACATTGATTTCTCAACAATTGCTCAATATATTGAATGTACTTTATTGGGATGATTACATAGTATCATAACACAAAAATACAAACTGAAAAATCGAATGTGAGTGCTTATTACGCAAAACTAAGTATGAAACAATTAAAATTGAAATAATGTACGACAAGGAGATTTTAGAAAAAAATTAATAACTTGGAAAAAATGCAGACTTTTGACATTAATAGGGAATGTGATCTCTCCTAACTCGTATGCACATATCACAACGCGATTTCTTGCTCTCCATAAGGTGGTTAAAAAAAGTTTGGTGTAGTAAGTTAACTCCTTCATCAATGCGGTCTTCAGAGCATTGCGATCTCTAGGAGGAGAATTTCACTGTGCAACAGCTCTTCCTCCAAGGGAGTCCCATAAGTTATTAATCGGACTCAAGTCCGGAGATTTTGCTGACGAGTTTATTTGCTCAATGCCTTCAATTTCAAAAAATTCATTATCTAGGTTTGTTCGATGTGGAAACGCGTTATATATCCATAAATAGAAAGTCAGATCCACACGCACATCTAAAAAACCTTATATAGGACTTCATATCGATATCTCTGGCCAGACATAGATCCTCTGTCCAACACATGCAGGGAAGTACGTCCATTGATCTTTATGCCTCCCTATACCATCACATCTGAACCACTCTAACGGTCATATTCCCTAATGTTGATGGGAAGATTTATAGTACCTGGCTCCCTCCAGATGTAAACGCGTTTAGAAAATCTGATGTGCACATGGCTTTCCCTGCAGACTCAAATTCATTTGCTCTTAATTTCTTTAATAATTCATTAAATTGAATTTAATTGCACACAATAACACTGAACTTTCACTTTTTGTACAATATTTGTTTTATTTGGTTATTTGGTAACTGGACATGTGTTCAAAAGCTGCGTAAGAAAAATGTGAAAAACTCAAATATCTCCAGAACTTTTGGTCTTACAGTAATGAAGTTAAGTTGGTTTTATTCTTCTTTTGCAAATCAAAAAGTATGTGTAAAATAAGAATTTAATTAATAAGCATCATCATCATCACTCATCGTGCCTAGTGGCTCATCAGGCCTTCAGCTTGCGTCGCCCCCCTGGTCGATCCTGTGCTGCAGTCCTTGCTTTTGGCTTGCTCGTCCATCCCATCAGATTTCTCTCTTGTTCTATTAGTCTCCTCCAAATTAGCTTGAGTCGACCCCAAGATTTTTCCCCTTCGGGCGACCAAGTAAGTGCCACAGCAGGGATGTTATGCTGTGGCATTCAGGCATGTCCGATCCATTTCCATCAACTGTTTTTTTATTTCCATCTCTATTGCTTTCTGTCCAATACTCTTGTAGAGTTCGATATTAGTAGTAACACAAGGCTAAAATACTCCCAAAATTTTCCTCAGACATTTAGCCTGCTAGGCATTCAACTTGTCATATTGACCCTTTGTTAAGTTCTATATTTCGGCTCCATACAGTGAAACGCTCTTCACTAAGGAATTAAAAAGGTTGATTTTAGTTTTTAAATTAAGGTTAGTAGCTCCCTATACTTTATTTAGTTTTCTAAAACAATTCTGAGCTTTTGCAATTCTTATTTTGATTTCTTCATCTGTTTCACCCTCCTTATTCACCAGTACTCCAAGGTAAATAAAGCTATTTACATCTTCAATGGGTTCCTCACCTAGTTTTACATCTTCAGAAGTTTTTTCATTCATGCTTAAGACTTTTGTTTCACTTTTATTGATTCGTAAATCAGTAGTTTTAGCAAACTTGTTAAGGCCACTAGTTTTTGTTGTACATTTAAGCATACGTATTCTTTTATTTTAGATTTTGACAATTTTTTATACTTTTTGCAGGGATCAGAATGCTAGTTCGATAAATAGATAGTTCGATTAATAGAATTATACTATATTTCTTTCAGTTCAAAAGTATATAAATGCATAAAAAATAAATTCATGTCGCAAAATATTTTATTGAATACGTTTCTGTTGCCTATTTTTCATTTTCTTTAAATTCCCATCTTTTATGCCAATTTTCTGTGTCTGCATGTTAGTGTTGTTGTTGTTGAGACCCAGACCGTCCGACCTACCAGAAAGGTGTAAGGCAACTGTTTGGACGGCCGGGAAGTGCCATCCAATTTAGACCGGAACCCAGTGGAGGAGGCATCCACAGGGACCGTACCCTCCTTCCCCTACCACCAACCTCTCGGAAGGACTTACGGACCCACATGTTTAACGTGATCGTACTCCGCATGAACACGGCGGCAGTTGTGGCAGCGTGCAAATCCAGAGCGCAAACCACCGGGCTACCGCGTCCGAACGCGTGCCAACAGCACGCGGTGTTCCCAGGTGGTCACCCACCCAAGTACTAACCGCGCCCGATGCTGCCTGACTTCGGTGATCTAACGATAACCGGTGTTTTCAGCACGGTACGGCCGTTGGCTCTTGCATGTTAGTGTGTATGAATGTTATAGATGTTAATTTCAGAACTAAAGATGTTTTTAAAATTTTTTTAAAGTAAAACGTAGGTTCAGGTATAGAACAGATGTTTTTTAAAAATACAACTACGTAAGAATTAGATTTAAATACGTTAAAAGATATGAAACGTTTGAACGTAAGATAATTAAGTAAAATAAAAATTTATATTTTTCATGCAAATATTTTGACGAAATTTTCAGTTCTAAATGTGAAATATTAATTTGTTAAAATTATTTTAGAAGATTGAAAAATGATTCAGTCTGCGGATTGTTTCTTTCATGATCAAGATTTTGGAACTGAGATACACGGAAGCACCGCTCGTTCTTCACGTCGATTTCCATTTAATAGAGGTGGCGGTCACAGAGGAAAAGAGAAAAATAATTCTCCAGGAGTTAGTATGAAGGAAAAGAAAAGACAAGGAAGTCTTACAACAAAATGGTAAGCTCAAATAAATTAGATGCACACATTCTTTGCGTCCATTGGGGCACTGCCTCAGCATCCGATTTTCAATTGTTGGGTTCCTTTTGAGATTCGTTTACATTATTTTACAAAATTAGTTATTATGTTACATACGATATTTTTAAAATGCAAAATTATTATGCGCTATTGCAATTGCAAAATATTGTAAGTGTGATCCTTCATTTGTCTTTTACATACATTCATATATCATATTGCTTTGTCTACTTGAACCATAATTTGTGTCGGAATGAGAGAAATATATGTTTATATAAGCTTTCGTTTACAAATATTTCCTCAAAAATGTTCTTTATTCTTTAAAAATTATTTATAATTTGCAACAGTCGAGCCATATAATGAATTAAAACACCCCATAAAATTATAGATTTAATGGTATAAATGTTTCATTTGTTGTCTTATGGATATCTGCATGATGTTTCGATCGAATAGAATGTTGGATATTTAATGAATGATTGTCCAGAACAAAAAACAACAACGTACTGCAAAACTATGTAATTTTAAATATGTTGAAATTTAATTGAGTTCAAGTATATTTTACCCCCAATATTTCGTTTCATTCAAACAGGTTAAAGCAAAATTACTGCGCATGCCCAGATGTGTGCCTTCCAAGAGAAATAGTTTATGAGCAATATTTAGAATTTTGCAGGAAAGAAAAGATACCACCAACTTGTAAAGCCACCTTTGGAAAAGTAAGTCTGATTGTATTTTGATCTTAGTGAAAATATTTTCTTTCATAAATCTGAGATTGGTGCAATTGAGTTCAACATGTATATTTTTAAACACATTTTTTCTATGCTACATTGGCTTTTATAAATTAAGAAATAAACAGTGTAATAGTTTGGAAATCATCTTTTCGGTTGACGTACAGACTGTATTTGCTTCCTAGAGGAACGATAAATGCTACAAGATCTACAAGGTTTGAGGTCTGGAGATGTCTTCCTGTCCTCTCCGCAAAGCTTTGAAGCGCTTTTGAGGATCAGTGGCTTTTATTTCCAAATGAACTTCATAAAGAGTATGAAATGTCTTTATAAGCCTCATAATACTGTGAAAAGCAATCACACTTTATATTGAGGCACTTTTGACTATTTCATTTTGACCTATTATTTGTGGGTGAATAAGCATTTTGCATTGTTAATACTACCAAAATCTTAATTATTAGATTTAATATTAAGTCATTTTTGTGAAGATACTATAGTAGCGATACTTCTAAGTGTACTTAAGACTATGTACTTAAGACAACATGCTTCATTGAGATACAATGAAATCTTGATTGGTGAAAACCGACAAAATTTTGAGAAATATGCAGGTATACTATAATGCTATCATATATTTTGACATGCTGATGTATATTCAGCGAAAACGGAGGTTAGTTTATTTAACGAACAAAAGAAGGGGTTTTCTAGTTTACTGAAAAGAATTAAGCTAAAAAGTATATTCAATATTATTCATACATATATTTTAATATCCTATAATTTCATTATTTTTTAGTTGATTCGTAATGCTTTTCCTGAAGTTAGCTCCAAGAGACTAGGTGCCAGAGGACACTCTAAGTAAGTTAATAATTCAGTCACACCCTAAAAAAATTTTGAAATTCAGCAAATTGTGTAAAATTGCAAGTTTGTTTCTCCATCTGTACTAAATACCGTAACTACAAAACCATATCAACGAAATTTTCCATTAAAAACAGATTTTGGAGACGATGTCATTCAACTTTTTTATATTGTAATTTTTTATGAGCTATTTTTATGATTTTCCAAATTATTTTTATTATTTTGAATCTAGGAATTTATATTTAGTATGATAATAAAGCTATCTGACGTTTTCCTTTCAGATATTTTTTCATTTTAATTAATGAGAAATAAATTCAACATTAGGCTTCTTTGTTAAGTTGATTTTTTTAAGCATATATTTTAAATCTGATAATTTTTCATGGATTCAATTTATTCATTTTTAGCACTTTCTAACATAGTTGAAAAGTGTCTACGACTTCATTCTGACTGCCTGCCTGTCTGTCCGTTCGCACGATAACTGCCGTAAAAATAATTTTATCAAAATGAAATTTTAGTATGTTGTTGAGACGGTCTATGGGATATATGGAAATGAAAATGAATAATAACACCCAATTAGTTTTGGATTAAACCCGGGTTGAAAAAGTGAAATACATTTAACCCATGGGACCAAAATTTTCAAGCATTTTTAAGCGAAGTTAAAGTTTACAAATTGCTTCGAAAATTTTAGGACGTATTTAAATTATCCCATAAAATACATAAAATTTCAACAAAATATGTTCGGTAGTTTAAAAAAAAAATTAAAATAATAATTGCACCCATTATATGAAGCGATCATGTGACCCACTTTAAAAGAAGGATGTTCCTCGTAGGTCATAAAAAGACAAGAAAGATCAATCATGCTTAAAGCATTGATTATGAAACACTTTCCAACTTCAATGCAATTTTATTTAAAAAAGTCGAAAATGCAATACATTCCTCGGTAATATTTTAAAACTTATCACGATACTACATTGATTTATTATATTTGAAAACTTAAACCTTCATTGAAAAAAATGAACTTCATTCAAAAGACGGCATTGAAATATAAATTGCGTGGTTTAAATATCTCTAAAATGCAATACATTCCACGGTAATATTTTTAAATCTATCATAATACTACGATAATTTATTATATTTGAAAACTTCATCGAAAACAACTGAAATTAATTCAAATGACGTCATAGAAAAAATAACACGCCTGGATCTCTCTATAAAAGCAGGATTTCATTCATAACTTTCTCTTTCATTCATAACAATACTATAATAATTTATTTTATTTAAAAATTAAGACCATGGAGCTACAATTCATAAACTTTATGCTTAAAACTTCATCGAAAAATATCGTCCTTCTGTTTATAAAATCAATTAATATTTCATTCATATCAGCCATGCAGACTCCATGGACTGAATTATTTTGTGTTAAAGAAATACAGTAATTCTAATACAACTCATTCCACATATTTTGCTGTTTACTTTTTACATAGGTGAAAAATAGGCTTAATTGTAGAAATAATCAAATTTGAATGAGAATTTAAACTCAAATATATTGTCATTGTGTTGTTTTAGTATGTAGATGCACATAATTTAAGCAGAAATAAAGTAGTTTTAGGATGGATACAACACTCAATATGAATTAAAAAGAACTTTAAAAAATCACGAATTTGAAACAAGATGGATGCCATATCTCATTTTGAAGTGGGTCATGTGATCGTTTCATATCATGGTCACGTGATCGTTTCATATAAGATGTGTAATTATTATTTTAATTTTTATTTAAAAAACTACTGAATATATTTAGCTGAATTTTTTTTTATATATTTTATGGAACAATTTGACTATTACCTAAAATTTTCGAAGTAATTTGTGAATTTTAAATCCGCTTAAAAAATGTTAGAAAAATTAGGTCCCATAGGGCTCAATGTATTTCATTTTTTCAACCCGGGTTCAATCCAAAACTAATTGTGTGATATTATTCATTTATATTCCCATAGGTCCTACAGACCGTCTGAACAACATACTAAAATTTCATTTTGATTAAGTCATTTTTACGGCAGTTATCGTGCTAACGGACAGACAGACAGACAGACAGACAGAATGAATGAACAAAGTCATAAACACTTTTCAACTTTGTTGTAAAGTGTTAAAAAACACCAAGAAGCAGCGGCGTAGCTGTCAACTCATATATACCGGAATAAGTTGCAAAAATAATACACTAAACGAGATTCGTATCGAGACACTGGAATAAGTCCTATACATTTCTTAACATTTTTGGGTTACTTTTTTAACACTTTACAACAAAGTTGAAAAGTGTTTATGACTTTGTTCATTCTGTCTGTCTGTCTGTCTGTCTGTCTGTCTGTCTGTCTGTCTGTCTGTCTGTCTGTCCGTTAGCACGATAACTGCCGTAAAAATGAGTTTATCAAAATGAAATTTTAGTATGTTGTTCAGACGGTCTGTAGGACCTATGGGAATATAAATAAATAATATCACCCAATTAGTTTTTTATTGAACCCGGGTTGAAAAAATGAAATACATTGAACCCTATGGGACCTAATTTTTCAAACATTTTTTAAGTAAATTTAAAATTCACGAATTGCTTCGAAATTTTTAGGAAATATTCACATTATCCCATAGAATATATAAAAAAAAATTCAGTAAAATATGTTAAGTAGTTTTTTAATTAAAAAAATTATTTAATATAGGGAAAAAAACAAATTCAATTAAATTCTGATTTTGGGATATCTTCCAGAAAGAAAAGAGAGAGATATTATATAATAAATATCTCTCCATTTGTTTAAACGTTTTGCATATGGGAGTGGCTTCATATTTTAAGATAAATTTGGTAGATAACAATTTTTCATTTTTTTTAAATTTTATATAACTCTTCATGATAAATTTAATTGATGGCATTTCAAATGCACTTTCCTACGTCCTAGAGAGTTAACATTTGGTACACAGCTTAAATTTGTTGAACATTTTATTCGACAAACATTTGATGGATCTTTAAATATAGATTATACATTTTTTTCGAAATGGCCTGAAAATAATCCCCGTTCACTTCTATAAATCATTGTTGTTATATAGTTAAAAATTCTGATGTGGACAGCACATGTCTTTCTCTGCAGACTCATATTCACGCTCTCTTTATTTCTTCAATAATAATTTGAGTTTATCTGCACAAAATAACAATCATAATTATTTTAAATGACATTGAATTTACACGTTAAACTTAAATTTGGTTCTCATTTGATAGCTGGACTTATTGTCAAAGGTGGCGTAGCGAAAACGCGAAAAAACTAGAATATCTCAAGAACGGCTAGTCCTAGAGTAATGGGGTTAGTCTTATTCTTTTTGCTGTCAAAAATCACATATAAAATAGGAATTTAATTGATATAATTGAGCACACGTAGTCTTTTATTTTTATATATAACGATTTTTGCTGGCCATTTCGCAAAAATAGCCCGTTCCTTTTTCCCGAATCGTAGTAGAATAACCTACAAATGATTTATATACAAAATTTTGTTAAATTTGGTATATAAATCACTTGTAGGTTATTGAAATATTATACTCCAAATTTTGTTAAATTTGGTTCATTAGTTTTTAGCTAGAGTGGATAAAGGCAATTTCTGCGGCCATTTCGCAAAGAAGGCAGATTCTTTTATTACGAATCGTACTATAATCTAATGAACATCAGGATTTCCCACAAAAAACATACCTACCAAATTGTATGAAATTCGGTCCATTAGTTTTTCAATTAGAGTGGATGTAATATCCACACAGACACACAGAAACATACACAGATACACCCTTACACACACAGACGTCTTCCTAAAAGTAGTTTTTTCGTGTTCTAGAAGTCCCAAAACGTGTAGATACTTTGAAAATTCGAGTTCCGATCTTCGGCACGATTCCAATACTTTGAGTACATACACATACACATATATATTATCTGTGTATTATCTGTGTATCTAAATTCCGTGCCTATGCAATTACAATAGTTGTGATTTTAAATGATCCCTAAACTTTTATTATTTCTTCAAGGAAGCCTAATTTTAACATATGCAGAATGCAAATATCTCAAGCGATTGTAAGATGAATTACATAAGAATTGCTGAATTTTTTTCACACAAAATTATTTAGCTCTGGAGTCTGGAATACAAGTTATATGAATGAAATAATCATTGATTTTGCATAAAGATTCAGATGATTTATATTTCGATACAGTTTTAAATATTTAAGTATAATAAATTACTGTAGTGCTGTGATAATGTAAAAGATATTACCACTGAATGAATCACATTTTAGAAATTTTTAAATGAAATTACATTTCAGTTGGAAAGTGTTTCATAATCAATGCTTATGCATGATTGATCTTTCTTGTTATAATATGTTGTAACAATATATTAATAACTTGGATACGAAATTTGAATTAGATACATATTATTTTGTTAATTAATAACATTTTTGGATTACTTTTAAATTTATAATATATCGTAAGAATAAAATAATATCTTGGGTAGGAAATATGATACATATTTTTAACACTTTACAACAAAGTTGAAAAGTGTTTATGACTTTGTTCATTCTGTCTGTCTGTCTGTCCGTTAGCACGATAACTGCCGTAAAAATGACTTAATCAAAATGAAATTTTAGTATGTTGTTCAGACGGTCTGTAGGACTTATGGGAATATAAATGAATAACATCACCAGATTAGTTTTGGATTGAACCCGGGTTGAAAAAATTAAATACATTGAGCTGTATGGGGCCTAATTTTTCAAACATCTTTTAAGCGGATTTAAAATTCACAAATTGCTTCGAAATTTTTAGGTAATATTCAAATTGTTCCATTAAAATATATAAAAAAAAATTCAACGAAATATATTCTGTAGTTTTTTAAATAAAAATTAAAATAATAATAACACCTCTTATATGAAACGATCACGTGACCATGATATGAAAGTATCACGTGATCCACTTCAAAATGATATATGGCATCCATCTTGTCTCAAAATCGTGATTTTTAAAGTTCTTTTTATTTCATATTGAGTGCTGTATCCATCCTAAAACCACTTCATTTTGGTTTAAATTCTGTGCATCTACATACTAAAACAACGCAATTACAATATATATGAGTTTAAATGCTCATCCAAATTTGATTATTTCTACAACGAAGCCTATTTTTCACTTATGTGAAATGTAAACAGCAAAATATGTAGGATGAGTTGTATAGGAATTGCTATATTTTTTTATAACGCAAAAGAATTTAGCTCATGGAGTCTGCATAGCTGATATGAAAGAAATATTCATTGACTTTACCGAGAGAAGGACGATTTTTTGCGATGAAGTTTTAAGCATTGAGTTAAATTACTTGTAGCTCCATAATTTTTAAATAAAATAAATTATTATAGTATTGTGATAAATGACATGAATGGGAAATTATTTATGAATGAAATGCTGCTTTTTTAGAGAGATCCAGGCGTGTTATTTTTTCAATGACGTCATTTGAATGAATTTCAGTTATTTTCGATGAAGTTTTTAAATATAATAAATTATCGTGGTGTTATGGTAATTCTGAAATTATTACCGAGTAATATATCACATTTTAGAGATGTTTAAACCAATGAATTTATATTTCAATGCCGTCATTTGAATGAAGTTCATTTTTTTCGATGAAGGTTTAAGTTTTCAAATATAATAAATCAATGTAGTATTGTGAGAAGTTTTAAAATATTACTGAGGAATGTATTGCATTTTAGACATGTTTAAATAAAATTGCATTGAAGTTGGAAAGTGTTTCATAATCAATGCTTTAAGCATGATTGATCTTTCTTGTTTTTATTAGTCTGATAATGTTTGTGAAACACGTTGCATTAAATGTGTGCCATATAAATGTATGACGAATTCGAAGGGTGTTTCATACTTTAGAGATTTATATTGTTCCGTTTAAGAATTAAATTCTGAGTGAAATTTTAAAATGCATCAAATCATTACTACCAGAAAAAATATTTAATGCAGCAACAATGTTATATAGATTATTAAATGATTATATATTTTAGAGTTTTGGAGTGTATTGAGTTGTCAACTCATGTATACTGGAATGAGTTACAGAAAGGATACACAACGGGATTCGGGTCCGGACACTGAAATCAGTCCTGATGGAAATTGTTTCTACTTCATACTCAGTTAGTACGCAAGTATGAAGTACGAAACAGGCTAAGTTCTATCTTCACCTGAAGTGAGAACTGAGTGATGTGAAACTGAAGAAGTGTCTAGGGCTATCTTCTTTTTACAATTCTGACATCACGCCCGCATGAAAGTGAATTTCATGTTCAAATCTCTCCATTCACAAATTTATCTAGTTACCATAAAATGCATTTCACTTTTAAAGAACTATTAAGAATTTTTATTGTCTTTTGTATGATTTCTTGTAGTCATTCGAATTTTCAGTGGAACTGGAATTGTCATCGCCAGAACGGGAAACGAAAATCCTTAGGGAAGCTTTCAACCCTCCATAGAATTCTATGCTGAATCCCAATCAGTCATCCGCTAAGATATAGACGATTCTGAAAAATAGATGTTTCAAAGAATTGTTTTGAAGTGAAAGTGGAATAAATATCCAGAAGTGTAAATCCATAGTTATATTTATAAACAATCTTGATAAATAGATGCTTCCAAAATTTCTTTTGCACGGAAGTGGCAAAAAACTCAAACGGGAAATGGAATTCCTTAGTAATGCCCCAACCCCTACAAAATTTGTTGCTGAATCCATATCGGTCATCATCTAAGCTATATATAACAGAGCTTGTATATAGTAGATTTCGAGAAATAAATATTTGGAAATGGTAAATTTTCAAATTGGAAACACCGCCAGAAATCCTTAATGTATTCCTTAACTTCCTACAGAATTTACTGTTGAATATTTATTAATCATTATCTAAGCATTAACTATAACCAAGCCTGAGAAATAGCTGTTTAAATGAAATATTTTAAACCGGAAATGGAAAAGAATCGTTAGTGAAAATCTTTAGTAAATCCCTCTAACCCTTTGTAATTTGATGCTGAATTTTTTTCAGTTATTGTTTAAGCTATATCTATAGCAGATAGTGATAAATAGGGGTTTTAAAGCAAAAATTTTCCAAAAAACAATAATAGGCGCAATTTTTACCACCAATAAAGGACAATCATATGAGATAAATATTTTGAAAGAGCTTCTAGATTTATACTTAATTGGTAGTCATTCTTATGATTGGAATTGCAATTATTTGAATTTAAAAATATTTATAGCGCATTATTTTCTTTGGAAAATAATATTAATTCTACAAACAATGATGCAGGTACATACAAGATATGAGGTTCAATAAAAACATGCTACGCCGTAGATGATAATGGTGTCACAATACTTTTCATTCAAGCCCAATGCATCCATAGGTGTCATTAAGGAATTCTCAACATTAAAAACGAAGTTCGAAAATTTAGACAAATCACATGGATTTTGAATTTGGAAAAAAAAAACCCTATTACTTTTTCATACTATTGTTTAGGTATATAGTATTGTTTTCCCGAAAAATTTCGAAAATCTGATTTTGACAAATATACATGTTTTAAGACATGCTGAACCAATTTCGAAAACTTTAGGAAGTGTTCTATAGAAACTGATAATAATGTTATTGACATACAGAACTATAGGATAGACAACGCCGCAATGTCTAAGGAGTCTGAGGCACAAAATGTTATTTTATAATTTGTAGGAGTTTTATAATGAATTATTTCCAGAAATATATATCTATATAAAGATCAAATTACACATGCAAAATATTTAAACAAATTGAAATTTTATTTTATATGTGTAACATAATTGCTGAAACAAAAACTCAATGTTCTAAATTTTGTACACAGGAATTGTTTTATGTTATTTGTTTATAGAATATAGAGCAGAGTAACTCTACAAAATTTCATATATTTATTTTACAACGAAATGTAAATGTATCCATCTAAATAGTACAAATCATCAAAAAATCCATTCCGAGATAAATAAACTAAAATTTTAATATTCAACAGCACATATAGTACAACGCAAAACTTCTACTAAATCAGCCTACAAAATTATCGTAGAAATGTGCTTCTTAATTGTGTTGTTAACTCATGTATACTGGAATGAGTTGCAGAAAGGATACACAACGGGATTCTGGCCGGGACACTGAAATCAGTCCTGATGGAAATTGTTTCTACTTCATACTCAGTTAGTACGCGAGTATGAAGTACGAAACAGGCTAAGTTCTATCTTCACCTGAGGTGTGAACTGAGGGATGTGAAACCGAAGAAAGTGTCTAGGGCTATCTTCTTTTTATAATTCTGACATAACGCCCGCATGAAAGAATTTCACGTCCTAATTTCTCTATTCCCACATTTATTATTCAGAATTTCATATATTTATTTTACAAGGAAATGTAAATGTATCCATCTAAATAGTACAAGTCATCAAAAAATCCATTCCGCGATAAATAATCTAAAAGTTTACCGGTAAATTTTTTTTCATATTTTTTATGGGATAACTTGAATATTTCCTAAAACTTTCGAAGCAATTTGTGAATTTTATATTAGCTTAAATGTTTGAAAAATTAGGTCCCATAGGGTTCAATGTATTTCATTTTTCAACACGGGTTCAGTTCAAAACTAATTAGGTGATATTATTTATTTATATTCCCACATGTCCCACAGACCGTATTAACAACATACTAAAATTTCATTTTGATAAAGTCATTTTTACGGCAGTTATCGTGCGAAAGGACAGACAGACAGACAGACAGACAGAATGAATGAATGAACAAAGTCAGGAACACTTTATAACTATGTTATAAACTGTTAATAAAAACGGCATCCATATTTTTTCCCAGTCTAAAGATCGTGATTTTTAAAGTTTTTTGCATTTATATTTAGTGTTGTATCCGTCCTAAAACCGCTTTATGGTTGCTTATATTCTATGACAACGCAATTAGAATATTTTTGAGTTTAAATGCTCATCAAACTATAAATATTTCTATAACGAAGTCTAATTTTAGTGGATGCAGAATGTAAACAAGTGATTGTAAGATGAGTTATATAAGAATTGCTGAATTTTTTTCCCGCAAAATTATTTAGCTGTTTAGTTTGGAATAAAAGTGATATGAATGAAATATTCATTGCTTTTACATAGACAGCCAGACGATTTATATTTCAATGACGTCATTTAAATAAAGTTATTTTTTTTTCGAAGAAGTTTGAAGTTTTCAAATATAATAAATTACTGTAGTACTGTGATAATTTAAAATACATCAACGCTGAATGTATCGCATTTTAGAGATGTTTAAATAAAATTTCATTTCAGTTGGAAAGTGTTTCAAATTCAATGCTTTATGCATAATTGATCTTTCTTGTTATCTATTAGGTTCGGGGGGTATAAGTATCCAAATTGTTTACATTTTTCTCAATCATCATCATCATAACTCATGGTGCCTAGTGGCACATAAGGTCTTCAGCTTGCGTCGCCACCCTGGTCGATCCTGTGCCGCAGTTCTTGCTTCTGACCAGCTCGCCCATCCCATCAAATTTCTGCCCTGCTCCACCAGTGACCTCCAAGTAAGCTTGGGTTAAGGCTCCTCTATATACTCGCAGTAGAAGAACTCTAGCTTGGGTCGACCCCGAGATCTTTTTCCTTCAGGCGCCCAAGTAAGTGCCACAGCAGGGATGTTATGTTGCGGCATTCTCAAGACATGCCCAGTCCATTTCCATCTACTTTTTTTTTTTTATCTCCATCTCAATTGCTTCCTGTCCAGTACTCTTGTACAGTTCAGTGTTAGTAATAACATACTGCCTAAGTACTCCCAAAATTTTCCTCAGCACTATTTCAAATTATAGATATTTTATATTATTTTAAAATGTTTTCCAACACCCTGTATTTTCTGCAAACTTTTACGACATTGATTTTATTACTTTCAAATTATGTTTTATGTTTCTTTAGGTACCATTATAATGGCATTGGAATGAAGCACAGCGACGAATATCGCAATTCTGTTCCTTCCTTCGAAGGTATCACAAGGTAAACACTTATTTATTGTTTTGTTTCAACTTCAACTACAGACAGATAAATATTTCATTAAACATTTACTACGATATAAAAATAATAATTTATAGGATAATTTTTTCGATTTTTTAATATAAATATGCACCTTTAATTTCTTTTAATATGTTTACCTATTCTATTCTGAAAATAAATTAATATGTGAGGCCTCACTATTAATGATTGTATAGCGCTATATCTATAAAGCTTTAATTTTCCTATTAATACTGTATTTATATAATCTTTTTCATGTACTACAATTCTATTATTTATCTCAAGCTCAAATACCTCATTAAATATCGGAATTACGAGTTTCCATTATATTTTCTTATAATACACTAGCAGCGATTACCCGCCGTTGTTAGGTATTTACTACGCAAAACTATGATAAAAATTACACCTGAACATATAGGGCGGATTATGATATATTACCGCTGAATGTATCGCATTTTAGAGATGTTTAAATAAAATTAAAGTTGGAAAGTGTTTCATAATCAATGCTTTATGCATGATTGATCTTTCTTGTGATTTCTTAATACTTTTCGTTGTTGAGTAAGCCTGTGAGAAATAAACCATGGTCATAGTTTCCATTTAAATTCATATCTCAAACCTGCGATTTTCAAAAGTATCTAATACGTTCAATAAACTGCCACAAAACTTTAATTGACTTTCACGTTTTAAACCAACAATGTCCAACCTTTTTCGTTGTGAATCATGGAGTTAGAGAGTAGAACTCCTAGGAAAAAGTGTCGTTTTCACTAATATCTCGAGAACCACTAGTCGTAGAAACTCAAAACATAGCCTATGTTTTAAGTGGGGCGATTTCAAGACTACCAAGACAACTTTTATGAAATTTGGTTCAGCCGTTCCCCAGTTATGGTGGATCATACATACATACTTTTCGTTTTTATATATATATAGATATTCCATAGTGATTTTGCATTTGTTTCACAATTATTATCAAAATGACAAAAAAAAGATGTTACCTTTTCGAATTTAGCACTCAAGCTATTCTTATAAAATACTTCATAAAAATTCTTAAAATGTTTCTTTTCTCTTGTTGTCAACAGCTTAATGACGTCCATAGCTTATTTGTCTTAGTAAAAACTATTTTGATATCCTTAACATCCATAGCTAGTTCAAATTATCAATCCTACTATACACTGTATAACTACAATCATTTTTTTCCGAATTATAATAGTTTTCTATAGAAATATATGCTATGGAGATTCTAATATTACATTAATTCGACTTCTAATCCTAAAACGTTCAGAAATTTTTATATAGTTCTAGTTTTTAACATAACACAATTACACTTAAAATTTTATAGCGGCAGTTTTTGAGTTATCGTGTCCACACGTACTCACACAGACTCTCACGTGCGCACAAACAGATGAAAATTTTCCGAAAAGTGTTCGAAATTGTTTCAGAGGGTCTTACAACGATCTTATCCTTTAAAATCTTCTATTCGAAAATTTTTGGGAAAACAATACTCGAAATAGCACGAGAAAGTAAAAATGTATTCTTGCTTTAGATTTAATTATTGATAGAAAAATTAATTTATTTTCCTTTTGTTATATTGCTACTAACATAGAAATATTGTTTTTTGTTTATATGAACCCTGATATGTTGGGGTTAAATAAAAATTTTGTGACGTTTTAAAAGGAGAGTGTAAATATTTGAGTAGGGAGGAGGGGAGAGTGTCAGGAAAAAGTTTGCGCACTTTTTGAGTAACTTTGCCTAAAATTTGCTTCCTTTCTTTTGTTCTTTTATGCCCAAAACTTGTAACTCAATGGGAAAAGTCTCTCTCTTTCTCTCTCTTTATATATATATATATATAAAATATAAGTTCCCTACCACTTTTAATTTCATAAATACTTATTAAGTAATTTTCTTGATTCCTCCCTTGGTCCATTCACTTTCCTCTATCTATCTTTCCTTAGAAGCTTCTCGTATGATAGATATGCTGTAGAACAAAATGTGGTTCAAAGCTCCTTTCCACCGTGTGTTTGATTTTTGCCTGTGTGTAGACTTGAGTAAATGTAACAGCACTAGTATTTGGGAGGATATATTTTATTGTCCTTTTCCTGTGCTGTGTTATGTGCTGTTCCGATAAGAAATGCGATAAGATTACAAAATAGGATTGTAAATGGAACAACACCTACTTGTTGAAATCTACTTTTCAAATACATAGATACAAACTCTTTGCTGAAATTCAACTAATCATACAAAGTCATTTAAAAAGCACGAATTTGGAAAAATAAAATCGAAACCTGGAGGGAAAATAAAAAGAAATAAGAGGAAGCAGCAAATTAAAGTAATATAAATGTAATTATGAGTACTGCGAAGTCTTGTAAGGTACTCGAACTCATAGTTGTAGCCAGGATCTCGGAAAAGGGGGGATTTTTCCGAACCTTCAACCTCTGGATCTCGAGACCAACATTCTTGAATGAGCGACTTGCAAAACAGTTTTTCATTGGTTAGTCAAGTTGACCAATTCGGTAAATCTAATGTGATTGATGTTAAATTCTATTGTAATGCTACTTTCATGTACGAGGTGTGTTCAAAAGTGTTATCTGATAAAAGCTACTGTTATCAATTTCCATTGAACAATCACTTTATCCACAAACAAAAATGTTAAAATCCAAGATTTGAAAAACTTTTCCTTCAATCATATAATAATAAAATTGTATCTAGTTCTAGATTTTTGCATGTCTTATCTAAACATTAAAATTTCATGATAATGAATTATTCTAAATAGAAACTTCTGTTCACTAGAATCTGCGGTATATATTTGTATAATTTCTGCAGATTATTTATTGGGCATAAATATGTTTAACAAATACAAACAATATATATACAAATGTTTGTTAAAATTATGTGATATAGTTTTATAAGATATTCTGAATCATTAAGTTTTGAAATTTCTAAATTATTTTTTGCAGATTTTCTACTTCCTCTTCCAATTCCGAAGTAAGTAGTAAGGATTTTTCTTTATACTTTGTACTTGAAGCCGGTATTAAAACGGATTGGATTAAGCCAAACAGGAATTTCATATTTCTGACTACTTGAAACTCTGTTAATGTTCAAAACCTAAGCTTAAATTCCAAATTTAAATAAAAGTTGAATTTTTTAATGATTTAACTGAGTATTTGCAACGATTATAAATAGGTAGGATTTTCTAAAAAAAAAAAAATCATCCTATGGCAATAATTATATTGGTACCTGCTGGGAATATATTTTCCAGTTAAGTCAAATATTTGTTAAAAATACGGCATGAATAAGTTTCCAAGCTACTTAATTACGGCCTAATTAATCAGACTAATTTCTCGGACTCATTAATTAAACTATCAACCGGTTTCGGGGAAAAATAAACAGTCTGATTTTCAAATTTAAAAGAAATGAAAACGACAAGTACGGAAAAGGGCGTATACAATAAATAGTTTCATGATGTCAACCATAAAGGAAATCGTTGCCAAACGAAGGCCGGGAGCTGATTTCGAAACAGCTGGTTTCTTTCATATTTTGTTATATGATACATAATTTCATAATTTTTTATTCACATATATTTTACAATGTTTTAAATTGCTTCTCATGTAGTCATTGGCGTAGGCAAGGGATGCGCAGGGGGGGAGGGGGTATGATCTCTTCATTAATGAATAATTATAATAGTTCGCCATAGGATCCATATGTGAAAATGAAATTCAGCACTGTGAAACCGACTTTCGGTCGAAGTATCCCTTTCAGAGAGAAGTCCTGGTTTCGCTTATGCATGAGTTACTATGATGCTGCTACAATGTAGCTGCTACTATGTAGCTGCTACAATGCTCATGTAGGCTCAGAAACCGGTTGTTTTCTAATTTGTTTTGTCATAGAGCACATACGTGCGTAGTCTCATTCACTAAAAGGTGTTTCGAATTCTGCTGTTCTTTCTCCTCCCTTTTATATATTTTTTAATTTTCATTCTTCTAGTTTTCGTTTGGTAACGATTTCCTTCTTTAATCACTCGATGCAATTAGTTTTTGACAGACGACTTTTTGTTCTAGTTGCTCTGTCTTTTTATCCTGAAGAAGGCTATTTTTTTTTTACCTCAAAATCTAGTTGATACTGTCACTAATCAGTTATTAAATAAAATTTTATCAAAAATTTTAATTTCCAGACGTTTTTGCAAAAGTTTCAACGATTTAATTTTTTTTTCTTATTTTTAACTTCACTAATCCGTTTAAAAGTCAGTCTTTGCATCATAGCAAAATAGATAAAGGAGATAAAATGGTGAAAAAAAAAATGTGCTTCTCGACTTGGCACCATACTGTCTACCAGAAGCGACCGGACAAATCTGTATCTATCTATTATATCCGGTATTTTATCTGTATTACCAAAGCACTTCATTTTATCAAACCGCTTTTACATGTGTCAATCATCACATACAGTGGCGCGTCATGTTAACAAGCACTGTTTGTTTCAAAGATATCGGATACATACGATAAGACCTCCAGAATTGAAAATATTTATTAATATCGGGAATTTTTGCCTGCCTTCGACCTCTTCAATAATCGTATTCCATGGTGTTCAGCTGCTAGCTGCATTATAATCATTATAAATATATATATATATTGTATATTGTATATATATATATATATATATATATATATATATATTGTATATTATATATATATATATATATATATATATTGTATATTATATATATATATATATATATATATATATATATATATATATATATATATATATATATATATATATATATATATATAAAGATTTCGTCTTTTAAAATATTTTGTGGAATTTTTTTTTTTCCTAAGCCAACAGCTCTACCTTGCTTAAAACACCGGTTCCCTTTAGATCACCGAAGTTAAGCAAGCATCGGGCGCGGATAGTATTTGGGTGGCCACCTGGGAACGCCGTGTGCTGTTAGCTCATTTAAGTCGACGTGGTGGCCGAACGGTCAAGGCGAGCGTTTCCAGCGATCGATCGGCCGCCACGTTGTGGGTTCGAGTCCCACGTAAGACATGTGTGTTGTGGGAGCAGTGTGTTCCGCCCCCCTCTGGTGCGCCTGGGGCAACGTCCTAGGACGGCAAAATGGTTCACGATTTCGGCCGTACATTGGGCAAACGACGTAAGTCGACGTAGAGTCTAATGCTAGAGTAGTTTAGTGCTAGAGTCTAGAACCTGGCCATTGGGAAAAAAGAATTTAAGTTGGCAGCAGATTAATGATATCAGTGAATTTAATGTATTTGGGCGTTAATATACTCCATTTTGATATCATTAACATTCAAAGTGTAATTCCAATTATTAATTTACACATTTACTATACTAACCATTTCCTATATATCGAAAACTCTTCAAATTTATGCATAAGAGAGCACATTTATAATTCTGTTAACATGGAAGTTGCAGTGCATGGAACAATATTTCATCTGCGATCACTATATGTTGCCTCATTTTCAACAATTTCTGATATTTCAAGTTAAAAAACAAATAATTATAACGTTAATTTTCAATAGTTTGCTATGAAGAATAGCCTGCAAGCAGTTTCGTTATTAAACAGAACTCGGTTAGCACAGTTAAGACGCTAGAATCAAAAACTGTAAATAAATTCATAACTGTAGATAAAATAAAATATCGCCAGCTGTAATTATAAATTAAAATATCTCAAAGAAAAAAAAAATACGAGATTTATAAATTTTTTGTGTAAAATTTAAAGATTTTAGATTTTTCTCATTAGTTATAGGTAACGTCCCACGTGTAAGCAAAGTTTCAAGTTTCTATCTGCAGAAGTTCAGGCTGTATAATTCCTCTCTTAGTGAATCAATCAGTCTCACTCAGCTGTAGGATACAGATGCTGCCCTCATTGTTCCGAGAATTATTATTGTTTTCCATAGGACATAATGGCGTGAAAATCTTTCAAACACACTTTCGAATCTTTTAGAATTCGAACACTTTGAGTTCTTATTATAAGAATTTCTAAAAATCCTGTCTACTTCTAGTGTATCACAAAATGTATCTATACCTAAAATTTTATAGTGGTTCATTTTTTAGTTATAGAGTACACAGACACACACACAGGCACTCACGCGCACACACACGGACATATTTTCAAAAATGTCTGAAAAAGATATAACATAGATTTTTAAACGTGTTTAAATATCGAATACGCAGATTTTCTGGAAAAATATATCTTTCTCAATATATAAAAATAAAGTAATAATAATACTGCACATCATTCTATTTTGTTTAATAGTATTTTTGATACCTAAGGAAATCAGAAAGTTTGCCCCTCACCTATATAAATGATCATTCAAGTGTATATTTTAATTTCAGTTAATTTTCTTTTAAATACACAAGGTTATTGATTAATTGAAAAAAAAAAATACGTTAAATGTAACTTTCTGAAGGGGGAGAGTTTATAAATTTTCATCAAACATTAAATGGAAAAGCATGTCTTGAGAGTACTATACGCCAAATTTGAGAAATTTATAAAAATAAATAAATAAATATCACATAAACAGTATCATGTTTGAAGCCATTTTGAAGTTTAACGCATCAAAGTTGATGTGTATCAACTTTCCATAGCAACATATCATCGAAGACTAGCGGACATTTATATATATATATATATATATATATATATATATATATATATATATATATATATATATATATATATATATATATATATATATATATATATATATATATATATATATATATATATATATATATATATATATATATATATATATATATATATATATATACAAATAAAAATACTAAAAATGACTTAAAAAGCCAAACTCCCTTCCAAAAAATTTAAAAGAACAATTTATATACAACGGTAAAGCGCCATGCTGCTTTATACAAATGTATATCCAAATAATCTCCCAAATAAAATACTCTTTTAACATCTTTATGGGTATATGGGTACTAGTCCTTTTTGGGAGATTATATATATATATATATACTTTAAAACTTGAAATAGACTTAAAAATATTTAAATGTTATTGATTTATTTGATAACTTTTTGACAATTTAAATTCGTGCTAATTAAATTGAT
The DNA here is from genome assembly GCA_951213105.1 of Amaurobius ferox. Taxonomy (NCBI): domain Eukaryota; kingdom Metazoa; phylum Arthropoda; class Arachnida; order Araneae; family Amaurobiidae; genus Amaurobius; species Amaurobius ferox. Next base: position 29,386,678 of record OX578140.1, read on the forward strand.
TTCGACTTCATTCAATTTAGGTACAGACTTTGAAAAAATTTTCCCTTTCCTCAAAAGTTGGTACTCTTCTTCCGAACTTCCCAGATGTCGAAGATTTAATTATTCCAGTCATTACATGCAAAGCAAAGGTAACTGTTTTTCATTTCAAAGTATTAAATTATATTTGTGTCATGGGTCGTCTACAGTTTACGATTTCGGGTCAGTGTCGCTTGCGTTCTTTTATAGCATACCCTTTTGCGGTTTGGGAGGGGGGAGGGGGGGAGATTTTTAATACTTGCGATTTAGGGGTGTTTAGGTAACGGAGGATTTGAGGAATCATTATGGAGGGGGATGGGTGTAGTTAGTTATTAAGGGAAACATTTATATGGGTGACAAAGATTTATAAGCGACGATTTATAATGGAAAGATATATAAGTTTTGACGAATATTTTCTTTCGTCTGATAGTTGGGACTCATGTATACATGAGTCAAAGACCCTTCTGACTATGATTTTTTCAACCTTCAGTGTCATCCGTTTTCAGCCTTAATTCATAATTTGCTTCTGTTGTTCTTTTTTATTCCGTATAGGTTTAGTTTTTATTTGTTTATTTTTTTTATAGTATTCACCTAAATAAAGCTAGGGAAGTTCATATATATATATATATATATTATATATATATTATATATATATATATATAATGTTTTGTTTTCAGCTGAAAACTTTTCTGTTAATGTACAAAACTCACTGCCAATGCATCGTAGATATGGCTATAGGGGGCAACTTTGAAGAGGTAAGCATGTTTCTACATTTATTTCTGATCTGATTAAAAAAAACAAAAAAACAAAATACTCTTTTTATTTTATAACTCTAACATGAACTGTTTGTTCTCAAGACATTGCGATTTTTGAGTGCATATAATGTTATAAAATTTAAAATGTACTACATCTAAATGAACGAACTAAATTTGAATATTAAACATTACAGAACAAATAAACGTACCGAATTTGAATATTAAACATTACAGAACAAATATTAATTAATCGAATAGTTAAATTTCATCGAAATATAGGTTAATGGGAACACTTTGAAATAGATATGAGACGTCACCAAATCGTTGAATATCTATTTACGATTCAACATCCAAAGCATTGACCGTGGATAGTGCACCAAATTAATGTGGTTGTGTATGAAGAAAATTCATTGCAGTGTTTAATAATAATCATGCGCGTCTAACATTAGATTTAAATTTTCTCATACTATTATATAAAGTATTATTTTCCACAAAATTTTCGAATTCGAGATTTTGATGGATAAGAACAAGTTGAGTTGTCCTGAATTAATTTTGAATATTTTCGTAAGTATATCTACTTGTGTCTATGCGATTGTGAGGTGTATACATGATAACTTAAGAATAAATAAATCGAGTTTAAAATTTTATGTGTAGTAGATAACATTGCGTGATAAAATAGAACTAGATATAATTTTTATTAATCCTCAAATTAGAATTCAAATTATTCGAATTTTAAGATTTTTGTATCATTATTTCCAATGGAACAAATAAATATACCGAGTATTAAATATTATATGTAGTAGATACGTTGTGTGAAAAACTAGAACTAGATAGAATTTTTAGTAATCCTCATGATTAAAATTCAAATTTTAAGATTTTCGTGTCATTATTTCCTAAGCAAAACAATCATAATTACTGCAACAATGATTGTATATGATATAATGAGGAAATTAACAATTTAGCAGCTAAGTATGTTAATGGTATATTTACACAGATAATCCAAATGCATCTATCGGCGTCGTTAAATTATTGCCAACTTCTAAAAAAAACTTAATTCTTACAAAATATTTAAAAAAGAATAACTTGGGTAAGAAATCTGAATAAACTACATCTTCTTTTTGCTCGATAATGATTGTGATACAATTAGAAATAAACCTTATGGCATGAATATAAGTGCACTAGAAAGCCCAGTCTAAACTGGCTCGCACTCCTGGCATTTTCAATTCATCGCGTCATTGGTTAATAAGCTCTTACTAGTTCAGTTATAAGGAAAACTTGAGCAACGTATATAAGCACAAATAACACAATTATGCAGCGTACAGCTGTTTCGAGGATACGTCGTATCCCCTTCGTCAGTGCAAGAGAACCAACAAAACTAGAAGTCCAAAAGAGAAATGGGTGCAAAAGTAAGAAACATGGGGTGGGGTGGGGGGTATATTCACAAGACCTGGATTAAGAGAGAGTCAATCAGAAAACTGCATGAAGAACAGCCCAGGAGAAGTAACACACAAGATTGCGGCTGGCGTAATCCAGGTCTTGGGTATATAGCCCGTTCTATTTCTTCCTTTTGCACCCATTTCTATTTTAGAGTTCGGGTTTGTTGGTTCTCTTGCACTGATAGAGGGGATCCAGCGTGTCCTTGAAACAGCTGTATGCTGCATTGTCGTGTTATTTGTGCGTTTTATATACGTTGCTCAAGTTTTACGTATCCTTTGCACTAAGTGTATTTTACTTATTGATAGTTCAGTTATTTTCAATATTTATTCAATAGTTCGAAATCGGTTAGTTGCAAATGAAACTCTTTAAAACAAATAAGCTCATTGGTATATTGCCTCTCTTTGGGTATAATATGCATTTAAGAATAAGGTGTTAAAAGTACGCCAATTAGGAAACATCTGGAGTATCAATATCCATTCGACTTCATATATTCATATTCCATAGAGTTAAGTTTCACTTGTATAAAAATATAAGAAATAAGGCTATGTAAATCTCCAAATTCGAATAATTCAATATTTAAATATGAGAATTATTAAAAACTCTTTTCTATAAATAATCTATCTACATATAAACTTCTATATCGGTAAGTGCAATCCTTCTTGATTTGTCGTGTTCACACCTCATAGACGGGACATTTTTCCAAAAGGGTTCCAAAAATTTTAAAACATACTTATCTGTCGAAATCTCGAACTCGAAATATTTTCATAAAAAACAATGCTTTCTCTATGCAATAGTATGAGAAACTGAAATATATATCCTTCATAAAATAGAAACATGTGTGAGTCGAATGAATGTCTTCTGTCTCTCTCTCGCTACATATAGTGGCCTTCCAAAATATATAGTCTCCTGCCTCCGAATATATATATATAGCACAATTATGGTATTAATGGAAGAAATTTCACAAGAGGCGAATGTCATTAATAAAATTCAACTCTTTTAAAAAATCCAAGTTTTTAATTCGGATATTTTAATAGTTAATATAGTCAGGTTAGTCAGACGATTTTTGCAACATTTAATATGCCTTAAAAGTACTAAATCAGACAGATATTACACGGCTTAGCACTGAAATTTTAATCGCGTATCCTTTCTAAGTTTCCGATTACTTTTCAGATGTACACTTCATCATCGCAATCCAAATCTTCTGGTACATCTAAAGTTTCATCCAAAATACTGTTCTCTTCATTAAGCTTAATAATTTCCATGGCTTTCTCAAGATATATGTCATCTAACTCTGCAATCGAAATCTTCTTTTCAGTTTCGTTTTCCTTGAATTTTTTATCGGAATAAACACTTTTGCACTTTAATCGGTCCGCTTTCTCCTGAGTCGCTCTAGCCATATTGCTCTTTTCCACCCTTGAAGCTTTCGTATTTTCGCTTTGCAACTTTTTTGATTCAATACTGAGCTGTTTTTTGAGCTTTTGAATTTCTACGTTGTACTGACCTACCTTATCCCTGTACTTTGATATTTCCTTAACCGTCTGTATTTCTTGACCTTGTAAAGATATCACATTAGTAAGTTCTTTAATTTTTTCAGATTTTTGATGACTGTTCTTCATCAATTTTTCATTCAGGATACTAAGCCTGGCATTTTCTTGTAACTTCTCCAGAAGAATGTTTTCTAAATGTTCTAAATCTTCTGAAGATTTCATGCTAGTCCCTACAACAGCATTTATGTTGCACTTTTCCGGATCGAGTTCATCACGACTTTCCTTGTCTTGGCAACTCTTTTGTTTTTTAGAAAATTTCTCAATCAAAACTTGTGTATATTCGCTATTTTTTAAGCAGTCGTCGTTTAATTTATCGATGAATTCCTGGAATAGATATGTGGCGCAAATTGGTTTGGGTGAGGCCATCGAAGAGTCATTTTATCGTGAAGTAAAACTTGAACATTCTGTAAATCAAAATTAATATGATTAATTAATAAAGTAATACTATCATGAATATATAATTATATAGTAAAAATATAAGTTTAATGAGTTTAGGGGATAAATATGAGTTCACGAAAAGCGAGTTTTTATGGACGACTAATTATTTTTGTTTAACAAAAATTATTTAAACATTTAAAAGTGAACAAAATAATTTTAAAATCAAATTATTTTGTAAATTATTTTTGTTTTTAAACAAACCATTTTGAAATTTAATAAAACCAAGATACCTTCCCCCAGATGCTGATTATTTGCTCAATCAGCTTCAATTGGCTACTGTTATTTTAAGGTGTCTAGACAAGTTGCATTTTCCTTATGTACAACGAACTGTTTCTGCAGAACTAAACAGGTGACTAATCTGTTTCTGCAGAAAATACTATAAAATGGAGTAAAACATTTACAGTAAAAATAGAAAAATATTTACTTTAAGCAGCGTAGATTGTTCAGCCGTACAAATAAATACTTTTAACAAAGGATTGCAAAGAGTAAAACTCGCTGAATTTGTTCTGAAATAAATCCGCTTAACCTTAACTATTATGTTATCCTTAAAAAACGAAAGAACAAAGACAGAAACTGTGGGAAAATAAATAACAAAACATTTCTACTTTGCACAGCTTCGGATTTAATTTTATTAATATTTGAAAATAATGAATGAATGTCTAAAACTAAAACCATAGAGTTTATAACATCCATATTAGACAGGAAATAATATGATCTTCATATTTCCTTTAACAAATCATGAATCATCATAGAATTAGAGTTCTTTTATCACCATGGTTACAATCATGAAGTTAGAAAGAAGGAGATAAAACTTCTATGAATAAAAATATTGAAAATACCATAATGCTTTCAAAATTATATATAGATGTCGCTAGTATTAGTCAAATTCCATTTACTCTTATTTGACACGACAGAAAGGCGCAATAAATATGTATTTTTAATTGTTTTTAAATTTCCCTAATTATGAGTAGAAAATGGTTTCCTAGTTATTTCCTAGTATTGTTTCCTAGTTGTAAATCAGGGTACATAGCATATAGATACAAAAATAAATTGAAAGGTAAAATAATAAATTTGAAAACATGGAAATATTCTTTATTCTCTGAGTTCTTATTCGCATTGCACTGCTAATTTATTTCTGCAATATTAACAGCTTTATAAATATCTTTAACTCAATACGAGTCTTTCGCCTTCGAAATACATAAAATACAGTGGAACTTATCTCACCGCAGCGCCATCTGAATTTTTGTCTTAAACGATTTTGGCGTTCTCCCGACATAAAGTTTTAACTCCCCCCCCCCCCCCCCCCATGGTTCAGTTTCTTAACCAACATCCAAGGAACTATTTTCAGTCGTTGAAATATGCTGTGTACCAGTTTCTTAGTACTTAGTCACACAACTTATTGACTTCTACATAATATAAATGCTGAAATTATATTTTTGATGTGAATAACATCTATGGTTGGAGTATCTCTGAGCTCTGGTTGAAATTGGAGCTTTACGAAAAATATACACATTTTGGTTGCTGATATCTCGGAACCTAATAGATAAAAATGTAATCAATTTTTACTTGTTTTGTTGGAAATATGGTTCTAGTTATGATTATATAAAAATAATTTTAGTATTTTCAGATTTTGAACGTTTTTCTTTCGAAAAATCTAGAATGTTTTGTAGCGCGGGTGAAATGGCTAGTAATATTATATTTCTAATCATAATATCATATTTCTAATTAACTCATCATGATTTCAGATACGACTTTTCCTCTTGCATTTCTGGCAAGGATTTCCAGAACATCTAATATCTTTGACTAAACTTGATATATTTTTTGACCTTGTTGCAGTATGCGACTGCATTCTTCACAGGGTAAGTTACCATTAGCCTATGGGTTGGTCGTGTGGTCTGGGTTTTCTACAGGGTAAGTTACAACTTATATATCTACTTCTAAAACAATGAGTACTTTCGCTGAAGCATATTGAATTTAAAGTTTCATTGATATCCATTTATGACTGTATATTATATTACAAGTAAATTAAGTCGCTAGCTCGCAGCGTTCTCAAGATCTTGCACTTTTTTAAAGAAATCTAAAATGGAAAAATAAAATCGTAAAAGTTTAAATATGATCGCTGTTTTAAAAAGCGTGGATACTTTGTAAGTACTTTTGATCTGTGCGTGTGTGAGTTTGTTGTTCTTTGAGCAAATTTAGTGATTTCAGTGAAATTGGGTACGATTATTGCCATCGATAAAATTCGGAGGCCAGTTAATTTTTGGGGAAAAACGGGTCAAGAATTAAAATTTGTCGAGAAAAAATTCAAAAATTAAAAAAGAAATATGAAATACGTATGCGAAAAAATATTACAGAAATAGTCATTTCATATGGAATTTTGATTTAAAAATATATTACATCATTTACAGAGCGTTAATAGGCGAATCGATATATTACACGTTTTTGATTTGATGTGGAAAAATGTAGTTAAATATGTTTATTATTATCATATATGAGTGAATACTTTGTAAATATTTTTTATTTGGAAATAATGGACACCATTGTTTAAGAGTTCAGTCGTTCTCTAGATATTAGAAATTTGGTGATTCCACAAGAGCATTACTTCTGAAAAACAATAAAAAAAATGTCCATAAAATTCGTTACACTTGTTGCAATTGGTCACAACAACAATCCGGTTTATTTTCAGAGAGTTTGAGTTATAAGGAATCTCTAATTCGTGTTATTGTTTTCCCACAATGTCGAAAATTGGTTAATCAGTAGAGACAGTCACGTGTTGGACACATCAAACTATTTTTGTGTCAGTGTTAATCCTATTTACACCATTTTTATTTAACTATTTGGTTTTTCAGACACTTTTGGATATTTTAATACCGCCGACTACATTCGAAATGCCGGAGAGGTAAGACATAAGAATTACATATTTAACATTATTATTAATTACACATTGCTACATTTTGCTAAATTATTGATTTGGTTAAATAATGAATACACTGGACTCGCAACATAATTCTGCATAGAAAAATACGCTGTGGATAATAGTCAACAGTCATAAAAAATATAGTTCTTTTGGATTAAGAAGCTCCCAGAGATTTCAGATCTTAACGAGTCAAAGAAAAGAACATAGTTTCTTAAAGTACCCTTCTTTTATTATTTGTGTGTAACTTAAATGTATAATAAATTGTAAAACTTTTTAAATTACACTCTCTTTTTTTAAATATACTAAAAAGTAAAAAATAATTTTTAGCTATCACAACATTCTTGGCCATCAAATGCGACTAAACTTAAAACCGTGGGGCACCCATAAGGGAATTGCATTTGGACATGAATAGAATTTTAAGGAACAAGGGAAGTGATAACATAGAAATGACATGTATAAGAATGATTACATTCAATTCATTTAGATTTTTCTTTGAAAATTTTACTATAACAATCCATCATTCTTATATATCTCATATCTATGCCATCACTTCTATTGTTCCTTAAAATTCTGTAAATGTCCAAATACAATTATTTTATGTGCGTCCCACTGTTTTAAGTTTAGTCGCATAAGACCGAGAATGTTGTGATAGCTAAACATTATATTTTACTTTTTAGTACATTTTATTAAAATTTTTTTACTTAAAATGGTTTTTTCTTTTATAATTTATTTCATACTTTTTAGTCTTATGCGATTAAACTTAATCATAACGATTTTGTAATCAAATTTTCATCAGATATTCAATCAAACCTTTTTAAAACATTTCATTGAATTCGTCATGATCTGGATGTCTGTTTAAACTTCTTTGATGGCATTTTTAACACACTTCTCTGCGTTCTAAAGATCTGAAATTTAACTACTTAGTCCAGTGGAACATTTTAATCTATTAAAATTTGGTGGATCCTCGAATAATAGAACAGGCATTTTTTTGCGAAATGGTCCGCGAAAAATCGCTTTACATAATCCCATAGTTGTAAGATACAGTAATATATATATATATATATATATAATAATAATAATAATAATAATAATAATAATAATAATAATAATAGTTTGAAAATCCAATGATAGAATAGAGAGAAGTTGCAACTCAAAAATCCTAACTTTAAAAAAATGCCTACATAATAATAAGTATTAAATAGAGAATCATCAATCAAATGGAAAAAATGCAAATTGCTAGTCATCAAGCTAAATATAATCAACAAATATCAATGAAATGGATTCGATAATTGAAAAACAAATAAAGTCCAAGCATTAAAGTTATACACGTGGATAAGCGCTAGGCCTAAATAAATGAATTGTTCATTTTAAAAAACTCTTCGTCAGGTCCAAGTATTTAATCAAAATGAACACAAAATGTGTGTTTCTGATATATATATATATATATATATATACACAAAAGAAAAGAAAACTATCTTACAACAATCGAACTGTTAATGGCCATTCTGGGCATGATTTCGAGGGGGGTGTCAGAATACAGTGGAAGGATCAATTTACATTAGATAAATGGTTGTATTGTCATCGCAAATATCCGTGTGTGTAAAATTTCAAGTTAGTCGGCTCGATAAAAGTATGTCAAAAATTGATTTCAAGATTTGACCCAAACAAACCTCAGAGAAACCAACCTAAATAAAACAGTGTGATAATAAGAAATGTATTTATAACGATGCATGTAATTTACATATATGAAAGGCATTTTCTCAAAGTGAAATTTGACCTCTTTCCTTTTCCCTTCATGATTAATATAAATCAGCCGAATCGGCAAGAAATATCTTGTTGCCAACCTCAGAGAATAAACTGTCCTAAATCTGGAATATGAATGCGTGAGAAAATCAAGTGAATTTGCACACTCCAACACTCCAGATATATATTTTTATAATTCTGATACTGATTACGATACATGAGAACCTAAAATTTTAAACTGTGCTTTATGTATAATATTATTAAAATAAAATTTTTTACAACAGATTATTACGCGATATTCATAATACCGGGATGCATTGGGGTCTCTGGATGCAGAGTTCTTTGGAAAACATGCCTCAGCAGCTCGTCAAAGTGAAAATGACATTGGCTAGAAGGTTCTGTAGGTATCTAAAGAGATGCGTTGCCTTCATGTATCTTGCACAGGTAAGTTCGCCTGCATTTTTACGCTGTCTCTTGGCGAAAGTTTTGTTTTTTGGACAATTTTCTATTCCGATATTTTGTTGGGAAAGAACGTTTTAATACCCACTGAATAAAATGCGGACCCTTTCAGAAATATAGCCGTCGGTGTGTGTATGTGAAGTGTGGGCACGAACAGATGTTATGAAAATTTTTTATCAAATTTTATGTGTGGATACAATATGTGAAAAAAGATAGAATTAAAAGAATATTATGTATACCGTGTGATTACCATAAGAATTATTCGGAATTTAAGACTTCTATAGTTTCAATTCCCATTATAACGAATTATCCAGCATTGCCTGGCTCGTAAATAAACGCTCGCTACTTAAATAACACATTTACTGATAACACTACTTAATTTTTTCAAATTTTAAATCGTCTTATAATTCCCACACACGCTATCCCCAAAGCAAAAAATAAAATAAATAAATAAATAAATATAAATAAATGAAAACAAAAATAAATAAATAAAATATTCAAAATCTCTAGGAGAGGAACGTGGCAGTAGATTGTGATGGTAGCTGTTAGATCGCATGGATAGCTGTTAGATGGTGATGGTAGCTGTTAGATCGCATGGATAGCTGTTAGATGGTGATGGTAGCTGGAGATTAGCTGATTTTAGACTTTAAAAATTAGTTGAAAAATCAAACTAAAAATTTGTAAAAAGGTCTTTGAGTAAAAGGCATTAATTCAGATATAGATACTTCTGTATGATAAACCTCAGACCTGGGAGTGCAGTAGATATCGTGCGGCATCGCGGAAAATAGACAGATAAACAAACAGACGTATTCTTGCTTTTATTATTATAGATGGGAAGAATGATCAATGCGAAACAATTGTGGTAATATGCTATATCCAGAAAAATAATAATTTGAATTACGTTAGGAAAAGGAACACCAAACGAATATCTAAAACAGATACGTATAGGTACGTAACAGGTACATAATATCTCGCGCCCTTGGATATTTCACGCACACATAAAAAAGAGATCGATTTACTATCGATAAAGAGGAGAAAAAAAAGACTTCCAAACTTGGTTCCAAAAATCCAAAAAATGTTTCAGTAAAGGATTTATAATTATTTCTGCTTTCTCGTACAATGGGAAATTAAAGTCAATAAAAGTTGATAAAAATGTTAAACTCAATTCTACATACTTTCAAAATAATGTTTTAACTTCTATTTCTCTATATTAAAAAAAAAAAAAAGGCTAGGTTCAACCGCCGCTGCCACTGACCAAATCCTTTTAAAATAGAAATTTTCTGTCAAGGCCTGACCTACAACATCAAATAATCTGCAATTTCGCATGATAATTTAAAAATACATTGCTTCCTATTTTGGTTACAAACAGATAAAAGTTTCTATTTTTTATATACTTTTAAAGTGAAAGCATTTATACGCTACTTTTGTATGAAAATTTTATTTTATTTTTTGCATCTGCGAAATCCAATTTTTCCCTGTTGAAAGCGCTGTTCACCTCAAAAGATGCAATGTGTAAATGATTTGATAAAATAAACTAATATTTGATAAAATAAATGCACTTATTTTAAAAAGCTCACATTCTAAGCTAAATCCGCGTTTCTATTTTTAGGTTTGTCGGCCGATTTTAACATCGGACGCTCCAATATTGGTATGCAAGGAGTTGGAGGAATTACAACCAGTAATTTTAAATTATGCACGAATCTCGAATGCAGAGTGCGAGGACACCGCCAACGTTGTGAATGACATTGCGAAGGAGCGTAAGTTCTTACTCATACCAGATGGATAATTGGTTGGTTTATATTTAGAGTCATGAGAAAAAGAATCTGATGTGGCCAGCAGATGCGTTTCCCTACACAATGTAATACATTTACTGCTTTCACTGCAAAATAAGAAAATACAATATCAACGGCACAAAGGTTTAGCCGTTGAATAATATACACTGACTTCAAACGTTAAGCACAAGGCAGTAAATCCAACAAAACTCAAAAAGTTCTGCCTTGATTGGCTCCAAATAGTTAATTGAGTAATATATTTCATGAATATAATAATAAAATAAAATAAAATATATTTAGGTATATTTTTTACCATTTAAATGCTTACTTTATGTTTAGTACATTCGGAAAAAGCTGTGTATGCTATACAAACAAACCAAACAAGTCTTAATATGAGATGTAACCCCCCCCCCCCCCTCCCTGACATTGACACAAGCTTCGCATCGACATTTCAACCCTTGAATTAGATTATTCAGTGCAGCAAAGGGCAATAAGTAGAAGTGCAATTTTCAGCTCTTAAAGTTAGAAGGGGTAAATGGGTAGAGACAGCTCATCCGATGGCATCTCAAAGATTTTCGATGGGATTGAGGTCTGGAGAATGCTCTAGCCACTGCATACAAGCAATATTTCCAAGGTACACGTCCGTCAGCACTGCGTTTTGTGGACGAACTTTATCGTCTTTCAAAAGAAAATCTGTACCCACTGCTGTACCCACTACAGTGTAAAGTCTTACGAAGAGTTTAAGGATTTAATTCTACTACCTTTCAGATGTCAGAGTACCTCTGTGAATACGTGCAGATCGGTACGATATCTTTAATAAAATTCAGCCCACACGACTAAGTGTGTACTTTTAACGATGTTATTGAGCTAATTACGTGTTTATTGTTTTCTCCAGACCCTTTCATGTTTGTTGCCTGAATATAAAGAAAATCGTGACTAATCCTTGAAGAATGTATTGGACCATTACGTTTCTGCCCTCAAGTTTCATGCTGACAATGATTTAATCCTGCTCCTCTAGTCTTAGCGCTCAAATAGATACAAACTCGTGGTACCCAGACATACAGTACTCAGACTTATAGCTTTTGCTTCACAGTACTGGTGAATATTGACTGATATTATTCTGATATTCCTATTGTTTTGATAACCATTGATCGGAGCTGGTGCAATCGCTCAGCGATTGTGTTTGGCCAATAATACGATGCACTGGTAATAGGAGGATATTGTTGCCTAAGGATGACCTGAAATGGGTTTCTGAATAACTTTTCCATTTATTTGGAATTGTTTCCACATACGAGAAATGATAGAATGACCCACAGAAAAGAAACAGGCAACTTCCTTAACGATCTGCCATGCCTCAAGCTTCCAAACAGCACGCCAGCGTTGAGAATCTTGCAAATGTATTCTTTTGTACCATAACAAAGATAATCTAATCTGAAAACAAAGCTACCTTTCTTTGTAAAATTTTGAGTATTGAAATTCTTAGACGCAAACGAGTTGAACCCCCCCCCCCTCCCCCATCGCACGTTTAATTTTCATATTGTTCAAATAGAGCAAATCGCTATTAGACACATCATTTGATATTTGCATAAGCCCATAACCCACAACAATAAGTTTCACCCAATAAAATCCACGGATTCGTTGGCTATTTTAAAATTTGTATCGAGTGCTTAACTTTTGAATGGCAGTGTATTAAGTTTGGGTGCTTCTCTGAATGGCAATATGCAAAACTATTTTGAAGTATTCAATTAACTTATATTAAGCACAAATATAATAACTATAAGGAGAACTTCTTAGAGCATACTAAGCAATATAGTCCATACATTAAACTATTTTAATAATTGGGTTAAGCTTGTCTTGTGATGGGTCGCATAAAATAATATGCTCTTTTAATCAAAATTATCGCCCATGCTTTCTCCCACGAATTCAAGGACATCCTCCGAGGAAGGGAATCACCCAATGAACCAAGGCAAACTTCTCAATGTCATACCAAGATCGGGTTGACCACGCATTAAGCTCCTATAATACAGGTTGACATATGGGCGCCATGTTCTATAATTTCTATTGTACCGGAGAAATTTAAAAATGGAAATTTTAGATAATTACATTTCATTTTAAATTCGAAGTTGTTAGAATTTCACGATAAGAGAATAGGGGGTTAGAATGGGGGTAAGAGAATGAGCGAGTTAAATTAGAAATGATTCAGAAATTATGTATTCAAAGGCATCTATGTAGTTATATAGAGATCATGTATCATTAACATATATTATTTAATCAAGAAATATTTGTTGTCTCTTAATAAATTATTATTTTTATTTTAAAACTAGCAGCATACCCGTTCTTCGTACGGAGTATTATAAGGAAACTTATAATTCGCAATCATGTGCAAATTCTGTTAAAATATTAAATTTATTGCTCCTAAAAAGAAGTTTAAGAATATCTGTTCTCACTATGCAAATTTATCTTCACGGGCAGATCTGAAGAATAAAACATCCTGGCCCCTTTTGTAAGCAAATTTACAAACAAAATGGAATTGAATCAATATATGCAACCTCGTACTACTTATATTGTCGCAGATTAGTAAATATGCCAGTGTGTTAGTCGAAGATTACCCGTATTACAATATGAGTCTCAAAAATATTTGCCAAAATAAAAGAGATGACATAATAAATTGAAAATATCAATAATCTCCGTTCTCTTTATACCAGAATGTCGTAATTGATTCCAATATATGCCAATATATATCAAAACATATGTCAATATACCTGTATTACTTATATTCTCGTAGATTAGAAGATATATCCGTGTATTTGTAGAAGATTACTCGTACAACATACAATATATGACTTTAAACAATTTTTGTTGTAATAAAACAATTGCATAATAACTTGAAAATATCAATAATCCCTGAATCTATAATCCCGAAAATATCAATAATAATAATGTTTAAACCTGAAGACCGTAATTGATGTTATACAGTCAAAAATGCTATAAGAAAAATCAAATCGTTTTTTTCTAAAATATATTTTTATATCCATTTATTTATTATTCAAATCGAGAAAATAATAATTAAAATTAACAGACAGATTTAATTTAATTACGTTTCTGAGCAACATGATATAAGATAGAATCTTCCTCATAAACTGCGAAATTAAATAACCATTTTCATTTCTTTATACTTTTCATTGTTTAGTAAACGCTTGTGCAAAATATACCATGGAAATAGATTTTTCATTTAAATCAAGTTTCAAACAATTCATATTTTCAGAAAGTGACTAATTTGCGCAAAAAATCTCCCAATCAAACTCAGAGATACAGTTTTAATTCACTTTCAAACGATTTTCAAGCTTTTTGTTCGGATAAACCACGGAGTTAGAGAGTAGAACTCCTAGGAAAAAGTTTCGTTTTTCATTAATATCTCCACAACCCCTGGTCTTAGATACTTGAAACTTGGGCTAAATTTATGGGGGGTTCTTTCAAGGCTATCCACAAAATTTCATCAAATTCTGTTAAGCCGTTCTCCCGTGATGATGAGACAAACGAAAATTTTGTTTTTTGCTAATATCTCGAGAACCACTGATCGTAAAAACTCTAAACATGTATTAAATTTTAAGTGGGACTATTTTCAAGCTACCCACAAAATTTCATCAAATTCGGTTCAGCCGTTTTCTCGTGATGACGGGACAAACAGACAGACAGACAGACAGACAGACAGATAGACAAACAGACAGACAGACAGATTTTCAATTTTATTTATATAGATTATATAGATTGCTTATTATTAATGTATTCAGTGCCCCTTCTTGATATATTTTTAGCAAAGTTAAGTTTATATGGGTGCGCTCGATCATTCGAGCATGTATCGTTATGCGATTATTGGCCATGTTTAAGATTAATTATCTGGAGCAACTCAACATTTTATCTTGTTCTTTCCAACATTTTTCTTATTGACTTGTTTCAACAGGCTTTATGATTTTAGTAATAGTTTTTTTCTTTATGAATGTCAATTTATTAAGATCTGAGTTTTTTTTAATATTTATTTTTTTAGAAGAAAATGATTTACAAAACATTTTGGGAAAATGCAGATCAGTAGAAATTCTAACGGAATCACTGGATAAAATGATACATTCTTTAAAGGTAAGTTGATATAACGATTTTGTTCTAGAGAGGGAACATTTACCTCTTAATAATAACACTTTTAAAACGCATTAGAAACTATAACGAAATTTCGTTTTTTTTTAGAGTTGGAAAGAGCAAGACAAAGAGGAAACGCGTAATTTTCTCTTTCATTGGGTGTACATGCTTAGCAAGATTTCTTATGTCCTGACTGAAAAACAATCTAGTCATTTCAGCAAGTATATTTGAATTTTTCTTCCTACACCTAGCCTTATAATTGAAAGCATCAACCCCCAAAGAAGGGGTAGCTTCATTTATTATAGCTCTAGTAACATTTGTCAACAAGATATATTATATCAAACAAGCTGATATATAATTTGATATGTAAATTTTAAGCCGCTGATTCCAAATGCGTTTTTATATTTTTTTAGCACATTTAGTTTTGAGATAAGTTGAGGAAGTGGGTGGCCATTTTCAAAATATGAGATGATAATATAATACAGGGTGTTTAAAAAATATTGCACAACGAAATATTTCTTGAACGGTTGGTTGTAGACTTATGGCTCCAATTTAAGAAATGCTTTAATTAATTTAGACTATCATCGCATACAAATTTTGATCATGCGGCACCTTCTAGTAAAGAAATACAAAATGTAATTTTTACATAAGAGTCTCCTAGAAAAAAAATGTTAGTCATTTATTAGTCCAAACAGAATGACATTCCTAGTCATGTTCAAAATCTTTATCAAAATGAAATGGATATTCAATTAATATCTCTTGAAATAAATGACTATTAGCGAATTCTTAGAGCGCCAAAATACAAAACGTATGTTCTCTCATGAATAGAATGAACTAGATCAACGAGAATTATGTTAACAGATTCATTGTATAATATTTCATGTGGAAATTGAACTAATTTAATGATACTTACTATTATAGTTTTATATAGTTTTTTATAAATTTATTTTAAATACCGACAATATCTCAAGAGCAGTTCATGTTAACGTTCTAAATTTTGAGTCATTTATTTTATAATAAAAATTAACGTGGTTTGAAATTATTATTTATTTATTATAATTGAAATTTTTGACTCTTTGAAGACTTTTTTTGAAAAATCATTCGAAAATTAGGGAAATGGGGTCTTTTAAAAATTTGATTGCATTTAAAATAAAAAAAAATTCTAGTATTTGCGGATTTTAATAATCTTACCAAATTATTTTCGAAACGCTTCATTCGTTCGGGAGATATCGCATCCACAGACTCACGGACACATACACATACACACACACACTAATATGCATACACACACACACTAACATGCATACACACACAAACTAACATGTATACTCACACACTAACATGCATACACACTCACTAACATGCATACACACACACTAACATGCATACACATACACACTAACATGCATATACACACAGGCATCAAGGATGTTATTCCGTCGAAAACTCCAGTTTGAATTTTCAACCCCGTCACAATACTTTCACTATGTATACTATTATACTAAAAACCAAAAAAATCGACTATTACTTTTTTTAACTATATTTCACTGTACATACGTATACACTTTATCTCAATTCAATAGCAATACTTTTCTCACTTCTAGCTACTTTTCACCTCTTATCGTCACTCATCCAAGAATATATGTTGCTGGCTGCAGAAAGCCAGTTAGACAAAGAGCAAGAGGAACTGATCTATTTGAGATTCAAAACGCACTTCAACAACATAGGTAATGCACCTTCGCTTTTTCATAATACAGTGTACAGCGAAACTGTTCAATTACGGTGACTCATGTGATCTTGAATTTTATATGCTATTTAGAAATGTCCGGAATTAAACAGAAATAAAGTTTTGAAAGTGCCGCATTTTATTATTTATATATTTAACTTAAATGTATGATACATGTATGTATTAAGATGTATGCAACACAAATGCATGAAAGACAATGATATACCAAATTTGAACTTCCTATTTGCTCCGATTCTCAAATTATTCCCAATCAACGAATGCATTCGCATGGTGGATCCAGTATTGATGCTCTGGGTCGGCAAGATTCAAAATAAATATAAATTAAAATATACCGCGAAAGACAACGATATACTCAATTTGAATTTTCTAGCTGCTCCGGTTTTCGAGTTTATTCCAAAAAACAAGTGCATTCCTATTGTTGGGCTAGGAAAAGCTAGCCCGATAAGATTCAAAATTCAAAGAATTAAAATATAGCGCAAAAGACAATGAAATGTTAAATTCGGATTTTCTTGCTGCTCCGTTTCTCGAGTTATTCTTGTAAAATCGGTACATCCCTATAGCGGACCCATGACGGTCTAGGTCGATAAGATACAAAAATCAAAGAATTAAAACAAATCGCAAAGAAAACGCCGTACTAAATATGAACATTTTAGCTGCTACGATTCTTCAGTCATTCCTCTGAAACAAGTACATTCCCATAGCTGGCACAGGATGTACTAGCTCGATAAAGTTCAAAATCAAAAGAATAAATATGTATCACAAAAGACAACGGCATATCAAATTTCATGTTGAATCACACTGACAAGCAAACGCCATATCAAGTTAAATAAGAAATTGTAAAAATCTGAATTGGCAAAGACAAACACATGATTCTACTACAGACAACGAATTTCAGTATCTTGGGAAAATAAAACAAATTAGTGCGTTCTTATGCCTCTATATTTCTGAAAATCAATGAGTTTATTATTGTTGGTATTTTAAAGAAGCACGCCAAACTTCATATAAATGGCTAGATTCTTTTAAGGGATGTCGAGTTCACTTTGTTAAAGTGAAACAATCTAATATCTCATCTCGTGGTAGATCCTAAAAATAGTTTCAATTTATTTCTGATTTATGAGTACTTGTAAGTACTTTAAATTTCTGGTTAAAAAGTTAATTTAAGGATCCTATTTAAATTTCTTCATTTTTGATTTTAGATAAAAAAAAAATGTGTAATATTTAATGAATAGCGCTTATTGACGTACTACAAAAATGCCGTCCGCTTATAAATAACAAAATGCAGATAAAATTCAATCAATTTCCGAAAAAGTATTAAAAATATGGAAAACCTTTCCCTACAACCCAACGTCTTTGATTCAATTTTTTAAAGTCTTGTATCTACAGAATGTACTTCTTAAAACAGCTTCTGAACGATATCATCCAGATTTCCGAGACATATTTAAATGATCAGCTATTTTTAAAGGTTATTTATTTCTTATTTTCTTTTACAGGGAACGCAATCTCAACTGCTTTCAAACCTCCAACATCTTCTTTCCTAGTGAAGCATAGAAACCCAACTGCTTCTAAGCGCAGTGTCAAGTACAAAAAAAGACAAAAGAAAGAATGTAAAAGTTCTGAGACGTCCACTGCTGATTATTTCAACAATGAAGTTTTACCAAAGACATACGTTCAATGGTTTAGAACTGAAAGTGAAAATCCATACAACTGTTATGGACAAGTTCTTCCAGTTCAAGTTATGTCATCTTGTAAATATGCTTCAAATCCACAGTATTCTTCCAATATGCACGATTGCGATCAAAATCCTAATACAGGTAGGTCATACGAGTATCGCAGAGATTAGTTAACATGTATTAAAATATAGTCAGATAACCCGCCGATAGAGGCGTTTACCAAATTAAGATTCAAGTTGAATTTAGGTTGTGTCCTTTAGCACCGAATAGTCGATGACTTGCTATGACCGACTCACTTTTTCGATCATTTCAAAGGCTTGCCTGCATTTGTAGTATGCAGTAATCAGCAGAATCAATGAATGCAGAATACAGTATATACGCTGTAGAGCCCTATACTCTAGTAGTATCTCAATATTGGGATGTTTGTGAACATTTTTTCAATGTAGTAATGGCAATATTGGCTGTCCATATAACGCTATTATTGATTGCCACAATATAGCTAATATTGAATTGTCGAGATACTCGTATAATCAATGATTAAGCCACATTTGCAAAATATTGCTTAAAGTACGAAATAACAATTTTTAGTCAGTGTTTTAAGTACAGTTTTAACGTATTAATGAAGGATGTCTATTTTTAGAGAGTAAATGAGGAAAACTAAATTAGTTTAAAACCATTTAAATCGAAGTATTCGTCAACAAAATACAAATCAGACTGTGGTCAATTTTGGTTGGGCCATAGTTGGTAGGTAGTTTTGCACGCTACTGATTAAGCTACGGTTTGCAAGTGAAATAGATTTCTTCCTGGTAATTGAGTTGGTATTCACAAGGACAAATGCTAGACTTTTGATCTCACGTCTACTTCCCTGATCATTTTGCTTGATTTTCTAATCCTGAAGGAAATTTTGAATATAAATAAGAACTAAAAATTAAACTGATTAATTTTACATAGAAAGATTTTTTCTAAGATTTTTTTTCACAATGCATTTAAAACTGAGTTTCGTATAATATTATGTTTTTGACGCTATTTTTCGTTTGCTTTATGAAATTTCCTGGTTTTTATGATTTTTTAGGGTCAATACACGATCATTGTATTAATGAAACCTATCAGCACCATTCAGAGGGTCAGTCATCCGGTCCATTGTATGAAAGATTGGATAGAATGCATAACCTGCAAGAAGGAACGAATTTGCTTCCAAGTGAATTTTCTCAATTTGATGCCGGTTATAGTATATATCGTGAAGCCCATGCAAACCAAGAAACTACAAGAAATGGTAAAATTCGAATTATTTATTAATAGTCACAATTTCTGCGAAATGAGGCGGTTTATTGCTTACAAAGCACCAATGCAGCAACCCAGTATCAGATTGAAAAATATATTACAAATATAATTCTTTTAAAATATTACTTAATTCTGTGTGGTATAATAAAAGTATATATTATTATAAATTAGCCGAATGCATCCAATTTATGGGCTTAACATACGTGTTATCGATGTGAACAAAGAAATTTTTATGAAATTTTTTAAATAATAGTTTGCAAATGAAAGTTTGTAAAACTATATGCATTTCTAAAATGTGATTACGATTATTATACGACTGTAATTTAAGCAATACGATGCATGAATATATGAGAAAGTTAAGAGTCCCACACTCTGTCCACACAAATGTTTTGACACTGCAAATAATATAGATGCTATTTTAATATTTTTTTTTTATTCCAACTTCTCCTTTTTTGTCTTCTATTGCAGATTACTGTCAACATTCATCTGCTCACTCAATGTTATGCCACTACTGAACTGAACTGTGGAATAAACACCAATTAGAGTTTTGAAGCAGTGGAACAAGAGTTAAAGAAAGACTGTATGTAAATACAAATGAAACATTATTTTAAGATTTTAACGTGTAAAATTAATAAATGTATAGTCATTTGATTTTACACATGAACCGAATATAATATATTCAAAATATGTCGCTAACATTAACAAAGTCTTAGTCTTATGAAATTTGAAGGGTGTAAATTGAGCTACAAGTGCAATTATGTTTTTCGTTCCTATTTTCAGTTGATATTATATTCTCCTCTTTCATATCAAAGTAGAACAGCTTTGCGTATAAAGCAGTGATCAGGCAATACCCACTAGACCAAGTAGACCGTATGTTGCCCTTTTGGTAGCAGCAGGCTTTGCAGGTGCTACAAGCACACATTTTTCATCTTGAACAGCATCGCGTCAACTAAACTTGGTCGGATTATACATTCAAAAATACTTCCAATGCATCCGTTATGACTCGTCAATGTCAATATTACGTAAAGTTCGATTTGAACAATGATTGCAAACTACTGGCTAAAGACACATAGCCACACGTTGTAGTACAGACGCAGAAAATCAGCTTTTATTCCGGTTTATAGTGAAGACCCAGACCGTCCGACTCGTCCAGAGGACTTAGAGTAACAAGATGGACGGCCGGCCGGTTTATAGTGAGCATTTGACAGAGTTCAAAACATATTTACATCGCCTTGATATTTGGGCGATATGCCAGACGCAGTGCATGACTTACAGTGCACCATGCATCCTTACTGTGTGACCTGCACAGGGACAGGTGTAACGTTTTTTCACCCATAGGCAACCCGTAACATAAGGTTGTCCCCTCACATGTCCGGTAGCAGGCACACGCCATATTTGTGTTGTTGCTGTTTCTTATAACCTCCTGTTTCGGTCGAGCCGCAAACAGGACCAGTGATGCGACAAAGAATGACACGAGATTACAAAGCTTTTTAATAACAGAAACAAGCATCACTGACAAAGGTCGGGGGGGGGGAGGGGTGCAGCTTCACATTTAGCGAGGACCCATACGTCATATTTTGAACCATTTAATGGTAGATCATTATTTCTCCATTTTTTTAAACTGTATAGCAGTTAATCGCCATTATTTCAAAATTGCTGTTCTAAAATTATATTCTATTATGATAATACTGTATGCAATGACACTTGTACACACTCCAAATGATAAACCTAGCAATAAAGTAGTTCCCCTTTAAAAGCAGCTTTGAAGATAAAATCAGTCGCCCAATAAGCACCGGTTGGGTTTTATCTCTATGGACAACGGCCGGGTTTTGGTTGGACACCGAAATTTGATTCAAAATTTCATTGAATATGTCCCCCCCCCCTCCCAACTGAATATTTTGCCCCTTTCCCCCAAAAATTTGTCATTTTTTGTGGTAATACGCCTCTGGAGTAGAAAGCATCTAGACTGTAACCATCAGGAGTCTCCAAAGTAACGTTCTCGGACGAACTCGATTCCTGTTCAGTGTATCAAGTGATTATTAACATCAACTGGTGTTATCAAAAAGTGAAATTGACAATTATAATGGCGACAATTATAATGGCCCTGGTGTCATAATGAGGACGGGTATCATGGCCAAAATACATCTGCATGTTTTTGCAGAAGGTTCAGTCATAGGAGAAATATATTATTACGAGATTATGTAAGGTTAAGTTCATCTAGTTCGTGGAGTAATGGGAGCGGACTTTGTGTTTTGACCGATAATGAATGTTCAAACAGGACAACTCCAGTTGTTGAGGTGCTAGAAAATGAGGATATGAAGAGCATGGAATCAGAATAATCTGTGCTCTTCCCTGGGCCTTAAATCAATAAA
Organism: Amaurobius ferox; assembly: GCA_951213105.1. NCBI lineage: Eukaryota > Metazoa > Arthropoda > Arachnida > Araneae > Amaurobiidae > Amaurobius > Amaurobius ferox. The sequence continues at coordinate 29,408,962 of OX578140.1, forward strand.
ACATGTTTAGAACGCTCTAGGAAGATATTTTGTACATATATTTTTATATCAGATACTTCAGGAAGTTATAACATCCATAAAACAAAATGGAATAAAATAACGACGGCACACTTCCACAGCCTTGTGGAAAGTATACTGAATTGTTGCAAATTGTGCATTGGTGTTCGATCTGGTCATACGACATACATTACACTGATTCGGCAAAATTTGTGGGTATACCTGTGGGAGGATATAATTATTGGTTTTATGAAGTTCTATTAGGGTCGTCCTTGTTTTATTGTCTTTCCATGCTGTATCATGTAAATAAAGATCCCATATTGCCTTTGTATATATGCAATGTGTTCTCTAGCAGTTATCAGCCAGTGTAGTATCACTAGTGAAAAATAAAGAACCAACTTCAGTTTCCTGGAGATTAAAAATATCAAGATGAAATTGTTAGTGATACGCAATCTCAAGGTCAAATTAATGGAATCTATTAAAATTTAAGCAAAAACGTTTAAAAATTTAAAAAAATAACTAAATTTCCAAATATCATAAGATAAAGGGAACAATGGTGACCGAAAAAATTTGATAAATAATGATATATCTTTCCCTTTGTGACAAGTAAGTTTACTAAAAAACTGGAGAGAGCATAATATCATTTATCTAGAAAGAATGGTGGAGCTCGAATTCGGATAGTATGCGACAAAAGTTTAATAATAACCTGGTTTACAACGTAAAATACAGCACAAATCAAGACAAATAAGCATATGTACGTTAAGGAAATCAACTGCATTTTTTTATCATTGCAAAAAATCTGGATGAAATGTCCAAATAAGCACAAGGTAATGTCGGCCACACTGAAATAGCTACGCATATCCCAATATAGTGGTGCCACCTAGCGACACGAAAGGAAAATAAAACAGTAAAAATAGTAAAGAAGGAAATATGAACAGGAAACGCAAATGCGAAGAAAATAAATGGCAGAGAATATGAACTCACAGAAACAATAAATTAGACGCGGTTATGCCACAAGTAGGAGAAATTTAGTAATTGACAAATTATTAACTGGATTATTGGATGTTTTATTAGTATGAAAAAAAATTCGAATCAAAAACTGAAAAGCACTTACAATGGAAGCAGATGGAAAATCAAACAGTTGACTAGTCATCCAACAATGATTAGTTATAAAAGATGTATTAATTTCTTGATTTTTGCACAATTTTGTTCTTTTAAGCGGTACTTGAAGGACCTATGTAAGACAGGCCGCATTGACAGGGAATGTGATAAATGCCCCGATTATTGAACTTTTCAATTGGATCCTTATGCGACGAATATTTAATGTTATTGATAGGGCATAATATCACCCCCTTCAAGTTAATTTTTTCAATTTCTGAGACTTTTATAACTAATTTCAGAATAAAAGGAAGACACCAATATTCATAAAAGTTTTAACTGGGACGTCCTTGCTCTAAAGAGGCTTAGAAAGTTTGGAGAAAGCACAATGAGCAAAACTGGGAGAGAATCCATGGTCTAAGGAAACAGCTTTTAAAAAATTCAACTTCTCCGGATTCTGGGAAAATTTCAATTTCCATATTTAGTCATTAGTTATCAGACTCATTCAACCTCTAGGGCCAATTTTCACGGGCGCCGTATAAAGATTTATAATCTTAGCTTGATATCGAACCACTGATCGTAACTGGCTAATCAACCCTCTTTCCTTTTATATTTGAAGTGTATCTTAATAGGGAACCTCTACAAGTCTATATTTTACTTTAAAATTGATTAGTAGCGTTTAAAATTAACATTGGGTAATATCCTACAAAATAGAGTTTTCTATCAAGACGCTCAAATTATAACTCCATAGTCAACCAAAGCTGTTTGGAGATGATATATTTCATTGAAGAACAATTTTAGTACGATCATGTGACATGTTTTGACTAGTTAGGAGTCGCAAATTTTATCATACCCCAATCCTATTTGCAATTCACTTTAGCCCTTCTGTATGACGTTGCACGGAAGTGTCGTCAAAACTTTGCATGTATCATTTCATTGGCTACGTCGTTTAGGATTCGAGCGACGCGAAGTGTACGCTTAATGGTACTCTAATTTTTGTAAACAAGCAGAAGTCTTGAGTGATAAGAAGTAAATTACTGATATGGGGAAAATTGGCTTACAAATTAAAGCCGTCCTTGAAAATGTAACTGACTTAGAAGCTTACGACAAAGATTTTCGTTGGTATTTGAAGTTGAGGTGCATGAATTGTGGAGAGGAGCCTGATAAATGGCAATATATTACTCTTTTGGAAACATTTCCTTTAAAAGGTGGGCGTGGAGAAGCTCATTTTGTGAGTAAATGTAAGCTCTGTGCCCGCGAAAACTCCGTGGAAATATTACCCGAATATTTGAAAAAATATACTTCTGAGAACAGTGAGACCTTTAAAACTATTGTTGCTTTTGACTGTCGTGGTTTAGATCCTATCGACTTTTCTCCTCGTGGTGGGTTCACAGCTAAGGGAGAAAACACTACAACCGAATTTGATGACATAAATCTTGAAGAAAAAGAATGGGTCGATTATGATGAGAAAGCAAAACTTTCTGTGTCTATTTGTGAGCTTGAATATAAATTTGTGAAATTGTAAAATTTGGTATTTTATATTACCAAATAAAGAATGTTGTAAAGATTATATTTTATTTTCTAGGCTACACCAAACCATCTAAACTATGAAACAATTTCCCAAATGCTTGATCTTGCCAATCCTATATTATGCAGCCCAGTCTAAATTAAGGTGACCATTCCCTTAAGATTTTAGGGGACACATTTTCTGTGACAGAAACACCATGATTAACCTCCAAAGTTAGGATTTGTGTGATCTGTTAATAGTCCAACTGCCTTTGTAATCTTATCCACAATCAGCAATACATTTTGCAAGCGTTCATTTAATATCTCAGCAACGTTTACTTGACACTGAATACAAAATGCAGTGTTCTGACCTATTAGGACTCATTTTATATGATTAATATTAAATGCCAAGTAGTAACATTTTTAATAAATTACTAAATGCCAAAATTCTACTATTTATTAAAACATTTTAAACCGGGAAAGAGAATCTTGTTTTAAGGGCTGGCTCAGAAGATCAGAGATAAACATTCAAAATATTATAAACAAGTGAAGTCTTATGATCAGTGGTTGAAGTTTTGTTAAATAATCTATTCAACTCACCAATAAAGATCATTTGGTCACAAGACTATTTATGCATAACTTTTCAGTCCAGAAGAAAAATTAAGTCACCAGTAACTGATAACAACTTTTGAATCTTTCTCTTAGCTAATATGGAAAGAAAATATAGTCAGCTATTTTATCCAGTAGCGTAGCGTGATATTTTTGACTGAGACTGAGCGATTGGCGTTTAAACTTGGAAAAAGTTTTTGTATTATAAGTGAAATGTTTATTAGAATTCACACTTTCAATAAGTTTTATTTCTTTGGTGAGTAAAATAAAATAATTTAACATAAAAATGTTAAGAGTGAATGAAATGCACATAATTTTAAAATATGCTACCTGTGTAAGATAAATACGTACAAAATATAACATTTTAAATGTTTTCTTATTTCTAAATTACTTTGAGTTTTACAACCATTTTCTTAAATATAAAGTCATGGTTACTCCCTTTCGGGAAAAACATTCTACAAGTGCCCATGTAAGAAAGAGTGCACTGAAAATTGGTCAGAAATCTGGAGCATAAGCTTAGTTGAAAATCAGTGTAGTTAACAATGTCCTTAAACAATATTGTATATTAATTATTTACAAATACTGTACTATGAAAACTTTAATATCTTATAATTACAATATGCTAAGAATTCGCTAGGAAATTATCAAACACTTTTTTTCATCTAACTGAGATTCCCTTTTAACATGGAATTTTTAAAGGGAATTCAGATTTATTCTTTCTAAAATTTCCAAATATGCAAATGGATGCTTCGTTATATTAATGATGATATAATGAGCTAAGCCTACTTTGCAAACTACTTAAGTTTAATGGAAGTCATTCTTGGTATATTTCTTTATTTTGATATTGCTTAAAGTAGGTAAATGCTAGGTTATTCATGAAAAATTACTCAAATTCTTCAGTATTACAAATAATGAATATTTTCTGTGAACATTAATTAATAGAATTATGTTTGACCCGCACTATTCACCCTCACCTACCCACCATTGATGAAATGTCACATCCCATATCCAATCATTGATTGCTAATAAAGGTTTGAAAATGGGGAAGCAATAGCCACATCTTTCTATAAATAAGCTAGCTTCCATGTTAGTTAATCAGCTACGGAGGAGTTTAACAAATAGATGGTCTTAATGCCATGCTTCTCCTTATAGAGCATGAAGGCTGAATGATTTCAGCTTCTAAAACATTGAAATATGCATTCTAATGGGAAAAATACTTTGAAATGTGTCACTTTAAGCAAATAAAAGGCAACAATTTTCTAAATAATACATATATATATATATATATATATATATATATATATTCACAAAGTTATTTAAAAATTATAATAAATAAAAGTATGTTTAAATAATTCTTTAAATTAGATTTTAAACAGGGGAAACTCAATTTTTTAGCCTCAATGGAAGCTACGCCACTGATTTTATTCCTGTTCATGGTTAGTTTAGTAAAAATTAGTCCAAATATAGATACTACATGATCTGGGTGAAAAGAACTACATCTGCAGAAACTGCAATTCTCTCTGATAATGTAAAATAATTTCCATGTAATTAATAATTAAAAAAAAATATTTTAAATATCAAATATGTCTAAATTAAATTAACAATAAATGGATATATGTTATTTTGTGAAACTTATAATTTGCAGCTAATAAGGAAGCAAAATCGTAAAACTTTAAAAGCTTAAACAATAAAAATGCAATTTTTTTGCCTGCATTACATATCTGAAACTAAAATATAATTCAACATCAATACCTTAAGAAACAGTGTATAGAAAGAACCGTATAAAGATGAATGAAATGTCTGATCTTCTCTAAAGTAAGGAAAAACTAGAGCAACAAGTTTTTCCCTATCCTTTGCACAAAGTGATTTTTACTTATTGATCTCTCTAAAGTATTTTTTTCTTAAGGAAGATTAAATAACATATCGTATGACCTATCTTACCTTTCTCTTTGCGAATCCTTGTAATTAGTTTAAAATTAAAGCAACAATTATTTTAGTGGAGATATAAATAACATTTTCATATAATTATAAAAGTTTTCTTAAAAAAATAGTTTTTTTTTAAATGGTACCAAACTACAATAATACAATTCGGAATCAAAAAGCTTTGAAAATTTAAAAGTTTGCTTGCTTACAGTGGATTTAGCTTTTAATATAGAAAGAGGTTTTTAACCTTTGGTGTAAACCAATCTTTTAACTAATGTTAAAAGATATTTGAAATTAATTACACATTTTAAAAAAGTTAATCTTGCATAATAAAGGTAGATGCTTGGGTGTGTGACTGTAATAGGAAATCTAAACGTCAGACAATGAAATTTGGTTTCAGAACTAAAAAAAAATACACTTTTGGTGAGAATTTTTCAAAATTTGAATTCGCTTATTAGTTATTGTATGTAATCATAAAATATTATTACAATTTTCATTTTGACACCATCTGAAAGATTGAAGAGCGTTCTTCCCACTGATGTTTGAACCAAATTTGTAGGATAACTTTTTTATGTTTATTCATTTTTTAAATACACATTGAAATTGAGTTGTGTTATCTGCAAATATATTATTTAAGTAGTAGACACTCTCTCTTATTTAGATCCCTGGTAATTTGTTCTAGTAGAATATAAATTTGATTAAAATATTAAAGAAACAAGCAGTGTTCTACTTACCAATTAGTCACAATATGTGAACTGGCAATATTATTTAAAAAACAACATATGGCCAAAGACTAGACCAGAAAACTCTGGGTTTTACATACTCTCAGATTTTGGAATAAGATGAACATTCTGGTAGGCCAACATTTTTATATAAGCAAAATGGATAACCCATTTTGACATGTACGGTAGTTGAAAGCAGTGCTCCCATGGCATTTTTAGACATTGTATGTTTTGCATTGCATACTTGAAGTATAGTGGTAGCTCGATTCAATGTATTAAAAGTTTTGACAAGTGTAAATGTCACCTATATACTTCTTTAGCTTCTTTATAGCCTTGTGTGATAAATGGCTCATTCTGTATGATTTTGATGTTTTGAAGATAAATGAGCGAATTTGGATGCTGTTTTTCTATATTAGAAAGGTACATATATGTAGGTATAATAGTGTTCCACTAGTGAATTGCTGATGAAATTTGTGATGTATAAGGAAGGGAATGAAATGCAATCGGATGATGTTACATAGTTTAAAGTGAGCAAGTCAAGTTTGGTTAAAATTTTGAAATTGATATATTGTCAATAATGTAAAGGTAGAACATTTTTAATTCAGATTTTCCTTTTTTTAATATGACTACTACAGGTCGCTGTAAGACAAAATATTCATCAAGTGATATATAGTAGCCAAAAACATGGTGTGTAGAAGCATGTCAGAGTGTTGTATCATCAACTTTTGATAATCAGGGCTACCAAGTAGCAGTAATGTGTAAATTTGCTCCTGCGGGATGCAAAATAAAGCGTTTCAGATAGTATATGGGAATGATATCAGATAATTAACAGTATCGAATAAGACAACAGTCACGTATAAAATGCCACTGTAGGATGGAATGCGAAGTATTCCAGATGAATGGTGATAATGTCTGATAATTAGTGATATCAGAAAACTGTAATGTTATGCTAAAATGTGTTAATGTACTTTACATGCATTTTAAGGATATTTTTGTGCATAAGACTTTTCTGTTTGCAAAAAATGGCTATTTTTGTGTAAGTTTCCAATAGCAAAAAATTGTGAAAAATAATCAAATATTAATAAAATTCAAACAGAAAAGCCAATTTTTGAAGAAAAGGCACATTTGCATAACATCAGACATATTGGCATAGTTGGATAAAAAAAGTTATCAAAAAATGAATCCCATTCAGGCCAGATATTATGGTTTAAATTGTCAATTTGGGAGCACCAAAAATTTGAAGGGGGTAGGGGTAGGGGAATGCTTAACACACCATTCATTTAATAAAGAAGGCATTCTAAGATATACCAGATGTGAACATTTTTTTTTTTTTTAATCATTACCCCTCAGCCTCAAAATAAGAAATTGAATAAGAAGTAAAAATTTGATAAAATATTTACAAGAGAAGCTTTTAGATTCTACAGTTAGCAATTGGTATTGTTGGAACAACCAGTTAAATTTACAACATTAAAAAATAATTAAAAATACAGTAAAGTCTGCATAAAACAATCTGTTGTAAACAAGAATCTTAACAGGTTTAAATATTAGTATTTTGTAATATAATTTGAGATGGAAACATGTTTAGGTCACATATGATCCCGTTTTTAACACTTTACAGCATAGTTGAAAAGTGTTTATGACTTTGTTCATTCTGTCTGTCCATTCGCACAATAACTGCCATAAAAATGACTTGATCAAAATGAAATTTTAGTATGTTGTTCAGACGGTCTGTGGGACCTATGGGAATATAAATGAATAATGTCACCCAATTAGTCTTGGATTGAAAATATAAAATACATTGAACCCTATATGTTATGAAGCATAACATTTAATTGTTCATTTATTTGCATGAAATGAAAATATGTTTCATGCCCCGAGTTAGCCACAGGAATGAAAAGGGGTGGGAGTAGCAATTACTCAATGTAAGTAATGTGTATGGGATATTGCGGTAGCGAAGCCTCCTCACAGACATGATGGGACATTTTGGCGCCATGGTTTGAATGGCCCATGACAGTGGTTGCAAATGTTCATAAAAGAGCGCTTGTAACAAATGTCAAATTGTAAAACTACAAATCTCTAGAAATTTATAGCCCTTGTCAGGTATTGCTCACATCGAAGACCGGTCCGGGACCTCCCCGGCTGTGGGAAACCCTCCGGTCATCATTTTCTATTAGGAAGCATAAGAAATGAGCATCACTTCACAAGCCAGTAAAATTAGTCGGAATTAGAACCACCCTTTCCTCACACATAAGTGAAATATCGAATGAGAAGACGAGGTGACTTCCATCCTAATTTTGTTCCTCCCTTTTCAAAATCTGAAGGGACTCGGCTTTAAAATGTAAAATCAGACTCAAGTCTGATCTTGTGAGGAAAGATCACCAAGTGTAGCTGTGCACGTGTTTAGAAGCCTGATTTGAAAATTTGTGATGCATTTTAGGCACCGGTATTCGTCGCCACTTTTGAGCGGCAGCCCCATGCCTATAGAATGGAATCGGTGCATTTTATACCTTGCTATGAGTACATATACTCAAGTGTAGTGCGTAACCAGACTCGACCATTTTGAAAATTAAGTCCAGGGCCACTCTAAGCCGAATTGAACTAGGACGGAACCAGACCGAATGTTGCATTCTTCAGGCGGGGGTGATCATTGAAGCAATGAGGAAGTCGTCACTTTTGCTACGCAGTACTTCACAGCTCTAAATATAGACAGCATTGTGTGGGCTACCTTTTGGACCTTTTAACTACATTTAAGCTGTGACAACTGTGTGGACTGCAAGGACGGAATCAACCGCTCAGTGTACATCTCACTTCACAGACGAATGTACATGGGCAGAGTGTTTGGGGCCATCAATCCTGGGCCCCTATGCAGTGTACAACACGCGTCAGCTGAGTGTGTCAACCATCGTCGGCAGTGGCCTGCACGTAGTTCCCGGTTCTCCAGGAATCGCTGGGCCAACCGACAATTGGGAGAAGAAGAGTGTAGTGAACTGTGATCACCAAATCTGTGATAATCCGCAATGGTATCCAGAATTCAGCGATATCTCCAATAAACCGTGCATCCTGACGAACTGTGTTTTATTGAATACCTGAGACTTCTTAGACTGTGAATTACTCCATGTTAGATTACAAGGCATCTCATCTGAGAGGAGATATCATAATATTTAAGTTCAATTGTTACGTAATGTGTTATTTGTGTCTTAACATAATCAAAGTGTCATTGCAAATTTAAGCTGTGGAAAATTCCCGTACTGCACAACTTGGATTTAAAATGAGAAATTTAAATAGCAAATATATTAATTAGCCTGTACATGCCAAGGTCAAGCTTGGTAGATTTGAGTTTAGAGTAATTGTGTTTATTGTAGTATTATTATCAATGTTGAATATTTTATGTGTTTAATAAATGTGTTAGTGGTCACAAAATCGACTGGTTTAATTAACGTAAACACATTGTATGTTGATCTTCATTGTACGTTGATCTATGTCTGTTCACACGATAACTGCCATAAAAATGACTTGATCAAAATGAAATTTTAGTATGTTGTTCAGACAGTCTTTGGGACCTGTGGGAATATAAGTGAATAATGTCACCCAATTAGTTTTGGATTGAAAATATGAAATACATGGCACCCCATAAGACCTAATTTATCAAACATTTTTTAAATGAATTTAAAATTCACAAATTGCTTCGAAAGTTTTAGGAAATATTCAAATTATCCCATAAAATGTATAAAAAAATTTCAGCAAAATATATTTGGTAGTTTTTTAAATAAAAATTAAAATATCAATTACGCCCATATTATATGAAGAGATCATATGACCCACTTCAAAATAAAATATGGCATCCATCTTGTGTCAAAATCGTGATTTTTAAAGTTATTTTTAATTTATATTTAGTATTGTATCCGTCCTAAAACCGCTTTATTTTTGCTTAATTTTGTGCATCTGTATTCTAAAACAATACAATTAGAATATATTTGAGTTTAAATGATAATCAAACTTTGATTATTTCTACAACGAAGCTAGCTGCCCGGTTAATTTTCACTTATGGAGAATGTAAACACTTGAAGCTGTAAGATGGGTTGTATAAGAATTGCTGAATTTCTTTAATGACAAATTATTTAGCGCTGGAGTCTGCAATATGGCTGAAATGAATGAAACATTCATTGTTTTTATATAGCGACATAGACGATTTTATAGCAGACTTTTTCGATGAAGTTTTAAGCATAGAGTTAAATTTCTTTCAACCTCCATGTTTTAAGTTTTTAAGTAAAATAAATTATTGTAGTATTGTGATGAATGAAAGGAATAGGGAAAAAGTGTATGAATGAAATATTTACTGCTTTTTCATAGAGAGCCAGGGAATTTATATTTCAATGACATCATTTGAATAAAGTTCATTTTTTTCGATGAAGTTTGAAGTTTTCAAATATAATAAATTATTGTAGTATTGTGATGATTTTAAAAATATTATCTCTGAATGTATCGCATTTTAGAGATGTTTAAATAAAATTGCATTGCAGTTGGAAAGTGTTTCATAATCAATGCTTTATGCATGATTGATTTTTCTTGTATTTAATTAACTTAGTGAATAAATTTAACTGTATATCATAGTGTTGTCCAACTTCTATAAAAATTCTCAAAATTTTGAAGCTGTAAGGCTACATTTTCCTGCTAAAATTCTTATACGGCCCGTTTAAACTAGTCTAAACATTAATATATTATATGTTAAAGGTGTTATCTATTATATTTTATTAGAATTCGTTTTTTTAGAATTGTGTGCTAAAATTTGCCCACTTTTGAAGTAAGTTATAATTTAATTTACTTCATTTATTGCAAAAATTTAAGGCTGATGGATTTGTGAGCAACAAACATAATTTCACAGGCCAAATGTGGGCAGCAGACAGCCAGATTTTGAAAAGTAATTATGTTAGTGTTTTAAGTTGAAATTAGAAGATATTCCCATGATGGATTCTGTGTTTCATTGAATAATTTGCTTTAATTAAATAGATTAAAGCAAATTATATTTATAATTAATTTATTAAAAGATTTCTTTGACCATTATATAGAATTAAAATATATTTATACTTGCAGAACTAGCTTATAGGGTATGCTTCTAAAGTTAGATCATACTGTCATTGCATGATCTAACATTGTATTATGAACTGGTTTCGGGCTTATGTGCCTGTTAGCATGGAAAAGCATATATCTGTTATGTTAGCAAAACAAAAAAAACTTGCTGTATGTCACAATTTTGTGACCATCTATGGATATCTACATTCTGTTCTAGTAGTAACTTGCTTCAAATTTTCTTAAAGATTGAACTCTGGCTATATGTGATTGCTGTGGCCAAGCTTATACTGTAGTCATTCCAAAGATAGAGCACTCTTTTGATGTGCAACACTTTCTACATAAATATATTCCTTAAATTTATTTCAAATAAAATTTAAACATTACATATGACACTCAAAGTATATGTTTATATTTTATCATAATTTTGAAATTATAAATCTATATATATATACTAATTGCCAAGTGTCCGTATGACATGCTTTTTTTAGGTACTTCCCTAATAGATAGAGACTTGCAATTTGGTACATGGCTCGGTCGTTCGATAAAACCCCCTGGAAAAATCGAATTTTTTGAAAACGTTCTCTAGAGGGGGTGCTCCACACCAAAACATTCGAAAAGTGAAATGATAGGAAAGCATGCTTTGAAATAAGATAAAGACTTCAAATTTAGTGTATGGGTAAATCGTTCGAAAGGGAAGAAAGTATGCAATTTCAGATTTCCACTATTTTCTACTTAAGAGGGTGCTGCACACCAAAATGTTCGATTTACCGAATAAATGAGAAATGACACCTTTAAAATTTGATAGAGGCTTGAAATTTGGTATATGGACTAATCATTTGACGAAACACCCAAACCTAATATACTGTAGTCATTCCAAAGATAGAGCACAAAATCAAAAATATTCGTTTAGATGGTGCTCCAGAGAAAAAACATTCGAAAGATGAATTAATAAAAAACATTCTTCGGGTGATGAGATAGAGATATCAAATTTGGTGTATGGGTAGATAGTTTGGAAGGAAGAAAGAAGCAATCTCAACTTACCAATATTTTCTTCTTCAGGGGTGCCACACATCAAAATATTCGATTTTTGTAATAAAGGAGAAACGCCCCTTTTATAGAGCCTTGATATTTGGTATATGGGCAAATCATCTGATAGAAAACACAAGAAGAATAGTTTTTCAAACATGTATATTTAATGGGGTGAGTACTCCACACAAAACCATTCCACCGGTTCTCATTAGATCACCGAAGTCAAGCAGCATCGGGCGGAGTTAGTACTTGGGTGGGTGACTACCTGGGAACACCGTGTGCTGTTGGCACATTTCGGGCGCGATAGCTTGGTGGTTTGCGCGCTGGATATACACGCTGCCACAACTGCCACCAAGAGGTTGGTGGTAGGGTAAGGACGGTATGGTTCCTGTGGATGCCTCCCCCACTGTGTTCCGGTCTAAATTGGGTGCCACTTCCCGGACGTCCAAACAGTTATCTTATACCTTTCTGGTAGGTCGGACGGTTTGGGTCTCAACAACACAAAACCATTTGAAAGGTGAAATGATAGAAAAAGCATGCTTCACAATGAGATAGAGATATCAAATTTGGTGTATGGGTAAAAAGTTAGAAAGGAAGAAAGTGTGCAATTTCAGTTTTTCAACATTTGCTATTGTAGGGAGTGCCGCTCACTAAAATATTCGATTTGTCGAACAAATGAAAATCATCTCCTTTGCAATGTGATAGAGGCTTGAAATTTAGTATATTAGCTAATCATTTGATAAAAAAACCTAAGATTATTTCTGTGTAACCCCCTTAAAATGTTCATTTAAGGGGGTACTACACAGAAATACGTTCAAAAGGTGAAGTGATAGAAAACATACTTCGCGATAGGATAGCGACATCAAATTTGGTGTACGGGTAGACAGTTTGTGCCATTTCAAATTTCCAATACTTTAGGGGGTGCCACACACCAATATGTTCGATTTTCCAAATAAATGAGACATGCTTCCTTTTAAATGTGATAGAGGCTTGATATTTGGTTATGAGCCAATCATTTGATAAAAAACCCAAGACGAACAGAGTTTTTCAAAAATGTTCATTTATGGGTATGCACCACAGAAAAACATTCGAAAGGGGAAATGATATGGGATGGGATGAGATAGAGACTTTAATTTGGTGTACGGGTAGACAGTTCGAAAGAAAGAAGTGTGCAAGTTAAGATTTCCAATATTTTCTTCTTTAGGGGGTTCTGTACACTAAAATATTCAAATTGCCGAATAAATGTGGAATGCCAATTATTAAAAAATGCACAATATTCAGGGGTTGCTTATTGCGAGACCGTTGAATTTCAACGGGTATTCAGCTAGTTATTTTCTATTTTGCTTTTTAACTAAGTTAAAAAAAATTCTGGGATATAAAAAGCAATATCCCAACAACATATTTTACTTTTTAAGTTACAAATTTTTGTAAAGCTATGCTTCATGATATTAACTAGTTGCTGAATTATTAAGATTGCAATTAATACTTAATAAGTTTAAATATATATTTTTTCTCTACTTTTTCATTTTATAATGCAAATGTATGTGTGTCCAATATTTGCCACCTGTGTTACTTCCACTTTGTTATTAATATTATAAGAATATTTCACTTAAATGTTAGTAACAGTAGCCAATTATGTGATTTTAGAGGATTGTTTTTCATCCTAGGTAACCATTTTGTATATCAGAATACAAGTATTTTTTATGATAGACTTGTTTTTCATATATGTCTCCTATGTTACTCGTAATTCATATTGATAATGAAAATTTTATTTTTATAAATTTTTTGTTATAAGAAGATAATGAATGAAAAAATTCATGTTGCTTGACATTATTTTTATAAAATCAAAATAAGTGGTTGATATTTAAGTTCACTTTGTCCACTGTATTACCATGATATTGGTAACACAGGGGACTTATTTATTTTATTTAGGCTGATATTTGGTACTAACTTAACATTTTTTATTTTATCCTACCTTTAAGAAATATTTAGTATATTAATTTTAAACATAAATAAAATTCATATATAGTAGTGTTAAAGGCTTCAATTTTAACTTCTTGAATACTAAGTCTTTTTTTCAGTGATGTTGAGATTACTCACAAATGAGTTACTTCTTTGATTTCATAGAATAGTCCTAGCAGTAACTAAAAAATAGCATTGTTATAAAGAATGAAGGAAACTAAATAAAGATAAGGATGAAGAAAGCAAGATAAAAAAGCATGTGCTACATATTATACAACAAAACAATTGAAGTGTGATATATCTGCAAGGGAAATTAGATTATCTAGAAAAAAAACTAACGAAGCCCAGCATAGAAAACAAAATTTTTTTTGAAGGAAGTCTTTAATTTATAATTTATTCCAAATGAAATAAAAAATTACCAGAATAATAGAGGAAGCTGTAGATGGAAAACAAAAATAAGACACAAAAGAACAAAACTATATAAAGACAATCTGAATCTCGTGGTAAAAAATGATGTAAAAAGAAAAATGGAGAAAACAAGCATATAGAGCCAATATTCAGATCAATAAAAATAATGATTTTACTCCAAGCTGCTGCTGGAATTGGAAGAGCTTTAAAGTGACCTACTAATAGGATTGCATCTTGTGACAAATATTTTAGATGTCTACTAATTTATTCATTTTGTGCACAATTCAAAAACAGTTAAGTTGTTCTGGAAATAATATAAGAAATTGAAGTAATTTTTAAAACACTTCCTGAAAACATTCCAGTAGTGAAAGGAATTTTGCAATTGAATCAGCTCATTGTTAAAAATGAAGGGAGGTTGCTTTGCTATGTTAAGGGTGAGAGTCAGTAAATTTTCTGCCCTATCCGTGCTTTGTTAACTTTCGCGGCACACATATTTCGCCGAAATTCTGCTCAAACAGTTGCAAAATATTTTCTGAAAGATAAAATGCAATACTTAGATTATATTAAAACTAAATTTAATGCCCCAAAAAACATAGAATATATTTTTTATTTTAATCCAAAATATTTTTGGTGCTGCCATCTGTTGTCGTAATTTAATTCATACCGATTATTTTTATTTTTTAATGAACATTTTTAAATATCTATTCCTTCTAATACTGTGTTAAATACAACAACAGAACATATATAATAATGCCACAATCACGGAAAGGTAATTTATCATTCTATAAATTTGATAAGGGATCTGAATGTATATCACTGAGGACTGCAGTTTTGTCTTCAAGTTCCTTTGTCTTCAAGTTCAAGTTCAATTACGTTTCCGTGATTGTAGCATTATATATGATCTGTTGTTGTATTTAATAGCATATTAGAAGGAATAGACATTTAAAAATGTTCATTAAAAAATAAAAATAGTCGGTATGAATTAAATTACGACAACAGATGGCACCACCAAAAATATTTTAAATTAAAATAAAACATATATTCTATGTTTTATTGGGTATTAAATTTAGCTTTAATATAATCTAAGCATAGCATTTTATCTATAATAAAATATTTCGCAAATGTTTGAGCAGAATTTCGGCGAAATATGTGTGCCGCGAAAGTTAACAAAGCGCGGATAGGGCAGAAAATTTACTGACGCTCACCCTTAAAGGGACATCAGTTGTTTCTGTGGAGTACAAAGTAAAAGTAGGTTTTACAGTTTTTATAGTACAAGGAACTATACAACTTCTAATTACAAAAAAAAAAAAAAGACAAAAAACAATAAAATTAGGTCAAAGAAAACTGTAAATTATACAAAGAGGAAATTAAATGCATTTGAGGTATTTTTAAGTACTGACAGTGTCAAGGTCAAGTCTGTAAATTCTGAGTGATCCATCAGAATTTAAAAATGATGAGGAATTAGAAGATGGGGTGTAAACTATGTTATTTATACAATGAAGAAATTATGGAAGAATCTAATTAAAAAAATATTACTGCTGGCACCTACTAACTTATTAAAATCTTTGGAGGTAAAATAAATTTATCCAAATATAAATATGGAGTTGTATAAGATGGGAAAATTAGAGTGATGTTCCCAAGATCCACTGATAACAGGGTGAGAAACTTCCAAGTTAAAAAGAATGATGTGTCACATATTGATTTTGATTAAGCACTTAGAATACTTAAAAATATCAAAATTGAAAGGAAACAGAGTATTTTATCATTTGATGCACCTGTTGATGTCTATAAGAAAAAGAAATATCCAAAATTCCTGTCCTGACATTGCAACTAATAAATATCCTCTTCATTACTTTATTGTCCCATGCTACCCTATGTCCAAGTTACTGACATGTTTTTTTTTTTTTTTTTTTTTTTTATGTTACCCCCCCCCCCCCCCCCCCCCAAAAAAAAATACATAACATAAAGAAATTAATAAATATGAGATAGTATGGATGTATATTCTACGTAAATAACTCCTGCAAGTATGTATAATTCTTTTCACATGAATTGTATAAACTTAAAGATTGTGAGAAAACAAAAAAAAAGTAATACATAGGACTTAATATGCCTTTTCATTAGGAAAGAATTTTAAATAAAAATCTTATTTGGTAGTAATGGAGAATATTGATATCAAAATATTAACACACTAAAAGTACTTAACTTTCATGAGAAATAGTAGTGTGATAGGAGATATTTTTCAGTCAACATATCTATGTCAATACATCTATGTTACAATAATTAATATTTAAATAAAAATTCACTGCTGATTATTGAATATCTTGAATAAGCATTAAACTAACTCAAAGGTATTTTGGATTTGTTTCAGTAAATTTTATTTTCATAAAAAAATTTTTTCACAGGGACCTTTACTTTTGGAATAACCCATTCATGGATCTTGCTCATACAGAGCCTTGCCAAAGTTAAAATTTCTTTTTCATTGCAGATAACAGCATCCATTGCCCACTTGAATTGCCCACAGCATCCATTGAATGCATGCAAATAACAGCATTCATTGAATGTTTGCAATTAGCAGCATCCACAACTGTTTTCATACATACACGGTTCATATAAAAAGTACACTTGCAGTACATATACCTCTTTTAATATATGCATCATATAATAGAAAAAGAATGTTTATGTAATAAATTAAAATGCAAGCTTAGCTATCATATGATGGAGCTAAGCATACTTTTATAACTATCATAATTGAGAATTGTTTTTTGACCATGAAAGCTAATATTTAATAATTTCAATGTAGACAAGTTTTGTGGCAATCTATGTAAATTAATATATTATTCCAATGTAAATATTGCATTTTTTTCGAAAGAACATAATGTTTTTTTAATGAATCAAAATATTATAGAATAGATGTCCTAAATTTTCGTTTGTATCCTTATCTATAACATGTTCAAGCATGAACTATGTAGATTTCAAATAAACTTAAAGCATCTTAAAGAAAGTAAATGTAACAAAAATAAAGCTTTTATTTATATAATCATATATAACATTACACACATATATATATGTATATATATACATGCATTTAGATATTTTTCATTAAATAATTTAAAAATGTGTTAAAATATTAAGTATAAAATATTTGTAAATTTGTAACAGTTTTTTAATAAATTTTCTGAAGTATATGAAGTTATATAATTTTGTGATAGTTACAATTTTGACCTTGTCAGCCATGGAAATTCCTGAAATGGAAAATATAATAAATTAGCATACAACGTAATTTGTTAAATTAAAACATTAAGACATATTTATTGGGAGAAAAAACCCTTTTCAAAATTTACGGCAACAAATAATAGAAATCATGGCTATTCTTTGTGCAGAAGCTTAATTTATAAAGTACTACAGTAAAGCACCATTTATACAATTTGCATTTTCTATATTTTTGTCATTTATATAATTTTTTTCTGTTTGTTCTTGAACATTCCAATTCACTGATGTTAATTTCAATGATACCTTTTGCAGTTGTATGCTTTGTTTTTAGTGGCCTCTTTAAAAGCATATAAATGGTGTTTTACACTCTTACCAACACTTTTGAAAGGTTAGCAAAGGTTCTTTTGGATTTTGATAAAATCCTTCAGGTCATCCAGACTTTTGCGCATTTCATTAAGAAATAATTCTGATTTTTGATGTAACTCAGATTAGGTGATTCATAGTCAATGAGAAAACAATGCACATACTATATATAATCATTCATTTATGTTCTAGAATTCTTACAATGCATAAATCCACTGAAAGCTTGAATTAGAAAAATTTCAACCCCATTATTTTGCCTATACATATACTGTGTATTGTAAACAAGGAATGTAAAAATAAGATAAAAAAATGCAGAATAAATAAGAAATATGGTATCCTATGAGTTAAGTCCAAAAATATTTATGGAGAAGTAATATAATTTTTTATTTTAACTCTTAGCAAGAGATAAATTATTAATTACTACTAAATGACACTGAACTGCATTCTGAATATTTTTTAATTTGATTGTATAGAGATTAGTATTGGGTGTCAATCCTTAACTCTCAAGAAGTCAATCAATTACTAATAGTTGCTTGAAATTATGCTTCTGATTGGGGCAGAGAACTTATATAATTATGTATGGCTAACCATTTCCAGGCAATAGAATCCAAGGGATCTGTATCAACATGCCCCATCCCCTCCCCATTGCTTTGAGTACCATTAGATAAGCAAATGTTTAGATAACATACATACAGATAGAAATACAGTACAACCTCGAAAATCCGGACATCCAAAATCCGGAAACCTCCAAAATCCGGACGTTTTCCAAATTTTCGTTTTTTTTTTTTTTTTTTACCCCCGGACTGACGAAGTCGCGGATTTAAAAAACAACAGGGTAAGATTATTTATTTTATACATAAGATTATATATTTTACCGTATTTTCCGGTCGACTTTCTGAACCCGGAAATGAAACGAAAGTTTAGATGGACGGCCGTAGATAGATAGGCTTGTGGTTGGAGCGTGAATTGCGTTGTTAGCGTTAATCCTTCCTCCCCCTTATGCAAGTCACAACTCCTGATGAATTACTTCGCGTAAAATATACATCGTTATTTAAATACGGAATTTTTATTATCAAAATTTCCTTTTCTCATTATTGAGAAAGACATTTTTCTGAAACAATGTAATTTTTAATATTAAACACTTTAAAACGTTATCGTAACATTTTCTCACAGATGTTCAATTAAATCTAAAAATCCCGAGAATTCATATTAACGCTCACGGAAATTTATTTTGTTCACTTCGTAGTACGATTTCCATTCTTCAATGTATTCTGTTTTGTCTTCAAAATCTCCTCCCTCTCCCGGTATCTGACGATTTTTTCGTTCTCGTCGAACGTGTCAGCTTGAAATCGACTGTATATTTTGCCTTTTTTGTTTAGAAAGCCATATTTACATACTATAAATAGCAAATAAATAACTAAATAATATCGTATCGCACAGAACCGAGCAACAAGGTCATTAACACACAGACCTCTCAAAGGGGTCGGCTTGCCACCGGTGACAGTCGGCTGCGTTTACGATTAGGAACTAAGCAAATTCCTTTCTTCGCTTTCCCTGCCCCACCACGTCCGGGTGCTGCCGTAACCTAGTAATGACTCATCGTAATTTAGAATAATCATTGAGAGGAGAGATATTTTTTTTTTTTGGAAAAGATATTTATTTTATCTACTGCGATATTTTTTACATATTTGACTATTACTAATAAAGTTTTTACTTTTTTTCAGAGTCATCAATCTTTTTAAACATGGCATTATATAGATGCTAGATAATAAATAAAACTTTTAAGTTCTTATTTTTTGTTTTTCGTTCGTTAATAGCGAAAACGGTTTAGATACATTTACACCTTTAAATATATCGTTAAAAGTGCTAATCCTCGATCTTTATTAAATACCGGCACTGCATTAAATCTCGACAAAGCCGATATAACGGAAGTTCTGCACTTTGATGATGATGCGCCAATCGTAAATAAATTGAATGATGGTGAAATTCGCGATATGATACGAAGTAGTGACGATAAATGTGGAAAAGAAAAAATACCCATTAATAATCTTGTGCAAAAAATCGATCACGCAATTAAAGGTCTTGAACAAAGAAGCATTATAACCGAGCTGAAGTAATGTCCATTTACAGGATAAAGAAAACGGTTTTCCCATAAACCAAAATTAATGAAATAACAAATGTTAATTCAAATATTTAAACGAAATGATAAAATGAAATTTTATCATTTCGTTTCGTTCACGCATTCTAAATTATTAATGTGTATATTTTTTCTTAGAAATTTCTTTTGCCCTATTTTTTAGATTAAATAATATGTTTTAATTGATTAACTTAACTTTTGCCATTATTTTTACTAAAAATAGTGTTTTATAATGTATTTAGTTAATATCAAATCTGAATTTTATTCAAATTCTATAATCCGGAAAAATCGAAAATCCGGAATCGGCAAAGTCCGGACGAGTCCGGATTTTCGAGGTTGTACTGTACTAGTAGATTATAATAGTAAGGCCTTAGTAATAATATATACCTGTGCCTTCCTTTGAGCAAATGGTGAAATAGCAATACTTATTACACAAGGCTCATGTTTGGCCAACAATGCTTCTCTTAAGGCACTTTGTAACTCGTCCACTGTTTGTACAGAAAATCCTTTTCCACCAAACATGTTAGTTATTTTTTCATATTTTGCATGAGGTGAAAGACTCGTAGGAGGTAGACTGAAAAAGAATAATGAATTAAGAATATAGAGCAAGTCCTTAATTTATGCATGAATTTCATTCTATAGTCATAAATTGAAATTGCATACATTGAATATATTAATAGAGAATGGGATATTGGGTGGAAAAACAAATACAAAACTGCTCTAAATACTATTGTTGCAAAGAAAAAGAATACTACAAAAAATACTTTGTTTAATAAAGCAGCATAAAATACAAATTAATAGTATAAACTAGTTGTAAAAGGAAAATGAATTTCCTTTAACATAATATGAAAAAAGCTTGTACATCAACAAAACAACAGACTGTTTTCATCTCTGCTGGTGTAACTGCTTTGTTCTTATACTGAACAGGCTGTCTTTAAACAGGTTGATATCTGTAATTTTTGTTTTATTAAACACAGTATAAAACAAAAAATGCTTTTTACAGGAAACATGTCTCAAATGCAATTTAACGACATGGAAAGCATGTTAATATACAATAGAAATATGAACACAATGTGAAAAATTATTTTATGCATTTGGAGAGAACTTTATTTTTTGTAAATAAATTAAAAGTTTTATTTCTAGAACTTTTAATTTATCTGTTTTATAGCGAGAACATTAAATATATCTATGCCAAGACACCCAGGTAGCACAAATACGTAATTCTTACGTATCAAGCAATACGTAATCTTTACGTGTCAGGCCATACGTAATTATTACGCAAAAATGGTACGTTAGAATACGGTATACCAACCGTTATAAAAAAGGTTATTATTACGTATCCTTATACATTATTATTACGTATCCTTATACGTTAATATTACGTATATTCACATATGTTATTATTACGTATATGCACATACGTGTTTATTACGTATCCATATACGTTATTATTACGTATATCCACATACGTTATTATTACGTATACCCACATACATTATTATTACGTATCTACATACATGTATATTACGTATCCACATACGTTATTATTATGTATATCCACATATGTTATTATTACGTATCCAGATACATGTTAATTACGTATCACATACGTGTATATTACGTATATCCACATACGTTATTATTACGTATCCAGATACATGTTTATTACATATCATATACGTGTATATTACGTATATTCACATACGTGTTTCTTACGTATATCCACATACATGTTTATAACGTGTTCCCATACGCATTTATAATGTATTCCCATACATATTTATATTGTGTTTCTACATGTATTTATTACATGTTTATATTGTGTTTCTACACGTATTTATTACGTGTTTATATTGTGTTTCTACACGTATTTATTACGTGTTTATATACATATTTATCACACATTGGACAATTCTACAGAATAGTGCATGTTGCAGACATGATATTTACAAAGTTTTATGCATCTTTGTAAAACAAACATATTAATCAGGTGAATATATTTTTATAATAGACGTCAAATTTTCAGATTGTGTTGATTTCAATAATGTACTTGAATTTATAAATTTGAAATCAACACAATCTGAAAAACAGTATCTTTAAAATTTAAAATACATTCATCTAAATCATATTTTTACAAAGATACGATATATCAAATGTGTCATATATGCAAAATTCACAATACTATAGAATCACTCTGTTCATATGTAATAAAATTTTTATTTTAATTTATATTATATATTGTTAATACAATAATTTTAATGCAAAAATGTTTTTTTCCTTTATTTTCAGTTTATATTTAAATATATTTTTAATTCTAATTATTTCTAAATATTGCAAAAATTATAATCTACTACATTATGAAATATAATTTTAAATCTAAAAGATAAGCTATTTTAAATTGAAAATAACTTAAAAATACAGAATAAAATTTTGGGATATATTAAAACACATAATACTTAAAACATTTTTGCAATTTTTAAAGAGTTAATTTTTTAAAAGTAAACTTCAATACTAAAAATATATAAAAAAAACAATATTAATAATATTGTAATTAAGTTTATAGGCTATTTTAAATTACAATTATAGGCTATTTAAAATTTTAATTTAGCATGCTAAAACTACACATCTCTGATCAATGGTGGTATCATGCAACTGTGATGATTTTTAAGAGTGAAAACAGTGAGTAAGGGCACAGAGCCCAAGTAGAACATGTTTCTAGATACACAGAACACAAACTGTTTCACAATTATTTCTAAAAATTGCAAAAATTATAATCTACTACATTATGAAATATAATATTGTGTTTAATGTTTTTAAAAAAATTCCCAGAATTGTGTTTTTATTTCTTGTACGTATCATGTTTATTTTCTTTTAAGTATAAGGCTTTTTTAACTTCTTCCAGGTATTTTTTTTTATTTTCTTAAAAGTATCAAATTATTTTAATTTAGTATTGTGTTTTTTAACATTTCACCCCAGTATCAACTTTTTTTTTAAATTTGTCCTAAGTAGCATATTATTTTAAAATTTCTTCCTAGTATATATTTTTTTTTAATTCTTCCAAATCATGTATTTAAAAAAATTATACCGAAATATCGTTTTTTAAATGCTTATAAATGAGACTTACTATTTAACCTAGAGCTTAAATTAGTGTTATTTTCTTTTGCTTTTAATGAGTCTTAATTTGATATATAACATGACAATGCTATTTCAAATTTGAATTTTTTGAAAAGCTTCAAAAATTTTTTTTTAAATCTCAAAAACACCCCTTTTAATTTTTTTGAAAAAAAAAAATATATGCTTTATGGACTACTTGTATGCCAAGTTTCATAATGGGAAGCCAATGGGTTCCTATGAAAATTATTTTTTTTTTTTGTATTAAACTATAAGTGAAATTAGCTAAATTACAAAAAATTTAATTTCCATAGGAACCCCTTAACAACCGACTATGAAATTTGGCACACAAATAGTCCCTTAATGTCTTTAATAAAAGTAAATAACTGAAAATCTAAAAGCCCCCAAAATCTGAAATTTTACAGTTTTTGTAAACTTTACTGGTACTATCACTGTACCAAAAATGATCGATTTCTGAGGTATCAAGGTTCAAACCATTAATTGATTTGACACGGAATAACATATACTTAGTACATAACTCATTAACCAGTTGTTTCAAACATTCAGCCCACATATGTTCTTTTCAATTTTAACAATTTGCTACACACTTAATATTTCACATATGTCACTCAAAATTTAATTTTGTATTTACAATCAGTTACAAAACGTTACTTTTCAAGAACTTTTAAAATAAGTACTTCTCCAAACAAGTGAAGACAATTTCATCTCTTCCTTGCTCAAGAGTACAAACTCTCCCAGTTGCAGTATCAGGCTCTACTTTTTGCGAAATGGTCTCACATTCAAATATTCAATACGTCACTTGGTTGAGGATAAAAGAAAGAAGGAGAAGGTCCTTTAGGATGTAGGAAGCTAACTATATAGTCGCTCGTCTTTTCAAGAATACATGCAAGCTACCAAAATCCTTTATAGAGTATAGTGACAAATCCAGATTCAATTTTTGCTTAATTAGTTGGTGTAATATAGTCTAATGCTGTCACACGTTCAGTAAATTGGTGTTCACTACAGTAATTATGCTTAACATGAAGTATATTTTCAGAAATTGGGTAGAAAGAATGAAGTTTTTGAGTACCCATGATTGCCTTAAAGTCATTCAACTGTGGCGACAGTATTTCTTTAACTTCTTCATACTCATCAACTGTGCTGTACTCAAAAACTTCATTCTTTTTACCCAATTTCTGAAAATTGGCTTCTTGTTAAGCATTATTACTGTAGTGAACACCGGTTTACTGAACGTGTGACAGCATTCGACTATATTACACCAACTAATTTAGTAAAAATTGAATCTGGATTTGGCACTATATAGTCTATAAAGGATCTTTGTGGCTTGCATGTATTCTTAAGAATAATAATGTTACGAGCGACTATAAAGTAAGCTTCCTACATCCTAAGGGACCTTTTCTTACTTTCATCCTCAACCGAGTGACGTATTGAATGTGCCAGGTGAGACCATTTTGCAAAAAGTAGAGCCTGTTACTGCAACTGGGAGAGTTTGTACTCTTGAGCAAGGAAGAAATGAAATTATCTTCACTCAGTTTGGAGAAGAACTTATTTTAAAAGTTCTTGAACGTTTTGTAATTATAATTGTAAATATAAAATTAAATTGAGTGGCATGTGAAATATCAGGGTGGCCACTCTTCAGACACATTGAAATTCCCTGACTTTTCCAGGTGAATTGAAAAGAAATTCCAGACCAGTAATTTTAACATAAAATGCGTGCACATCCCTATTTAGTTACAAATTTGATTAAAGAATCTTAACAATTACTCCACTATTAAAAAAAAAGTTATATTAAATCAGGAGAAAAAAATACACATTTTTTGTTTTTACAAATAAATTTTGACATTTTTAATAAAAAATACATGTAAATGCAGCAAAATTGAACTACTGAAATATTTAAAAGAATTTAATGTTTTTTTTCACTGAAGAAATAAAAAGAAATAGTCTAAACTGATGTCCTTAAATATGGGCATTGCAAATTGTTCACAATGACAGACATTAAAGATATGCAAAAACTACACTGTAACAAGCTACAGCCATTGAATAATTAATGTCAATTCAGCAATGTCAAAAGAATGTCATTAAAATAGAAAAAATATTGTAAAATGTATATAATATTCTTGGCAACAGTTGTCCAAAATGGAGCACAAACTCTGCATTTTTGTTTTTATACGGAATCAAATGGACACATGGCAGCCTTTATTTAGAAGTTACGAGTACAGCATAATACTTGGCGAAATTTTTCGAAAATGGCATACAAACTGGGCAGTCCTGTTTTTATAAGGACAACTAGTATTAAAAAAAAAAAAAAAAAAAAAATTTCACAAAATTCCCTGACTTTTCCCGGTTGAGTGGCCATCCTGAATATTAAGTGTGTGGCAAATTGTAAAAATTGAGAACATATGTGGGCTGAATGTATGAAAAAACTGGCTAATGAGTTATGTACTAAATGTATGTCATTTTGTGTCAAATCACTTAATGGTTTGAACCTTGATATCTAAAAAATTGATCATTTTTGGTACAGTGATAGTACCAGTAAAGTTTAAAAACACCGTAAAATTTCATATTTTTTGCGCTTTTAGATTTTCAGTTATTCACTTTTTTAAAAAAGCCAAATCTGGTAAAGTTTTGAAATCTTTAAACAGTGGTAGATCAAAAACTATTTGACCAAGAGAGTTCAAATTAGTGCAGTCTTTTGTTTTCGATGGACCTTAATTTGATATACAACATGATTATGGTATTTAACTCTTTTTTAAAATTGGAGTTTCTAAAATAATTACAAACTAAAAGAGAAATTGTTTTTAGAGAATAGCATAGTCATATCAAATTAAGACCCATTAAAAGAAAAAAAAAATGACACCAATTTGAGATCTCTAGGTCAAATACTTTTTTTTTTTTTTTGCCAAATTTCGCTTTTAAGAAAGTCAATAACTGAAAACTAAGAGCCCAAAAAATTTAATATTTACAGTTTTTGTCAGCTTCACTGGTACTACTATTGTACCAAAAATTATCATTTTCCATGATGTCAAGGTTCAGATCATTGGTTGATTTGACTCGGAATGACCCTTGGATGAATATTCAATTTGGCAGTATTTTAATTTCTTAAGTTTTACACCATATGAAATATTGTTTAAAAACAAACTAATTATTCTTTGTAATCAAAGTTAGAGGTAAGTTACGGTACAGGAAAATTAAGCGTTCTGCATTTTCAGGTTGCAGCCTATTACCATCTTTAAGTTTAAAATCTAAGTTAAGTTTAAAATTTAAGTTATACCATCTTTAAGTTTAAAATACATAAAAACATGTAAAAGAATAATTTCTGATTTTACAATATTTGAAATAAACATGCATGCATGACAACAAATGCAATCTCGGACCACGTTTTCATTTAATCTCCGCTTAGATAGTATTAAATGCGAGCATGGATGCACATACCACGATGCTGAAAACATGCACTTTTCCCGTTTGCTTTTAAAGCAATATGTGCATACATACAACTAAGCTAGGAAGATATATAAAATAAAATAAAAGTTAAAGCTAAATATAATTAAATAAGTTATATAAATTAAGCAACATGTTAACCTAACACTAACCTAACACGGGAAAATCAAGTTCAAGATACCAACCTACAAACATGGCGGGACTGGGAAGTAATGACTTCAGTCAGTGTTGCCAGATACACGAAGCTTATGGCTTCGTCCCCTGAGGTAGAAATGAGTCCGTTCTGGAAGCTTCCAGAACTGCGTGACGTCACGGCGGGGTTAGAACTTGGGAGGGTGAAGATAAACAAGAAGGGATACATGAAAATGCCTTGGGGAAAAGGGTTCGAGAACAAAGCTGAAAGAGGATTTGAGCAAGGGGGAGCGTTAATGGTTATTTTTACGTATGAAAAATGGTAATTTTAATGTAATATAAACGGTATTTATAATGTATGATAAACGGTATTTATAATGTATTTTAAACGGTAATACATAAAAATGCCTTTGGGAAAAGGGTTCGAGAACAAAGCTGAAAGAGGATTTGAGCGAGAGGGGAGCGTTAATGGTTATTTTTACGTATGATAAATTGGTATTTTTAACGTAATAAAAACGGTTATTTTAATGTAAAATAAACAGTAATACATACGTATTTAAAACGGTATTTCTACATACGGTATGTTCATACACGGTAATTCATACGTATGATATACGGTATTTTTATATACCGTTTACTCATAACGGTATTATAACCGATGTATTACCGTTTATCGTATAACACATACGAAAATATAACGTATAAACGGTTTATCAACGGTTATAATACCGTATGTGTGTTACCTGGGCAAGCAGTCAGTCAGACTATAGAGGTGAGGTTGTGATTGTAGTGGCAGACATTTATATATCCCAAGAGATAAATGCAGGATCAGCTAGTACAAATCAATATTGTTGGTATTTTCAATGAAAAGTATTAAAATAGAATATAAAAGTAATAACAGTGACAATTTAGGTCTTAACTATGAATAATTAAGTAAAGTTAACCAAAGAGTGAAAATATATTTTTAGCCAAATTAGCTTATATAATTTAGATCTGCCAACTATCACCACACATACTATAAGTAATATATTGCAACCACTATATATGTGAGTGTTCATATTTATGTTTTCTCATACAAAATCCCATAACAGTTAAATGTTACACAGAAAAAGCTGATGGGAAAATTTGTCTTGCATATTAACAAATCTCAATGCTGCACAAGTATGATGTATCATGGTTGTTCAGAGATAAGCAGTGCATATGATGCATCTATGATATATTCTAGGGATTTCAAAAACGCTAGTAAAATCATTGATGAGTTAAGGCAGAGTGCATATTAAATCTTGGTTCATTTTAACAGACTTCATAGACTAAAATTTGAGATTTATAGACTTAATAGACCTAGGACGAAAGGGCTATAATAGGGATGAACAAATTAAGATTTCAAAACCAGACCACTATCATTATATTTTCTTTTAACTCGGTGCAAGGAAAGTAAAAGAGGGAAATGCCCTCCTCACAATCTCTGTCCTGGATTTCACTCTTTTATTTATTTGTTTTTAATACATAAATTAATAATAAGAAAAACGTTTTTAAATACAAAGATATAGACTTTTTCAGATTAAGTTTTTTTTGTTTCAACTTATATTTACAATAGATTTGTTGTTGAGACCCAGACCGTCCGATAAGCAGTGCATATGATGCATCTATGATTCTAGAGATTTCTTTTGTAACAAAACTTTTTTGTTACAAAATAAATACAAATTCTGATTATGATTATATATAACAAGTAAAAAATATAGTAAAAATATTTTGAAAAGTTTGATTTTGTTTACATTTTGTTGAGAAATGTAGTTAAAATTAGCAGTGTAACATACATGGATAGTATGCTAGCCTGCTATAAAGTAACTTTTCAGAGGCAGGAATCAAACTTTCTAAGCCAGTAAGTAGCACTATAATAATAGTTTTCAAAAAAGTTAACAGCACCATAAAAGCAGTTTTGCTTCCATATGAGCTTACCAACTTAAATAATCAGATAACCAAGCTTTTAATAATAATAAACAAACTTTTAAAACTTTCACGGTCAACCACACATGAAAATTTCCGATAACTATTCATCAGATACTAGAAGCTTTTTAACAATAATTTGTTTGTAAGGGGTTTGGAGAAATTGCGTCTTTACACCGTGGTTAATTGAAAACTGGTCATTACTGAAATCTCACCTTAAAGCCAAATGAGATGGATCTTCTTCTATCATCTTGAAACTTTCTTTATCAAGACCAGAATAGATTCCATTATTGTTGAAAATTATCACAATGATTGGTAGTTTGTACCTATTGTATAACATATGACATTGGTAAAACATACATTTACAGAAACAATGAAATTTTAAAGTACATAATATGGGTGTGGATATAAAATCTATACTATGTACTAAACCTTTTATGGAGAAATACTTTTCAAATGGTAGGATAAAAATATATTTCACATAAAATGAGATTATACATTGCAAATTTAAATACAGGGATAGCAAGTGCTCAGAGCTTTCAACAACTTAAGATGGAAAATGGATTTAGGGACCCAGCATTTTAAAAATAGTGAATGTTTAGTGTCCCGAATGAAAAAAATAGGGATGTTTTGGGGATCTTTAAAAATTACATGCAAATTTTAACTGTAAAAAAGTATCCCAAAATTAAATAATATGTACAATTAAATATAAAAAAATGAAAATAAAATAATATCTAAGAAAATCTGTATTTAACCGCAAAACAGCACACATATATAAAAATTTTTTGCACAATATATATTTAAAGTCAACAAATGAATCTATTCAAAATTATATTAATTGAAACTATTTCTTTCCACAAAATTGTTAAATAATTAATATATGAATGAAATTATAAGCAGTTAATATTGCAGTAACCACCTAGTTCTATTTATACATTAATGGTAGCAACCTGAAATCAACTTAATAAATCAAATTTCAGGGAAAATACACAGTACCACAGATTTGATTCTGTATTACAATACTAATATTTTTAGACGCTCAAATACCTAGTGGACGAGTTTGCGACACCATACACACTTCCTAATCATTTGATTAGTCCATACTGCTCTAGGAACTTATAAACAAAAATGTTCAAATCTGGTGCTGCCATTAATTTAATAAAATGTGAAACACAGCCAAATCTTTTATGTAGAAGAAAAAGGTCGAATTTCCGAAAAAAAAAACGGTTTTAGAGGTGTGTTAGAGGAAAAAAAAAGACCAGTTTTCTAAGAAAAGGAAAATTTTATTAACCAAGCTGAAAAAAGGCTGTTTTATGAAAATAGCTAGCTGTTGATAGCCTGAATGCTGTTTTATAAAAGTATTATTCGTAGTAAATGATGATAATAAAAAATAAAATATAACACAAATTTTTGTAATCTTTGAAATTGGGATAGTTTTAAAAGTAAATCTTCAAAATATAAGAATTAACTCAAATTGCTGTCTGAATCAATCTGTAAAAATAAACATTTCATTTGTTAAACAGCAAACAAGGTCGATTAAAAGGTTTCAGGGGCAAAATCCAGTCTTCTTTGTTAGGATAAAAAGACAGAGCACCAGAATGAACAAAAGACCACAGAAAAGGACACATTCTTGCATTGGTTGGTGCTCTATTTTGTATCTTGCCAAAGGAGGCTATTCTGTGTAGCCAGAATGAAATTTTTTTAAACAATTTTAGATAAAAACAAGAAAGATCAATCATGCTTAGAGCATTGATTATGAAACACTTTCCAACTTCAATACAATTTTATTTAAACATCTCTAAAATGCAATACATTCCTAAGTAATATTTTAAAACTTATCACAATACTACATTAATTTATTATATTTGGAAACTTGAAAACTTAAATCTCTTCATCGAAAAAAATGAACTTCATTCAAATGACGGCATTGAAATATAAATTCCCTGGTTTAAACATCTCTAAAATGTGATTCATTCCTAGGTAATATTTTTAAAATCATCATAATACTACAATAATTTATTATATTTGAAAACTTCATCGAAAACAACTGACATTCATTCAAATAATGTCATAGAAAAAATAACACATCTGGCTCTCTCTATAAAAGCAGCATTTCATTCATAACATTTTTCCATTCTTTTCATTCATCACAGTACTAAAATAATTTATTTTATTTAAAAACATAAGACCATGGAGTTACAAGTAATTAAACTCTATGCTTAAAACTTCATCGAAAAAAAATCGTCCTTTTCTCTGTAAAATCAATGAATATTTCATTCATATCAGCTATGCAGACTCCATGAGCTAAATACTTTTGCGTTAAAAAAATACAGCAATTCTTATACAACTCATCCTACATATTTTGCTGTTTACATTTTACATAAGTGAAAAATAGGCTTCGTTGTAGAAATAATTAAATTTGGATGATCATTTAAACTCAAATATATTGTCATTGCGTTGTTTCAGTATGTAGATGCACAGAATTTAAGCAAATATAAAGCGGTTTTAGAACAAATACAACAATGAAGCGGTTTTAGAACAAATACAATTCAACTCAATATGAATTAAAAAGAACTTTAAAAATCATGATTTTGAGACAAGATGGATGCCATATTTTATTTTGAAGTGGGTCACGTGATCTTTTCATATCATGGTCACGTGATCGCTTCATATAAGAGGTGTAATTATTATTTTAATTTTTATTTAAAAAACTACTGAATATATTTTGCTGAAATTTTTTTTATATATTTTATGGAATAATTTGAATATTACCTTAAATTTTCGAAGCAATTTGTGAATTTTAAATCCGCTTAAAAAATGTTTGAAAAATTAGGTCCCATAGGGTTCAATGTATTTCATTTTTTCAACCAGGGTTCAATTCAAAGCTAATTGGGTGATATTATTCATTTATATTCCCATAGGTCCTACAGACCGTCTGAACAACATACTAAAATTTCATTTTGATTCAGTCATTTTTACGGCAGTTATCATGTTAATGGACAGACAGACAGAATGAACAAAGTCATAAACACTTTTTAACTTTGTTGTAAAGTGTTAAAAAAGGGTAGGAGGGGGTACTTATATTTTTACAGTTTATACCACAGCTTTATCACAATCAGAAATTTCAACACAAATCACATAACTGTCAACTTTAATGAAAATCTTAAGAATACTTTTTAGCTAGAGTAAATTGCACAGATGTTATGTTAAAAATTGTTGATTCAGATTTTAGGGTTACCAAAACATTTAAATCCATTGAAAGTTCAAATTTTCAACCTGTTAATAGTTTCCATCTCTAAGGCAGAAAATCCAAATGCACTGTCTCCTTGGATACATATAACTCGCTTTTCTGCGGCATTATCTTGACACCACAAAGCAGCTGCTATTGCAGAAGGCAAGCCAACTCCCATGGTTCCAAATGTACCAGCATCTAGCCTACATGAATATTAAGCTTTATAGCACAGTGAAAACTATTTAATCAAAATGTAAAATTTCTCACAGAATCATTGCGAATTTTATTTATTAAACAAAACTAATGTTGAGATATACATAAATTATTAAACTGATTAAACTATGATTATATTAATAATCATATATTATATTAATGTATTAAATTGGTAAATTATGCTACTGATTGAATTATATGTTATGTAAATTGAGGCTTAACTAGAAATAGAGAACAAAAATTATGCATTATACTACACATATACAAGCATACAAATTACTGATACATATTTTACTACAGATATACATAGTTATATCACTTCTGGTTCAAAACTGATGCCGTAACTCTGTGTTTAATCATTTTAATCTTTGAATCTAATCTAATATGACTTAATTTTCATTTAAATCTGATATTATATTAAGATATTTTATATTTTCATCATAACATATACAGTAAAATAAAAGTTATAACACAAGGAAACTAGTGTACACTATAATTTTTTCAACATTTATCTGCAATTACTAAGTTATTTTATATTTTAATCAGACTAAAATTGCAAAGAAAATATATAAACTGTTTAATATTAATTTAATCACAGAATGTAAAACAATAACACAAAGACGTTAAAAGTGAATTATGTTTGTAAACAAACTGATGACAGTGACAATACTACTTTGTTTCGACCTAGGTTTACAGAAGTTTTTATAAGTCATAGAATGTAATATTATTATATGGACACAGCTAAATGTTGCAAACCACTGCAGCTAATACCAAAATCAAAGGTGTAAGGTGTCTGTTTGGATTGCTTGTGCAGTTCCACTCATTTTAGACCGGAACCCAGTGGGTGCAATATCCACAGGGATTGTACCCTCTTTCCCCTGCCACCAACCTCTTGGGAGGACTTTTGAACCCAGAGATTTAACATGCCCATACTTTGCATAGACATGGGGATAGTTTGGGCAGCACTGGGAATCAAATTCAGGTGTTATCCCTGTGCCCTAACCACTGGGCTATTCTGCCCCTAGTGACATTAGTATTGTTGACTGTACTGGGAGCTGATTGGATGAGAGCATCATAGAGATAAAGAACTGAAGAGCAGCAAATTTGAATATGCCTGTATTCATATTTCATATATAATTTTAAAATTGAATTACTATGAAAGAAATTTTTATAAGTTATAGAGTGTAATATGATTATATGGACATAGCTAAATGATGCAAACTACTACAGCTAATACCAAAATATTTCACATATGATATTCTAGTGTCATCAATTAAAATATATTAAAAATCTTATACAATGAAGTTAAAAAAAATGAAGTGTTAAAAGGAAATAATTTATTTAAGAATTAGTTTCCCAAAAATGTTGAATAAAACAACTTGTAGAAAGATTATATATGCCATTAAACCTGCGAAAAAGTATGATTACATTGGTCACCAGACATTTTAAAAAAGTAGTACATTACAAGCTTTCTTACTGTCATGACCAGATTCACACATCCCTTAATTTTTGGCAAAACTTAATTTACTTTTCAAAAAGCCTATCTTTTAAAGAAAATGAAATTATTTCTAAAATTTTTCTCCTCTGAGAGAATCAAATATTCATCTATATTACTGTATTTACTCATATTTATTTCCCTTGTAAAGTCATTTGTGATGGCATGCTGCAGAAAAAAAAAATTTCAATTTTGATTATATTATATTTCTGTGCAGTTTGGCATAACAAGTAAATGTAGGTTAATCTCTCTTTGAAAACAGATGTTGCTGACATCCCATATGCCCATGTTTTGGTTTTGGTTCAAAGTTAATATTGCAAACTAATGTGAGGGAGTGCTGTGTGATATTTTAGCCAATGAAACTGAAATAAAAATGCGTTATTGAAAGATCAAAATTTAAAAAGTTTATTCAAGAAGCTTGAAGAATTTTAAGAGGAGAATGGGCTAAGTCAATTTTGTATAAATATCTATGATTTGGTGCTGTGCTAAAAATATTTGTCATGTTGAGTATGGTTGCTGCTCCCAAAACATTTTCTCATTAATGGTTCTATTGACATTCTGAGGATAATAAATCTGGCTAATAAAATTACTATGCCACTCCAGAGTGCAGAGGATTATGCAAGAAGAAAAAGATGAGTGTAGAAAATGCTAGCTTCAACTCATCATGTCAAGTGAATTATAGAAGCAGAAGTACAGTTTTATTTTTCAGTTAAATAGGAGGAAATAGTAAGCAATAATTGCTTGTATTGGTATACTAGTGGATTGATTATAAAAAGGTACAAATCCATGTTACTATAACAGGTGGTCATCGGTATGCTAAAGTGTGAATCAGGGTAGTGCTGCACGTCATGTTTGGTAAAGCTTTTTTTCCCTCTTATTTGGATTACTATTTCATACTAGGACTGATGACTGGATTCTTGGGCGAGTATCCATTCTTGTTATTATTATTGTCTTGAATTTTAGTACAGACCAGTGAATTTTCATTAAGACAAGAAAATTCTTATATTGATAGAGAATACTCTTATATTGATTAAGAAATATAGACTATAAGATATCTATATTTACTTAAAAATGTTCAATCATAAATACCTAGAAATGAATTATAATTGTTATTTTTATATTGATATAAATATATATGTAGTTTATTTGTTATAAGATCCTTTTATATTTCTACTCAAGTGTGCACTTTCAATAAACAAATGTTGGTAAAAATAAATGTCATTATTCTCCCAAGGCCCTATTTTACTTACTTATTTAATGTCTAAATATGGTTATTATTTAATTTAACATAATTTCTTGGGCCATCTGTTGGATTTCATCCAATAAAGCAGAGGAGACATTCTTGGAAGTAAAAATCGGCTCTTTATTACTGTTAACTTTGAAGGTGTTATTTTTTATAAGTATATTAGCATTGCATGATTTTGGACCTGTAGTCCCTACGTAATCCTGTTGCCATACAATTTCATCTAATAAAAGTTATTCAGTCATGATTCCACCTTCACACTACTAATGACTATTCCATGTTGGTAAGCTTTAAAAGCATAAAACTAGTCAACTAATGCTCACTGCTGCACTGAAAATTTAGTTGTATACAAAGTTTATAAAATATTCGTTGATATAAAATATACTTATTTATTAGAATATAAGCAAACCTGTGTCGTGGATATTCATTCAGGAGAAATGTTCGACCAATATCCATGGTGTTAGCACCTTCATTAATAATCACAGAATCTTTTGGTAGCAAACGTTGAATCTATGAAGAATTATATTAACAGAATTACAAGTATGCTTTATTTTCTGTTACAGCAGGGGTCGCTGATTGTGATCATGTATAATAACATCATTCAGGATTATTGTTATTAGATTACTGACGTCCCATCTGGTTGTATACAAGTTATATATAATAATCATTGGCTATTGTAATTAGTAATTTGCTTAATGTGATCAGAATGTTCAGGACAGGCCATACAATTTTTTCTTTTAATCTTGAACTATCAGCATGGTTAATTGATTTAGATTGCTTGGGAATGACATTTTCCCAAAAAGGTTAAAAAAGCAGTCAATATAGGGATAGAGGTGAACTAGAAAATATATTTGGGGAGAGAGGGAAATGCAATCAAAATCACTGTTTTTCTTGATAATGAAAGAAAAGAAACTTGTTCTGAACTCAAGGAAGGAATGCTTAAGGGAGGACCCGAATTTGTGGGAGACCAGTTTTCAATTTATGATTAAAAATCAGAAAGGAAAGAAAAGGCACATTTGTGAACAAATAACAGTGGTTGAAAAGATTTGTCCCAGATTCTGCAATAGGCAAAAGTCACCTTGTGCAGAAATACTGGAATGCTATTCTAGGAATTCAATCTTTTTACCTGAAGCAAGTGGTTTATTATCAACTCTACCTAACATGAATAATAAAAGAATTTGAAGCTTGTTGGTTGGATATTGATGAAATCATTCAAATTGCAGCATCAATGACAGAGGATGATATCTGTCAATTTCTTCCTCAGACATATCCAAGCACAATATACAATAAAGATTCTGAAGAAGATGAAACTGACTAGAAAGTTCTCAAAGTGCTGAATATAAAGATTAGGGGTATGGCCTTGGTGAGATATTATTAAGAAGCAGACTACAAACATTTTAAAAATACATTTTTATTAAAAAACTGGAGGCAATCAACTGTTAATGAATTTTTTTTAAGCTTTTATTGTTAATGAAGCCTTTAAAAGAACATATTCGCATGCGTTTAGTACATTTCCATTACATTTATTCTATTGCATTAACATTTTTTGAGTGATTTATTTTTCGTCATTCAATATTATGATTAAGCCAATGTTATGAAATAGTCCAAGATTCGATGTGATCACAATAAGTGATGTCTACTGCATATGTAACAGCATTATATATATAAAATAGCACATACCTCATGGTAGGCAGCATAATAGTTAAGAGGAATTGATTTGTCAGAAATCATTTCCTAAAGCATGAAATAAGATAACTTTAATATATAAAAATAGTATGTATTATAATATTATTACAATAATCAGCAATGGTTTTAACCAGTACCCATGTTAAATCAGAAAGTTCAAAACACATTTTTCAATTTTAGTTCTCCAAGCATATTTTTAGTGTGGTGATTGTTTGGGTGATGCCTCACCATTTCTTGCCAAATTTAACTTTGCTATGTTTATGCATATGATGGATTTAAATGCAAATGGATCTGAACTGAAAACAAATCCTCCACTTGTCAACTGAGTAAGAGAGTTGATTCACTTCCATTCGTATTTGCTTCATACTTGGATTGAAGCAAGATATAGTTCAATATTACGATTTTCTTGTTGAAAGAGGGTAAAAGGGGATTATAGATGCTAAATTGAAAAATAAATGTAAACTTGAAGTTTTGTAATAGTTTTCAAATTATCAATACATATATACAACTTACACTATGGTTATCATTAATCAATTAATTGCACAAATAGATGCTGTTATATACATTTAAACCATTAAATTCTAGGCATTAAATTATTTAGGCTAGGTGTATAAAACAGTGCCTCACATCAAGTTTTCTTCATACTATTGCAGGCATTAGCTATTCCATGCTGAAGAGTGCACTATGATTATTATTAATTAATTGCACTAATAGAAGTTGTTATATACATTCAAACCATTAAATGCTAGGCATTAAACTATTTATGCTAGATGCATAAAACAGTGCCACACAGCAAGCTTTCTTCATGCCATTGCATGCATTAGCTATTCCATACGGAAGAGTGCATAAAAAGTATGAAACTAGGCTATGGACCCTGTTATTCACAATGAGAGCATAATTTTAGCTTTGGGTGCGGGTGAGTATAGGGGTGTAAGATATTATGCAAAAGATTCCCTCCTATCCACAGAAAATACCACCAATTTAATGTTTCCCAAAACTCACAAAGTTTTGGCAAGTTTGTTGCCAAGCATGACAAATAACAGACAGAGACATTGATATTTCTTATGTATATAAATTGATACTACAGAGGAAGGCATTTTATAATTCACTTTCATACTACTGAATATATACAGGTTATCATGCTATTCCATGATTAGTAATAATTAAATTGATAAAAGAAAAGATAATATGAAAAACCAATAAGGTGTATATTACATTGACAGCTTTTTCATTTTCTAGCATTTTATTCTTCAATGTCTGCCACCAATTGGAATTCTGAGGATACACCCATTTCTTCTCATTTAGTTTAGTCACAATCTAGACAGAGACAAAAAGTAAAATTACAATAAAAAAAAGTGTAGTGGATCAGATATAATTGTCATGTAGAACAAAATTAAAGACCCCACCCGACTCATAAAAACATTTTACAGTTTTTATTTTCTAAATATACAAAAGATCTTTATCTGCAGCCCATGCATTTGCATTTATATTATGGCACATAATATGAAACAAAATATATTTAAGCGATCATTGTAAAATGCTTTTTTTTTCAAAAATAAAGTTGTTTTTTATTTCTGTTCTCTCTAGGATGGATAAAAGTAGGCCCTAAAGACTTAATGATATTGAAAATATGTATCCATTTAAAGAAAAATTGAATTCTAAAATTTTTCTCCAGCATATTTTTACTTTTTATTCTTACTAGTGAGACCTGCTGGCCTTTTAACCGCAAGTAACAGTTTATTCATGGGATATTTACTGTAATAAAATACAAGTACAATACTCAATCACTATCTACGTAGCCACAACACAAAAAGGGGACATTATAATATGCATTGTTGCAAATAAATTAAAAATGAGTCCAATATCCAGTTTTGGTTTCAGTATCTGATGCCATACGTAATGCAGAATGCCAGAATACTGCTCTTTATATATAGATGGCTCCTAATCTTCATTTAAATTTAAGTTATTAAGATAAAACATATCTTAATTTTAGTTAAAATTATAAAAATGCAACTATAGATGCAAATACACCAAATTCAATAGTATGGTCACAAAATACATATATTTACTTATAAATATCCAAATCACTGGTTTAATAATGTTATTTAGAAAATAGCCCTTCATTTCATTAATATTAAGGTTGAAAATTATTTTTCTTGGTAAGTTGGCAAAAGATACTAAGTTGTTTATTTTGCAAATCAGTTTGTGTACAGCAGGATGCCATGTCATTGTGAGTTTAGTATTTGGAGACGTTCCCTGGAATGGAACAGTATTTAAAATCACGTTCTACACACCAATTTCTATTCTCTATATTTTGGCAAAGGATAGCTACATTAATTTCAAAGGTAGATAAAAGGTGCTATTTTTAATGTTAAGACATTTTATTTCAGCAGAATGAATTTGCATACCACACGATGCCGTATGTTTCAAATTCTGTAGCAAATATTCATGTAAGAGGTTTTAATTCACCATTTTGTTATAGACAAATAGATAAGTTTGCCAAGTGGAGCACGTGCCTAAAATGGCCTGCTGAGAACACTGAAGCATAGTTATTTTAAAAAGCATGGTTTATTACAATCTTATAAAAAACAATTTTGAATAACCCTATTAATTACAGTCCTTCTTAGTCATGTGAAATGCTGTAATTTACAATATCAATTAAATAAATGCTACAGTGACTATAAATCACTAAAAAAATAAATAAAATAAAAGTGAACAAAAACATTGTTTAAAATAATCAATTGTTTAAAAATAAGTTCCCTATGCCTTCATTACATGATGAATGCAAGTTTAATTGAATTTTTGATAAAGGAGTCTTATAAAAACCATAAATAACACTAGCCTGCCATTTGTTTTCTCTCCTGGTTTCAAGTTTGAAATTGATTTTGACTCATTTTAGCATGTAAAACTTGAGTGTCTACTCAAGATGTTTTATATCAAATCAGGATTTTAAAATATGTTTGGCTTCTTTGAATATTTATTTACAGTCATGCTGAGACATGCATATTAAATAACTAAAAAACTCATTTTAAAAAAATTTCCTCTGAGCTGTGTCTTTGGGCTTGATCTGCAGTATTATTGTACTAAATTTCATAGCTGTGGTTTGCATAGATTTTTCTTTACATGACCAGCAGGCAAACAAACATCTTATATATATATAATTTAAATGTGATCATTTAACTTATAATCTAATAATACCTAAATTTTAGTCATTCTGTTACAATAACAAATCTAAAAGCAAACTTTTACATAAAATTCTAAAATTACACAAAATGTTCACATGAAGTTAGGCGCCACGCATCATTGAACAGTACATAATATCCAAATGGTAAGTTTCAAACCTATTTTATTGATATAAACAGAACTTTATTGATATAAGCAAATATAGGGTAACTGTAGGACTGGTTTTGAATGAAATAGTACTGTATAATGGATAGGAGCATTACAAACAAATAAGAGGTATACCTATGGGAGGTAATTGCTCTTCGGCATTAGCAGATATATAACTTGATTGTTATGAGACGGGAACCCATTTCCTGAATGAAATGCTTTATTTGAGATATGTTGATGACATAATTTTGGATACAAAAAAACCTAATTATGATATGGATTGTGAATTTTATCCGAATTCCCTAAAACTAGTAGAAATACTAATGAATGATGACGGGAGCTTGAATTTTTTGGATGTATGTATCAATTCAAATGATGAAAATACTACTTATTGCATTTATGACAAATAAGCAGATTTTAAATTTCATGTTAACTTCTTTACATCATGGGTTACTTGTTTGAGTTGTGCAGTCATTCAAAATATAATATTGAATCAATTGTTAAGAAACAAACTGTTAAACTCTCGTAGTAGAGAGAGATATGAACAGGATAAACAGTTTTTGATTGAGGAAAAGATTAAAGGTTATCCGGTAGGATTTTTGAACAGTATAATTTCAACCTTTTACGGTTTAACTGCAACCATTAGTAATTCTTGATTAATGGCTTGGTCGAGTTGATGGAAGGAAACTATAAATAATGGCAGTAAGTCGAATATGGGATACACAATTTTCAAGGGTTCAGTTAGGATTATGTTTAACAGTTATACTTGTCCAACATCTTGTGACTAGTTTCAACGGATAAATGGTTTGCTTGCTTCAATTACCCATATAATTATAGGCACAATGGGCCTAGATAAAGAAAAGTACCAGCTTCTGGGAGTGTGGCCATTGCATAAAGCATGCTTAACTGGGGTGAGAGGGTCACAATCCCCCCCTCGGCCATCTTTTGATACTATACTTTTTTCTTGGGTTTCTTTTAAGTTTTATC
The DNA here is from genome assembly GCA_951213105.1 of Amaurobius ferox. Lineage (NCBI taxonomy): Eukaryota > Metazoa > Arthropoda > Arachnida > Araneae > Amaurobiidae > Amaurobius > Amaurobius ferox. Next base: position 29,449,831 of record OX578140.1, read on the forward strand.
AGGTTTGAAACTTACTATTTGGATATTATATATATTTATATATATAATAGAAGATTTTTATGATTACTTGTAATATATATACCCGAGAAATACCAAAGAAAATTGCTTGTAAACTGAAGGTAAAGGTAAAAAATGCAAATCAGAAGCCTAGTGTAGCACGATGAGCTATGCAAGAAGTTTGGATATTGAATAAATGGAATCTATTGAATATAAAAGGAATAAAATGAATATGAAAAGCATTTCTGAAACCATGTACGTTATCAAGGGCCATACATGTTTCATTAATGCTGATTCTACGTTTCTGTTTACACAACTGTAACATGTATTACAGAAAATTGAAGAATTTTAATTTACTTGTATTATATATATCAGAGATTGATCATTTATTGAAATGTTCTGTATAGCAAAAATGAAAATAAGATGGTCTGAAGTGATTATTTGATATCAATAGTGACTATACAACAAGTGAAGATGATAAAGAGAACATTATAAATAAAACATTATAAATAAAATATTATAAATAAAACAGGTACTAAATTGGTATAAAATACCCCTTTCTTTCTGTTCTATATATAAGTTAAGGAATTGAAAAAGAATGGCATGCGGTAAAGATTGGTTAATATAATCCCTTAACTACACCTTTAGATTAAATTTTTATTGGTGTTATAAATCATATATGTAATACAGGTACTTAAGGTACTAATTCCCTTGTTCCCTGTATAAACATACATGGTGTAAAGCAAGAATAGTGTATAAGATGAAAAGTTGAAAAACAGAAAAAAAATTTTTGCACGTGAAGCTAGGCTTTTCTGGCTCCCCAAAATTTTTTTGAATATGAATAAATTGAAAAAAGTGAAAAGCATTTCCGAAACCATGTACATTATCAAGGGTCATACCTGGTTCGTTAATGCTGATTCTATGTTTTTGTGTGCATTACTGTAAATTGTATTACAAAAATAATGCACATGGCTCATATTTATATATATATATATATATATATATATATATATGTAACAAATTTAAGATGTGTACTCAATAAAATATAATACCTGTTGAACAACAGAAGCTATATCGCCAACAATAGCCACATGGGATTTTTTACTATTGTGCAATTCTTCCATATGTATATCAACCTGAAAATAGTTCTGATGTTAAAAATGACATACAAATTAGGTAATTTAGCATACATTTTTTAAATACTCTTTTATTCATTAAATCTTGATGTTTAACATGTCATTATATACAAAACTCCTCAAAGTATTAAAACCTTAAGTAAAACATTATATTCTATTTTGGAGTGTGCATTTCGTTCAAATTTAAATTTTTCTCTGCTGAGGTCAATAAAAAAATTATATTTTATATAGAAAGAATAACCTGAATAATAATTTACAAATAAAACAGACATTACAAGTATGCACATCATTTTAATACAAGCTATGCCCATCAGATGATGGGGCTGAAAAGAAAAAACATATTAATTTATTTATTAGCATTATTTTATTGCTTGTCACTCTGATTTATTTTTAAAATTATTATGGGAAATTTTCCATACACAAAATGAATTTGCAAGAATGTGCAAAAAATCTTTTTTTCTCATAACACACAATGAAAACAGATTAGTTAAGGAATAGTTTTAACTGTATATGCACTTAACAGGATACCATACTGAAGTCATTTAATTGGCAATATGTATCGTTTACCATTCATAATACTGATAAAACCAACATATTTAATATTTTAAATATTTGAATTATTAAAGTGAAAAGAAAATTGAAATGTGAATTCACAAATGTGGAAATAAACAAAAACATTTCAAAATTTCAACATTTAAATTATTTATTTCTAAATAAATCATTTTGATATTTAAATTAAAAGTCATGGAAACATGTAAAAGTTCAAATTTTAAAAGTATACAGAAACACATTTAAAATATAAATATTTAAAAGACCTTCATTTTTCCCTATGGATACTTCAAGTTCAAGGACCATTATTAAGCAAAGTGCATTATATTGTGCAATGTCATTCTTTCTGATTTTGATTTAGTTTTAACCTCAAGCTGCAGGTTAATTTTGCTTTTTTAAGTATGGAGAAAATTTTTCTTAAAACTTTTTAGATTCAAAATTTTGATTCAAAAATGCATTTTAAACTTCCTGAATACATTCTAAACATTTTTAAAATTAAATTCATCTGCATGTTCATGTACATCTGTGAGGTATAGACATAACTTAAGAACAAATGCACATTAAAGATTTTTTACATTTAAATAGTTTATGTATAAAATTAGAACAAAATAGAATGTCTTAATTCTTGTAAAAAATAATGATAATTCTTGAAATAATGATAGTAGCATGGTCAGTATAGGCAATTGACAGTCTGAAACTCATTCTGCATTTAAATTTTTTCAAAATGTGTCATACACAAATTCTAAAAATGTCAAATGCGACTGACTTTTATCAACTTATATCAATTAAAGAATTAGGAAAATACTAAAAGAAAAATTTTTGAATAAACGTGCATGAAAATATACATTATTATTATTTTTTAATACCGATTGTGATACAATTCAATTTTAAGAATATGAAATATAAATTTATAAAAAAGTTTAATGGAGACACTCTAAACATTTTCTCAGAGAGTTGCAAGAAATTCCTAAATATAAATTCAAAGTAAGTTAAAAAAACAGGTGGAATTTAGAGATAGTTAAATAAGTGATTTTATTTTTCTGCAAAGATAAAGTATAAATACCATTAATGTTGCAATTTATAGATAACTAGCAGATGTATCCAACATTGTTTATGATTTAAATCATTGTCAAACTCTAAAAGTTTCTAAATGATTTGGTCATTTGAAAGGTTCTCTATAACAAAAGGAAGTTTAGAAACAAGAATATTTGATTTATTTTTTAAAAATTAGATGTACAATCATGATAAATCTGGAGAATAAAGCATTTTTGTCTCTTGTGTTAATTAATTTATTTTTCAAATGTAATAACATGCCACTTTATGAACATGCACTGTAAATGAAGTAAATAAATTATTTTCCTGAGTGAAACACAAATATTATACTTTAGAAAAAGTGAACTAACTTGCAAAATTTTCACATTTTTATTGAATCTTGGAGGTCTTCCAAAATGAAGCATCCAGTTTAATCTTGCGCCTAACAACAAAATCACATCTGCTTCTAACAGAGCTCTAAAAATAGTAACAAATACATATTATGAGTGATATTGGAATAAATTAATGCTTTTAACAGTAATTTTTTTTTTCATGATTCTTATGTTATGCAAAACAAACCCTTTTTGGCAATCATATTTAAAAAGGGCTACAGTTTTAATGACCAAATAATATATTGCTACAGAAAATGACCTATAAAAATATTAACCTCCAATAAAAGTTCTATTGGATAAAACAAGCACCTCAGATACATACATTTAGAGTTTATTTATATTTTATGTTAGCTTAAAATTTATATCCAAAAAATTAAATTAAAGGAATTATACAATACAAAACAGAAATAACTAAAAAAATTAATAATTTAATTTGCTGCTTATTGTTATTTTAAACAGAAATTCTTCATCTTTTTAACCATAAAATATTTTTTTTTTTTTACAGTAAAAAAAAAAAAAAAAAAAAAAAAAAAAAAAAAAAAAAAAATATTATCTTTCTATAACAAATAAGGGAAAACTGTGTAAAAATATAATCTTTCAACAGTTTCTGTTGTAATTGGAAGTAACCTATATGATGAGCTGAAATGCATTATTTTCAAAACTCATGTTGGCAATATCTTAGCTTAATTACTTCCTAGAACATTTGCTCAGCATTAAGATATTATGAATTGTAATAAAAATGATAATTGTTAAAGTAAATTTGTCTTATTTATTGCTAATATATGTTTTATTGGAAAATTTAGGGAATAATTATATTACTGTTCAAGTGTAGTTTTATATATACAAAAGATATGAAGAAAAATTGAGTAAAATAGATGTAGAGCATTCAAGAAAAAAAAATTAAACATGGTCAAACTTTAAGGTGGAATCAAGCATCATAAAGTTACACATATACCATACTACATAATAAAAGTCTGTTTTTAAACAATACATTAAAATATAGCAATACATAACAAAACATAAGTATGTAACAGTATAAACAGGATTCAGAAGAAAACCAAGTGCCTCTCTTCAAGACAAGAAAAACTGAGCAGCTACACTAATAAAGGCAAAACTGCTTGTCAATAAAATCTCTGTCCCCATCCTAAAGAATGTTAGCATTGGCACAACTGCCATTTTTTCTTAGATTGAAGAAAGAAGTTCATTTTGCTTCTAAAAGACGTTGTAGTTTTATATATGCATTCCATGCTATACAGTTTTTAATATTCTAAGCACTTTTTGCAGTAGTTTTGAGTGAATATTTTGTATCAGTACAAAAGGATGTAGGATATGTATTTCATTTATTTTGTATCAAATTTAAGAATTACTTAAGATTTTTAAATATAATCCTTAAGCAGCTGCTGGATATGATAAAATGAAAGATAATTTGATACACAAATTTATACTTCAAATAGGCAAAATAAAAATTATGAAATCTTTTAGTATACATTTTACTTTAATCAAACAATTTAAAATAGGCCTATTTATGCTGTTTAGATTTTACAGAATGTAATACAGAGGTAGTTGAAATACAAAGATAGCACAATTTTGATTACTCATTAGTTTTAAGTTTTTTTTCTGTACAATGAGTATAATTTAAATGTAGGGGTTCTTAACTAGTGGGTACACCTCTGCTGAGGGTGTTTAGAGTGGCGCCACTCAAAACATCCACTGCAATTGTTCTCCCCTCTTGCTAAAAGAAAGGAGTGAATTTTTAGTTCACTTTGAGGATAGGTAGTAAAAAGGTACGAACCCTTGACATAAAGAATATATAACTTTAGTTTTGAGTGTAAAAATTTAACCTGGATCTTGCAGATGCAATACAAAAAGGACTACTGTCTGGAACAACACCTTTTCCCATTGGAGTTGGTAGAAATGGAAGTTTATGCTGCGAAATCAACTCTCTAATTTGTTCTTCTGCACAACCATAAGATGATCCTAAATGAATATACAAAAACTCTTAATATCTCCTAATGCTACTACAATGTAACAAGAAGAAATTGGATATGAGCAGCACAAAACTAGTGTTCTGTATAAACTCAAATTACAATTATTTTTTTCTTCTTGTGTTATATACACAAAATAATACATGAAATCAGTACTTATTTCAAGATATATCAAATTTGCAGTTTTTAAATAATTTTTATTAGATAACTTCACATATTTTAACATCTTGATTTGTCAAAATTACAAATAAATAAATAAATAAAATAAAATAAACTATCTTAAAAACATATTATCCTGACTGAAAGGTGGTTTTATTTAATGTGTTGTCAAAACTGACTTATAAAATCATTTAATAAATATATCATAGCACATATAATCTTTCATTGCAATTTTTTAAACAGTAACATCAGACAGACATTGACAACTTGCTTGAATAATGGAGGTTGCTTTTCTTGGTTGTCAGAAAAATAAGGTTGTTTTTAACACTTTACAACATAGTTGAAAAGCGTTTGTGACTTTGTTCATTCTGTCTGTCTGTCTATTCATTTGCATGATAACTGCTGTAAAAATGATTTTATCAAAATTAAATTTTAGTATGTTGTTGAGACGGTCTGTGGGGAATATAAATGAATAATATTACCCAATTAGTTTTGGATTGAACCCGGGTTGGAAAAATGAAATACATTGAACCCTATGAGACAATTTTTCAAACATTTTTTAAGCAAAATTAAAATTTACTAATTGCTTCGAAAATTTTAGGAAGTATTCAAATTACCCCATAATGTATGTAAAAACAATTTCAGCAAAATATGTTATGTAGTTTTTTAAATAAAAATTAAAATAATGACACTCATATAATACGAAGGTGACCCACTTCAAAATGAAATATGGCATCCATCTTGTGTTAAAACGTGATTTTTAAAGTTTTTTTTAATTTATATTTAGTGTTGCATCAGTTCTAAAACCACTTTATTTTTGCTTTTCTCTTTCTGTGCATCCATATTCTGAGCCAATGCAGTTACAATATTTTTGAGTTTAAATAATCATCAAACTTTGATTATTTCTACACCGAAGCCTAACTTTAATGAATGTAAAATGTAAACAAGTGATTGTAAGATGAATTGCATAAGAATTGCTGAATATTTTTCACAAAAAATTATGTAACTCTGGAGTCTGGAATAAAAGTGTATGAATGAAATACTCACTGCTTTTACATAGAGAGCCAGATGATTTATATTTCAATGATGTCATTTGAATAAAGTTTGAATGAAGTTTTAAGTATGGAGTTAGAATGTACTTTTTCCTTAATGATTTTAATTTTCTAAGTAAAGTAAATTATTGTAGTTCTGTGATAATTAAAATAATATTACAGCTGAATGTATCCTATTTTAGAGATGTTTAAATAAAATTACAGTTGGATAGTGTTTTATATAGTGTTATAGTTGGATATGCTTTATGCATGATTGATCTTTCTTGTATTTATATTTAGTGTTGCATCTGTTCTAACACTGCTTTATTTTTGCATATTATCTGTGCTTCTAAATTCTGTGCTTATGCAATTGCAATAATTTTTAGTTTAAATGATCACTAAACCTTGATTATTTCTACAATGAAGCCTAATTTTAAAGTATGCAAAATGTAAACAAAACAAGCGATTGTAAGATGAGTTGTATAAGAATTGCTGAATATTTTTAATGCAAAATTATTTAGCTCTGGAGTCTGGAATATAAGTGATATGAATGAAATATTCATTGATTTTACTTAGATAGAGAAAAAAGCGATTTTATAGCATTGCCTTTTTTGATGAAGTTTTAAGTTTTCAATTATTGTACTAAGATAATTTAAGAAATATCACCGCTGAAGGTCTCACATTTTAGAGATGTTTAAATAAAACTGCATTTCAGTTGGAAAGTGTTTCATAATCAATGCTTTATGCATGATTACCTTTCTTGTTTGCATTTAACCCAGCTGACTCCTGAGTTTTGCTGTATACTGTATTTATATGAAGATTTTATATTAATTTAATCGCCGACGTGGTGGTCGAGCGGTCAAGGTGAGCATTTCCAAGTGATCGTTTGACCGCCATGTTGTAGGTTCGAGTCTCACATAAGGTATGGATGTTGTGTTGTTGGGCGCAGTGTGTTCTGCCCCCCTCTGGTGCACCTGGGGTAATGTCCTAGGACAGCTAAATGGTTCACGTTCCTAACCGATGTATAGGCGAACGATGGAAGTCAAGCGCCTGGCCATTTGAGGGAAAAAAAAATTAATTTAATACAAGTACTTCTTTTAGAGTTGTAAAGGCAAGTTAGCTGAATTCAAGTACTTCAATCAAGAACAATCTAGGAGTGTGTACACATTATATATAACTGATTAATTATTGAAGGTGCATTATTTAAGCATATACCCATGACAAAGTATAGAAATATATCAATTTTAATTTACCTTTCCCAATTATCACCAATGGCTTTTCTGCTGCCATCAACTCAGCCACAACTGAGTTAATTAGAGATGAAGGTGCTAAAGAACTTGGAGGGTCGGGACACTTTTCTGGATAGCTTATGCTGCTTTCTGGCACTCCTTTAGTTATTATATCACCAGTTAAATCTATGTAGGAGGCTCCAGGACGTCCATATGTACTTTCTCGAACAGCCTAAAATAATATGATAAAATATGATAAAATAGGATGATAAAACAGATAAAGTTTACATGCATATTGATACTTATTTCCATTTATTTCTGTTTTGAGAAAGTTTGAAGTTTAAAAGATGTAGGATAGGACAGTTAGTATGTGTACAACAAAGTTTTTATTAAAAGAACATTACTTTTATATTTCCTATCAATTAATACATTTTACAACATAATACAAAGTATGATACTTATTCTTAAACTGAAATTTTAGAATGATCTAACAATGGATTTACTATTTTAGCAGGGTCAGGCAGTTGCTTTTAAAAAGTAATGAGTAAGTTACTGTTACTTTATTTGAAAGCAAACATTAGAGTAACCCACGAAAAAGAAATAACTTGACATTATAATTACAGTACACTTTTAATAAGTTATTTAATGCCATTTTGATTATACAGTGGCAGATAAAAAACTGCATTACTTGTAAATTTTGTAAAATAAGTTTTTCTTAAAGAAACAAAATTTTTATTAAAAGAACGTCATTTTAATATTTCCCGTCAATTAACATATTTTACAACATAATATAGTCAGTGTATGAGACTCAGTCTTAAACTGCACAAAAGCTTTCAATGCTTTTCAACATCAAATTTTACAAACATGATGATAAAAAATTCATCTAAACATTTAAAAAAAAATAGCTATATAAATACATACATTTCCTACAAACACTAACATAAATATGACTGCATTAACACGAAAAATTTCTTAAAGATCTTATTTTTGAAAAAAACTTACTTTTTCAATATGCAATGGAATCAAGTCAACATCGGATGGACGACAAGAATATTTAGAGTACAATCTGCAAGCTTCAACCTATAAGAAGTATATGAGAAACTTTTTAAAATTTTAGGATTTTAAAAATATAGAATTATAATCAAAAATATAGAATTAAAAGAAAATAGAATTTTAATAATAAAATTGGAAATCTTACTGAAAAAAAAATGCATATCCTCTATTTACATTTTAAAGTGAAAGATAGATCAGCTTTCTTCAAAGTCACTAAACAGATTAGAACACAGCATTTCTGGCTTAATATTTTATGTAATTATATTCTTTTGTAATCATTTTTATATTAGAATGCACCAATGAAGAAACTTAATGCAATGAAAGAAAAACATAAAATTCTTGAATTATTAAATATATTGTAAATATAATTCCTGAAAATTTTAAAATTCATTTACTTTAAGTAAGCAGAAATAATAGTTTCCATACGTACATTTTACAAACCCTTTTGATAGAAACTAAATATTGTTAAAATGATTAAATAACTTTTCCATTATCAAACTATTCTGTAAGCATGATAAATTTGAAATTTTATTACAAATATTTCCTTCATTTTTAGAATTGCTTCTAAGTTAATTTGTGAATTTAAAAACCAGTTCCAAAAATTAGTATATACACATGTATCAAAAGTTTTTAAAAAGTATATGAGAGACAAGAGAAAATCTGTTTAGTATCCTATGCCCATTTTAATTTTTGAAATTTTCATTCATGTGATATAAACAATACAATACTGCAAACTAAATGAAACTTCATTCTTTATGCTGTTACACATTTTTATTCATAACTAGCAGATCATAGCTAGAAAATCATGAGCAGTGTAGGGTATACACACTGTAGCAGTAATATTCTAAATGATACTTTTCTTTTAAAAACTTCTATTAAAATATTTAATTTAATTAACTTAAAAAGAAGCATAAGAATTTTTGTTTTCACTATGCAAAACTATATCTCTCTCTCTGTATATATATATATAAATATATATATAGTTGGACCTAATTATTCCGACACTTTCGGGACCACAAAAAAGTGTCATCATAAGTTGAGTGTTGCGGTAACCAGAGATGCAGAAAACCATATTTATAGAAAGCTGTATTTTTTATGAATTTAAAAAAATTTTAAATGTATAATTATTCTTGCATTTTTAAGCAATAAAACAATTTATTTACCAAAATAAACAAGAAAAATAAAATTGAAAAGAATAAAAATCGGATTTTCAATGACTTACTTTTTTATTGTGACATAAAATATTGATGAAATAAGGTTTGCTTATTCCTAGATGTGCTTCCTACAATTCTATTTTCAATATTATACAATGAATTAAAATAAGTATCTGTTGTTTCAGAAATGGATGTTAGATAATTTCTGATCATTTCAAGGCAGGGCAATGCTTCTGTTTTAGTTGGAGGCTTGTTTTGTTCCAGTTCCATATCAATTTTAGTCTCAGAGTCTGAAGAAATTTCTATTTGTTTCTCTTTGATCTCGTTTACAATTCCAGGAATTGTTGCACCTGGTGATGTGGTGACATCCTTATCAAAATCGATATACCTCTCGACATCCCCCATTACATCTATTTTGTAATTCAACAACTCTTTAAACAATATTGAAAGAGGGGTGTGCTCTTCATCATTACCTTCTGTAGAACCAGGATCTGATAAACTTGGATTATTTTCTGTGAAACCAGCATGTTTGAAACAGTTTTGAATTGTCTTAGAAGATACATCAGCCCAACTTTTATGAACATAGCTTACAGCATCTAGAAGAGACGGTTTGAAGTCACAGCCTTCATCAATGGCCTTTATCCAGTCTTTAACCAGTAGTTTGCAATAATTTCTCTTAAAGTTCAAAATGATCTCTTGATCTAATGGTTGCAAAATTTCAGTTACATTCGATGGCATATAAACCAGTTCAATCGAGTTTAGGTCTTGCATTTCAACATGTGTAGTACAATTGTCTACTATGAAAGCTACTTTTCGATTCATGGAGTGAAATTTTTCGTCCAGAGATTTTATAGTCCTTTCCCATATTTCGGATGACATCCACAATTTTCGACTGCTTTCGTAGTACACTGGCAATAACTTCAGATTTTGAAAGCAATGCGGTTTTTTGCTTTTCTCGATGACTAATGGCTTAAGCTTTTCAGAAACCTGACTTGTTTGCTCCTAATAAAACAATCACCCTTTCCTTACTCTTTTTACTTCCTTAGCACGTATCAGACTGAAAACACAAAGCCTTTTCTGGTAAGAGTCGAAAAAAGAGTCTCGTTTCATCCAAATTAAACACATCATCTGAAGTGTAACATTCCAATACATCTTTCAATGAAGACACTTTCCAATCACTGACTTGCCTGTGGTTTACCGCCACTGCTTCACAGCATATTTTATTGAAAGACAGTTTGAGAAAGGATTGAGATAAAGTTTCTACTTTATCTCAATGGATATTTTAGACACTTTTGTGAAAAGTTTGTGTATGAAATTTCTTATGCTTGTAATTACTGTACTGTTAGATGGTTTATGAAAAATAGACAATTTTCCTAAACTGTCGGGATATATAGAGTTGAAAATACTCAATGTGTAAAATCCAGAGTTTATTTACATTAAAATCATATACAGAAAATTGGGACTTTGATCCGATTATCTCAAAGTTTTGCTTGTAAATTCCTTTATACCAAAGTATGCAAATGATTAAATTTGCAAGGAAAATAATTGTTAACTTCTGTCATAGTTCACTTTTTACTGCGCAACTAGAATCCTATTATAAAACAGGTTAAAAATGTGGACGGTTTATCTTTGCTCGTTATCAGCATTGCAGTTCCATGGAGACACAACCAATAATGCCGTTACGACATTGGCGAAGACCTTATAAGCAATTAGACGAGTTCGAATGTGGCCGTATAATCAGGATATGTGAAGCTGGCTGGTCATACCGAGCAATAGGCTGTCACCTGCATCAAAAGGACACTGCTGTGCAAAGGTGCTGGCAGCAATGGTTGTGGCAAGGAACTCATCGGCAGAATGAAGGCTCTCGAAAGCCAAGTTGCACGAACGCAAGGCAAGATCAGATGATTGTGCTACAAGCCCGAACTGGCCCAATGGCATCATTGTCTGCCATCCAATGTGCTACAGCCTCTTTCATACCACACCAGTGGTACCTTCCACCATCTCAAGGCGTTTGGCTGAGGTGGGGTTATGCTCACAGTGGCCTTTAAGGCATTTGCCCATAACACCCCAACCTCGACAGAGTCGTTTGGAGTGGTAATCGAGTATCATGGCTGCCAGCAGACAGGCATCGCATAGTGCTCAGTGATGAATCACGCTTCAGTCTTTCAGCAGATGACCATCGGGTACATGTGTGGAGGCATCAGGGCCAGTGGTCCAAATTAGCCTTTGTTTTATACTGGTAGCCCAGTGGTTAGCGCACGGGAGTTGCACTCAGTAGGCCCGGGTTCGATTCCCTCCGCTGGAAAAACTGTCACAGTGTTCACACGGAGTATGATCAAGTTAAACATGTGGGTTCATAAATCCTTCTACGAGGTTGGTGGTAGGGGAAGGAAGGTACAGTCCCTGTGGATGCCTCCCCCACTGGGCTCCAGTCTAAATTGGGTGGCTCTTCCCAGGTGTCCAAACTGTTACCTCATACCTTTGTGGCAGGTTGAATGGTCTGGGTCTCAACAACAACAACAGGCACACAGCCATTACTTCTGATATGATTGCGTGTGGTGCTATTTCCTACAACAGCAGGTTGTCCCTAGTCATCCTGCATACAACTTTAACAGCCCAACGATATGTTGATGAAGTCCTGTGGCCGTTTGCGTTACCCTTCATGGTATGTCATTCTGGTGCCATTTTTCAACAAGATGATGCCACACCACATATGAATCACATATCTGTGGCCTGTCTCCATGATGTTGATACTGTTTCTTGGCCAGTAAGGTCACCAGATCTTTTGCCAATCGAGAATGTATGGGACATACTAGACAGCCAGAGTCAGGCACCCTGAAATGTAGCAGATCTGGAGCAACAATTGAGGAATACCTGGCAGAATGTATCTCAGGATATTAGGAAACTTTATCACTCCTTAGCTAGATGTATACAAGCATGCATTGCTGCCAAGGTGGTTTCATCAATTACTGATTTGAAAATTCAATGTGCAATTGCTAACCACTGATGGGTCGGTCCTGTAGCCTTGATTTTGTAATCATTATCTGTGTATGAGCTTTAAGCATATTTAATTTCAATAAAAACAGTCGCTTTCATCATGGTGCTTCATTTTTTTTACAAAAGAGTGTGTGTGTAAATTTGTAAAATACTAATGAATTAATTTTTTGCTAGGCGTGACAGATAAGTTATTCTTAAATAATACCTGAGGAAATTCTTGAAAACCTCCTAGGCCTTCTTGATCCCGATCAGAAGATCCTCCTAATACAATCATGGGCCTGAAATATAAATAAAATTTTATAGATAAATTGAATAGCTACATACATAAATAAAACGAAACAGAAATGTATTTTATTGGAAATCCTCAATTCATAATCACTCACAAACTAGAATAATTTACAAACAATAATTACTGAATTCTGAGGGGGGGGGGGGAAATAATCATTTAAAGAATTAAAATTAAACAATAAATTAACAATGTATTCTACTAACTTAAAATCCAATACTGATCAATATGAAATATCTGGGCTCAGGAGCTCCCTTTAACTTTCTCATACATTCTTATATTTCACATTGTTCAGGAGCACTTACATTACAATAAGCATAAGAATGAAAACATAATATCCTTATAAGAGCTTTTATTAAATTCCACATTGTCCAAAAGCACTTATGTTACAATAAGTATAAGAATGAAAAAATAATACCTTTATAAGAGCGAGCTTTTGTTATATTTCACATTGTTTAGGAGCACTTATGTTACAATGAGCATAAAAATGAACATGAAAGATCAATCATGCATAAAGCATTGATTATGAAACACTTTCCAACTGCAATGCAATTTTATTTAAACATCTCTAAAATGCAATACATTCAGCGGTAATAATTTTTAAATTATCATAATACTACATTAATTTATTATATTTGAAAACTTAAAACTTCATCGAAAAAATGAACTTTATTTAAATGATATCATTGAAATATAAATCACCTGGTTTAAACATCTCTAAAATGCGATATATTCAGCAGTAATATTTTTAGAATTATTATAATAATACAATAATTTATTATATTTGAAAACTTAAAACTTCATCAAAGAAAATGAAGTTTATTCAAATGATGTCATTGAAATATAAATCGCCTGGCTCTCTATGTAATAGCTGTAAATATTTTATTCATACACTTTTATTCCATTCCTTTCATTCATCACAATACAACACAACAGTAATTTATTTTATTTAAAAACTTAAACCATGGAGGTACAAGTAATTTAACTCTATGCTTAAAACTTCATCAAAAAAGTCTGCCTTAAAATCGTCTGCTTCTCTATGTAAAATCGATGAATGTTTCATTCATATCAGCTCCAGACTCACCTTTGCAGACTCCAGAGCTAAATAATTTTGCTTTAAAGAAATTTAGCAATTCTTATACAACTCATCCTATATCTTTATGTGTTTACATTTTCCATAAGTGAGAATTAGGCTTCATTATAGAAATAATCAAAGTTTGATGATCATTTCAACTCAAATATATTGTAATTGCATTGTTTCAGAATGTAGATGCACAGAATTTAAGCAACAATAAAGCCATTTTAGGATGGATACAACACTAAATATAAATTAAAAAGAACTTAAAATCACGATTTTGACACAAGATGGATGGCATTGATCATTTAAATTCAAATATATAATAATTGCGTGATTTCAAAATATAGATGCACAGAAATTAAGTAAAAATAAAGTGGTTTTAGGATGCATACAACACTAAATATAAATTTAGAAGAACTTTAAAAATCATGATTTTGACACAAGATGGATGCTATATTTTATTTTGAAGTGGGTCACATGATCTCTTCATATAATATGGGTGTAATGATTATTTAAATTTTTATTTAAAAACTACCAAATGTATTTTGGTGAAATTTTTTTCATATTTTATATGGGATAATTTGAATATTTCCTAAAACTTTTGAAGCAATTTGTGAATATTAAATCGTTTAAGAAATGTTTAATAAATTAGGTCCCATAGTGTTCAACATATTTCATTTTCTCAACCTGGGTTCAGTCCAAAACAAAATGAGTAATATTATTCATTTATATTCCCATAGGTCCCACATACCGTCTATACAACGTACTATAATTTCATTTTGATAAAGTCATTTTTACAGCAGTTATCATGTGAATGGACAGACAGACATACAGACAGAATGAACAAAGTCATAAACATTTTTCAACTATGTTGTAAAATGTTAAAAAATAATATCTTAATAAGAGCTTTTGTTGTATTCCACATTGTGCATAAGCACTTTTGTTAAAATAAGCATAAGAATGAAAAAATATTTTTATAAGAGCTTTTGTTACATTTCACATTGTTCAGGGGCACTTATGCTACAATAAGCATAAGAATGAAAAATAATATCTTTATAAGAGCTTTTGTTCTCTTGTAATATGTTTTAAAAGTCCCTTTGACAAGTTGGCAACAGATAGGTTAAGATAATGAATCAGATGTAAAGCTGATTGGTTTTAAAATAAATACTATTTAACTGTGGTATACAAACAATTCCTCACAAACAATTTTTGTTTCTTCAAAGTTTTCATATTATCTATAAAAATGAAGGGAATAGCATTGTTTGGGATTCACTTTTCATGCAATATTGGAAGCAAACCATTTCAAGCAAGATGGCAGCCATATGAATGCTGGATAGAAAGAAAACTTTTAAGATGAAGGAAGTATAATAATCTAGAATTATTGTCTACTTCTGCACACACACACACACACACACACACACACACACACACACATCTTCTCTATATCCTAGGATGAGTCAGACGGTCTGGGTTTTTGACATACACACACACACACACAAATGTTAGCAACACAATAAAAACACATTAGTTGTTATTTTGTCATCAACACAACATTAAAAATAAATAAGCACTTTCATATTGTGCAATTATTCAATCATTAAAAATTAATAATTGTAATTTATTTAAAATCTAATTTTAGAAATTTTTAAGGAGAACATCTATGAGAAAATTCAATGCTGATATCACTGACCAAACAATTTTACATTCACAATAAATGCATAAAAGCATAAATACAAATAATTGGTCTATTATCTTCAAAGGTAAATAACAGCTTTTATTTTTAGGACCAACAATAAGTGTGACTTCAATAAAAATATGATGTAAAATAATTAAAATTTAAAACAAAATGTTTCATTACAAAATTAATGTGGTTTTATTACACTTTTTATTTTATTGATTTACTTACTAATAATTAATAATATTTAATAAATGTAAATATTATTTACTAACAATTTGAAATAACTATTCAAATATTTGAGATTTGATTAATATTTGAATTCGCGAAAAATATTATTCATCTATCTCTTCTAAAAACACATACTCACCAACCATTAACTTGAGCATTTGCCATTCCACCAAGTGCATGGACTAAACCTGGTCCAGAAACCACTAAGCAAACACCTGGCCTGGAACAATGAAAGCATAACATTAAAATAATTCCTAGAACATTAAAATATAACTCCAGTAAATTTCAGTTAAAACACATTTTCACAAGAATAACACAAGTGGCCTGCATTGCAAATGAATTATAAAATATACAATAACTGCTACTGAACAGGGTCAATTTTATGTGGTAAAAGAGACATACTTGAACAAACAATATAATTGAATCTGTAGTGTAATGAACTGTGTTTATCATTGTTAAAATACGGTTTAATACATATAAAAAAATATAGTTGTATAAAAACCATTAGTGAAAAAATTCCAAATTCAATATGCAATGGAACATGATAATATTGAGACCAAAATTTGGGGCTTTTGTTGAGTTGCAAATGTTAATACAGGCAATACAATACTACTGACATTGTAATGCCATTACTAGCATCATCCCTGTGTTGACAAACAAATCTGAATTCCATTTAGACATCGATAGATTGTGCTACTTCATACTATATCTCTGAATTGATGCTTTAATGATATTGAAGTGACAATGGCTTGATTTATTTAAACAATGGTAACACTGTTTATTTACAATAGAGTTGATTTTAAATATTGTTTAAGTTAGTTTTCACAAGTGGCAACATATATAGAAATGATTTTTAGATTGCATCCTGCCAAAATGTTGTCATTCAGCGATATAATGTTGTAGAGTCACAAAAAACTATAATAACAGCCTATGGTTTGATTTAAAAAATAGAGTATATCATGCAAATCTCTTATTACATTATTTATTTTGATATATGGTTTATAATTTTGAGGCGTGGCATAGCCAAGAGCTTAAATATACAGTAAAGTTTATAGAAAGCATATAGATAGATTGTCACTAATTTTGGTTCTTAAATAAAAAAATAATTTTCAAATATGTTTTATGATTTATAGACTATTACAGATGAGACTGGGATAAATATATAGTTTGATGTAATCAGAGAATTAAGGTTTCATATTTAAGTTCACACATGCATTAAAATAATATGAAATATATTCTCTATAGGTCTGAAGAATAGTCACCTAATATAAAAATTTCAAGATGTCACTTTTATTTAGACTTAATAATAAAATTAATATTTCTAATATTCTTATTACCTCAAAAATAATTATTATAGCAGTGATGGGAAAATAAGAGAATGCAGCTGTAACTATAATTCTTGAGAACATTAACATTTATAGGTAGCAGTTAGACTGAAAATAGGCACTCACAACAGGTCAATTAAACAATGCAGTGTGGCAATTAAATGAAACAACTAACTGGCCACCACTCCCTTCCCTCATTCTGTTTTAATCAGAAAACTGCCCAGAAATTCACTAACTGTTCATTTCATCTCTCCCTACTTTTCATCACTCATATACATATAACAATGGCAGCTCATGACTTCAGGAATGAGTGAAACAGTTTCAGGCAGGATTTCTTCTCCCCCCCGACAACAATCATCATTAAAATACATGGCACTACCGGTGCAAGGTTGTCAAATATTATTTAGAAATAGCCATATAACTCGGAAAAATTTGCCAAATAATAACCTATTCAATTGATAACTTTAAGTGAAGCAGCGCTTCACCTGATGAGCCGCCACTGGTATATAAATAATAATATATGTATATATATTACATATATATATATATAATCATGCATATTGATTTTACAACAAATCTCAGATAGAATGGTCACTAAACTAAAACTGCCCACTTGCTACTAAATGAAAATTTGAGAATCTGTTACTAATAGCAACTATAAATAATGAGTCTTGTACATATTATATATATTAAATAAAAATAAAAGCTTACTTTCTAGATAAGTAGCCTACAGCTCCAGCAGCATAGGAAGCCTGTAGTAGGTGAAAAAAAAATGTTATGAAAAGTAAAAGTAAAATATAATATTATGAATATAATTCACTTAAGACACGAAAAGTAATGACCTATTTTAACAAGTGGTTCTCCAGAAAACATTAAAAAATATAGACAAAAGAGGGAGATTCTATTAAGCAAAGTCCAGATAGGCACATGTTTCTAAGAGATGCTTTTTGCGAAGGGATTTCTAAAGAAAACTGTGCCATCATTAATTACATGCTAGCACAGTTATGGAAACTAAACATGTGCAGAACTCAATATGATTATTTGAATTGGTTGATCCCTTGCTTTATAGTTTATTGCCTCATGTTTCAAAAGACAGTGTACTAAAGCTGTAGCTTGAAAAAGAATTATTGTGGCCCTCAGACTCACTATACTGTACAAATAAATAAAAATATAAAATAGGCTGATAAAATTAAATTAAAAAAAATATTCTAAAATTGGTAAAGATTCATACTTATAAAACGCTTTACCCCAATGAAATATGATATATAACATTAACAAAATATGATTTTTGCCTTCACATTATTTCCTATGGCCTGCACAACAATTGGGTCATTTAATCCAATAAAATTGCTTGCATAACAAATTGGTGGGAGAATTTGACCCGATGGAGCACTAAAGTTAGACACTACCATGAATTGGCATATATAGCATTATACTGTGCAATGAATCCATATACAGGGTGTCCCAAAAAGATTGAAACACGCTTTAATTCTTTACATGTTGGAGATAAGTGGGCAATATAAATTGCAAAAATGTTGAAAGTAAGGTAGGAAATAAGACTACGTTAATGAAATAGTCCTTCCATTAATTTTCAAAAAGTTACTTAAATTTTTATGCAACCCCCTTAGACAAATTTGGTCAATCAGAAAATTTTTATTTTTAATGCAACAAGATCATTAAAAATACAAGATATCTGTATCTTTAAAATTGAGTGAGTTATATTTAATTGAAAATTGAACATTGTGAATGGGGACCATATATCAAATTAGAAATGTAAATTTGTGACATATCACAAAAAAGATAAAATTGAATGATAATACATTGGAAAACATTGGAAAAAGTAATAAAAAATTTTCACTGTCAAAATAAATTTATTGTTGATTAAGAGTCCTCTCTCCTACATATTCTGTCTTTTTCTGTCATATTTAAGTGGGCAAATCGATAGAATTTTATTTTTTTCTTTTATCAGAAAATTCCTAGCAAGTGTCACATTTTAAGCTGCATTTGAGAGGACAAATTGATGGAATTCTGTGGTATGTGTTTTAGGTGTACTTCAATTTTGGTAATTGCACATCTTAATGATTTTCCAAATTTCCATCTGTTCTTGAAGATCCATATTCACTTTTATTAAAGTTCATTAAAAAAGAAAACTTCATAAACGTACGTAGATTTCAAAACAAAATCATTTTTATTTTGTAAAAATTACCTAAACTTAGGATACTTGTCTACCATCACACAAGTATGATAAGTTTAAAAATAAAAACTGTGCATTTTTTATTTATGCATTTCAGTTTTTGTTAGTTTTTTTTTTAAGATCTGCAGTGGTAGGTAATTTGGTACCAGAGTATAAACAAAACATGAGTTAAAAAAAAAACAAAAAAAATTATACTTTTTTTCTTATTAAAATTAGATTTTTTTATTTAAATCCAAATTTTTTGATTTTTTAAACATTAAATTAGTACTGAAAGCCTAGTAGTTATTGTAAGTATTCTAAATAATTAAACCTTTAATTTGGTTAGTAAGATGCATAATATATATTTTTACTTTCTCATACTATAGAATATTAGAGAAAGTATTGTTTACATGAAAATTTTTGATTTTGAGATTCTGATGCTAATATATGCTTTAGAATCCTCTGACCATGTTCTGCCTATTTTTAGAGTTGTCTGTCTGTCTGTCTGTCTGTAGTCAATTTCTTGTGTACATGATAGCTGCCACAAATATTAATGGATTTTCACAAAACTTTATATCCAGCTTTGTGATTGAAATATTTAGCAATAGAATTTTTTTAAATTCGAGCAATAACTTCAAAATGTATTAAAAAATTTATATTTCCTTAACATGGCAGCATAGGATAAAATTGACATAGTCATACATAAATGGGGTTATTTATGACTTAATGATTATGAAACTTAATAATGTCAATCGTATTAAAAAATAGCTGTAATACAATTTTTGTGTTCAATACGAGACACTATTCACTTTTTTTTAACCCCCACAATCAAAAATATGCACTAAATCAAATCCTATATTAAATACAACATTATACTTACAGCTTGTTCATTACGCATTCCAATATATTTTATACCAACTTCTTGCATTGCAGATGCTATTTCAACAACTGGTATTCCAACAACTCCAAAGGCATACCGTATGCCCTAAAGTAGATGACAAAATAATTTTTAATTAAAATTATATAATTAATTTATAAAACAAAATTTTATAACTTGAGAAAATTAATAAAACGATAGGAATTTTAGTAAGATGAAATATTAAAGGAGAAACTAAATATCGATATGGGCAGAGAAAAGTCTTTTTAATGTTGATTTTAGCCAGAATCTGTGTGTAGTAGCTTTAGAACTGAGATCTCAAAAATCTAGCATAGAGCCCACAAGCAATCTATAAGAGCACTTTTTAGGCTAATGAACATTGAATATGATAGTTTGAGTATGATTTCCTAAAGCTCATAATAAAAGGAACAAAATCTAATATTCTGCTAAACTACATTTTTTACTTTTAAAAAAATGTGCTGCTAGTAAAATCCTAAAAATCAAAGTCTTTAAATTGTCTTATTTATCAATCACCACTTTCTACAAAATTTGTATATGGCATCATGTCATTCTTATTAGATTGAAAGTAAGAACTAAAAAGTGTTGGAATTCAAAAATAGCAAAAACTCCTTTTGAAAAACAGAAATGGTCAATTATAAAATGTGGCAAAATGTACTCTAATTTCAAATTCAAGATTAGATCTATGACTTAGATTTCTATTTTTATATATATATATATATATATATATATATAAACTTTCCTTTCTTTGTTCATTTCGTAGGAAGTGAACAAAAAGAAGAAAGTTTAAAAATAGAAATCAAAGTCATAGATCTAATTTTAAGTTTGAAATTAAAGTATTCCAAAGTGCAATTTTAATACCAAAATTAAGCATAAACATGACAGTTTTATAAGAAACCCATAATTGGATTCTAAGAGCATGGAATCCCTATTATATGTAAAATAGTGAGTACCCCAAAAAAATCACGGGAAATTTTTTTAATATATTTTTAGTAATTTTTTCTAAATTTTATATTGTATTGTTTATCTTACAACTCAAAATTATCTCACTGAATTGGTTTTGATATTCTCTTCCTCCAGTAGGGGCAGATTGGGCCAGCAGGACCCTGGACAAATGTCCAGTGGTTGCCAGTAATTTGGTTGGTTGAGAGCCAATAAACAATTTCAAGCTTGTTACTGAAAATTATCTCTATTAGAGAAAAGAAGATTTGGGAAGAGCCAACAATTGGGTCTTTATTCCCAAAAACCAAACCAAAAAGTTATAAATAGTCCCTAATAAATCTTTTTTACAGTCCTCTATTATTGGGTCTATTGGTTGAGAGCCAATAAACAATTTCAAGCTTGTTACAAAATTATCTCTATTAGAGAAAAGAAGATTTGGGAAGAGCCAACAATTGGGTCTTTATTCCCAGAAACCAAACCTAAAAGTTATAATAGTCCCTAATAAATCTTTTTTACAGTCTTCTATTAAACCCTAACACAAAAAGAAGCTGTTTGGCCTTTCAGCCGCTGTAAATATGTTGAAAAACATCACTCTTTGCTGAGAAAATGGGAATGAAGCAAGGCTACCTGGAACTATTCTAGATGGTCTTACCTGAAGGGAGTAAATAATAAAATGACACCTGTTTCACAAAAAAATTTGTGGAACATGTGTCATATAGAATTGTTCAGATGAGAATGGTACATGTGGGAAGGGTGTTAAGTCTACTTGAGAACCTGTAACTTCATTCTTTACAGTATATACAAAAGAAACTGCAAACCAAAAAGTAGTTAGTAATCTTTCCTGTTGCCACTTTAAGTACTGTTGACTAGAGTAATCTAGTAGGCAGAGCTAGCTCTAAGCTTTTTTCACCTCCTATCAAATGCTTTTATCAGGACATCCAACATGGGTGATTTCTTTCCTTCTTAGAAAAATATTATTGATTTAAATATGAAGTTCAGAAGTCGGTCAGTTACTTCGCAAACCTTGAGTTTGTTCTCAAGTGGTAATTTTTCAATTATTACATTTAGCTTAAAGAAGAAAGTGTTTATCTTAATTTATCAATGTTAGTGTATTACATTAGAGCCAAACTAAGTCGGAATTCAAATATTTGAATCTTAAATGATAATCAGTAACAATGAATTCAGAAAAGAGTAAATTAAGGGCAGGTCACAAATATAGAAGACAAGACCTTAAAACCTTAATTTTTAAATACATTAATATTCAACTTTATAAAAAATGGAATTTAGTTACAATCAACATATCTGATTCAACATATGACATCATTTAAGTATGCATTTTTATTAAAATCACACAGTATTAGCATTTGAGTTTTCTTAGTATTCAGAAAATTAAAACTAATTTGAGTTTTATTGATTACATTATTCCAAACAATTTTCCTCAAAAAGCACACAAAGAAACTATAAAATATAAGGTGAATTGGTACATCCTTATTATAGCGGATCCTGAGGATGAATCACCAAGCAACTGAGAAGTGATGCTAAGGTAGGTTGTAAAATCTTGCCAAACATTTGAAGCCCTAAAGAAACAGCATGTGTTTATATTATCGTCATATTGCATTTTTGTTAACATTCCCGATTTCATATTGTTTTTTAAAAATTGCTTGTTTGTTTTTAAAATATGTTGTTAACAATCTTGTTAACAACACTGTCAATATTCTTGTAATAATAATAATCTTGTTAACAACATGTATTATATTATTTATTGTTGTTATCTATTTCTATTTCTCTATTACACGTTCGTGCTACGGACCTTGGCAAAATCATAACTGCGAACTTGGCATAATCGTAATTGAAGGGGCCACTATAATAAGGAAGTACCGGTGGATTCTAGAATCAAAAATAATTTGTTCAGTCTTGGTCTATTGTAATTTTAGTCATTACATAATGTGTATTACTGAATGAAACATTGTTTGATAGTTTTTTTTTAAGTTTATTGAGTTCTTTATAGTATATGGTAGTTTCATTATGGCAGTTTTGTGTGCTAAATGATTAAAATGGCAGTTTCTATATAAGGTTTAGAAGTTTTGAAGAATTAATGTATGAATTTGAACTATTTTACTGTGCTAGTGAGAAGTGGAAAAAATGTCATATTAGATTGGTGTATGAATATAGCAGCAAGTGAATATGAATGTCCTACTTGTAAATTGACTTTCAAATTGATGGTATGCAAGATAAGAAAGGAAATATACAGTCAGATGGTTTTGTAAGGTTTTCAGAAAAAAAAAAATTATGAGAGGAGATCTGTAAGAAATGATACATTGTTTAAAGAGAGCAAGTTAAGTTCAATTGAATCTATGAACAATTTTGAGTATGTACTCTCCACATGTGGAATATGGGGTGAACGAGAGTGGCAATGGCTTGATAGCAGGTTGCTTTAAATCTGAGTTGAGATTAATTGAAAAAATAAAGGTAGGCATTTTTAAAATTCAGTATTTTCTTTTTTAATGTGACTGTTACAGGTTGTTGTAAGGTGCAATTAATTCATCGAATGAATGTGAACCGACTGAAAATGCAACATGCAGAGCTGAAGTCAAAATTTTGAGTCATCGGTCTCCAATAAACAGCAGCATCAGACAGCTGCCGACAACTGTGATGTATAAGATGCGCTGTGATATGGAATGCAAATTATTTTCCAGCTGTTTGGTGAAGACATCTGATAATCACCCATACCAGACAACTGTAATGTATAACATGCTATTTATTTTATGCTAAAATGTGTTAAATGAATTTTACATGTACTTTAATGATGTTTTTCTACATAAAAGTTTTTCTTTAGGTAATTTTTCATGGATGTTTGCAATACCATCGAGAAAAACAAAAACAAAAAAAAAACAATTTGCACGGGAAAAGTCTATTTTTGAAAAAAGGGTTCATTTTCACAAGAGTAAGCGAATTGGCGTAGTTGCACTAAAAGTTTTCTTAAAACTTATTTGTAAACTATATATACTGATTCATTTCTCAATATTTATAAATTCGAAAAATGTCAAACCTCTTACTTGGGATTTTAGAGAGTTGACAATAACCGAGAGGGCAGAACAATTACCCAGCATGTTAAAAACGGATAAAAATACGTAAATAAAGCGACAAAATCTTAAAAATTATGCCATGAAATAGTAAGAGGAAACGGGAAAAACAGTCTGCTAATCACAGAATCGCATGACTGGCACAACAATCGTTCACTTCACTTTAGTTCACTTCACTGCAAACCTGCTCAAAATCGTAACCACTGAAGCAGACGATAAATTGAGACTGGACGTATTGGATGATTTGTGCTACTCTACTTGTAGAGGTAGCATTGTTTGTGCTCATGGATTTAGAAGAAGCTGCCATGTCTAGCAGACGGATTTTCATAAAATGTATTGAGCTTTTCGTATTTCGCTATTTTCTAACTATATTGATTATATTTTTAAAAACCTTTGAATTAGAAGAAGGCCAGCCCTCCCACCATCGGGACTTGAGGTGTTGTGTTATACAACCCCTTTGAGCAGATCCGCAGGAATAGAATCACCATGATTAAATCACTTTAGTTTCCTTTATTTTTTTTCCCGGTTCTTTACGAAAACGGTCTATTGTCCCCGATTAGCTATCCAGGCTAAAACTACTATTGAATCGAGCCAAATATAAACTAATGTGTAAAGTCTAATATCTATAATACGGAAGTGTTACTTCTTTTGTTGGAGCAACTCTAGACGTAGCCATTAGAAGTTGGAGCAATTCTAGACTTAGTCATTATAAGTTGGAGCAACTCTAGACTTAGCCATTATATGTTGGAGCAACTCTAGACTTAGCCATTATCTAGACATAGCCTAACATTACGGTTTACATAAATCTTTCTTTCCTTTTCATTTCTCAAAAATATACAACTGGCAAATGCAACTTTGCTTGCGTCACAGAACAGAACACATGTCATATTGCTCACATATCCTCTCAGATTAAATCTTCCGTAAGTCATTGGTTCTTGGGCTATATGGACGAATTGATCAAGCTCCCCCTTGGTTTCCATGTCATTTTGACAATTATCTACATAAAAAGATTCCTTCTATTTCTCAGTCGTAGATCTCAAATAGTAAGGAGCATTTTCCAACATATGATTTATCACAGCACGCAATAAAAATGGACTGGATGTCGCTCTAAAACCCCTGTATAATGGCGAAATTCAATAATTCGATTTTCTTCCGACCAATGAAACCTTATTACGATTCGATTAGCTTGGTTTATTTCAATTTGAAGAAAAGTCTTCACAACATCCGCTGTTAGACTAATGGGATAGTGTCTAAAATTCATAAAAATAAGAAGCTCAATCAGGTTCTCTAGTGACAATTTTTTTCTTGAGTTGATGCATCAAAGACATACCTAATCGAAGTAGTGCTAATTTCTTTGAAAAGAGCTCTATGCAGTTAATAGAATTTTTTCACCACTTCAATAATCACATTCATTAAATACTGCAGCAAACTATTCCCAATATTTATTCATTTGAAGTAGCTTGTGTGTGGTGGTCTGAAGACGATTTTTCAAAAATTCTCTATTATTTTTTAAAGACTGGTAACCATCAGACCAAAATAATTTTACTATGCAAAGCTTCATAGAGTCTCGTTTGACTGTTTTTTTTTAAACTTAGCAATTTCACAATCTCTTTTGTCTTTCTCAATTTTTTTCTCCTGGATCCATGATACCATTAGTTTCTGAGTCTCACATCTTTTAATATTATTCGCCCATAAGAGTGTGCGTAAATAAAATTAAGAAATAGGAAATAGTATTGTCATATCCAGACGAGCCTAAGAATGACCACCCAAATCGTATTTTTATAGCCACTAAATTTTCGTTCATTTTGTGAAGTTTAGGTGTTATATAGTGAAATCAAACATCTGCTCCTAGCAATAATTGAATGCCTCGATTCTTTCTTCAGAATCTGAAAAGTCAGACAAAAGTATTTCCTTTTCTTTTAACTGTTTATAAAGGTGAATAATTTTGACCTTAGGTACGAAAATGTGTATTTTGGTTTGATCAATCAATTAATTTTACACTGAAAGATGTTCCATATAATGCACATGTAGCTCTTTTACATCCAAATAATGCTTGGCGAATCGACAGCTCACCTGTTGGATTTAACTAAAGATATCTGGTACACTCTTTAGTAATATAACTTCTCTGTGAATCTGAGTCCCATAAAGCTCTCACCTTGCTGACCGTATTTCCATTGTATGTTTCAGGAAGCTAGAAGTAAGGAAAATCGTCGCCGTGGTAGAAAAATTACTCCGTTTTGGTCGCTCCTATGCGAACACAGCTTACTCTGACTCCATCTACCGAACGTTTTTGAAACCAAAATGACTCGAATGCATTTTCTGTTGATTGATTTTATAGTTTCCTTTTTGCAGGTTATAATCAGCAAATATGAAACACCTGTATACTTAATATGAACACTTGCAATTCAGTTCACTTAAAACCTGGTTCAAGACGGGCTGGTCTCGATAAAAGTTCAAAATAAAGACTTAAAATCTGGCACAAAAGACGTACTAAAATTTGGACCAGCTAGCTGCTCCGTTTTTGGAGTTATTCTAAAAAAACGTGTACATTCCTATGCTGGGCCCAAGACGGGTTGGCCCGATAAGAGGTTCAGAGTAAAAAAAATTAAAATGTAAGACATAAAAAGTTAGATTTTCTAGCCGCTCAGGTTTTCGAATTATTCTACAAAAGAAACCAATTCATTCTTATGTCGAATCCTAGACGGGCTGGCCGCGATACAGTTCAAGAGACAAACAATTAAAATATAGCAGAAAAGACAATGACACACTAAATTTGGACTATCTAACTGCTCTAGTTTTGGAGTTATTCTACAAAAACAATTACATTCCTATCGCGGGGCGCGGTAGCCCTGTGGTTAGGGAGTGGGAGTTGCACTCGGTAGGCCCGGGTTCGATTTCCGCCACTGCCAAAACTGCCGACGTGTTCACGCGGAGTACGATCACGTTAAACCCGTAAGTCCTTCCGAGAGGTTGGTGGTAGGGGAAGGAGGGTACGGTCCCTGTGGATGCCTCCCTCACTGGGTTCCGGTCTAAATTGGGTGGCACTTCCCGGCCATCCAAACAGATACCTTACACCTTTCTGGTAGGTCAGACGGTCTGGGTCTCAACAATAACATTCCTATCGCGGGCCCAAGGCTGGATGACCCGATGAGGTTCAAAATCTAAAAAATTAAAATATAAGAGTGATATACAAAATTTGTACTTTCTAGACGCTCCGGTTTTCTAATTATTCTAAGAACACCAGTACATTTTTATGTCGGGACCAAGACGGGCTGGCCCGGTAAAGTTCAAAATACAAAGAATTAAAACATAGCACTAAAGACAATGACATACAAAATTTGGACTTTTTAACTGCTCCGGCTTTTGAGTTATTCTCAAATAGCCAGTACATTCTTATGTCGGGTCCAAGACGGGTTGGCCCCGATAGAGTTCGAAATACAAAGAATTAAATGGCACAAAATACAATGAAATACTAAATTTGGACTATCTAGCTGCTCTGCGCCCAGAACGGGCTAACTTGATAAGGTTCAAAATCAAAATAATTAAAATTTAGGGCCTCAAGAACAAAACTTGTATTTTCGCAATACATCCCAAAATGCCGTTCAAAAGTGCGTGCAACACGAACACAACCGCCTTCAGCGCCATCTATAGTAGCGACTTGTCAGGAGTAAATTTTTCGAGAATCCTCCTATGGCGATGATTCTCCTTCCTTCCAGCTTCATGGTATGTTTCCACAATCAAAGTTTATAAATACGCCACAGAATTTTTATCCTGCGTATTTACCAATATATTTATTTTAGAGTCTACTCTTGGTTATGCAATTTTCTGAGTTAAAAGAAATTGACTTTCAATGGGTTTTAATCTTAAACGTTTCGTAAATAATGAACATAGTAGAAGAATGTGAGAAATTCTGATTTCTGAATATTATTACTTTCCTTATATAAATAGTGTAATGTATAGGAAAAGTATTGTGACGGAGTCAGTAGAGTAGAATTAAGACTTCAAGCTCAGCAGGCGCAATGGAACAATATTGTTCCTGTCGATGACTCTTGAGGAGGGAGTGTGACTCATGAGAAGGAAGTAATCTTTGGACCGATAACTCATGCGGTACTTTTATCGTATGATCTTTGGACCGATGACGTAATGAGGGATTCTTTGAACGGGTAATCTTATCGTATGAACTTTGGACGATGACGTAATGAGGACACTTGAACTTCGACTGATGATGTAATGAGGTAACCTTTGAACCGATGACGTAATGAGGAAACCATTATGTGAATCTGAGACATTTTAGAATATTTGAAGTCCAAGGAAGATTTTTCAGGGCCGCCATCTATCGGTCGCTTTTTAAAGTTCTTCCATTTAGAATTTAAAATGATAAGATTGCCTGGGAACGGCAAGGGCTCGAACCGAAGACCAGTAGATTAATAACTGGACCTTGATCACATTAGGCCACGAAGAGGTATGTTACAGAGGGTCTAAAATTTAATTATTTGAGTGAATTGTATGGTACTGAGTGATTTTTCGGAGATATTAATTGTTTTAATGAAACAGTTATGAAATGAATGGGAATTGTGAATATTAAAGAGTATTAGTAAAATGATAAATATTTTGTAAAAATGATATCTGATTATTAATATTTTAATTTTAGCGAATGATTCGCGAACTGTGGGATATGTTTTTTTAGTGTTACAGAAGGTCAAACATTTCATTATTTGAGTGAATTGTTTGGTATTGAGCGGATGTTTCGTGAACAATGGGACAGTGGTTAAGACGGAGGTCGCTATTTTTTCTTAATTTTGAGTGAGTTAATTTTAAAATGTATTTTTTAATTGTATTAATTAAAACGTAATGAAGCATTTACATTTAGTAAACGACTTGAGGAATGTTTGGAGCGCAGAGAATACAAAATTTCATTTTGTTCATTGTTTTTAATGAAACAGTTAATTTTTTTAAACTAAATAATCCTATTAACAAAAATTATGAAATAAACAAGGACACGTCTTTTTAAACTTACCACTACTCACCACATTCCAAGGGATCCTTCAATTTTATAATTGAGTGTATTGCACGATATTTACTGAATGAATGGGGAAATTATCTAATAGAGAAGTTTCCATTAGGAATTGTATGTGCATGTTATATATTAGAAATTGCATGAGTATGTTATACATTAAAAAGAAGTGTTAGAAAAAGAAGGAAATGGTTAGTACAAGAAAAAAGTGTATGCGAGTTTCAACAGACCCCAGAGCCCTCACAGCAAAGATCGTCACACGTGTGACAGTGACGTTGTAGTCACGTGACACCTGGGTCACAATGTGACATCATATTTGTGACTTCTATGCGACGTTACGTATTAGTAACTTTGTAGCTTCATTGTGACTATATTCTGTGACGTTTCCACAATTTAATTAACACGTAACAATGCAATGATATTACAATGACAACTACAATGTGACGTCACAAACAAGTTAATATGCGACGTCACAAACGAGCATGAAAATGACCAAAATGACTTCGCTGTGACCTCAATATGACATTGCCGAGACGTACTGCGACGTCCTGTGACGTCCCAAAGTCACAGTATGACGTAAATCTTACGTCACTGTGAAAAAAAATGCTATTAGGGAGGTGCCGTATTCTATCATTACACTCTTTTGGGAAGTGTTTCCCCACCAGTGTGAAATAATTTTCTTAAATTAAATGTTGATTTAAAGTAGTCTAAAAATAAATTAACAAGAATTTTAGATTGAAATACTTCCAAATTACTTTTCTAAATTTGCTCATTGCAAGATAAATTTTCAGTAAGAATTTTAAAGTGAATTGTATTTTCTGAAAAAAAAAATGTAATAAATTTGACATCTTATTGCATACAAATAGAGATTTCGTGGCTGTAAGTACTTCGTAAAAACCAATGGTTTCTTAATGTATCTCCGCACATTACCAAAAGTGTGGGATTTTTTTGTTTTGAAAATCTGTTCTTAAAAAGAATATACAGGGTGGTTCAAAAGTAGGTGGACAGTATATATATATATATATATATATATATATATATATATATATATATATATATATATATATATATATATATATATATATATGAGATTTCCAATACTCTTTTAACACTCATTTTCTTTTATCTGTATTTGAATTATTTGCCATTATGGGTTCTCTGAATTATCTGCAAAGAAAACAGACTAAATTTAAATAATTGTAGTTATAAAATGGTCAATAATATAGCACAAATAACATAGTTATAATGAACACAATTGTAATAATATAACCGATACATAAACCTATTCCACATACTGTCCGCCTACTTTTGAACCACCCTGTATATTCAGAATTGTACAAATTTAAACTCCCTGTACATTATACACTCATATATCTCATGAAAATTAACAAACTTGCATAAAAATGATTAAATTAAGTAATTAACTAAAAGACTTTCTTTCCAAGACTTATACGCGATTTTAAAAGACAAAACCTTTTTATCGTCTTTATTTTTTTTTTAATTCTCCAGTTTATTATCGCTTGCTTCCTTATGACACGATGCACGTTGGATACTGTTATAATCTTAGAGAAGACATTGTTTGTCACTTAATTATCACTATTTAACAATATAGCTTTAATTACATATTAACGAAAAAAATTAGTGTTTTGTAAAGGAAAGAAGTAAGAAACTATATTTAAACCACACAAATCCACAAAAATACAGCAATCGATCCTCTGACGATTTTATTTTAAATCATAAATTCCGTTAAACATGTAAATGATTAAGGCTTATAGGTTTCAATAAACGTTTTTTTTTCTTATGCTTAGAAATTATGAGCATTCTTAGGGAATTAGAGTATTTTTCCCCAAAAGACTAAGACCCTAAAATTATAATATTTGAATGAAATTTTCCAAATTGCACGATACATAACGAATTTTCGGGAAATTATTCGATATTTAAATGAAATTTAGCAAATTGCAGGACACTTCCAAGGGACCTAAGACCCTAAAATTTCATTATTTTAGTAAATTGTTTGAATTTCATTATTTTTAGTGAATTGTTTGATACTTAGCGAATGTTCGCTGAAGTGGTGAGTGGTGAGTTTTGATATTCCGACGTATCTAAGACCCTAAAATTTCATTATTTTAATGAATTGTTTGGTTCTTAGAGAATGTTTGGGGAACTAGGGGTGCGTTTTTAATGTTATACGAGCCCTAAGACCCTTTTATCGTTTAAAATTATGATATTTGAATGAAATTTAGCAAATTGCAGAATACTTAGTAGATGATTGGTGAAGAAGAGACTTGTTACTTTCCTTATATACATAATGTATAAGGAAAGTATTGTAACGGGGTCGAAAATTCGAATTCGAGTTTTCGACGGGACAGCACATTTCAAGCATTACTGATCACGAATCGAACATTTTTGAAGTGATGTCTGTGTGTGTGTGTGTGTATGTGTGTGAAAGTATGTGTGTGTGTGTGTGTGTGTGTCAGTGAGTCTGTGGAGACGATATCTCACGAACGAATGGAGCGATTCGAATGAAATTCGGTACAAAAATCACAATCCGTGAATACTGGAAGCCTATTGTTTTAAAACATAATCGAATGTTCAGAATCCCCCTAAATTTTCGAGTGAAATATTGAAAAAATCATCAAAAAATCAAAACCTTTGATAAAGTTACTCAAATAGACATTTCTTATGTAATTTTTCCTTAGAAAATGATTGACATAAACTTTAGAACGCTATCATGAACCTTTCTCGAGATATTACACATTTTTCAAATAAATTTATCAAAAAATCCCATAAATTAAAAAAAAATATTAACTGTTAAGAAACATGTTCACTTTTCATATGTAATATCTTGCGATAAATTTTGTGACATCATTCTCGTGGATCTAACTCGTTCCATTCACGAGAAAAGATACTTGAGTAATACTTTTGTATTTGAACTCCAATATTCATTTATCCGCTGTAAGAATAACTTATTTCTCCGTCCATAACGCTTGGCAAGATTTTGGCGACAAATTTTATCGGAATGTCGCCAACTTGGTGACATTTTTAAATGTTGACAAATTAACGAAAATCTCGTCAAATGGATAAAAATGACGCTAAATCAATGAAAATGACGACTAATTGAAGAAAATTCAATATCTTGGAAAGAATATGAGTATCTACTATAAGAATAACCATTTTTTTAAACTGTAAAGTAAATTCATTGCATTATATAAGGAAAGTCATGTTCTGCCCACATCAGATTTTTTTTAATGTTACAGGGAATCTATAACCCTCAAATCAATATATTAAAAAAAAAATTCACGAATTTTAAGAAAATGGAACGGCACTTAACAATTATTTTTTAGGATATATGACTGTTAACATTGAATTTAAATAAAAGGGTGACCCTCTGGTGGGAGCGCAATATATTCTAATGACATTAAAATATGATAGATACACAATTATCATTTTGAAGGAAAACTTGTACTGAGTTCGATACCCCAAAGCGTGACATTGTTGACATACAAAAAGAAATGTCAAGATTTCGTGGCTGTAGGTACACCATAAAACCACTGAATTTTTAACGAATATAGGCAGACAACCAATGAATTGGATTTTTTTTTAAGAATATCTGATTTTCTTTAATGGGGAAAGAATTATAGAATTTTTAGCATCGTACTTAAATGAAAGTACGACAAATACCGTGAATCTATGGATACGTTATCTCACGAACGAATAGAGCGTTTTGACCAAAATTTGGTACAAATATTGCAATTAGCGAATACTGGAATCCGGTTGATTTTAAACGCAATCAGATGTTCCAGAAGATCCCAAATTTATTTTGAAAAACATTAAAACATTAAAACTTTTAATAATGTTTCTTAAATGATAATTTCTTATGTAAATTCTTTATTAGAAAACGAATGAGATAAGTTTTATAACTCTAGCATAAATAGTTCGCGAGATATCACATTTTCCAAATGCATTTATAAAAAAAATCATACAAAATTAAAAATTTTTTGTGAAATATGTTAACTTTTTATGTGTAATATTATGTGATAAATTTGTTAGCATCATTTCTCGTGGATTTAGTTCGTTCCATTCATGTGGACCTAGTTCGTTCCATTAACGACGGAAGATATTTTGCGTAATGGTTTTGTATTTTCACGCCTAACAATTTTCTAGCAGTTATTTATATATAAAAGCTCTTCTCTGCGTTTGTGTGTTGTTGTTGAAACCCAGACCGTCCGATCTACCAGAAAGGTGTAAGGTAACTGTTTGGACGGTCGGGAAGTGCCACCCAATTTAGACCGGAACCCAGTGGGGGAGGCATCCACAGGGACCGTACCCTCCTTCCCCTACCACCAACCTCTCGGAAGGCCTTTCGGACCCACATGTTTAACGTGATCGTACTCCGCATGAACACGGCGGCAGTTTTGGCAGCGGCTGGAATCGAACCCGGGCCTACCGAGTGCAACTCCAGCGCGCTAACCAATGGGCTACCTGCATTTGTGTGTAACGCTTGACGATAAATTTGGCGAATTTGGCGACTTATTCATCGAAATATCGCCAATTTTGCGATATTTCATCCCAGATTGACAGAAACAGAACCAAAATCGCAAAAACGATTCTAAATGAACAAAAATGACGCCAAATTGATGTGATTAATTATTAAAATATTTTAATATATGGACTTCATTGCTTATTGCGGATGCTATATTAATAATTGTCCATTTAGCGGTCAATTTAGAGTTGTTAGAAATATAAGTTAATTGGGTGCTTCGAAATAGTTTCACATGTCAGTTATCCGGAGATGCGTCAAATGTGCAACTTAACGTTAAAAATATTGTGCCATGGATCTTATGCATCATTTTTGCGATATTTCATCCCAGATTGACAGAAACAGAACCAAAATCGCAAAAACGATTCTAAATGAACAAAAATGACGCCCAATTGATGTGATTAATTATTAAAATATTTTAATATATGGACTTCATTGCTTATTGCGGATGCTATATTAATAATTGTCCATTTAGCGGTCAATTTAGAGTTGTTAGAAATATAAGTTAATTGGGTGCTTCGAAATAGTTTCACATGTCAGTTATCCGGAGATGCGTCAAATGTGCAACTTAACGTTAAAAATATTGTGCCATGGATCTTATGCATCATTTTTGCGATATTTCATCCCAGATTGACAGAAACAGAACCAAAATCGCAAAAACGATTCTAAATGAACAAAAATGACGCCAAATTGATGTGATTAATTATTAAAATATTTTAATATATGGACTTCATTGCTTATTGCGGATGCTATATTAATAATTGTCCATTTAGCGGTCAATTTAGAGTTGTTAGAAATATAAGTTAATTGGGTGCTTCGAAATAGTTTCACATGTCAGTTATCCGGAGATGCGTCAAATGTGCAACTTAACGTTAAAAATATTGTGCCATGGATCTTATGCATCATTTTTTCGTTTTGAAAGAAGTAAATTTATTGCATTACTAGCAGCATACCCGTTCTTCGTACGGAGTATATAATATAAAGAAACTTGAAATTCATAATCATGCCCAAATTCTTATAGTATACTAAATGACATGTTTAATCAAAATATTCTGTTAAAATATTTAATATAATGCTCCTAAAAAGAAGTTTAAGAATCTCTGTTCTCGCTATATAAAATTATCTTCATGGACATATCTGAAGAATGAAACATCTTGGACCCCTTATGTAAGCAAATATAAAAAAAAAATATGGAATTGAATCAATATATGCAAAATAAAAGCGTTAAAATTGTATGGGACCCGTTCTAATTATATAAGCGAATATTAGAAAATATAACCTGTATTAGTAGATTACATGTATAAATTGAAAATACCAATAAACCCGTAATCTTTAAATCTGAAGACAGTCATTTATTCCAATATATGTCAAAATTAAAGTGCTAAAATTATATGGGAAGATATACACGTACTACTTATAATGTCCGATTATTAGTAGAAGATTACCCGTTTTGCATTATGAGTCTCAAATGTTTTTTTGGTAAAATACAACAGACGACGTAATAAATTGAATATATAATTAATCCCCGTAATCTTCATACCAGAAGACTGTACTTGATTCCAATATATATGCCAATATATGTCAAAATATATGCCAATATACCTGTACTACTTATATTCTCGTAGGTTAGAAGATATACCCGTGCATTCCTAGAAGATTACTCGTACAACGTACAATATGCGTGTGTCATCAATTTTTGCCGCAATAAAACAATGGCGTAATAACTTAAAAATATCAATAATCACTGAATCAATAATTCCGGAAAATATCAATAATAATAATGTTTAAACCTGAAGAGTATAATTGATATTATCCAGTCCAAAATGAAATGGCAATGAAATTTATTTTATATACATATCTTCATTATTCAAAGTGGAAAGGATTTAATAAAAATCGTCTGCCGCATAAGCACATTGGATTTAAATCCGTTGCTAAGCGACATGATATCATTTGCTTCAAATAAATTGGTAGAAAAAATATCGTCTAAATAGTTATATTTCTATGGAACATTTGGCGACAGTTTCGTCAAATTAGCGACATTTTAAAAAATCGCCAAATTTATCGCCAAGTGGGACTGTAGAACTGACAGTTCCACTTTGGAACAAATTGACGAAATATCATCACAATACTATCCCCTAACAAAAAACAATTAATATCATTTATGTAGCGCAATTTTATCAATTTCAAGATATTTTTATAGATTTGAAAACATTTTTATCAATTTGGTGACATTTTAAAAATTCGCTAAATGTATTACTAAGTAGGATGGTTGGTCTGACAGATAAATGCTAACCAAACATCATTTCAGTACTCTCTTCTAACAAAACAAAAAAAAATTTCATTGATATGTAGAAGACCCAAGCCACACGACCAACCCGAAGGTTTATGGTAGCTATTTGTGTGTCGTTTATATCAATTTGGCGACATTTCCGTCAATTTGGCAAAGTTTAAGAAAAGTTGTCAAATTAGCGATATCCCTCCAAATTCGTAGCTTTGAATTTGCAAATCTGAATGAAACATTCTTATCCCGTTTCAATATACTAAATGAAAACACTACAATTGTATTAGAAGATATACCCGCTCTACTCTTTTTCTGTTTCAACAATCGGCTATATGAATTTATTGGCTAAACACAATATATGAGTTTAGTAGCTAAATACGATATAAGCTTGAAAACTCTTTGCCAAAATAAATGATATTGATGTACGCAGTCAGCAATTAATATAATTAAAAGAAAAATCAAACCGTCCATTCATAAGATATACTTTTATATCCATTTATCCATTTATTTATTATTTAAATCGAAAAAAAATAATAAAAACATTAACAAACACATTTGATTTAATTGCGATGCCGAGCAACATGATATATCCTCCTAAAATGTTAAAATTTATTAACCACTAACAGCACACCCGTTATTCGTACGGAGTGTATAATTTAAAGAAACTTATAGTTCGCAATCATGTGCAAATTCTGTTAAAATATTAAATTTATTGCTCCTAAAGAGAAGTTTAAGAATATATGTTCTCACTATGCAAAATTATCTTCACGTTCAGATCTGAAGAATAAAACATCCTGCCCCCTTTTGTAAGCAAATTTACAGAAGAAAAAATAGGAATTGAATGAATATATGCAACCCCGTACTAATTATATTGTCGCAGATCAGAAAATATGCCAATGTGTTAGTAGAAGATTACCCGTATTACAATATGCGTCTCAAAACTATTTGCCAAAATAAAAGAGATGACGTAATAAATTGAAAACATCAATAATATCCGTACTCTTTATAGCAGAAGGTCGTAATTGATTCCAATATATGCCAATATATATCAAAACATATGTCAATATACCTGTACTACTTATATTCTCGTAGATTAAAAGATATACACGTGTATTTGTAGAAGATTCGTACAACATGCAATATATAAGTTTAAACAATTTTTGTCATAATAAAATAATTGCATAATAACTTGAAAATATCAATAATCCTTGAATCAATAATCCCCGAAAATATAAATAATAATAATTTTTAAACCTGAAGACCGTAATTGATATTATCCAGTCAAAAATGCTATAAGAAAAATCAAATCGTTCTTTTCTAAAATATATTTTTATATCCATTTATTTATTATTCAAATCGAAAAAATAATTATTAAAATTAACAGACAGATTTAATTTAATTGCGTTTCTGAGTAACATGATATAAGATAGAATCTTATAACATGTTAAATATGTCATGTCTTATAACATAA
Source organism: Amaurobius ferox (assembly GCA_951213105.1). Lineage (NCBI taxonomy): Eukaryota > Metazoa > Arthropoda > Arachnida > Araneae > Amaurobiidae > Amaurobius > Amaurobius ferox. The sequence continues at coordinate 29,487,539 of OX578140.1, forward strand.
ACTGCGAAATTAAATAACGATTTTGATTTCTCTATACTACTCATTGTTCCGTAAAAGCTTGTTTTAAATAAACCATGAACCATGGAGATAGATTTCCCCTTTAAATCATGTTTCAAACAATTCATGTTTTCAGAAAGTGACTAATTAACGCAAAAAATCTCCCATCAAACTCAGAGATTAAATTTTAATTCATTTTCAAACGATTTTCAAGCTTTTCGTTTGGATAAACCACGGAGTTAGGGAGTAGAACTCCTAGGAAAAAGTTCCGTTTTTCATTAATATCTCGACAACCCCAGGTCTTAGAAACTCGAAACTTGGACAAAATTTATGGGGGGATATTTCAAGGCTATTCACCAAATTCATTAAATTCGGTTCAACCGTTTTTCCGTGATGATGAGACAAACGAAAATTTCGTTTTTTACTAATATCTCGAGAACCACTGGTCGTAGAAACTCAAAACACGGATATAATTTTAAGTGGGGCTATTTCTGGGCTACCCACAAAATTTCATCAAATTTGGTTCAGCCATTCTCCCGTGATGGTGTGACAAACAGACAGACAGACAGACAGACAGACAGATTTTCATTTTTATTTATATAGATAGATATAGGGAAAGACATGTACTACCAACATCATATTTTTTATATTTCAATCAATTTTATCAGATCGTTATGTATTTAATGAAATATACGAGTATAAAGAGATTCCCCCACCTCCATCATTTACCATTTAGTATTATAACCCTTCTTTATTTCCTCCTCATTTTCTACTTGAGTGCCTTGCATTCTCATACAGCAAAAATAAATTTGAGAACTCAAATAATGAGAGTATGAACTATAAACTTATCATGTCAAATAGCAATAAAGCGCTATTTACGGCACAGAATGCAGCCATAAAAGATGTTAGCATCGAAATCTCAGATATATAAATTAACAGCTACTTCTGAGACGACAAACATGGCCATAACCTATTGTCGGTAGCCTCATAGAAATATTTTATGGGACGGAAGCCTTTTATAGAAAAGAAAAATCATTTTCCGTGGATGCCTATGAAGGGAAAATTCCTTGAAGTTGAATTAGTTTTGCAAATTTCATCATTAATAGGTTTTATGGAATAGAAAGACGCCTATTATAGGAAGAAAGATCAAGTATAAAACGTGATTTTTGTTTACCTTTAACACCACAATAATTTTAGAAAACGTCTATGAATATACACATTAAGTCTATCTATAGTAAGGTGGCCATGTCCTGTTGAAGGAAAGTGATTAGAGCGCCCTAGCGGAGAACTATAAAATTAGGATAACGAATTCGGTAACATAGAGATATAGACGAAAAAAGCCAAATATGAAGTTGTAGAATGTCTAATGAGTAGGAATCGGCACCAGGAACGAACGAAACGCGTATTAGGAAGGCAATAAATACATGTCAAAATTTGTATCAGTAGCATCTGTGACACAGTGACACTACTAATTAGACAACGCCTGTGTAAATACCCGTTGAATAGCAAAATCCATATCAACTAAATATGCTTAAATGCATTGATTATTGTTTTATACATAATTTCTGTCAACTGAAAGACCACCCCATGTCTCATGGATAAACCGTTCTCGAGATATATAATTTTTTTTTTGTAATTTTTGCAAGCTAGCGACATTTTATATTGCGATGTCGTCAGATGAGAAAAAAAATATTTAAAAACTGTAAATTAAATATGATTGAAATATCAGTATCATCTTGTGAAATTTAACTCAATTTAATGGATCATGAAAGAAGTGAAGAAAAAATGAATTTGAGCCTGTAGGAAAAGTCATATGTTGTCCACATTTGATTTATTTGCAGTACTTAACCTCCACTTGCAGTACTTAACAACTCCTATAGTTAACTTCAAGAAATTACTCATAGATGACAGTACTAAAATAAGGAGCGTGTGAAAGCCGGGAATAGTAGGATTTGGAAGACACTCCTATTGCAGATACCAATGGCAGGATCCCCTTTTGTAGGATTTTTTCTTGCAAATTGCCGCCACCAAAAGCGGCAAAGGGAAAGATGTAAAGACTGTTGTTCTTTCTAATACTCAAAAGTTCTTGCTTTCTTCTGAGATCCATACAACTGATGCCAAAGAAGTCAGATGAATATCTATCTTTCACATTAGCTTTAGAGATTATAATGGCTTCGCGCACCTACCGACCTCAACATAGGCAGCATCACACTAGAAAGGTCGGAGTGCTTTCTAATAATGGAAGAAGCCCAAAAGAAGAAGTCTAGTGGATTAAGGTCCGGGAAGTGTAGAGGCCAAGCCACAGGTCCACCACGACCAGTCCACTGCCCGGGATATGTCGCATTTAAGAAGTATGGGACTTCGATGGAAAAATGTGTTGGGGCCTCATCAAGCATAAGCCACATGCTCTTCTGTGTGGTGAACGAAACACTCGGCAACAGACCAGGAAGCACTTGCTCCAAGAACACACGGTACGCTGCGCCAGTAAGATATTCTGACAAGAAGTAAGATCTCCCCTGACAATCACCAAGAAGACCTGCCCAGTTGTTGACGACAATTCTCTGCTGGTGTTTACTAAGGCTCCTATAAATACAGGCTGGCGCAACAGCGGCCATCTTGACTGCCAGTTGAAGCGATGGTAGTACATGGCGAAAAGAATATTACTTTCTCTTCCTTTTCTCGGGATCTCAAGAAAACCAAAGCATTCTAGACTACTTTTCTGAATGATTGGTGCAATATTTTGAAAGCAGAAACGCCTATTTTATAGCTAAATTGCGTATCCAATATCAGCTATGTAACATGCACTTGCTATTGAAACAGCACGGGCAGACGATAACTGATTGGACTGGTAGGAGACAAAATGGCGGTTGCTTCAGCCTGTATATATAGGAACCTTAGTGTTTACGAGGGTCAGTGACGTGTCGACTTCCTTGAGCCCAAGAGTGTTAGTTGTGACTCTTTTTAAGCCTATTCTTGTTACTGTTGAAGGATCTACGTGGATATGTAGCTTTACTCTTTTCTGGCAATATGAGTGGAATGAGGCCCTAGGTCTCATTACAAATATTGTTTGTCTTGATGTGTACTATTACCCCTATTTTTCGTTGAAAAAGTTTATGATCACCATGTATATAATTCATTTGAATATTTTGGGGTTTCAAAATTTGGGAGTTTATGGCCCTAGGCCTCTGCGTTAATCAGGGCCTGCCAACTTAACTGTAACAAATAGTTTCACCCTTTATTCAAAGCCTACCAAATAGAGGCAAACATAACTTCTGCCTTTGCATTTTCAATAAACATTGTTTCAGAATAATGAGAAACGATCTTGTGTTTGGTATTGGAACAGGATTTTATATTAATCTGGAGTTTTTCTTCCCTTTGCTATTCGCGATTTCATCAAATTGCAGAGAAAATGATTGCTGTTGTGTTTCTTTAAGCATTATTTCCTTAAAGCATGGACCAAGTGCATCTGTTATAAGAAACATATTTGACATTACGACCAGGGTTCGTCAAAGTGTGCTTAATCCGAAAATACCCACCCGGGTTTTTCGTGTGGACTCACTTGAAAAAACTTAATGCGCCAAGTGTTTTTTTTTTTTTTCAAAATTTCCTTATGTTTTCATTATTGTTGCATTATAGATTTACAGATTATACTTTAATTTTACATAATTTTTTACACAATAAATAAAACAGTTCGTTCTTAGCATTTATTAAGAACGCATAGTTTTTGGTGGAAAACAGAGAAATTTTCATCATTCAGTTGTGGAGGAGGGGGCTAGGATTAGGGGTTTAATCCATGACTTTTTAGTTTCGGACTTCTTGAGGTTTTTAGGATAAATACTATTGTAATTAACATTTTCTCCTATCTCGGCTTGTTGCCAAGTTCGTTAGCCTAATATTTTAATCCTACGCTAGGGACGCTGTAATCACTCTTATTCAATCAGTCATGATCACTTCACTATAAATAGATCTAAAGTCTTCATGGACCTTTCCCCATTTCTTCGTCTTTTTCCTTTCATCCATTGGGGGGGGGGGGGGGCTTTATAGAACCATGTATATTTAATGAAATAATCGAAAAGTTCCCTTTACCACCATTATTTAACATCTATTAAAACCGAATACTTTATTACTGTTACAACTTGTACTTCTTTCATTACCTTGCTTAGTGTCGCTGCTTTGAATTTTTCGTATATTTAATGAAATATACGAAAAGTTCCCTTTACCACCATTATTTATTATCTATTAAAACCCCATACTTTATTACTGTTATAACTCATACTTATTCCATTACCGTGTTTAGTCTCGCTACTTTGAATTCTCGTGCACTCAAATTAAATATGATTATTCGAATAATGAGAGCGGGTAGACATCTGTCATGCGGAAGGTCACCATTTATGATTTGCAGGATGCAGCCGTGAAAGCTTTTGACATAGAGATTTGATATAAAGCCATTAACAGTTTTCGCAGGGTGGACAAATGAACTCATAACCTCTTTCCGATAACTTCATTAAAATGTTTTAAAGAATGGAAGCCTTTTATAAGAAGTAACATTACATATAATGTATAACTTCAAAAAAAGTTACTTAATATTGTATTATGTTGTCGAAATATCTTTGAAAGCTGGTATTTTTCGATTTTTTTTCTAAGAATAGTAGCAATATAATTAGCTTTTATGAGTTAGGCAGATTTTTATATAAGCAGTGAATTGCAGGTTATTAGAGGCAAAATTTTTGCCACACGGTTGTATTTGAAATTTTTTTTCCTTGAAACATTTATTTCTCAAAATCTGCTAAAGATAGTATTCAGATAAGGACGGATTTTGATTTAGCATTAAATTTTGAAGGATAATGGGAGGGAGGGGGAGGGGTTACTATAGATTTTCACTTCTGCTGTTTTTTTTTTTTCATTTTCGGTTCAAATTTTTTTATTTTACTTGAAACATGTATGTTGTGGTAAGGTGAAATTTACATAAATATAACACTACTACTTACCCATAGTGTCCCCCAGTTGACCCTGAAAATAGTGTAGTGGGATCTGAAAAGATCAAAGTACATTACGCATACACTAAAATAACCAGTTGATTTGTGGCCACTAACACATTTATTTAAACACATAAATTTTTAAAAACATTGCCAATAATAATAATACAAATACTACACTTAAAATTACCAAGCTTGACCTCGGGGGTGTACGGGATAATTATGATATAACTGCTAGTTCAATTCATTAATTAAAATTCAACTTGGTGCAGTAAGAGAAATTTCCCGAAAAAGCTTAAAATTACACTGACACTTAAATTCAGATTAACGTATAAATGCACATTACCTTACAAATGAAACTTAAAGTTACAATACCTCCGTTAAAGGTGAAGTGGCTGTAATCTTAGAGATAGGTCCTTCACAGTTCATATTGAAGGGGGTTTGGGTAGTCGAGAAATACACAGTTTATTGGATAGGGGCGCGGTAGCCCATTGGTTAGCGCGCTGGAGTTGCACTCGGTAGGCCCGGGTTCGATTCCAGCTACTGCCAAAACTGCCGCCGTGTTCATGCGGAGTACGATCACGTTAAACATCTGGGTCCGAAAGTTCTTCCGAGAGGTTGGTGGTAGGGGAAGGAGGGTACGGTCCCTGTGGATGCCTCCCCCACTGGGTTCCGGTTTAAATTGGGTGGCACTTCCCGACCGTCCAAACAGTTACCTTACACCTTTCTGGTAGGTCGGACGGTCTGGGTTTCAACAACAACAACAGTTTATTGGATGCACGGTTCTTATGAGATATCGTTACAATCTGGATTCCATCGCGGAGTTAGGGATCCCAGTACACAATCATCTGCACCGCCCAATTGCCGGTTGGCCTAGCAATTCCTGTAGGTCCGGGAACTACGATGTCGATTGGATCGCATGCAGAATAAACTTTGCGGTATCTTGCCTCAGGCATGCCGCACCGATGACGGTTAACGCACTCAGCTGACGTGTGTTGTACACTGCATAGGGGCCAGGATTGATGTCCCGCAAACACTCTGTCCATGTGTACTCGTCCGTGAGGTCAGTTAGATACTGAGCTGTCGATTACTTTCCTTGCAGTCCACACAGTTGTCACTGCTTAAAATTAGTTTAAAAGGTCCAAAAGGGTAGCCCATACTACGCCGTCTATTTCCATAACTGTGTGGTACTGCGTGGCAAAAGGGGGCGAAGTTCTCTCTGCGCCGTTGATCGCCACTGCCCGATGATGCATAACTCGGTCTGGTTACGCACTAGCTCGACTTGGCTTAGAGCGGCGTCCACAACACTTAATTTGCTGAATGGTCGCACCTGGCTATGAGTCACACTTAAGTATATGTACTCGCAGCAGGGTGCAAAATCGGCTCCTGCTATATGCATAGAGCTGTCGCTGTAGAGTGGCAGCGGATGCTGGTGCTTCAAAATGTGTCAAAATGTATTCATATCGGGCATCAAAACAAGTACCCCTACACTTGGAGATCTTCTCTAACGAGATCAGAATGAAGTCTAATTTTTCATTCTGCATTGGCGTCCATGTCCCCCTTTACATGGATGCCGATGTCTGCAAAGGGTAATCGCACTGTTTGGGATAGGGTATGTCAAATACCTGTCTTTTTGGGAGGTTTTTCGTTTAGGATGGACGCGGTCTCATCCGTAAGCAAAAGGTTAAACGCACTTTTTTGTGAAAATCTCAAATTTGAAAATGTTTAAGAGATTTTCCGTAATAACAGGTAAAGTAAAATCAGGCGTACTCCCAAGCTTGACGCAATAAACAAATGTATCTTTGATGTTGAAAAGAATATCAGTTTACCCTAACTGTCGTAGAATTCAAAATCTAATTTTCTGAACTTAACTCTTACCTTGAGCAGGATTTTTGAGCTTCTTGTGATCCAGAAATCTAGGTGAAAAACAATGAGCACAACACATTTTAACGTCACGAACAGTTTAATATAACGTACACATACACATATTTGTATATAGGGTTTGTTCACGTTTCCTTTACTTCAATTAATACATTTAAATCCAGAGCGCTGTACTTTATTATTAGGTTCTATGAACCTTTCATTTCAAATCATTCCTAAAACTAATTATTAGGCCGTGAATTTTGGCCTTCTAAAAGGAATCGTAAAACCCCATTCTTTTTTCTGCGCTAACGCACCGGCAAAACTTCTGACATACTTTTATTTCAAGAATAATAAAAACAACAAAATTATCAATTCAAAGCTGCTCGCCGCAGCCAGCGCCATCTAATGAGCTCTACAAAAATTAGTGAAACATCAACAGATGTGAAACATTTTAGGGTTCTGGGTACGGAGTAAATTATGAAACAAATGTGACGGGTATGTAACGGAAGTGACTTCATATTGCTACGAATACGTAGCAGAGAACTATTATTATAATTTAAAGCTCCAGGTTGTTTGAAATTGGCGATAAATTCTGTGACAATGAGGACGAATTTGGCAAAATATAGTCAACTTGGCGACTTTCGGAAAGCTCTAGAAACTTTTTGAATTCTGTGGATTGGCTAAGAACTTCACGAAATGTGTGTTTTTTCCAGAACTTCTCACAGAGGGTACATGAGTTTGTCATTGTTCAGTTGGGTTGTTGATGTGATAGAAGTAAAACTATCTGCTGAACCCAATATTTAATTTTTCTACAAGCTTTTTTTATCCTTTGAGTTTTCTAACAGACCGCCCGACCTGTTCAAAGGTGTAAGATATTTGTAACCCTTTTAGCTACATTATAAAGCAATTCTGTTAGAGAAGCGAAAAAAATTTGAATTCGAGATCTGCATCTGTAAATCAGCACCTGCGAAATATGCCAGCATGAGCTTATTGTTTGCGCCGACCTCATGCTCGCCTGGTGGTCGAAAACCCAGACCATTTGACTCACCCTGAGGCATGAGCAGCATGAGTGAAACGTTTCATCTAAACGTTTTATCGTCGATAACTTCATTTGGGTCGGATACGGACAAATAATTATCTAATTAAACTAAATTAATCTATTGAAAGCCAGATTAATCTATCAAAATTACATAATTTCCCGCCCCCTCCCCCCCTAAAAGAATTAAAAAAATTGAAAACCAAAAATTTTGAACTCTTTATTTAGGTATCTTTTACTATCGTCACACACTACACACATTTATTTTGTTCCATTCCAAATACGCAAAAATATTGATATTTTACCTTAATCTATAACAAGTAACAGTGTCACTCACTCTTTTTAATTGGTTTATTTCTACATAAAAGGATTGGATATATTCTCTAGCAATTTCAAGAATGAATAACAGCATTTTGTGTTATTTTCTAGGTAAATAAATAAAAAAAAATTAACTTTTTCTCTATATCAATTTATTTTTAAGGAGTAATCAATCAGTGGTAAATAAATTAGTTATTGATTTTCGTTGCAGAGAAAATCGAAAACTTTTCACTTATTCTAATGCGTCTGTATAGGTAATCTTAGTCCAATGAGAACAGACATTCACACAAAACAAAATTACAATTCAAAGTACAATTTTTAAAAATCCAATCTTTACAACTATTTTGCTTTCTTTCATTTATATTTTTTGGGGGAAACTACAACTGAAAGCACTATCAAACCAATTAAGGATGGTGCAATTTTGTACTACGTCACTGGATAGCAGAGAGAGCCTCAGCATGCACACAAAAATAAGAAATATCTGAATTCAAAGAGATATGTGATGTCTATCACTGTTTTTATTTTCTATGGTTTATCCACTTTTCTTTTTACTGTTTTTGTTTCTTTAATTTCAGATATTAGTAAGATATCGATTAATTTCGTAATTAGAATCATCATTAGTATTGGGGATACTATGAAATTTACAGTTAACTGTGGACTGCACGGAGCATACCTACGTAGCGAGCGGATGGGGGGGCATCACCTTGAACCTTAAAAAAAAAAAAAAATCAAATTTTCAAAAATTTTGGAGAAAATAGAATGGAATGTTAAGAATTCATAAAAAAAGAAATTATTAAGAAATTCTAAATAGAACCCAAATTATCACCAAATATGTGAAGAAACACATTCAAATTTTATTGAGCGTCTCTTTAAACCCGCGATGATGCCATCCCGGCGTCTGTTGTGTAATTGTTTACATTCTGTTTAGAAGCGCGATCGCTTATTTGTTTTTCCATCCTCCATGATTTATTGGTATTACACGTAAAGAGAAGAAGTGTTTTCCCTGCAGAGGCAATTATCAACTGAACTCCTGAATGTTTGAGTTCTAATACCGGCTGTGTTGTTTTGATTATAGTTCTGTCGTGTTTTGTTTATAGCACCGTTGCAACTGCCATGTGTATTTCGTTCTTTCAAGGTTTTAATGAGTTATTTAGAGAAAAATATGGATAAGAAAGTAAGGAAGAATGGATGTAGACCCCTTCCCAAAACGATTCTAGGGTAACCAACATACATTGAAAGTGAGTAAAAGGCTTAGTGTTTCTGCTAAAAAGCTTCAACCTGTGATAAATAGCGAGCGACCCAAGCTTTCAGGATTATGCAATTATTAATCAGAAAGATATGTTTACATCTGTTGAAAATTCTATATCTTGTTCAGTGTGTCATTCACCTGTTAAAATAGAATCCAAAATTATTTATGGACTGTTTGTAAACATTTCTGTTACATGTACAAAATGTGGTGTTATATCTGCTTGTAAAAATTTGGTTATGATTGGTAAAAGTCAGCAAAAATCAGAAATTAATACAAGATTTATTTATGATTGTCAGATTGATACTCTACCTGATTATTATCTTTGTTTTGATATATTTGGTAAATTAAGTTGCAAAAATGGCAACAGGCTGGGTTTTTTTTTATGTCAGCAAAAAAATGACTTTTGAGTTACTTTTCGAATTTTAGAGAATATTAATAAGTATTATTTATGCCATAAATGTTTTTTTTAGTGTTATTTTGTGATTTAAAGCAAAGAGTGTACGCATTAGAACTGTAAATAAACAGTTGTACAATTGTGTTGCAAGGTGTCTTCCTTGAACAATTGATTACACCAATTGTAAAATCTGAATACTTCTTATTCCGAAATTAAAACGGAACATCTGGCGTCCGTGACAGGACTCGACTGCTGATTATTGAGAGAGTTTTGTTTTGTTTATCCTACTTTCTGAATTGATATGGAAGCAGCTAAGAAAAATAGAACTCAGCAGAGGAGACTGTTTAGTAAAGCATGTAATGAGTTTGATGCTGAAGAAGCAAACTTCGAAATTCCTGATAGAATAATTAAGCTGAAAGTCATTGAGGAAAAAGCTACGCTAATGGTAAATTGAAATTCGGAAGAAAATGTTAAGCAGTTTCTTTTTTCTGAAAACGTTGAAGATTCAATATCATCTTCCTTGTATCTGCACACCTGGCACAACAATCAAAGACTAAAGAAATCCAGCCCGTTTAGCTTGGCGGAAACTCAAAACCTGATCTCTCGTGAGGTTGAATCTCAATCTTGTATTGATCCCTCAGAGGGGATGCCAAGAGTTTTCTTCCACTTTGATTTGAATTCCACTGCAAACAAGCAAACGCATCTTGACGACTATCTTAGGCAGCTGGCCCTAGAAGTTATTAGTTGCATTCCTAAAGATGCAGTGCAGGTCTATACTGATGGTAGTCGTACAGAAAACCGTACTGGCAGCGGTATCTATATTAGAACCAGGTCCATTTCGCCAGCCCCGCCCATCTCGAGTTTAAAGTTCAAATTAGGCTCAATCGTTAGTGCATCGTTAGTGCACGTTAGTGCACGTAAGCATTTCGTTAGTGCACAGCCCCCTCTTCAGGTATTGCAAATAATAAAAATAACATGGGCGGGGCTGGGGAAATGGCCTCCCCACCCACCAACCTCGAATTATAAGTTCAGATTAGGCTCAATCGTTAGTGCACGTTAGTGCACGTATGCATTTCGTTAGTGCACAGTCCCCCCTTCAGGTGCTGCGAAAATAAAGATAACATGGGCGGGGCTGGGGAAATGGCCTCCCCACCCACCAACCTCGAATTATAAGTTCAGATTAGGCTCAATCGTTAGTTCATCGTTAGTGCACGTATGCATTTCGTTAGTGGACAGTCCCCCCTTCAGGTGCTGCGAAAATAAAGATAACATGGGCGGGGCTGGGGAAATGGCCTCCCCACCCACCAACCTCGAATTATAAGTTCAGATTAGGCTCAATCGTTAGTGCACGTTAGTGCACGTATGCATTTCGTTAGTGCACAGTCCCCCCTTCAGGTGCTGCGAAAATAAAAATAACATGGGCGGGGCTGGGGAAATGGCCTCCCCACCCACCAACCTCGAATTATAAGTTCAGATTAGGCTCAATCGTTAGTGCATCGTTAGTGCACGTTAGTGCACGTATGCATTTCATTAGTGCACAGTCCCCCCTTCAGGTGCTGCGAAAATAAAGATAACATGGGCGGGGCTGGGGAAATGGCCTCCCCACCCACCAACCTCGAATTATAAGTTCAGATTAGGCTCAATCGTTAGTGCATCGTTAGTGCACGTTAGTGCACAGTCCCCCCTTCAGGTGCTGCGAAAATAAAGATAACATGGGCGGGGCTGGGGAAATGGCCTCCCCACCCACCAACCTCGAATTATAAGTTCAGATTAGGTTCAATCGTTAGTGCATCGTTAGTGCACGTTAGTGCACGTATGCATTTCATTAGTGCACAGTCCCCCCTTCAGGTGCAACGAAAATAAAAATAATATGGGCGGGGCTGGGGAAATGGCCTCCCCACCCACCCATCTCGAATTATAAGTTCAATTAGGCTCAATCGTTAGTGCATCGTTAGTGCACGTTAGTGCACGTATGCATTTCGTTAGTGCACAGTCCCCCTTCAGGTGCTGCGAAAATAAAAATAACATGGGCGGGGCTGGGGAAATGGCCTCCCCACCCACCTCGAATTATACGTTCTGATTAAGTTCCATCGTTAGTGCACGTTAGTTCACGTATGCATTTCATTAGTGCACCCCCCCACCCCCTAAGTAATACAAAAATAACGTGTGCGTGGCTGAGGAAATAGGGGGGGGGGGGGAATGGGGAAGATTTAGCTTAACTGGTTTCTCATTTTTTACAATGTAACTGTAACGTTATCAAAATTAACCAACATCCCCAAGTCTGATTTACTTTACAATTCCCAATTTTTATAAAAAATTATTTGTAGACTATTAGGCCTTTGAACGTGTTAAAAGAAATTTTGTACTAAATTGTAGAACCTGAAATATAATTTAAAAGAATTTAGTAAAAATAATACACTTTACGAAATGGTCCAGAATTTACAATAAACATTCGTAGCATTATAAATGATGATATAAAACTGCAATTTATACCATCAAAAAATTTATATTATTCCAAAATAAAAGCAAAAACATGAGAGGCTATCATAACACAATTAATGTAATATATAATTCTTGAAATGAATATAAACGCCTACTTAAGAATGCTATCATTTCGGATATGTAAAACATGAATCGTTTTTATTCTGTGTATACCAAAATTTGGCATATTTGAACTTCAGTATTTATCCTTACGAGTTAGATGGAATTGGAGAGATCATCCACTTTCTCCCACACATTGTTATGCAGACGAAAGCAATGACCGATCGCATTGGACGTTTTTGCTGACGGAGCCAGGAAACTAATCTCAATTGGTATTTCTTACTACCTAGATTCAATATATGTGGGACTGATGATAATGGTATGTTGATATCCAAGTTGAAATGGGATGGATGGTCATTGTTCACGTAACAATTCTAAAAAATATATGAGACTTAAAATTATAATGTATTTTAGTAATTCCTCCACAGATGTTGCATTTTATGTTTGGATTTAACACACTGTGTAACGCATCTTGAAAATAATCCATGTTGTTGTTACGTAAAGAAAAACTAATGACAATTTTAGCAAAGTTATTGGTAGCATTACAACTAAAACTTCCCAAGCCAACGGCCGTACCGTGCTGAAAACACCGGTTCTCGTTAGATCATCGAAATCAAGTAGCATCGGGCTCGGTTAGTACTTGGGTGGGTGACCACTTGGGAACACCGCGTGCTGTTGGCACATTTCGGGCGGGGTTTGTGCGCTGGATTTGCACGCTGCCACAACTGCCGCCGTGTTCATGCGGAGTACGATCACGTTAAACATGTGGGTCCAAAAGTTCTTTCGAGAGGTTGGTGGTAGGGGAAAGAGGGTACGGTCCCTGTGGATGCCTCCCCCACTGGGTTCCGGTCTAAATTGGGTGGTACTTCCCGGCCGGTTACCTTACAGCTTTCTGGTAGGTCGGACGGTCTGGGTCTCAAACAAACAAATTAAAACATTCCACTATTTCGGTAGCACTTTAAAAATCTTTAAATAATTTCCTTAATAAATATTTTGCAGTTGTGGTTGCGTTTACATAAATGAGATCCGCATTTTTTTTAAATGGTTCTCCTTTAAAATGGTTAAGTAAGATAGCAGCCCGTTTTCTATATGTTTGAACTGTGATACCATCACGCACCCCACTACGAATTAATTCAACAAGTTTTGTATAGTTATCTACAAACTCCGAATATTTTTCACTATCTGCATAGGCTGCGAATAATATTTGAATAATGGAATCAAATGCACAGGTATTGCTGAACGTGTGATGCTTTCCATCAATATTAATCGACTTCAAACCTAACTAATTGGCATTTTTGAGAATGCCAAGAACTTTGTTTTTAGATTTACTGCTTCTGTTACATGTCAATATAGATGGTTCCGAGTCTAAGTTTCTGCGCTTCCGTTTCTTTGCTGAAGCTAAACCGCGCCAATTCTCTAAAGAATAGTTTTTCTTAATTTCTTCTTGTTCCGGTGGATGCGGGGGGCTCATGCCTCTTAGGGTCTGGAAAAAGATGATGGCTGCTATCGCATTCCTGTTCTATTGATGAAAGACAATTATTTCTGTTTTTATGTTCCTTCTTTAGTATAAAAATAATCAACAATTCATCTTTGTCATCGCCTGTTTTGTCGTTTCTGTATGTTTCTTTAGCACCAATCAAGTTTATAGCTCCAAGAATGGAATCTATAAGTTCAGGAATAAATTTATCAACATGTATTGGCAAATTCACGTGATGAAAGACACGATTTTTCAAGTCGTTGAACATGCTTTCTGATGAACAACTTGATTCGGTTGCTTGGTCATAATTGAAAATATTATTCATCACGGCACCCATATTGGTAAAAGACGGCAAAAATCTAACAATTTGTTTGCTAACGTGGGGGTATAATGGAGATTGTTTCTATCTCCTGTACAGCACTGTGCTTCCTCCTTACAATTTTCATATATTTTCATTTTTGTATTACTTGAGGGGGGGGGGGTGCACTAACGAAATGCATACGTACACTAACGATTGAGCCTAATCTGAACTTATAATTCGAGGTTGGTGGGTGGGGAAGCCATTTCCCCAGCCCCGCCCATGTTATTTTTATTATTTGTAATACCTGAAGAGGGGGCTGTGCACTAACGAAATGCTTACGTGCACTAACGTGCACTAACGATGCACTAACGATTGAGCCTAATCTGAACTTATAATTCGAGGTGGGTGGGTGGGGAGGCCATTTCCCCAGCCCCGCCCATGTTATCTTTATTTTCGCAGCACCTGAAGGGGGGACTGTGCACTAACGAAATGCATACGTGCACTAACGTGCACTAACGATGCACTAACGATTGAGCCTAATCTGAACTTATAATTCGAGGTGGGTGGGTGGGGAGGCCATTTCCCCAGCCCCGCCCATGTTATCTTTATTTTCGCAGCACCTGAAGGGGGGACTGTGCACTAACGAAATGCATACGTGCACTAACGATGCACTAACGATTGAGCCTAATCTGAACTTATAATTCGAGGTGGGTGGGTGGGAAGGCCATTTCCCCAGCCCCGCCCATGTTATTTTTATTATTTGTAATACCTGAAGAGGGGGCTGTGCACTAACGAAATGCTTACGTGCACTAACGTGCACTAACGATGCACTAACGATTGAGCCTAATTTGAACTTTAAACTCGAGATGGGCGGGGCTGGCGAAATGGACCCATTAGAACCCCTCATCTTGAGACTTCACTAAAACAACGTAACCCGGACACTTGTTCTGTCTTCAGGAGCGAGTTAATTGCGATCAATGTAGGGCTTGATGCCATCATATCTCTTGATTATAATTTTGGTGAACTTTGGATATTGTCGGACAGCCGCAGTGCACTTCAACATCAAAGTGGCTGGTCCTCTGCAGGCGATGAAACCAGTATATCTATTCTGCTCAAGCTAAAGAAGATTTCTCAAAACCACAATGTCCATCTCCAATGGATTCCATCACATGTAAACATTAGTGGTAATGAGGTTGCGGATAGATTGGCCAAAGAGGGCAGTGAGGACGAAACGGCCACTGGTTCTTCGCTTACTTATCAAGAACTGTACTCAAATGCAAGATCTAAATTAAATTTAATTTGGCGTACTCCACCTGCGCACCAATGGTACACTGGAACTTCCCCTGGCGCTCTTCTGGAAATTAAATGTGATCGTGGCTCCCAGACTGCACTTGCTAGACTTAAAAGTGGCCACCTTAAGTGTCTTTCTTTTGAACGCGGTGGAAAAATCCATCCCACTTGTAATAAATGCTGTGACCATCCGGCCTCCCCGGAGCACATATTGAGTTGCGTCGGACTTTCCAAGGAGGACTTGACATCTGACCCCCTTTTAGTTATTGATTTTCTGGCGGTCAACAACCTCCTGGAGTTGATCTGACTTATGTCAGATCTGTTAAAGAGGATAAGCAACAACAACATACCTTCAAAACTAATGAACATATAATTCTAAAAATTTTCATGCTATTTCATATTGCATATGTGTACGTGCTATACCTAAAATTTCTTGAAAATTTATCAAGAATTATTTTGTTTATAATGTTTTTCGAATTTAAAATTTTTTTATATAAGTGCCTCGAATTTTTATTTTAACTCCATTTTTCATTATAAATTGAGGTATTGTCTGAAACATACCTCTTTCTGAGTTGTTTATATATAAAATATTAAGTAAAAATGTGTAACAGTTCTTTTGGAATCCTGCACGCAGGGTATCCATATGAAATCTGATTTTTGAAAAACATGAATGTGTTTACTATTTAATTAATTATTTCTGTTACTCATTTATTGACAATGTTTATATTTATAATTTTATAAAGAGTGTTGGATTGTACATAAAAAAACTTAGTTTTCACAAAACAATTATTTAAGGAATAACTGAGGTTTAGATTTTGGTCTAATGTCAGTGTTTAATGTGCTGGCTAAGGTGATGTCCACCGTGGGCATGGCCCAAGGTTCTTCAATATAAGGTTGAGCACTCAGCCTAGCAACCAATTAAAGAGTCAGCCTGACGTTATGGGAATTAAATTTTGTTATTTCGTCACGGTCCAGAGTAAACTTTGAGAGGAGTTGCCGAAACACCGAAAGTTCCCGCATTATTATAGTTAAAAATTGCCAGTTAATTTTGAATGACAATATCCAGGCGTAAACAACTTGTGCAAAGATTTTAAATTTTGCTGTGCATATAGGATCTAGTGACGTCCATGGAAATTTAGCGACGTCGGTGGGGGTAATATTAAGTCTCTTGTTAACAAGTCGCAGTTAACAAGAGAGGGAGAGAACGAAGTGAGCGCGTTCATAATCTCCATGTCATCATATGCGCAGAGCCAGGTAAAAACATTCAAATCAGTCATGCCCGGGACGAACACCCCCTGGATATGGTCTACTAAAGACTTTTTTAAACCCGGTTAGTTGCTGAAGTCGGCTGATTTTTCATAATTTTAAAGTAATTCGTCCAATTATGCTTCAGAATCATGCCCTATTGACAAGTTCCGTAACTATGAACTCATGCTTCAAGGTTTGTTTAGCAAATCGATAAATCAATTGCTTTCAGTAGAATTTGTAGTATTGTATATTTATGAAATATTCAACAGCAGGAATTCATTATTCTAATGGAAATTCAATTTTTTGATTGATAGATGAAAAACATTTTATCAAGTTTAAAAATATTTTCTATTAGGAACTAAGAACCTGTAGCTAAAAAGAGAATATACATATATTTTACATCAGGTAATTTGAATACGTTTCAGTCTGCTCGCGTAGAAAAGAAATAAGCAATTTATACGCATTATATTAATGAGTATCTCTTTTAAAGAAATAAGCAATTTAAGGAGTCATAAAAATAAGCATTGATTTTTATAAAGGACGAATTATCGATTAGTGGCAGCAAAATAACGCGGCTTAAGTCGAATTTCAAAAAGACGTCAGAAACGGTCAAGTGCACCAGGGGGTGCTTATTCCGGGCATGACTGACTTCATTAGTTTTTCTTGGTTTTGTGCATATGACGACATGGAAAATAAGAATGCACGCATTTTATTCTCGGGCTCTCAAGAGGGACCAAATTTGTTATCTGCGACTGTCATCTTGCTCCATCGACGTCACTAAATTTGGATGTCACTGGATTCTGTGTGCACATCACAATTTAAAATTTTTGCGTAAGTTGTTTACGCCTGGATTCTGCTACTTCAAAATTAACAGAGCATTTTTAACTATATTAATGCGAAAACTTTTTGTGTTTTGGCAACTCCTTTCAAAGTATAGTTATCTACAAACTTTATCTACAAACTATCTTTTTGTATAGTTATCTACAAACTCCGAATATTTTTCACTATCTGCATAGGCTGCGAATAATATTTGAATAATGGAATCAAATGCACAGGTATTGCTGAACGTGTGATGCTTTCCATCAATATTAATCGACTTCAAACCTAACTAATTGGCATTTTTGAGAATGCCAAGAACTTTGTTTTTAGATTTACTGCTTCTGTTACATGTCAATATAGATGGTTCCGAGTCTAAGTTTCTGCGCTTCCGTTTCTTTGCTGAAGCTAAACCGCGCCAATTCTCTAAAGAATAGTTTTTCTTAATTTCTTCTTGTTCCGGTGGATGCGGGGGGCTCATGCCTCTTAGGGTCTGGAAAAAGATGATGGCTGCTATCGCATTCCTGTTCTATTGATGAAAGACAATTATTTCTGTTTTTATGTTCCTTCTTTAGTATAAAAATAATCAACAATTCATCTTTGTCATCGCCTGTTTTGTCGTTTCTGTATGTTTCTTTAGCACCAATCAAGTTTATAGCTCCAAGAATGGAATCTATAAGTTCAGGAATAAATTTATCAACATGTATTGGCAAATTCACGTGATGAAAGACACGATTTTTCAAGTCGTTGAACATGCTTTCTGATGAACAACTTGATTCGGTTGCTTGGTCATAATTGAAAATATTATTCATCACGGCACCCATATTGGTAAAAGACGGCAAAAATCTAACAATTTGTTTGCTAACGTGGGGGTATAATGGAGATTGTTTCTATCTCCTGTACAGCACTGTGCTTCCTCCTTACAATTTTCATATATTTTCATTTTTGTATTACTTGAGGGGGGGGGGGTGCACTAACGAAATGCATACGTACACTAACGATTGAGCCTAATCTGAACTTATAATTCGAGGTTGGTGGGTGGGGAAGCCATTTCCCCAGCCCCGCCCATGTTATTTTTATTATTTGTAATACCTGAAGAGGGGGCTGTGCACTAACGAAATGCTTACGTGCACTAACGTGCACTAACGATGCACTAACGATTGAGCCTAATCTGAACTTATAATTCGAGGTGGGTGGGTGGGGAGGCCATTTCCCCAGCCCCGCCCATGTTATCTTTATTTTCGCAGCACCTGAAGGGGGGACTGTGCACTAACGAAATGCATACGTGCACTAACGTGCACTAACGATGCACTAACGATTGAGCCTAATCTGAACTTATAATTCGAGGTGGGTGGGTGGGGAGGCCATTTCCCCAGCCCCGCCCATGTTATCTTTATTTTCGCAGCACCTGAAGGGGGGACTGTGCACTAACGAAATGCATACGTGCACTAACGATGCACTAACGATTGAGCCTAATCTGAACTTATAATTCGAGGTGGGTGGGTGGGAAGGCCATTTCCCCAGCCCCGCCCATGTTATTTTTATTATTTGTAATACCTGAAGAGGGGGCTGTGCACTAACGAAATGCTTACGTGCACTAACGTGC
Source organism: Amaurobius ferox (assembly GCA_951213105.1). Taxonomy (NCBI): domain Eukaryota; kingdom Metazoa; phylum Arthropoda; class Arachnida; order Araneae; family Amaurobiidae; genus Amaurobius; species Amaurobius ferox. The sequence continues at coordinate 29,506,651 of OX578140.1, forward strand.
ACTAACGATGCACTAACGATTGAGCCTAATTTGAACTTTAAACTCGAGATGGGCGGGGCTGGCGAAATGGACCCATTAGAACCCCTCATCTTGAGACTTCACTAAAACAACGTAACCCGGACACTTGTTCTGTCTTCAGGAGCGAGTTAATTGCGATCAATGTAGGGCTTGATGCCATCATATCTCTTGATTATAATTTTGGTGAACTTTGGATATTGTCGGACAGCCGCAGTGCACTTCAACATCAAAGTGGCTGGTCCTCTGCAGGCGATGAAACCAGTATATCTATTCTGCTCAAGCTAAAGAAGATTTCTCAAAACCACAATGTCCATCTCCAATGGATTCCATCACATGTAAACATTAGTGGTAATGAGGTTGCGGATAGATTGGCCAAAGAGGGCAGTGAGGACGAAACGGCCACTGGTTCTTCGCTTACTTATCAAGAACTGTACTCAAATGCAAGATCTAAATTAAATTTAATTTGGCGTACTCCACCTGCGCACCAATGGTACACTGGAACTTCCCCTGGCGCTCTTCTGGAAATTAAATGTGATCGTGGCTCCCAGACTGCACTTGCTAGACTTAAAAGTGGCCACCTTAAGTGTCTTTCTTTTGAACGCGGTGGAAAAATCCATCCCACTTGTAATAAATGCTGTGACCATCCGGCCTCCCCGGAGCACATATTGAGTTGCGTCGGACTTTCCAAGGAGGACTTGACATCTGACCCCCTTTTAGTTATTGATTTTCTGGCGGTCAACAACCTCCTGGAGTTGATCTGACTTATGTCAGATCTGTTAAAGAGGATAAGCAACAACAACATACCTTCAAAACTAATGAACATATAATTCTAAAAATTTTCATGCTATTTCATATTGCATATGTGTACGTGCTATACCTAAAATTTCTTGAAAATTTATCAAGAATTATTTTGTTTATAATGTTTTTCGAATTTAAAATTTTTTTATATAAGTGCCTCGAATTTTTATTTTAACTCCATTTTTCATTATAAATTGAGGTATTGTCTGAAACATACCTCTTTCTGAGTTGTTTATATATAAAATATTAAGTAAAAATGTGTAACAGTTCTTTTGGAATCCTGCACGCAGGGTATCCATATGAAATCTGATTTTTGAAAAACATGAATGTGTTTACTATTTAATTAATTATTTCTGTTACTCATTTATTGACAATGTTTATATTTATAATTTTATAAAGAGTGTTGGATTGTACATAAAAAAACTTAGTTTTCACAAAACAATTATTTAAGGAATAACTGAGGTTTAGATTTTGGTCTAATGTCAGTGTTTAATGTGCTGGCTAAGGTGATGTCCACCGTGGGCATGGCCCAAGGTTCTTCAATATAAGGTTGAGCACTCAGCCTAGCAACCAATTAAAGAGTCAGCCTGACGTTATGGGAATTAAATTTTGTTATTTCGTCACGGTCCAGAGTAAACTTTGAGAGGAGTTGCCGAAACACCGAAAGTTCCCGCATTATTATAGTTAAAAATTGCCAGTTAATTTTGAATGACAATATCCAGGCGTAAACAACTTGTGCAAAGATTTTAAATTTTGCTGTGCATATAGGATCTAGTGACGTCCATGGAAATTTAGCGACGTCGGTGGGGGTAATATTAAGTCTCTTGTTAACAAGTCGCAGTTAACAAGAGAGGGAGAGAACGAAGTGAGCGCGTTCATAATCTCCATGTCATCATATGCGCAGAGCCAGGTAAAAACATTCAAATCAGTCATGCCCGGGACGAACACCCCCTGGATATGGTCTACTAAAGACTTTTTTAAACCCGGTTAGTTGCTGAAGTCGGCTGATTTTTCATAATTTTAAAGTAATTCGTCCAATTATGCTTCAGAATCATGCCCTATTGACAAGTTCCGTAACTATGAACTCATGCTTCAAGGTTTGTTTAGCAAATCGATAAATCAATTGCTTTCAGTAGAATTTGTAGTATTGTATATTTATGAAATATTCAACAGCAGGAATTCATTATTCTAATGGAAATTCAATTTTTTGATTGATAGATGAAAAACATTTTATCAAGTTTAAAAATATTTTCTATTAGGAACTAAGAACCTGTAGCTAAAAAGAGAATATACATATATTTTACATCAGGTAATTTGAATACGTTTCAGTCTGCTCGCGTAGAAAAGAAATAAGCAATTTATACGCATTATATTAATGAGTATCTCTTTTAAAGAAATAAGCAATTTAAGGAGTCATAAAAATAAGCATTGATTTTTATAAAGGACGAATTATCGATTAGTGGCAGCAAAATAACGCGGCTTAAGTCGAATTTCAAAAAGACGTCAGAAACGGTCAAGTGCACCAGGGGGTGCTTATTCCGGGCATGACTGACTTCATTAGTTTTTCTTGGTTTTGTGCATATGACGACATGGAAAATAAGAATGCACGCATTTTATTCTCGGGCTCTCAAGAGGGACCAAATTTGTTATCTGCGACTGTCATCTTGCTCCATCGACGTCACTAAATTTGGATGTCACTGGATTCTGTGTGCACATCACAATTTAAAATTTTTGCGTAAGTTGTTTACGCCTGGATTCTGCTACTTCAAAATTAACAGAGCATTTTTAACTATATTAATGCGAAAACTTTTTGTGTTTTGGCAACTCCTTTCAAAGTTTACTCTGGGCCTTGACACCACGAATGACGAAATTTTTGATTGGTTGCAGGGCTGAGTACCCAACATTATATTAAAGAAACCTTAAGTGCATCTTCATCATTGTATTATGCAGGGTGCACTCAATAGTCATCATTACTTTGAAGTCGTTCTTTGCGAATCTATTTTTACCAGAGTTATCTAATCCGAAAAGCATTGCTCCGAAAGAGATTTATTCTTCTGATCTTAACATCTTCTTGAAGTTTTTAAGTAAAGGTTTAAAATAATCGTAAATTATATATGGAATAGAATTTCACACATTTATTTATTATATTATCTGTGAAGTTTATATATAATTTCCTATTTAATAGATGAAAATTATTTAAAATTATTAAAATATGTTAAAAAAATCACATGAATCTTCTGACTTCAATTGCTATATTAAAATAATTAATTTTAGTCTTGCTCTCGTGGGAATACCTTCGATCATTCAAGCGAGGTCTTCAAAGAAAAAGTTAAATAATATAAAGAAAATATGCACATTTTCAGTGATAATCTATTTCTGCTTGTTTTCCTTTCTTCAATCAATCTATAAAACCATTATATTTTTCAGTAGAAATGCTAATTTTGTGTCTTGTTTAAATGCGTTTATTGTAAATTTTTCTTTTGTGTTGTTAAGGGTAATTTTCATAATCAAAATCAAGAAATTGAGAATTGCCCTCTCCAGTCTAAGTGAGTTTGCATATCATTATCAACAATATACTAGCAAGCTTTTGAAAATCTTTTTTGCATTAGCTTGCTCATTCAGTTTGCTGCTGCCTTCAGCCTCAGTTCTTTGGGCATTATACCACAATACTAAGTATCCTTACAAAGCCTGGTTCTGCTTTGAATGTGAAGTACCTGTATGGCTTATGAAAATTATTTTTCCAATATTTGAGCTGTCGAGTGCTCTCAATTTATACTGTTTCTCAACAACAGCAGTTATACTGTTTTGTTTCGTTTATATTTCATTTGAACGAATAATGCTGAAAAATTTTTATGATCAACTGCAAGCAGTTCCTCTTCACCCATCACCAGAGAACATCAAATCTGCCCTTGACGTGTACGCTGATTTGAGAAGAGTTTGGATTCAAATCGAAGACATGGCCTCATCGAGCGTGTTTTTAATATATTGCTTATCTATTACATCCTCTTTATATTTAGTAACCAAACATCATTTTAATTTGGGTGAGATGACAACAGGCATTATGATTTCAGCAATCTTCTTTTCTTTCTGGATGATAATTTTGTCCATCATTGGCTCAAATACAACTACTTCGTGGAAGCGCTGTAGAATTTTTGTTCACGAAATCATGCGTATGCATGGTAGACACCATTTTGAAGTCAGCATTAAAAATATGTTGAATTTGATGTCATTGTTGGATGGTATGAAAGTAGATTTATCTTTTACATGTTTGGGTATATTTCCTTTGGATTTAAATCTATTGTTGAAAATTGCTGGAGTATTGATTACATTTGGTGTTTTTATGCAATAAGTGCTCTTTAAACAAGCACTATGATTTCAGAATTCTTTTTTTGTTCCTGGATGATCATTTTGTCCATCATTGGCTCAAAAATGACTGCAACGTGGAAGAGTTGTAGAAATGTTGTGCACGAAATCAAGCATATCCATGATGACACTATTTTGAAGTTAGCATTAAAAATATGCAAACATGATATCATTGTTGGTTGGTATGAAAGTAGATTTACCTTTTACATGTTTGGGTATATTTCCTTTGGATTTAAATCTCTTGTTGAATATTGCTGGAATATTGATTACATTTGGTGTTTTCATGCAATAAGTGCTTTTTGGACTTTCATCACAGTTTTGAAAATCTTTAAGGAGTTTATTTATTAAAATGAATAGAATATGTAATATTTAAAGATATATTCAAGAACAGATTAAAGAGATTATCAATAGTAAACTGTATGTCTATATTTGAATCTTTTCTAAAACCTGCAATCACATTTAGACTTTTCATGCAATGATATATTTTTATGAACACAAAGCAGGGCGAAAAGTTCTTAAGAAATAGAAATAATACGAAATTATCTTATCCTGCTAATAACACTTCAGAAAGCATTAAAATGCTAAATTTGTTTCTTTCTAATTTCTTGTTTTGTAATAGTAAAATATTAAGTATATTACTTGGAAAGAGATGAATAATTTTGGAGTTCAGAGTACCTTTTTCTACTACGTAGTTATAAATACGAAAATTGAGGAAATGTTCTCTTTAATAAAATGGAAACCAATTATGTCTTTTTTATTTAGGAATTATATTTTAGAGTAGTTAAAATCTCCAAGCTACGTTTAAGTTTACAATTTTCAAACTTGTTCCAATGATAATGAAAATCTTGCATTGACATTAAATATTATGTTGAACTAAATACTTACAGTTAGGGTTACATTTCTGCAATAGATGATAGCATACATGGACCGGTTTCGCTGTTATTATTTATCGTTAACATGAAATGACCAATAACTGCCATGGCAGCAAGAAAACTGTAAGTCACAATTTTCCGAAGCTCTATGGGAACTTATAAATCATTCTACCAAGTAGACGTTTCAAATTTCTTGAAAATTTTGCTCAGTCTATATGAGGCTGCAACGACCAAGTTCATTGCCATAGAATCCAGCGACCACTATTCTCGTCTGTAGAGATTACCTATACGCCACCTATAGTCATGTTTTGTAACTGTTACGAACTACAGTGTTACGTTCTCATAGCAGATGAAAGCCAAAAACTGTCCATTACATAATTTCATCAGCAAATGTTTTATTGCTCTTATAGGACTTAAATGAGTAGATAAATAAAATCATATTTAAGGTACTTTTATGATTTGTTATTGAGATATTAAAATCATTAAAATGGTGTTTTCTGACAATAAAGAAAAATATTCAATATTAGCATACTTGAATAAAGTAATATGAAAATAAATTATAATTCTGTAACAACTTTTGTAAAGATTCTTGATGACCCAACTGGCAATCGAACCCTGTATCTTGGAACTGACCAGCCGATGCTCTACCAAAATTGCAAACTCTAATTGTCAGAGTGGACTCTGCATTCTCCACTCTCTAATGTCCGATTCGCATGCAACTAACGATCTGACTGATCACCTCCTGCTATTTTTACCTCAAGTTAGCCTCCTGATGCTATTTTTATCATCCAGGTTAGTTTTCTGTGTGGTTTCTGTATTTCCGATTTAAAATCTGTGCTCAATATCCCAGAGTCCACTGAATCCGCATTAGTCGTACTAGGTTTACTTTCAGACCTCCGAAATATTTGCACTAACCTACAGGGTTGATTTGTTTGAGCGCCACTGTAAAGAACCTTTCTGCTATAACCGGAAATCGAATCCTGGATCTTCGAACTGTCCAGCCGACGTCCTACCGTTGAGTTACTGGGACGAAATTGCAAGCTCTTATTGTCGAAGTGGACTCTGCCCTTTTTCCCCGATTGAATGAAATATATTCTTTATGTTTGATGACTAACATATACAGACTGACCGTAGTATTAATGTGTTGCCAAATGTATTACAAAATACATTATTAATGTATTATCAAATGCACAAAGTGAAAATTCGTCATTGTATAAACTGTTTCTGTAAATTGTATCATCTTCATAATTCAACACTCTGTATTTCTTCACTAAAGATACTATTGTGTCATTTGCAGTTTAGGATTAATAATGCTTTTGTAATAAGTTAGTCGAGTCATGAAATTACTGGAACATTTGAATGCTGCCAAAAAGCGAAATAAGTTTTCATTCAAAATTGTCTTACAAAGGAGAAAAGATCAAATTTCAAGCGATGAAGATTGCAACAAAATACTTTTGAAAGTAAAATATGAAGCATGTGTAATCGTTTGAATCTTAAGAGTTTATCAAACATTCCGGACAGAATGTACTAAAGAAAGCACTCTTAATATATTTCTCGATCTTATAGCAAGACTACTTTTTAACCAAAAACATCTAGAAGTAATGGGCGAAATAAACATGCCTTTCATTTCTTACAGCAGAATTTTTGCTTCGTGAAACATTAGTTGTTTAATTCAACATTTTAAAAGAACTAATAATTGTTTAATGTTTCCATATATGGATTTAAATATCGATCACTGCTTTAACGCTTAAGAAACATGATGAAGATGTATTGCAATATTTGGCATAGGACTATTTATATTATTTTTAAATAGCAGGTTTATCCGCCGCTGCTCGTGAGTAAAATATGGGCAAATTTTTGTTGTATTCTAAATAATTTTGTCTTAAAAAATCCTATTTAAACATTTAATTTAATTCCTCTAAAAATAAATATGAGAACTTTTGTTTTCGTTATATGAAAGAAAAATAAAACTTCGAAGAATAAGTCATCCTCGTAACTTATGTAAATAAATTTCCAAAATAATATGAAGTTTGGTCAACGCTAAAATGGAAGAAGATATACCCGGACCAATTTTTTTCCTGTTTCAACAATCGGATAAATACAAAAAAAAGTTTTAAAAGCCATTGCCAAAATAAAACAGATGGCTTGAAATTGAAAACTTCAACAATCCCAGTAATCTTATATCCCAGATAAAAATATACAAAAATATTATATAAACAAGAAAGATCAATCATGCACAAAGCATTGATTATGAAACACTTTCCAACTGCAATGCAATTTTATTTAAACATTTCTAAAATGCGATACACTCAGCGGTGATATTTTAAAAATTATCACAATACTACAATTTATTATATTATAAAACTTTATCAAAAATAAATGAGCTTTATTCAAATAACGTCATCGAAATATAAATCGTCTGGCTCTCTGTATAAAAGCAGTGAAAATTTCATTCATAAACCTTTTTCTATTCCTTTCATTTAACGGTGATATTTTTAAATTTATCACAATACTACAATAATTTATTTTAATTAAAAAGTTAAAATCATGGAGGTAAAAGTACTGTATGATTCCATGTTTAAATCTTCATCGAAAAAGGAAATATAATCATCTGCTTCTCTACGTAAAATCAATGAACGTTTCATTCATATCAGCTATATTGCAGACTTCAGAGCTAGATAATTTTGCGTTAAAGAAATTCAGCAATTCTTATACAACTCATCTTACATCTTGATCTGTTTACATTCTCCATATGCGAAAATCAGGCTTTGTTGTAGAAATAATCAAAATTTGATCATCATTTAAAATCACAAATATTGTAATTGCGTTATCGCAGTATATAGATGCACAGAAAAAAAATAAAAAATGAAGAGGTTTTAGGACGGATGCAACACTAAATATAAATTAAAAAGAACTTTAAAAATCACGATTTTGTCATAAGATGGATGGCATTAATTATTTAAACTCAATTTTTTTTGTAATTGCGCTGTTTCAGAATATACATGCACAGAAATTAAGCAAAAATAAAGTGGTTTTAGGACGGATACAAAATTAAATATAAATTAAAAAGAACTTTAAAAATTCCGATTTTGACACAAGATGGATGCTATATTTTATTTTGAAGTAGGTTACGTGATCTCTTCATGATATGAGTGTTGTTGTTGTTGATTGTTGAGACCCAGACCATCCGACCTACCAGAAAGGTGTAAGGTAACTGTTTGGACGGCCGGGAAGTGCCACCCAATTTGGACCGGAACCCAGTGGGGGAGGCATCCATAGAGACCGTACCCTCCTTCCCCTACCACCAACCTCTCGGAAGGACTTACGGACCCACATGTTTAACGTGATCGTACTCCGCGTGAACACGGCGGCAGTTTTGGCAGTGGCTGGAATCGAACCCGGGTCTACCGAGTGCAACTCCAGCGCGCTAACCAATGGGCTACCGCGCCCTTCATGATATGAGTGTAATTATTATTTTAATTTTTATTTAGAAAACTATCGAATATATTTTGCTGAAATTTTTTTTTATATTTTTTATAGGATAATTTGTGTATTTCCTAAAATTTTTGAAGCAATTTGTGAATTTTAAATTGATTTAGGTGATATTATTTATTTATATTCCCATAAGTCCCAGAGACTATCTGAACAACATACTAAAATTTTATTTTGGTAAATTCATGTTTACGGCAGTTATCGTGCTAACGAACGGACAGATAGAGAGAATGCACAAAGTCATAAACACTTTTCAACTATGTTGTAAAGTGTTAAAAATATAATTGTTGTTGTTGTTCATAACCTCCTGTTTCGGTCGAACCACAAACAGGACCAGTGATGCCAGAAGAAGGACAAAGAATGACACAAGACGAGATCACAAAGTTTTTATTAACACAAACAAGCATCACTGACGAAGGTCTGGGGGGGGGGGGGTGCAGCTTCACATTTGGCGAGGACCCAGAAGGCGGAAGACTGACTTCATCCTCAAGAAAACGCCCATGCCTTACTCGGGATTCGAACCCAAGCCCACTAGACAGCAGTCGGAGACGCTATCCACTTCACCGCCTGGGCGGCTAAAAATATAATACCATTCAGTTATAAAATTTATTTTTATATCTATTTCGTTATTATTTAAATCGCATGAATGGAATAACAAGAAAGATCAATCATGCATAAAGCATTGATTATGAACCACTTTTCAACTCTAATTTCATTTAAACATGTCTAAACTGCGATATATTCAGCTGTAATATTTTGGAAATTATCACAATACTGCAATAATTAATTATATTCGAAAACTTAAAACTTGAAAAAAAAACCGACTTGATTCAAATGACGTCATCGAAATATAAATAGTCTGGTTCTCTGTGTAAAAGCAATAAGTATTTCATTCATGCATTTTTATTTCATTCATCACAGAACTACAATAATTTATTCTACTTAAAATCTTAAAACCAAGGAGGTAAAAGTAATTTAACTCTTTGCATAAAACTTCATCGAAGAAGTCTGCCATTAGTTCGTCTGCTTCTCTATGTAAAATCAATGAATGCTTCATTCATATCACCTATATTGCAGACTCCTGAGCAAAATAATTTTGTGTTAAAAAATTCAGCAATTCTTATACAACTCATCTTACAGCCTAAGCTGTTTGCATTCTCCATAAGTGAAAATTAGGTTGCGTTGTAGAAATAATCAAAGTTTGATGATCATTTAAACTCAAATATATTGTAATTGTGTTGTTTCAGAATACAGATGCACAGAAATTAAGCAAAAATAAAGCCGTTTTAAGAAAGATACAGCACTAAATTTAAATTAAAAAGAACTTTAAAAATCACAATTTTAACATAAGATGGATAGCATTGATCATTTAAACTCAAATATATTGCAACTACGCTGTGTCAGAATTCAGATACTCAGAAATTAAGCAAAAATAAAGCGGTTTTAGGACGGGTACGACATTAAATATAAATTAAAAAGAATGTTAAAAATTACGATTTTGATATAAGATGTATGCCATATTTTATTTTGAAGTGGGTCACGCGATCTCTTTATATAATGATCATGTGATCTCTTCATATAATGGTCACGTGATCTCTTCATATAAAGGGTTTAATTATTATTTTAATTTTTATTTAAAAACTACTGAACATATTTTGCTGAAATTTTTTTCAGATTTTTGTAATTTGAATATTTCCTAAAACTGTCGAAGCAATTTGTGAATTTTAAATTCGCTTAAAAATTTTTGAAAAATTATGTCCCATAGTGTTCAATGTATTTCATTTTTTTAACCCCGGTTCAATCCAAAACTGGTGATATTATTCATTTATATTCCCATAGGTCTCACATACCGTCTGAACAACATACTAAAATTTTATTTTGATAAAGTCATTTTTACGTAGTTATCGTGCTAATGGACAGACAGACAGACAGACAAAATGAACAAGTCGTAAACACTTTTCAACTATGCTGTAAAGTGTTAAAAAATTGTCTACGTATAAACACATTTGATTAAATTCCGTGATAGAATTTTCTTCAAATAAACTTTAAGTAAAAAATCGTCTGCATATTGTTAGTTCTGTGGAAGGTTTAATGTTGTGTTTTTTTTATTGAAATCTCTATAAACTCTGGTACTAGAAATTTTTACCACTTCCTAACAGAAGTCAGAATCGTTTAGTCAGAGTCAATCAGCCAATCCGAAAATTTAAATAGTTCCAATACCTGAATAATGATGGCAGTTCAATATGTACTGTCTGTGTTGATTAATCTGATGGGCTGATAGTCCTGAACAGGAATCAGGTTTGTGTGAAAATCAAATGGAAAAACAGTCAAAATATATTATTTTTTTGCGAATAATTGATGTACATCAATAAATAGCTTTTATGAGACTGGTCATTACAGTGTTACAGAAAGAAAACAATAAATAATTTTTTTTCCGATGGTTCAATTTCCTGATTTTGAAAGAAACTATTGAACTTTTCAATTCGGGGCTTTCATCGAAGAAGGTAAGTCTTGAGTTGTAAAGTTTAGAATTTATCTGCATTGAGTTTATAATATTTTTTGAATTTACCTGCATTGAGTTCTTATTTATTTATATTGAATTTATCTGCATATTGTTTAGAATTTATCACATTTTAGGTCAATTCAAATACCCCATTTTTTGATAAAAACTTGAGTAAACAATACAATGAGTTTTTATATCAGGAAAATGATATTGTAGTTATATTTATTGAACAATAAATTATACGATGACACACTGGCGATTCTAATTTTGTTTTTTGAGATTTTCTTTCTCGAATTCTAAAGTACAATTTATTTATTCAAGAAATTTAAAATGTTTAATAAGTTCTTGGTATTAAGAAGTACATTTCTTTAGGATTCCAGTTTTCTTAATGTATGTCAAACATCATGAATAATATATGTCAGACATGATGAAATAAAAGAAATATGTGCTCTTCAATTTTATGTTTTTAAAAAAGTAAGAATTTTGCGTAACTTTTTATAATCCTTCTGATACCCAATGTCTACAAGTTATTAGATAATTTAGGTAGTTAGCTTCTAAATTATTTACGAAATTGTGATTTTGATTATTTCGAAATGCTATTGTTATGAAGGGAGTTTAATAGATAAAAATAATATTTTGGGCTTTTCATACTTGCATAAAATGATATTTAAAATTTATTGAAGCGATTCGAGTTCTGTACATCGAGTTCTGTACATACATTCTTAACATTTTGTACATAGCTCAAAAAGAAATGCTTATTTGTTTAGTATAACTTGTACAATTGTATAAGTTACTAGATTAGTACATTAATTATTTTGTATTTACTATTTTGGATTTAATATTTAGAGTTTCCATTTTCATGAAATAAGTGGCTCAGTTATTAAACATTAACCCCGATTCGTCTCAGTTTTGGATGGCGAACTTACTATATTATTTTCATTTTAGTCATAAATCACACGGTGGGGGCGCTTGTGACCCCACTTTTGTATTTTCCAGATAACTTCTGCGATAGAGTTATTTTTTAGAGTTATTTCTTTTGGTATCAAGAAGTTCAAAAAATTGTTATGTATTTGAGATTTTTGAATACATGTCAAGCACTACAAGAGAAAAGAAAAAAAAAGAAAATTAATGGACTTCAATTTTATGTTCTAAAAAAGGTTAAAAAGTGTTGTTAGTTTTATATAATTCTCCTGATATCTAATGTCTAAAAGTCATGTTATTTAAGAATTAGTGTCAACTTGGAACTATTTAAGAAATTGTCGATTTGGTTCGGAAAATCTACTGTTACGAAAATATTTTAAAATATAAAAATCATATTTTGCAGTTTCAGACTTGCATAAAAGGAAGAATAATTTATTTATATACTTGCTCGTTTCTAGACGTATGTGCGTTTCTAAAATATATGTATAAATGAAGATGTTTGAATAATATGGAAATGCAATTTTGCCAAATTGGAGAGAATATATACAATTAAAAGTGGCCCGCGGAATAAATGTTTCTCTCAGTACCCACAAACATAGCTTTACCGCATTTGATATTGATCAGTTGAAGATCAATTGATCATAAAAATGCATCAATTGATCATAAAATGAATAATATGGAAATGCAATTTTGCCAAATTGGAGAGAATATATACAATTAAAAGTGGCCCGCGAAATAAACGTTTCTCTCAGTGCCCACAAACATAGCTTTACCGCATCTGATATTGATCAGTTGAAGATCAATTGATCATAAAATCGCATCAATTGATCATAAAATGAATAATATGGAAATGCAATTTTGCCAAATTGGAGAGAATATATACAATTAAAAGTGGCCCGCGGAATAAACGTTTCTCTCAGTACCCACAAACATAGCTTTACCGCATCTGATATTGATCAGTTGAAGATCAATTGATCATAAAATCGATTTTTGTGATCAACTGATCATAAAAGTCGATGGTATTGTAAAGATTTATGTTTGTATACAAGTCTGTTCAAAATACCAGTGGTGTATTTTGAACGGATATTTGAAGTGTTTGAGGGATATTCGTATAAAATTAACTAAACACGCATGTTTGCAATATCATTTTGGGGAAATTAAATTGCAAAAATTTAACTTTCGGGATGTCGACTACATTTTAGTGACGCCCATGATCCTATCCCATACAATTGCTCAAATGCTCCTCAACATATGCTAATTGTCATAAATTGCTCAATTCAGTGAAATACCCTGCGAAATAAATGAAAATTAATACGGTACTAATATAGCTGCAAATTATTACAGAACAAAGGAACCTGCAAATTACGTACCCTGCAAATTACTACAGTACCTTCAAATTACAATGGTACCCTGCAAATTGCTACGGAACAAAGAAACCTGCAAATTACTACATCACCCTTCAAATCATTAAGGTATCCTGCAAATTACTACAGTACCCTGCAAATCACTACGGTACCCTGCAATTCATTACGGTACCCTGTAAATAACTACGGAAAAAAAAACATGCAAATCACTATGGTACCATACAAATTACTACGGAACAAAGGAACCTGCAAATCACTACGGTACCCTGCAGGATATGCGCCTACTACGGTATAAATGTACAGTAGCTAGGCGCATATCTATGTAAATGAACGCTTTGACAGTGCTAATATTGGAAGCCATATTGGACTTGACAACTTTTGCATTTTCCTGGTTTTTAAATCCAACATATCTTGTCACAAAACAGCTATATTTTTTTAACTCAATAATACACCTAGATGGAAAGCAACAATAGATAAATTTGTATAATTTGGAATCTTCTTAATTTGGATACCTTATATGAGAAGAAGAGTAGAATCAAAACCTTCTTGTATGCCTCCATCTGTTTCACTGAGCGTTCTCTTTAACGATTGCAGTTCTCGGATATAGAGGTTGATCGTAAGTAGAAAAGAAAAGAAGCTTATGCATAATAATGGAGATAATAACAAATGTGATTCAAAATGACGACAAATTGACGCAGCACAAGAGGCTTCTAAGTTATTCCACAATAATGACTTACTTTGAGCAGCAAGCCTCGTAGAAGATGAATTAACTGAATGCAGTGGTTAATGGAATGCCTGACTTGTTATAATAGCATTCAAAAATTGCAAACCGTTATACCGTTTATTTGATTGACAAAATGCTCCTCATTATTGAATTAAGTGTTATAGGATATTCCCAGTTATTGCAATGCATTTCGCGTTATCATAAGCTATAATTTCAAAGTTACTACGATTAAAGAATGAAGCCCTGATAATTATTCCATACTTTTTATTCAACTTTTTAAATAGAATGATGTTAAATATAATTGTGCTGTTTAAATACTGTATCTAAAGTGTAGATTTAGAATTTTATTTACAATGTAAATCGTATTAAAGATACTAGGTATTTCCATCCAGGCATCGCACAGGTTAAACGGCTAGTGGTTACTAAGTGTCACATTTACACATTAAAAATTCTGCATATCAAATATTTTTTCAAATTAAAGCATAGAAATAGCCTCATTTTGAAGTTCTGCTAACATGGAAATTTCAGTGCACCACGCAATATTTCATGTCCTATTACTCTATTTTGCTTTTCACCATTTTCAGACATTTTGAGCTAAAAATCAATTAATTATAGAATATTTTTTAATAGTTTGATTAGAAGAAAACCAACAAATGATCTTAGTATTTGAAAGGTAACAAGAACGACTTATGGTACACAAACATTTAAGAACATTTATTTAAGATATACTCGTCAAAAGGTAAATTGTGACACCATGAAGAAATAAAAGTAGCCATATGCAAATCACAGTACCGGTAGAAGTGAGAGTCAAATGCAAATGATCACGTTTCTGTACGTATCGGGTCACGTGACACCGAAATTTGGGTGATAAAGTCTAGCAGACGGATCGTCCCGTAAATGCTTTCAGCGACGATTTGCAGCAGCCGAACTTCCGAGAAAGTGAAGAAGCGATACCTCGAAAACGTCAGCTAGCTGTATACGCCACCTTCGAGATCTAAGGTGACGGCTTTAGTTCACGATGGTGACGGTTGTATACCAGCAGTGAACGGCTGGGGAACGAGACCGTGTCCTGGAGCTGTGTAACGTGAGTTTGTCGATGCGTGTAATTGCCACGCGTACTGGGCACAACATGAGTACCATCCAGCGATGTGTAACACAAGTAACGTAGGAATATCAGAGAACATGCCGAAGAGGGAGTGGATAGAACAGGCACAAGACAGAGTGCACAGACCGGCAGATTCGCCGAACGACTCGTCGAGAGCTGTTCGCAACGGCAAGTGGAATCAGAAACAGTCTGCCACCATCAACGGTTACACATGCATGCACCTAAATCATTCGCAATAGGTTACATGAAATACAGCTGTACGCACGGCGGCCAGTCACTGGGGTGATATTAAGCTATCAACACAGGGATGCACATCTGACTTGGTGTCGTCGTCATCGCAACTAGACCAATGAACGGCATCGGGTATTGTTTACGGATGAATATCGCTACTGCATTTGGAGGAATGGCAGCCGTGGACTAGTGTGGCGGCTTCCCGCTGATCGCTACTTGCCAGCCCATATCACCGAGCGTCACACCGGCCTCAAACTGGGCATCATGGTTTGGGGCGGTATGATGTTCGATCAGCGGGGAGAGCTCTAGTGCATATTGCAGGTAATCTGACAGTAGACTGGTACGTCACATAAGTTGGGATGCCTGTGGTTTGGCCACTGGTACAGGCCGTCCCCGGCACAGTCTGCAAGACAATGCCGCACCGCACACCGCACGGTGAACTCTCAATTGCTTGAATGGAATTCCCATCCTTTCCTGGCCGGCAGCCTCGTCGATTCTCTCTTGGATTGAGCACGTGTGGGTCCTCACCGGACATCAGGTGCACTGGAGACTACCGGTGCATACCGTAGACGAACTGCGTGCCACAGTGGAAGCTGCTGGGCAAGGATTACCGCAGGCAACCATTAATAACCTCATCGATAGTATGCCTTGCCGTTTAGCGGCCTGTATAGCTGTCCGCGGGGAGGGGGCCACATTCTTTACTGAATAAACAGGTTTCTTTTGCATATCGTTGCATGTTCTGTTAATCATTTGCATATGACTCTTCTACCGTTACAGTGATTTTCACATGGCTACTTGCATTCCTTCACGGTGTTGCAATTTCACTTTGACGAGTGTATTTCTTTCTATGTATGATGATATAAAATCGAATTTTGTGCGCCTTGTCTTTTTTGAGTTGTAGCTCAAAGATGTTAGAACAAAGAATTCCGCGATTTATAAATTTTTCATACAAAAGTATTTTAGATTTTGTCACTATCCTTCCAGGCCAAGCCCCACATGTTGGCAGCGTTTCAAGTTTCTACCTTCATTCGTTAGGGCTGTGTAATTTAATTTTTGTATGATATACGTAGATACTCTATGCAAAGTGTAAATTGTTTGGTCATTTTCGATGTTAACCATATTTAAATCTATAGTATTTAAACAACAGACAGCAACTGTAAAATATAAAATTATATTCGAAATAAGCTCAAGCTGTTGTCATAAGTTAAAATGGTTAGAAAGAGATTCCTATAGAACAGCATATAACACAAAATAAAACATAAAATTGTTTTGTGTTAAATGCTGTTTTATACTATATAGAATCAGTTTTATACCATATAGAATCAGTTAGTTTAAAAATTATTGATGGAACCTAACCGCCTAATGTTTTGATCCTTCATTGCAGAACAGGAAAAGTAACAATTTATAATTTCCAATGCACTAACAATACCTATTAGAATTTAGAAATCGTTAATTTTATCATGCTGTAATAGAGGATCAAAACATTTAGTGGTCCGATTTGCCCCATAAACAGAATTATCCCAACTGACCTTTTATATTTTATTATATGCAATTTCCCCTATACTTTGCATTTGTGACTTAATTATGTTTCCTTCCTGAGGTAAAATGGCGGCTTCCGGTTTGATAAGCATAATTTTACTTTAGGAAAGAAATAGTTTGCGTGAGCAAGTATGTAAGTGAGTGAATATTTATCTTCTCAAGATAAAGTATAATATTTTTAACATGGATTTAGTTGAACAGTGTCTGTTATCCATTTCAAAGTTAAGATGTTTACTACAAATGACAGTTAAAAATACCATTTTAATTTTAAATGTACAGTAGAACCCCGATATACTGCTAATTCGGATATAACGAGGTTAAGAGTATGTCTCCTGAAAAAAAAAAGAGTCATCGTTAAAGTGCGGTAGGATACGTATACGGGGGGGGGGGGGGGGCGGTTAAGTTATAATGGGGATCCCTTCTCGATGGTACTCGTAAGGGGGAATGAATGTCTTAATTATTTTTACCTGGTTTTGCGCATATAACGACATGGGAATTAAGAACTCGTGCATTTTGTTATCAGGCTCTCAAGAGGGATCGAAATTTTTAACTGCGACTGTCATCTAGTCTAATCCCACCGACGTGACTAAATTTCCTTGGACGTCATTGGATCCTTTGTACCCAGCATAATTTAAAATCGTTGTGCAAGTTGTTTACGTTTAGATATTATCACTTTAAAATTAATAAACAATTTTAACTGTAATAATGCGAAAACATTTTGCGTTTTGGCAACTTCTCTCAAAGTTTTCTCTGGACCGTGACATCACGAATGACGAAAATTAATTCCTATGACGTCAAGCTGACAACTTTGTTATTCGTTGTCGGTTTGAGTGTCGAGTCTTATATTAAAGAACCTTGGAGCGAAGTATGTCCCCTGGTAACCATAAAGCATATCTGATTTTTAATGCAGTTCAATTTCTTTTCAAGATTGTGAATAAAATGGTGGAAAATTGAATAATACATTGCAATTAGATAGCACAAGTCAATTTTGATTTCACAAAACAAATACACATTTAAATCATAGTTAACAAGAAAGTTTACTATAAAGTGTCATAATAAATTTTGAACTCCACAATATGTATTAAATTACGCGAATTTTAAAGTTGAAGGATCCGCTTACCTAAATATATTTTTGCAATAAAAAGGCATATATTTTATTATATGGTTGTATTATTCCACATGCATGAATTGCTGGTCACAAATCGTTGGTCACTTCGTTGGTTACAAGCTGCTGGTCATAAACTGCTAAGTCACAAAGGTTTGCAAAACTAAAACTAAGAAACGTTTGTACTGCCAGTGGCTTTTACTTTAAAAAGCCACTAGAGATGGTATAAATATATATGCTATAACATATAATCATATATTAAAATTTAAAAGTATTGTTGAACTTTATTTCTGAATTATTAGAAAACTTAATTTCTGAATTATTAATTTAATGGGCCCATAAATATAAAAATGATATTACTGGTACAATATTGCAAATTCAGTTCATTCATATTCTGCCATTAAACATAAATAAATTCCCATAAAACAAAATAAGATTACACCAATTAAAGAAATATTTGAAAGGAAGATCTTTTCCAGCAAGTTTCGTTTCAGGCAAATGACAAATGACTTAAAATGTATTGTCTTGTACTTGTTTAGTTTCAATTAAAATTAAAATATTCCCTTCTCCGGCTTCATAACCTTAATCTCCCTGGCGACATAAAATTTTATGCAGCGCACGCATTTTCGGGTTGATACAGAAGATTAGGTTGCTAATGAGGCTTCTACATAAACTATTTACTAACTAACCGTTGTTAAAAGTTTCTTAATACGCAAAAATTGGAAACGAAAAGTTACCTTATTGAATCTTGTATTCTTTAATTAAAATATATTTTATTCTATACACTGTTATATTTAATTTTGGACTTTTTTTTATAACTTCATTCAACTTCATCGAAGGGCTCGTTCTGGACTCCCAGAATATGCAGTGAGCGGAAACTCGGCACACAGTTCTATTTCACGAAACAGTTTAATCTATAAATTCTTCACGTCATTGCGTTACCGCCCAATTAGCTGCTCAAGCCTTCGGATGAGTCGGACGGTCTGGGTCTTCAACGTCATTGCGTTACGTCGTTAATTCCTTTACGTCTATTTGGCCCTTCGTTTAACATCTTTGACGGGGTCATTCTTGGCTCTCAAAGTACGTAGAGAGATGAAACTTGGCGCACAGTTTCGTCGTTACGTCATTTACGTACATTATCTTTTACGGGCTAGTTCTTGGTTTTCAGACCACGTAGAGAGCTAAAACTTAGTACACAGTTTCATCTAGAAGAATATTTTCATCTGTCAAATTTTCACGTTATTGCTTTATATCGTTACTTCATTTATGTATGTCACGACTGTGTCTTTTTCATGCATTTTCTTTGCAAATTAGGGTTCGCGTCTTTCCTCAACATTTATTAAAACCCAAACTTTTCATTTAAAGGTGAAACAGATAAATTGCCTGATTTATCTTTTTCAAAAATGTGTTGAAATCTTGATTTTTCAAGAATGCCGATTGCTTCAATGATAATATATAAGTACAGGGTTTCATAATTCACTTTTATCATTAAGCAAATCTACCGGAAGGAAATGAGAAGGAAATAATGTCGGCAATTTTGCATATCAAATTTAGGTAATAAGATTTATAACCACCTTGTCGGTGTCTGCTCATAGACAAATACTTCCAATTAGAAATACCATAAAAAGGACAGTACCATTGCTACAAGGGGGTGGCATTATCAAAACAATAGGGGATTAAATTTTTGTAGTGGGCCCCTTATCGAAAAGATTCGATTAAAAATGTTGGCCTTAACGCATTAGTGAAATCAAATCAACCCCGCCTTTCTAACGTAAAAACTCGTTGAGGTATTAGGATGACAATTTTCGTACACCGATCTGGAAAAGACATAGTGGAAGGCAGAAGTTGAGATGGATCAATTGTGCGGACAAGGATTTAAATATTAAAAATTAGAGGTGTATTGCTCCAAGGGGGACAGCTTGGAAGAATCGTCTGATTAAGGCCAAGTCCCACAGTGAGCTGTCGAAGCATTGATGATGATAATTTTTCGTACTATAAGTAAACCTACTGTTGCAATTTTGTTTTGTTATCAGTGGTTAAGATTAATTGAGAGCAGGATCTTGTTTAAGCTTGTTTCAGAGAATGAAATATCCAGCTTCTGGTTTAATTTCCATGAAAATAAGGAGGATTACCTATTGAAATAATCGTAAGAAATCCTATTCAAATCGCTCTATTTGTTGCAGATATGGTCTCTCTTCATACAGATCAGCGCAAAAAGAACAATGGAATACGTAATTCATCCGTATTCAAGAATGCTCAAAACTTATAAACCATCAAATTTTGACAGTGAAGCAATATTTACCTTTTGTAAATATTATATGTGCGAAAGTAAAAATTAATTCCATGCATTAATTCTTATTTACCACGCTACTGTCTTTTAGTATTATGTTATCTATAAAAGGCACTTAACATCCTTTGGAATAAATAATTTTTGGGGATACTTTTCATCTGAAAAATTATGAGCAAGTTTGTAAATTATTCTTTACATTTGAGTACAAGAGTAACTTCATGGAAAGATAAATATGTTAAAATCAGATTTCAAAATATCAGTACTTGATAAAAAACTGAATTTTCAATCTCTCGGAAAAATTGTATCCGACGTTATGACAATGTTCCCTATCCACAATAGAAATAAAATAAATAATAAATTCCAAAAAACGTGTCTATTATATTTGCATTGAATTGTTTTACATTGAATATTTTGAAATAGTTAAATTAAGTAAATATCTAAAATACGGTCTACCATGAAATAGTTTATGCTCTTCCTAGATAACCCTCCTTAGAAATTTCTGGGAAAATTTTATATTTAGGTATCATTTGTTTCATAGAAAAACGTACAATCCTGCGAGTTAGAAGGAATAAAATATATTTTCATTTTATATTTTCTCGAATATCGAATTTGAGTTTTGTCATGCGAAACGAAAATACATAGATGTTGGATTTAAATCACAATGTAATTCCTTTATGCAAATATTTTCAAGGTTTCTGCTGCATTTAAATAAAGATTCAATATATGGGGGAAACTGTTAAGGGAATTCGTCATAACATTGAAGCGTATTTTTCCATTATAACTTTATAATTGTATATTGAATATAAGCACTAAAATGGAATTAATTGTTGCTTTCGAACGTATATGTTAAGTGTAAATATTGTCACACTCGAAAATGCATTTTTCATTATAACTAATTTTTCATTATAACTTAAATATAATTGTATATTGAATATGATTACTAACATGGAATTAATGTTTACTTTTGTATATATAATATATGTAAAGGGTAGATATTGTCACTCTCGAAAATTCATTTTTCATTATAACTAGTATAACAAATTTTTCATTATAGTTTAAATATAATTGCATATTGAATACAATTATCAGGTGAATAAAAATTAAAAGGCAAATACTAGGTAAATATAATTAACAGGCGAATACTAGGTGAATGTATTTAATAGGCGAAGCAACAAATACAACGCTCCTTTCACATTAAATGTCAATATATTCATCAATTAAAACATTTTATTTTTATAATTTACACATTGCTGTACTGGACAATGCACCTTTTAATCGCAACTTACGCAGTCGATGCAATTATACCACGGCTTTAGAGCCGTTTTTCCTTGAGATTGTTTTCACCATGAGATGACCAGGTGATGCGCTCAAATTTCTGCTTGGGTTAAAACACGCACAGAGAGACTTTTTCCCGGCGAGAACTTGAGCTAAGTATAAATTTACTCCTGGTAGAGGTGTTAGGGGTAACCCAGGATCTAAAACTTGACATTTCGGGTGAAAAGACAAAAGCACTAATCTTTGCGAAAAGAGGCACTCTTAAGCGTAATCCTATTTTCAAATTACAGGGTAAGACAGTAACGGTTGCGAGAAGTGTTCATTATTTGGGAGTGGCTTTTTCATCTGACTTGACTTGGAGTAATCACCTGGAGTTTCTTCATAATAAATGTCGTGTATTGGCTGGCAGTTTTTTCAAGGTGGCCAGTTCCGGGTGGGGTACTAATAGGAGGATGCTTAAAAGATGGTATCTAACGGTAGTTGAGAAGGTGGTTGAGCATTGCGCTGGTGTCTGGGCTGGAGCCCTGACTTTAGTTCAGGGCCGAAGGCTCAGATCTCTTCAGAGACCTTTTCACATGAGGATTGCCGGCGCATATCGCACCACATCCTACAATGATCTGTTTTTCCTCCTTGGTATCCCTCCCATACAGGCAATACTTGAGTGCGCCCTCAAAAAACATTGGTTTCGGCGAAGAAGAGTCGACGTTTTCCGTTCTAGTTTTCTACCTCCTCTTGTCGACTTCGGCATGCGAGACCCTTGTAGCTCCTTACCCCTAGATGAGCGCATATTGGTCCTAGGGGGGGATCTGGGCTCTTCGCACTTTCAGGTGTTTACTGATGGGTCGAAGATCGGCGGCGAGGTGGGTCTGGCATTTTGTGTCTATAGAAATCTTTCCCTTTTCCACATTGAACAATACAAGTTGCATGATTATAATACGGTATTTCAGGCAGAAATGCTGGCGATTACCCGTGCTGTGATGTGGATAGGAAGTACGGGCCATACAGCTGACATTTATAAAGACAGTTTATCTTCCATCAGTGCGCTTGCCTTCTCCAGGACCTGCTCCAGATTTGTCAACGGTATCAGAAAAATCATTATTCCTTTTAGCGAGGTTATTACAATAAGCTGGGTAAGAGCTCATGTGGGTCTCATTGGTAATGAGGCGGCTGATGAGTTAGCGAAGTTGACTGCCTCGTCCGGCATCCCGTTGGGGGATTCTGCCCCTTACTCCCTCCTGTCCAGCTTTGTTCGGGCGGAGGTGGTGAGGAGATGGCGGGTCCTTTGTGGGTCGTGGGAATGCGGTACGCGTGTCTGCTTCTTTCACTCGGCCCTTTTCGTTGATTTTCAACTTTGCTCCAGAGATGTTTTCTACTTTTTTATGGGTCATGGACCTTTGTGGCCTATCTCCATCGATTTCATCTGCTCCCCCTCTGTTCTTGTGGGTTGGAGAGGGACGCGGACCATTACGTCTTCGTCTGCCTTCTAACTCGTGATTTTAATCTCTCTGGGCCAATGGAGGGTTGCAGGACTTTATGGTTTAATAGGGTTGTAGCCAACCCCGGGTCTATCCGGAGAAAAAGTAAATGTGTTTCAATCGCTGGATCGATCGCAGGGTTGAGCGTTTAATGTTAATATTGAGGAACTTGGAAAATACCAGAGACACATAGACTATGGACTGTTGAAGCATTTCCTGGTGTATCATTGGTTTACAATGTAAAAGTTGAATGTAGGCCTTTGTTGAGACCCGGATCGTCCGACCTACCAGAAAGGTGTAAGGTAACCGTTTGGAATGTAGGTTACCTTACACCTTTCTGGTTCATCAATACTTGCTGATATATATCTGAATAAATATGAAGATGGAACGCATATATTAAACAAAATTCTGTTCATTCGCTACGTTGACGGTATTTTAATAGCGTATCCATGCGATGCATATCAGATGGATTTTGGTTTCTATCCACAGCATTTAAAACTTACTGAAACTCCACACAATGTCAACAAAAGTATAAATTTTCTTGATCTAACAATATACAAACAGCCAGGTGGTTCTACTGGTTTCCGTTTGTACGATAAACGCAACGACTTCCACTTCAGAATCAATTATATCATAAACTGGAACTCACGTATGCACAAAAATGTTTTTAGAAATATTATACTGGCACAATTAATGCGTAATCAGAGAATAAACAGTATTAAGGAAGATCGATATTTATGCGATTTTCGTTTCCTACAAAACACCATCTCACAAGGTTTTCCTAAGTTTTTTTTATGTAACATTATCTACAAATTTAATAAAATAACTGTAACCGATTGTTACAGATTATATTTAAATAAAAATGATGGCAGTATACATACTGGATTGTCACAGGTAAAGCGTAGTGATATCTGATATAGGACCTCTTGAATAGGGTCTAATGTGTAATACGGTTTGGAAGAAGTACTTCAACATGTATGATACGGTATGCAAGATGTACTTCTACATGTATGATAATATTAACCGTCATTGAAGTAAATGATTATAGAGATAGACTTTGTTATTATTGTTATATAAAGTGTCAATATTTAAAGTCTTCTTTTAAGTAGAAGCAATGTAATTTTTCTCTTTTATTCTAGTGAGCATATTTCAAACATTTACTGATAGTGATTTTTGATATGGCTGGATCTCGACAATTCTCTCTTATATTTGTTTGCGTATAATGTCTGGTTTTCATCTTAAAACTTGATACTTTCGTATTCTATTTTGCAATGTACCGGCTCTCCGGGAGTGTTGTAGCGACATAAGCTAGCTTAACCGGGGTGAGGGGGTCACAACTCCCCCGGCCATCTTTTGGTACAATGCATCCATCCATCCTTCTTTTCATTTTGGAAATATTTTTTTTTAGTGCAGCTTTGCGCCTTTTAAGTGTGATTTCTGATAAATTTTTAATATTATATTTCACGTTATTTTCATATTATATATATATATATATATATATATATATATATATATATATATATATATATATATTATGTTTGTAACAATGCTAAACTTTATTGCATGTCTTTCTTTTAAAGAGTGTGCTTTAGGAATGATATGTTCATATAACCATTTGTACAATGAACATACAATCGCCTATAGGATAATGTAAGGGAAACTTTTTGATTCAAAAGCAATTTTTTTGGGAAAGATATGTTCATTTAAAGTAAACAAACAAGCAAAAAAAAAGTAGACACAAAGTCGAACTTTAATCATTACATAAATATAAAAGATTCTAATAATGGATTTTAATAATCAAGTGAAAAATATGTTTCCTCATTTCTAAACATAGCGAAGTATTAAGTAATCTTCGTTAATTAATAATAGATAGAGTATATATCAATAGATGAATATCTTAAAACCATTCAAGAGGTAAAAATTAATTTGAACGCTTTAAAACTTTAAAACTTGGAGAGTGCAATCAATTCTAAGACAAGCTTTGCCAACATTATTTTCTGACCACATTTTGGCATCTAACTACATTATTTGCTAATAATAACATGTAGTATTCTGTTTGCTTTTGGTTTAAAATCTTATACAATGTGAAGAAATTAAGGAACTTGCATTTGAATGTTTCAGATTAAAGCAACTTATGTATAACCAGAAAATGTAAACGTTGTTACCCCGGGATTTAAAATGTAAACAAAAAAATAATACAAACCGATAAATACTATACCGGAACTTACACTGAATTCTTCAGCGAATTTCTGAGCGTGGTTAATTCCCTCGCGCATGAGAGTAGCCTCAGACCTCAGTAGGTAGAACAGCTCCAAAAATGACTGGTTAAATAATTCGTAGTTGATCAAAGGATGTGTTCATAATTTTTTTTTCTGAAGTAATCTGTGATAGATTTAGGAGCTGTTATTAAAATATGAAAGTTGAAGACCACGATTTTATCGTAACATAGAATTCGAAGCGGTTTAAAACGCACGAAAATTATATATACTTTAAAAATTCCCATTTGTCTTTTAATCATATGTATTCCGTTCAAAGTTTATTTGAAAGATAATTTTTCCATTTTTCCTATGGTGTCAGAATAGAAACTCTTTGAAAAAATTTCAGGTCTCTAAGGAACACATTTGTGTGAAAATTTCCCAAATCGCCTTGAAACATAAAGTAATTTAAAAAAGTATCTCTAAATTAAAAAAAAACAACGTTGAGTTGCATGTATTCGGGCCCTGAAGTTCCTGTATAATATATTTAATGGTTGTACGACGCTTAGATATCCCTTACCCCATACACATTCTCCTTTGTTATGTGAGAAAAAGAAAATAGATACACGCAGTGTAGCGAAGAGATAATGCTTTTTCTGTGAGAAATATAGCTTAAAAAACCAAGACTAACATTCTTGGCGATTGCGAAGACAAGAGCATAAAAGTGAAATATGTCCATATCATGGTTTCAACACACAGACAATTGTTAATCATAATAATAAGAAACACTTGGAAAAATCATTTAAAAATGATAAACACCAGAGTGAACAATTCTCGTCGCCCTGTACAATGTTTTATTCGGAGTAGTAAACTCTTGACCTTGAAATAATGATTGAGTTATCTGACATGGAAAAAACTTCCTTAAGATATTTATATTTAATCATGTATATTCAAAAATATGCACGTGGTCAAAATTTTCAAGATTAATTGCAGAATATCGATGAATATATGAAGTACATTGATCTGAGTATAATTCATGCGTTCAGTATTATGTATAATACATTACTTAGTATAATACATAATGTTTTTAGAAGCATTCATTTGTAATCAGTATTTCAAAGTGATGCACCCTGTTATTCCATCAGAAATCCAAAAGTTATTAGGACTCCAGCAGTTTTTATCAAAGTGATACAATTTAGTTCCGAAATTTTCCATAGTGTGAAGGACATATCTGTTTTAGTAGCATCCAAAAGTGTTAATATATTCAACGAATCTTGTGCGCTTAACACTGAGTGATATTCATTGCAGGCGGTTATGCATTCTTGTACCACAGAATGGCTCTTCCGCCAAGTATCGGTGACCTTCGCTCCCACAAAACACAAGATGGTCACCCGAATTACTAAGAATGTAACGAACATTGAGGAAACAATGAACTTTCCACTTAGTTGGTAACCTTCATAGTGTTTATGTATAAAAAACAAAATTGAGGTTAGTGACTGACTGTAGATTATAAATGCATTTAATGAAGCTGTATCTTCGATTTGAGCATGGGTATTCTTCAGTGTTGAATATAAATCTAGACCTTTTCTTATATTTTTTGATGTCGGATATCTTTTCATTTTCTGCAGGTGGTAAAGAAAATATTTCAACTGTAGTTGTTCAAAAGATATGTACAATGAGCAATACAGAATCGTTACAATAGTTGGAAAGGAAATTATATTGAGCATATTACTTACTTGAAATATCGGCACAAGGGTCCTTAAAGTTGAAAGTGAGATATTTTGTTTAAAAAACATCCATCCATACTGAGAATGTAGAGAATATTTGTCCACGTCTATATAAATTCCATAAATGCTTACGACAACAGGTAAAAATATACATAGTATGCAAGTGAAATTAATAAACCTGGTGTAAGAATGGAATGGTGATCGAGGACTACTTGTCAACTCACATTTTACGACGTCTGTTGCTTTCTTTATTTCTTTTCTCTTAATAAATATAAGATATCGCATTGCTAGATAAAACATTTGCGAAACGAAAGCAGTAGTTCTAGCCAAAATACTTTTTTCTCTTCTGAACAACAATATGTTTAAACCAAGGGCAAGTATATAGACAGAAAACGCAGTAAAATACGTTGAGCTTAAATATTGCAGTATTTTAATCACCATTTTTTTAGTTTTCTTCTTCAGGTTCAATTTCGTGTACGTAAACGTTAGAAATGACAAAGTTATGACAATTATCTTGAAATCTGGATTGAGAGCCATGTTTAGTTCTGACGCTACGTTTGTGTTTATAGGTCCGTTTCATGGGAGTTATCGTAGGGAAGTGGCTTCATATTGAAAACGGTGTCGCTATATGTATGCCAAAACAGTCGAATGATTGATATACATTTTAAACATTCATGAATTTGTTTACAAAGTTATTTTTTTATTTCAGGCTCATTTTTATTTGTCATTCTTTCTTCGTCAGCTTGCATTTTTAAAACAAAATGATATATTTTTCATTTTAGAAACATTTGTTTATTGTTTATATACTAAAACACTTAGCATAATTTAAAATTCTACAAGTTCGTTATTATTGTTGTATTTCAGCATTATATTAAGAGGATTGAATTTGAAAAAGTAATTTCAATAATGACAGTATTATATTTTGCCGAACATGATATTCACAATATTTTCCTAAAATCGTGTACATGTTGTTACATATAATAGTTATTGAGAGCATTCTAGAAAATATATCATTAATGTGTCTTTACATATATTTGTAGTTTTTTTCTATTTTTGTATTACTGAAATGAAAACTTTATGGAATGAATGTCAGTTTCCTAACGTTTCCAGTAGATACTCGCAAAACAAATGGGTAATACCATTTTCTTCAACTTCTAAAGACGAAGCCGACGCATGAAGCTTATTCATGTGTTTTATATTATTGTATGCTAATTTATATGTTATTGGCAATATGCAAAATGGAGACATTGTACATATAATGCCTTGGAAATCTATAGAACGCGTGACATTTTTAGACAAAGCATGAAATGTTTGTGATATTTTAATATACTATGTACTTTCCCTAGGCATTGTATACAATACCTAGACATTATACAGAACAAGTAATATTTAGGAAACTCAGAGAAAGAGAGTTACAAAAAGACCTTTATTGGAAGGATTTACCTACCAGAAAGGTGTAAGGTAACTGTTTGGACGGCCGGGAAGGAACAGCCGTTTGTGCAAAAGTTGATCAGTGGCAATCGCACTTACGCCCGGCTATGCGGGCTTACCTCGCTAAAACTCGTCCACTGTAAAGCACCACAGAATTCATCCCAGCTGGCTGTCGGAGGTCGCCCTTAGTAACAGCTGCTTGTGCAACAGTTGTTCTGTGGCACATAGAGCACAGGCTTACATTTGCTGCTCAGATGATAGTTTAATTTTTTTCTTGGACTTATTTCATTGCACATAGAGTATAGGTTTACGATCGCTCAAGCGGACATGAACTTATGCTCTATGTGCCACGGAACACCTGTTTCAGAAACAGCTGTTGCTATGATTTCCAACAGACAGCGGTGTCGGACTCTGTGATGTTTCTTTAGGGGAGGGCGTCAACGAGGTAAGCCCCCTAACGGGGTGTAAGCCCGTGTTCGAATTGCCACGGACCAACTGTTACATAAAAGGCTGTCGTCACATTACAGAGACGAGAATGGTAACGGACCATTTGAGGATAAATCACGATAGATACTATTCACTGGTTGGGTTAATATTGAATGACAGTTGGGTTACTATGTGAGTACCGGGGAAAAAAAAAGGTCAGACACGAGAAAGTAAGAAAAGGACTAGCATTGACCTACCTGCTGCAATTAAGAAGTCTAAAATAAGTATTTCCCTTTACCTTTTGGCTGATGGTCCTTTATTCGAGTCTTGGGTGAATTCTAAGTTTGGCTCCTTTCATAATTGAAATCGAAAGTTTTTAAACGGTGGGAATTGGTGTGCATTTTTTTTTTGTTATGGCCATAATTTAGTGACCAGGTTATAAAATTTTTCATAGCCTCAGTTAGATGCACTCTCGGTTTAAATAATAAATCGTGCTTCGACGAAATATTTATCTCTAATAAATAATTTATCTCTAATAAATATCTATAAAGAGATGCAGATGGTTTGTCCTGAGCAAATATTGCAGTATAAAGCGAATAGAACTCAAGTGAGATTAGCTTATATTTGCGGATATCAAATAAATAATCAATAAATAAAATTATGTCATTACACAATATAGGATGATTTTTATATATATTTTAAAAATTCCCGAAAATTCATCTACTAATCATATGGATTCCGTTGGAAGTTCATTTGAAAGAAATTTTTTCGGATTTTCCGATGGTGTCAGAATGGAAAATCTGTGAAAAAATTTCGGGTTTCTAAGGAACACATTTGTGTGAAAATTACCCAAAATCGTCTTTAAACATAAAGTAATTAAAAAAAGTATTTCTAAAGCAAAAAAAAATAACGTTAAGTTGCACCTATTCGGGTCCTGAAGTTTTTGTATACCATATTTCATGGTCGTACGACGCTTATATTTCCCGCCCCCATGCACATTCTCCTTTATTATGTGAGAAAAAAAAATAGATTCACTGTGAGCAGTGAAGGGATAATGCGTTTTCTGTGAGAAATATAGCTTAAAAATTTAAGACGAACATTCTTGGTAATCATGAAGGCAAGAGCATAAAAGTTATATATGGCCATACCATGGTTTAACACACAAACAGATGATAACACTAATAAGAAACTCCTGGAAAAATCATTCAAAAATGATAAACACCAGGGTGAACAATTCTCGTCACACAGTACAAAGTTTTATTCCGAGTACTAAACTCTTCATCTTGAAATAATGACTGAGTTATCTGACATGGAAAAAAACTTCCTCAAGATGTTTATATTTATTCATGCATATTGAAAAATACGTATGTGGTCAAAAGTTTCCAGAATCATTGTAGAATATCGATGAATATATGCAGTATATAGATCTGAATATAATTCATGCTTTCAGTATTATGTATAATAAAATATTTAGTATAATACATAATGTTTTTAGATGCATTCATTTGTGATCAGTATTTCAAAGTGATGTATATAAAGATACCCTAATATTGCATCAGAAATCCATAAGTTATTAGGATTCCAGCAGTTTTTATCAGAATGATATTATTTAGTTCTGAAGTTTTCCATAGTGTGAAGGACATATCTGTTTTAGTAGCATCCAAAAGTGTTAATAAATTCAACGAATCTTGTGCGCTTAACACTGAGTGATATTCATTGCAGGCGGTTATGCATTCTTGTACCACACCACGGCTCTTCCGCCAAGTTTCGGTAACCTTCGCTCCGGAAAAGCACAAGATGGTCACCCGAATTACTGACGATGCTACGATCATTGATGAAACAATGAACTTTCCATTTAGTTGGTAACCGTTATAGTATCTGTTTATAAAAAACAAAATTGAGGTTAATGACTGACTGTAGATTATAAATGCATTCAATGAAGCTGTATCTTCGATTTGAGCATGGATATTCTTCAGTGTTGAATATAAATCTAGACTTTCTCTTATATTTTTTGATGTCGGATATCTTTTTATTTTCTGCAGGTGACAAAGAAAATATTTCAACTGTAGTTGTTCGAAAGATATGTACAACGAGCAATACAGAATCGTTACAATAGTTGGAAAGGAAATCGTATTGAGCATATTACTTACTTTAAATATCGGCCCAAGGATTCTTAAAGTTGAAGGTGAAATATTTTGTCTAAAAAACATCCATCCATAAAGAAAGTGCAAAGAATATTTGTCCACGTCTATATAAATTCCATAAATGCTTACGACAACAGGTAAAAATATACATAGTATGCACGTGAAATTAATAAACCTGGTGCAAGAATGGAATGGTGATTGATTACTACTTGTCAACTCACGTTTTACGACGTCTGTAGCTTTCTTTATTTTCTTTATCTTAATAAATATAAGATATCTCATTGCTAGATAAAAGCTGTTTGTAAGAAAAGCAGTGATTCTAGCCAAAATACTTCTTTCTTTTGTGAAAAACAATATGTTTAAACCAAGAGCAAATGCATAGACAGAAAACGCAGTAAAATATGTTGAGCTTAAATATTGCAGCATTTTAATCACCAATTTTTTAGTTTTCATTTTGAGGTTTAATTTCGTGTATGCAAACGTTAGAAATGACAAAGTTGCGACAGTTATCTTGAAATATGAAGTGAGAACCATGTTTAGTTCAGATTCTACGTTTGTGGTTATAGGTCCTCCGTTTCATAAGAGTAATCGCATGAAAATGGCTTAGTATTGTAAACGGGGTCGTTATATGTATGTCGAAACAGTCGAATGACTGATATGCATTTCAAATATTCATGAATTTGTTTGCAAAGTTATTTTTTTATTTCAGGCTCATTTTTATTTTTAATTCTTTCCTCGTCAGCTTGCATTTAAAAAAAACCCATCTATTTTTCATTTTAGAAACATTTGTTTATTGATTATATACTAAAACACTTAGTATAATTATAAATTATACACATTTGAATTATTGTTGTATTTCAGCGTTATATTAAGAGGATTGAATTTGAAAAGTAATTTCAATAATGACAGTATTATATTTTGTCGAACATGATATTCACAATCTTTTCCTAAAATTGTTTACAAGTTGTTACATATAATTGTCATTGAGAGCATTCTAGAAAATATATCATTAATGTGTCTTTACAAATATTTGTAGTTTTTTTCTATCTTTGTATTATTGAAATGAAAACTTATGGAATGAACGTCAGTTTTTTAACGTTTCCAGTAGATACTCGTAAAACAAATGAATAGCATTTTTTTCAACTTCTAAAGACGAAGCCGTTGCTTGAAGCTAATTCGTGCATTTTATATTATTATATGCTAATTTATATGTTATCGTCAATATGCAAAATGAAGACATTGTACATATAATGCCTTGGAAATCTATAGAATGCGTGACATTTTTAGACAAAGCATGAAATGTTTGTGTTATTTTAATGTACTATGTACTTTCCCTAGGCATTGTATACAATACCTAGACATTATACAGAACGACAAGTAATATTTAGAAAACTTATGGAAAGAGAGTTACAAAAAGGGCTTTATTGGAAGGATTTATGAAAATGGATGACTACTATTGAACTACTTCTTGCAAATAGGAAGTCTAGAATGACATTTTATACAAGAGAAGATAGGTACATACTTATTAACTCAGCTTTCATGTATTACCCTAATCATTGGATGGAACTTTATTTTCAAATGGTCCGCAACTACTCTCTGTCGAAGGTCACAATGTTTCAACAACCGTTTGTGCAACGGTTGATCAGTGGCAATCACACCTATTGCCGGCTACGCGGGCTTACCTCGCTAAAGCTCGTCTGCTATAAAATTACACAGAATTCGTCCCTGCTGGCTGTCGGAGGTCGCTCCCAGTAATAGCTGTTTGTGCATCAGATGTTCTGTGGCACATAGAGCACAGGCTTGCAACCGTTGCTCAAATGTCAGTTTAATTTTTACTCTTGGACTTATTTCATTGCGCATTGAGTATAGGCTTACGACCGCTCAAGCGGACGTAAACATATGCTCTATGTGTCACGGAATACCTATTGCAGAAACAGCTGTTGCTACGATCTCCAACAGGCAGCGGTGTCGGATTCTGTGATGTTTCTTTAGGGGAGAGCGTCAACGAGATAAACCCGCGTAGCGGTTGGAAGTCCACGTTCGAATTGCCACGGACCAAATGTTACATAAACGGCAGTTGTCACATTACGGAGACGGAGAAAAGTAACGAATCATTTGAAGATAAAATACTATTCACTGGTTGGGTTAATATTGCATGATAGCTGGGTTACTAAGTGAGTACCGAAAAAACCCCCTAAATATAAAAAAAGGGAAAAGGCCTGACAAGAGAAATAAAGATGAACAAGAGAAAATAACTAGTATTTACCCACCTGCTGCAAGTAGGAAGTCTAAAATCAGTATTTTCCTTTACCTTTTGTCTAATGACCCTTTACTTGAGTTTTGGGTGAATTCTAAATTTTGTTGCTCTCATAATTGAAATCGAAAGTTTTAGGTAAACGGTGTGAATAGGTGTGCATTTTTGTTTTGGGATGGCCATAATTTAGTTTCCACGTTATAAAATTTTTCATGGCCTCTGTTAGATGCAGTCTCGATTTAAATGATAAATAGTGCTCCGACGAAATATTTAGCTCTATTTTAGGCCTATAAGGCATGGTTTTCAATGTCTTCCGACGTATAAATGTTTTTTTCTTACTTTTCAATGAGAAATAAATCCATTGTCATTTATTGAGGTTTCGTTGCATTCGCTATGCAGTAATATGTCATGGAATATATCCAAGTGGAATTGCAAATATATATAAAGTGTTGCAGTTGGTTTCTGAGCAAATATTGCAGTATAAAGCGAATAGAACTTAAGTGAGATCAGCTTAAATTTGCGGATATCAAATGAATAAGCAATAAATAAAATTATGTCATTACACAATATAGGATGATTTTTTATTAAAGTATGATTAATATTATCTTGTAAGAAAATCGGCTTTATGCTCAACCGCAAAATAGTTACTGATGCTAACTATGAATAGGGTCTGTTTTTAAAATCTTTTTTCTACGATGAATTCATAGTACTAAGAGAATGGACACCGATATCTAATCTCTATTTTTATGATCTTTACGTTTACACCTATTTTTCCAAAGTTTAAAGGATTTTAATAGATTTTTGTTAAGGTGATTTTAATGTTTTCCTAAGCTTTCCGTAGGTTGTTTCAGATATGGATACAATGTCTATTTTGTGCTGTGAGAGTTCAGTTTTAATTCTTTTTGCGTTGCTAATTCCAGTTTTATTTATTTTTATTATTCTCTAAATCAGCATCGATTTTTCTAGTACAGTTTACTGGAGAGGGTAAAATTGAAAATTTCGTAAGTTTGTAGAAATATATGTTCCATTTAGTCGTAAAAGCACCTATCAATCCAGGAAGAAGTTCATTTGAAGGGAATATAAACATAAAGCTAGATGATTTCAGGAAATAATGAATTTATTATAATTAAATGAAATATCATAAGAAATGCTTTTAAGTTTCATTGTTTTGGTTAAATGCACTAAAAGTAAAACAAAATTTTTTGCTCTCACAACATTCTCGGTCAAAATAAAATGGCGGTGATTCCATAAAAGAATCGTATTTGGATAGAATTTTAAGGAAAAATAGAAGTGATAACATAGAAATTGCACGTGTAAGAATGATTGTATTCAATTCACTTAAAATTTTCTTTGACAATTTTGATTTAACAATCCGTCATTCATATATCTGTCGTTTCTATGTTATCACTTCTATTGTCCTTAAATTTCTGTTAATGTCCAAATACATTTCTTTTATTGGCGCCCTATGGTTTTATGTTTAGTTGCATATGAATGTTGTGATAGCTGAAACTTATTTTTTACTTTTTAGTGCATTTTACTTTAACTGGGAAACCTAAAAGTATGTTTTATTATATTTTATTCTATAATTTTGAACCTTTTGAAATTTTGTAATCAATTTTTCATCAGATTTCCAATCAAACTTTTTAAAAATCTTCAATTGAATTCGTCGCGACCGGTGCTGTCTGGATGTCTGTTTCATCTTCTTTAATGGAATTTTTAACATACTTGTCTACGTCCTAAATAATTGTCCAGTAGAACACTTTTGTCTGTTAAAATTTGATTGATCCTCGAGGAGTAAGGGCATTTTTTGCAAAAATGTCCCGCGTAAAATTGCCTTCGCTTTATATAATTCCGTTGATGTAAAATAGTCAAAAGGTACCAGTATACGGTCTTGCATCTCTCTCTCTCATTGCTATAAGATATAATATCGTTGTTATAATCCCAGTGTTATAAGATAATTAAAAAAGAGTTCAATATGCTCATCGCTATGATATTTTATGTGTAGATACATTATGCAAAAGCTAGAATTAATAATGCTGTTTTTTATTTCCTGTGATTAGAATAAATTATTCAAAATTAAAGATTTTTATCTTATCATTTCCTACACAGCAGTAATGATATTTTCAAAAGTAGTATACTCAATTCATGAAAATAACTGTACATATTATACTCTGAACTTAAGTCAGTGTAATTCAAAAAGTGCATAAGGGTGACTGTCCTGTTGGCTTTGGAAAAAAAGAAAACATCTAATATTCTTCATTTGTTGGACTAAACATTGTATGAATTTAGTTGATGAAGTTAGTTCATATAGCTTCTTAATCTGGCTGTTTTCCTTCAATATTTGTTTTATTTCTCTTAACTATGCAGCCTTTTATTCACTGGTATATTAAAAGTAGTTGGATCGAATTCTTTTATTATTTAGTTGATAAAGTTAACTCATACGGCTTTCGAAATCAGTTACTTTATTGTTATATTCTTTTTAATTTCGCAGTATTTTTACTTTTTATACATATATACATACATATTTACCTTATATACATAATGTATAAGGAAAGTATTGTGACGGGGTCGAAAATTCGAATTCGAGTTTTCGACGGGAGAGCACGTTTCAAGCATCCCTGATCACGAATCAAACATTTTTATAGTGATGTCTGTGTGTGTGTGTGTGTGTGTGTGAAAGTATGTGTGTGTGTGTGTGTGTGTGTGTGTGTGTGTGTGTGTGTGTGTGAAAGTATGTGTGTCTGTGTGTGTGTGTGTGTGTGTGTCAGTGAGTCTGTGGAGACGATAACTGGCGAATGAATGGACCGATTCGAACAAAATTTGGAACAAAAATCACAATCCATAAACACTGGAAGCCTATTGTTTTTATACGCAATCGAATGTTCAGAACCCTCCTAAATTTTCGAATGAACTATTGAAAAAATCGCCAAAAAATCAAAACCACTAATAAAGTTACGCAAGTAGACATTTCATATGTAATTTTTCATTAGAAAACGATTGACATAAATTTTAGAACGCTAACATAAACCGTTCTCGAGATATTGTACAATTTTTAAAAAAAATTATCAAAAAGTCATAAAATAAAAATATTTCCTATAGAGAAACATGTTCACTTTTCATATGTAGTACCATGCGATAAATTGGGCGACATCATTCTCGTGGATCTAGCTCGTTCCATTTATGAAAAGAGATACTTTAAGTAATACTTTTGTATTTGAACGCCAATAGTCGTATATCTGCTGTAAGAATAACTTATTTCTTCATCCATAACGCTTGGCGAGATTTTGGCGACGAATTTGGCAGAATGTCGCCAACTTGGCGACTTTTTGAAATGTTGCCAAATTAACGAAAATCTCGCCAAATGGATAAAAATGACGCTAAATCAATGAAAATGACGACTAATTGTCGAAAATTCAATATCTTGGAAAGAATATTAGTATCTACTATAAGAAAAGCCTATTTTTTTACTGTAAAAGTAGTAAATTCATTACATTATATAAGGAAAGTCATGTGTTGCCCACATCAAATTTTATTCATTGTGTTTAAAAAGTCGTTTGATTAAAAGTTATTTGAATTTGATTGAGGATGTAGTTCATGCAATTTTCCGAAATTGGTTGTTTGCTGTTTCTTTATTTTCATCATCTCTGAATTCTTTAGCCTTGTTCTTCTGGTATTTTTCACAGAAATTAAAAAAAAAATAATTTTTTTTGATAAAGTTATTTCATTTGGCTGGGAGCCAAAGAGCTTATTTTCTTACATAATTTTATAATCTTATTCACAAGTATTTTTTAGATTAATTTTGTGCCTCTCTTTAAAATTAATAAATTATTGGCTCATGTTGCTTTAGAAACCGATTATTTTCTGTGATAGAAATTCATTCAATAACTGTAGAATACTTAAATTAATTAGTTTTAATTATATTATTTTATTTATAGACATGCTGTTATAAAATTCCTTTCGCGGTCCATAGCTAGAAAGTTTAAAAATTCGAAATTATAACTGTTGTATACATGGCTGTCTGTGTTGTTCTCATCGTCAGCCATGGAGAAATAAATCTTGGCGAGATTTTAAGCAACTCTACTTAATTCATTTTCATGCCAAGGCACTCAGCACGTTTGTCTACAGCCAGTCAAAGCTGCCTGGAGACGCTAGTGGTCTGATGACTATTTGTTTGATTAGTATTTATTAAAAATATTGGAAAATCGACGTTCACTCCAGAAGGTTTTAATTTCGGTAATACCCAGTTGTAAAAATTTGTTTACCACTTTTTTTAATAACGAAACTTAATGATATTTATTCCAAAATATTTTCAATAGGTATTATATGCAAAAAATGTGTAATTTCATCAGGATAACAATGTGAATCTCAAGTTCTGCAAAACATAATACTTTCATTGTTAAAAATGTTTATTTTCAATCCTCTTAGCATAACATTCAAATACAAATATAATTTATGGTTGCAAAATATGTAATAGTACAACAGAAAATAGATAATGCTATTATAAATAGAGAATGACAAAGAACGTATAGACAGGAGATAATATATACAAGAAAGATCAATCATGCATAAAGCATTGATTATGAAACACTTTCCAACTTCAATGCAATTTTATACAAACATCTCTAAAATACGATACATTCCTCGGAAATATTTTTAAAATTATCACAATACTACATTAATTTATTGTATTTGAAAACTTCATCGAAGAAATGAACTTTATTCAAATGACGTCATCGAAATATAAATCGCCTCTATATAAAAGTAGCATTTCATTCATAAACATTTTCCTAATCATTTTCCTAATCATTTTCCTAAAGTTTCATTCATCACAATACTATAATAATTTATTTTATTTAAAAATTTGGAAAATTGTTATCTACTATATTTATTTTAAAGTGTGAAACCTTTCTCATTTGTAAAATAATTGAACTCTTGGAAAGATATTTATTATATAATATATCTCTTTTTTCTTTCTGCAGGATATAACGAGAGTCAGAATTTAATTGAATTTGTTTTTCTCCCTATATTAAATAATTTTTATTTAAAAAACTACCTAACATAATTTACTGAAATTTTTTTATATATTTTATGGGATAATTTGAATATTTCCTAAAATTTTCGAAAAAAATTGGGAATTTTAAATTCGCTTAAAAAATGTTTGAAAAATTAGGTCCCATAGATTCAATGTAATTCAATTTTTCAACCCGGGTTCAATAAAAAACTAATTGGGTTATATTATTCATTTATATTCCCATAGGTCCCACAGCCCGTCTGAAAAACATACTAAAATTTAATTTTGATAGAGTCATTTTTACGGAAGTTATCGTGCTAACGGACAGACAGACAGACAGAATGAACAAAGTCATAAACACTTTCAACTATGCTGTAAAGTGTTAATAAAAATGAGCCTGAAAGGGAAAAAAATAAATCTTGTGTAAACACATGTATAACTTAATGATTGAAATTACGGCTAAAAGCTTCTCTTTTCCATAAATTTAAACTTTTAAAATTTAGCCATTTTAGTATAAAATTTGTTGTAACAAAATTAAGAATAATTGTTACAACTTTATCATTTCTACTGTTTCCATACCTGGAGTTGAATTTCGGAAATAAAGAAAAAAATTAAAAACATGTTGATAAAAATATTTCAGTATTCAACCTGAATGTATTTTGCTGCATTTTCAGTGTACATGTTTGCCTATGGTTTAAACACTTTGTTTGTAGTAGAAGGAAGTACTTTGGTTAGAATTACTGCTTCAGATTCAAATTTCTGTTTTCTAGCCATGCGATTTGTTATATTCACCAAGAGAAACAAATTAAAGAAAGTATTGAGCATCATAACATGTAGACAGACAAATTGCAATCAATCTTCGCCCAATCCTTACGCCAGGTTTCTTACCCTTACTTGCGTACTATGTTTAACTTTTCCTGTTGCAGTATGCCTTTGTGGAATTTATATGGACATGACGAGAACCTGAATGTATTTTGCTGCATTTTCAGTGTACATGTTTGCCTATGGTTTAAACACTTTGTTTGTAGTAGAAGGAAGTACTTTGGTTAGAATTACTGCTTCAGATTCAAATTTCTGTTCTCTAGCTATGCGATTTGTTATATTCACCAAGAGAAACAAATTAAAGAAAGTATTGAGCATCATAACATGTAGACAGACAAATTGCAATCAATCTTCGCCCAATCCTTACGCCAGGTTTCTTACCCTTACTTGCGTACTATGTTTAATTTTTCCTGTTGCAGTATGCCTTTGTGGAATTTATATGGACATGACGAGAAACAATTTTCATTGTTATTATAGATAGATGTTTTTTAACCAAAATATCTCCAATTCCACTTTACGTACGCTCGTGCCTATATTTCAAGTAACTCTTGTGCTAAATGCACTTTTTTTTCCAACTATTGTCACACTTCTTTTTTGCTTCATCTACGTATCCCTCGAACAAACGCAGTTGAAAACTTTCTTTGTCATCTGCTGAAAATGAAGATATCCAACTTTATAAAATACAAGAAAAGGTCTTGACTTATATTCAACACTAAAGAATAGCCATAGTCACATCGAAGACACAGCTTCATTAATTTTATTTATACTCTACTACTAATCTTAATTATTTATATATATTTATATTTATTTATAATAATCTAGTCTTAATTATTTATACTCTAGTTCTAATCTAATTTATCTCTACTACTGATCTAGTCACTAATCTTTATGTTGTATGTTATACACAGGCACTATACTGGCTTCGATTTAAATGGACAGTTCATTATTTTCTCAGTGTTTGTTAGCTTTATAGCTATCCGGATGACTATCTTGTGCTTTGTCGGATCAATGGTTAATGATGCTTGACTGAAGAACCGTGGTGTGGTACAAGAAAGAGAGAGAGAGAATACGCGCCTGCAATGAATATCACTCAGTGTTAAGCGTACAAGATTCGTTGAATTTGTCAACAATTTTGGATGCTACTAAAACGGATATGTCCTTCTCTCTATGGAAAACTTCGGAACTAAGTAAAACTGTTCTGATGAAAACGGCTGAAATCCTAATAAATATTGGAGTTCTGATGCAGTAGAGTTTGCTTATATGCACCACTTTAAAATTGGGATCATATATGAATGCTATACATTGCTTATACATTTTGCTTAACTTCATATTGAAATAATGATTCAGCTGTATATTGCAAGTAATTTACTGCCACATACATTAATATCCTGCAATTGTATTGGAAACTTTAGACAGTGTATATTTTTGCAAATATGAGTACATTTAAATATATTGTGAAGGTTTTTTTATTTCGTAAACCTCAGCCTATAAAATGACATTCTAGGGATCAAGGGGTTATTAAGGAATAAGACTTTATACCGGGCCATATAGGATGTTAACCCTAGTATTTAACACTTTTTGAATGATCCTTATTGGGTGTTTTCTAATATATTAAAGGCTGTTATATTATTTATTGGCATTTGTTCATTAGCTTTTGTTAATATGTTAATGTCATGGGATTCACAATTTACATTTTTAACTTTCCGCTTCACAATTGCCAAGTATATAGTTTTTAAATTTTGCTGTACTTTTCACACACAAAGTGCTTTATTCCTTCACTGCTGTGTGTTAATTTTTATACATAAAATACTTTTACTGTGAAACATTCAATTGCCGTCCTTTTTCTTAACTTATTCACATTGTATAACTTTCAGAACATGGAGGTATGTTGTCTTCAGCAACGAATCCCTCTTCTCTCTCCGTACTGATGACCGATGCATACGTATGTTGTTGTTGAAACCCAGACCGTCCGACCTACCAGAAAGGTGTAAGGTAACAGTTTGGACGGTCGGGATGCATACGTATGTGGAAAAGGACTGACCAGTTTTCTGATCCCACATTTGTTGTCAAGCAACATACGGCCAACACACGTGGTGTGATAGTCTGGGGAGCCATCTCGTGGGACAGCCGATCGTCTCCTTAATCGCGCTGCAGACCAATCTTGTACGTCGACGATATTTTGCAGCCGATTGTTCTGCTTATGCTGTCAAGTCATTCGGTTCCATTTATCGACAAGACAACGCTCGACCACATACTGCACGACTTTAACAATGTCTTCGAGTATTTAATACCCTTCCATGTCCATCCAGTATCCCAGACCTATCACCAATAGAACACATTTAGGACATGCTGGAAAGGCAATTGCAGTCTTCTCAGAATACTATTAAATTAGCTGACCAGTTGCAATATTTGTGTCAGAATCTTCTACAGATGGACATAAGCAACTTAATTGACTCTATGCCGCACCAAATATCAGCTTATATAGCTGCCAGGGGAGGATTTACCACTTACTAAAATTCTTTCTGTCACCATTTCTTAAACGTTAGTTTTGCTTCTAAATTCTAATGATTTGCATATCTCTTCAAACGATACATACATGTCGAGTTTCGTGGATGTAGCTCAATTTTTTATGGTTGCATATCTTGTTTTGCAACAGAGTGTATTAAAATATCGAAATATTCAAAATACGAAACATATACATATCGAAATATACAAAATACGAAACATATACATATCGAAATATACAAAATACGAAACATATACATATCGAAATATACGAAATATAAAAAATCACTGTATTTAAAAAACGAAAAGTTATATATCTTTATAGGACATTTAAAGGCCTAACAATTACTTCTTTTAGTTCATAGTTTGCGCTTTTAGTTTCTGAGATATAAGCATTGCACTTGAAAAGTGGAAAAATTCCAATGTTATTGAACCTGACAAGATGATTTCTTGAAAATTGTAAGAGTGTTTTAGAAATAAATTATTGATTTAGAAACTGGATTTCTTACTAAATATTTTTGTTTCTTCCTCTTTATATATATCATTTATAGTTTGGAATCACTATCGCGTGGAAGTAAGCAGTGAGATATAAACTCTCTCGAACGATAACTTTAGTTTTTTTTTTTTTTTTTTAAATAGTTATATTTTAATCTCTATATATAAGCCTCCTAAGTGGTTAAATTTTTGTAACGTTTCGATTTCAGTCAGAGATACTCGGACTATAGTTGCTATTCACATCAAAATTAAAATTCATTAAGTTCATTGGTTGGTGTCGTGTCCCTAACATATTTATTAAGGAAGAATGTGTGCACTGCTTCTGTTTAGCCAAAGACCCGGGGAACCTGAAGGTAGAAATCTGATTTTTGCCCCAATAAGATATCACAACATCCATGCCCGCAGGTGAGACTCGAACCCACAATCTGGCAGCCGAGCCATCACGAGGAAACGCCTGCCTCTTTGACCGCTCGGCTTCCACATCGGCAATAAGTTCGTTAATTCATTATAAAAAAGTTTTATTGAAATCAGATATTTTTATAAACAAATACAAGTGATATTTTAGGTAATGTGATAAGGCTTTCACACCTCTGTGTTATAATTGTGTTTATATTAAAGTATTATTTTATTTCTGTGCGATTGAAAGTGTTAATTTTGCCATATAAATATATTTTCGACATGTTTTCAACTCCATTGACTTTTAAGGGAAGTGAACTCTTATATTGCGAAATTGTTTATGTTCCAGAAAAATATTAATAAAATAATTTTGTATTTTCGCTTCTCAGTCTCTAGTGGGGAACTTGCAGGTTTTGCGCACGCGTCAGTTTGAAAAAGGATTTGGCGGCAGTGTGGAAGGGGCGTTGGGACAGAGGAGTGGTGTTAGAACGCACGTCGGATCATGAATGTGAGAATAAAAAGTTCTAATTGTGATTTGTTAAAATATAGTTACGAATTAAAAATGTAATATCAAAGAAAGAGTGTTTTGGGGCGGATATGGCCCAGGAGAAGACACGATCGTCGTTCTTGCAAAATGTACTCCCGGGCTTGTGAAGAAATGGAGTCTTGTTCTGATGGAATAAAGTATTTTTCTTTTGGGTCGGCTTCGAGATGCAATTAAAGCTACGACATGCAATTAAAGCTAAGTAGCTATTTATAGCGATTGTTTATGTCTGACCCCTCTTCGTGTGGATTTAGTCGAGTTGTGTCGAAAACCCAGACCATCCGTCTCGTCCGAAGACTTAGAGATACCATTTGAATGGCCGGAAGTCGAGTTGTGTGGAATAGTTTATCGAAGTCTGGACTCCACTAGTTACTGAGTGAAATCGAGTGTTTCCGGTAGTGTGATGAAGTTCAGTTGTTTTCTTCGTGTATCTATTGCCAAAAAAACTCAATTCCTTGACCTCCTGGCGAGCGGAGAGTTTCCCTGTGTTCAGCCAAGATTTCGCTTGTTTCTTCAGTGTGTATCCATTTTCCCTTGTTTGGTGCAAGAACTGTTCCATGTAGAGACTCTAAAGTTTCGATCCATGTCCCTTCGTGTTAATTGTTGTGTTTCAAAGAGACAAGGTAACTTTTTGTCTAATTTCATTCTCATGAAATAGAATATTATTACAAATCCGATCTGAAATTTGAAGTACTGATTACTGCCCTGAGTGTGAAATGGTTATTCTAAAATGTTATGTGATTTAAATATAATATGACAGATATTGTGTTATTTTGTATGTCAGAAAATATATGTATTCTCACTGTTCCTCTTCCTCCAGGGGTGTTCTTAATTGTCACCCTACCGAGTGTAATTCTGAGTTATTGCGTTATTGTTATGAGTTATAAGTTATTGCACAATTGTTTAATGTACTATTTTCACTATTTTGATTACTGCCTTGTTTATTTTCAAATTCAACAAATGTGTTTAATTCTAACTTGTATCTTGTCTGTGGTTTCACAAACCGACGCC
Source organism: Amaurobius ferox (assembly GCA_951213105.1). Lineage (NCBI taxonomy): Eukaryota > Metazoa > Arthropoda > Arachnida > Araneae > Amaurobiidae > Amaurobius > Amaurobius ferox. Next base: position 29,550,687 of record OX578140.1, read on the forward strand.
ACAGTAAAGATTGCAGGCATTAATGTAGGTACATTTGATCAAGCAGCATGCTTCATAAAGATCCAGATCAATCTTAAATGCAGAAAACTCACAAATATAAACAATGTAAAATGTACGCACACTGCTTATAAATAATGTGTAAAAATTGAAAACAGGAGTTCGCTAATGAAAATGATGGACTCTATATTTATTAGTGAATACTTCAGATTCACTGATGATTAATTACTAATAATTTGTCAATGCATTAATAATTTGTCAATTCACTAATAATTTGTCAATTCACTAATAATTTGTTAATTTTCATGCTATTTTATAACTAATTAATTAACTGGACCGTAGCTCAACTCGACTTTCTTATACTAGAATCCATTTTTTAAACAGCTTGTAACTTATTTTTTTTTTCTTTTGCAAATTTTACAAAAACAAAATTAGAATATCAGTATTGTTGTTCCAAATGATTACAGTTATAGCAAGTTACCTTTCATTTTAAAGGGCGTAAAAAATTCTTCGATTGATACCAAGTTTGATAATGTATCCCCCGGGGTGGGGGCGGTAACTGACAAATTCAATGACATGGAAAATCATCCATCAGACTGAATCTGTCGGTTTCTATTAAAGTTCGCAAAATTGCTGCAAATAGGAAGTTATTTGCTACCGTTGCAATTAACGGGTGACGAGTGCACAATCAGCGCGAAACCGGTTTATGGATACTGTTATCTCTAATGGGAGTGTCTTCCTTAATAGGCCTGTAAAGGTTGTCTTACCTTGTAGATAGGCAAATCACAGTGAAATGCTTTCTTATTTGTAGCAATAAGTACTTCATTGTGGTGAAACTAACTCTATATTAAAGTTAATATACCACACAATTATTATATGTTATTTTAAAGCATATAGTGGATACTTTATTATAATTATTGCTTTTTAATAAGTTCCGCGGTACAAAAGGGGTATGTCCACATACAACACTCTTCATTGCTTCTGCGATAAATACTGATGTGATTGAAAAGAAGGGATTATGGTCAGTGATTGCAGTCTTGGTGCAGTTTAAATGAATTATTTGTTAATTATGATTATTAGCAATACACATTAGTTTGTTGGACATTTGGACACATAACATATGGAGCGATTTCTAATGAAGCGACACCGCATACAGGACTTTACAAAAAAGGAAGAAAATATTAGAATATTTGGGGATTTGCTAATTATGATCTTATCCAATGATTTACTCGATTTCTATAATGTAAAATTACTATAAAAAGGTTTAAAAGTTTATGTTGCTTAGAATGCAAGTCCCAGCTATAAGAATAGAAGTCAAATCTCTAATACTTTTTAAAAATTATTGAAAACTACAAATAATTCACAAAACTGTTCGTTTCAGTATCTTGAAAATTGATTTATTCGCTTCCTCGTGGAAAAAAAAATACGTACAAAATGACTACTCCGAATTAAAAACTTTTGATTTTTTTAAAATTTAATTTCAAAAAAGTTTAAAATAGCCGCATTTTGGTAGCATCGCGAATTTCGTCACTGAGGATAATCTTTGAAATTTTAGCATCCCATAGATACGAAGAAAATTATCTCACAGGAACGAAGGGGAGGGGGAGGGATGCGCGCGTGGAGACACTCTGGCTCCTAGTCTATTAGTATAGTGAATGATTGATTACACCTTGTTACATTTTAACTGAATTATTTATTAATTATGCTCAGTAGTTATAGACATTAGCATTAAACTCTTCCTTTCGTCAATAGTTTCATATTAATTGCTTTTAACTGGGAGATGAATTATGGAATTCACTATATATTTAATTTAATACCAAAATATGAGACCAGGCTTTCAATGTTACTACTTTGGGTACTTGACTAACAGATAGAAGCCAACAGATAGAATAGAGCACGTCTTTGAAGTTCATGGCCAGTGGAAGAATTGCATCAGATTCTGCTTCTAGCAAACTCTCGTGACTTCAACATCGTCCTCACACATCATTGTTTTTCGCTGTCTCTATCGTCTCTGTATTTTATATCAAAATGTTTTGTGGAGTTATCCGAAAACCTTGCTTCGGGTCTTCTTTCTTGCATATATTGGCCCAAAGTAGATTTTTTAATCGGTTTTCATCATCTTATTGGATCTCCAGTGAATTTAAAACCAGAAAATGCCCTCACAGTTACCCGGGTTGTAAAGCAAGGATTAATTGAATTAATTTATTAAGTTTTTCAAAAGCCGTAGTCGCTTGTTGCGCAAACACATGCGTTACTGCGCTATAAGCGCCTAAACATACCTTAGCCCTTTGACGTAATACACCTTGGGCCGGGCTCTGGGCACACCGATCACTACGCCTTAATACGACTACGTATTATGCCTTAAATGCTCCTATAGCTCTCTGAGAGCGAGTAATACGCCCAAAAAGAAGCTCTTTTGATGCTCCCCAAAAAAGCTTTTGTGATGCACCCAAAATAAGTTCTTTTGATACGCCCGAAATATGCTCTTTTGATACGCCCGAAATATGCTCTTTTGATACGCTCGAAATAGGCTCTTTTGATACGCTCGAAATAGGCTCTTTTGATACGCCCTAAATAGACGTTTTGTACATTTTACAGGCATAATATGAGCGAAATAATCTCCTCTGATACGTCCCAAATAAGTGAGCGGGGCGCATTTAAATGGCTTTTTCTGAATGATAAATACTTAAAAAATTCTGCCATAATTTTTTTGATCGCTAAAAAATCGATTTGTCCGCAAAATAAAAAAATTACTCTGCGATGTAATTTATTGCTATGGGACAAAGAAGAATAACCTGTTCTCAGAGGAAATATTGCATTTCGGACTTATGCTATAAGAGTGAAAAATAATGAGTGGTTTTAATTCAAAATTCATAGATAATTCAGGGATAGGTTAATTATTTTTTTTAATACAATGAGAAAATATCACACAATATTGAAGTCATTAGAATTGTGCGAATCTTCAATTTTTGGATACGACAATATACAAGCAATATACATATGAAACACCATAAACGTTTCATATTTTGACAAGTTGTGAAAAATGTACTTTTTATAAAGGAATAATTTTATGAATTTGGTGAGATCACTGAAAAGGTTTTTCATCGATCTTTTCGATGGTGGAAACTCTGTGATAATAATATTTTTGATCTCTAAAGAACCAATATGTGCGAAAATCATCGCTCAAAATGCTTTTTAACATTTAATAACAATTGAATGAACAGTAACAATTCAATATCAGAATATATAATATATATAATCAGAAATATACATCAGAATATATATAATAAATAACAATTTCGTACATTTAATGAAATTTATTTTTTATACACGGTTTTATTTCGTTTGGTTTCTCTGTTTGTTTGTTCGGCTGTAAATCAAATTTTGACCCACTTTTCTTTTCACCGATTTTCTTGACATTTTACACGTGAGAGACCAGCCGAGTAAAGTGATTTGTTTGTGTGCGCTTTCTGCTCTTAATATATCGTGATCAATAATTCCTGCACTGTTTCAAAGTTTAATTGACCTGATTTCCTGTTGCTGTTTCGACCTGTTTATTTTGCTGCTTTTGTTTGTGATTGAGCTATTTGTTTTATATTCCCTTGACGGTCCTGCTTATTACCTGGGCCGGCTTACTGTGTTTTCCTAATATTCTGCCATGTTCTCCGTGTTTGTTTTTGTGTTCATTGTGCTTTTTAATTTTGTGCTCGCGTGTTTTCTTCTATGTTGTATATAGTGCATATTGTTTCTCCCTTTTTGGCTATCCTTTTCTTTAAAAAAATAATGTAAAATTATTAATTATTCACCCTCTTTATGGATATTTTGATAACTGCTGTGACTTTGGTCCTTTTTACTCGCTTTACATATTTCCGATGCAATTTTACCAATTTTCTGATAATTTCCCCCTGAATTTTAGGTCGTCTCTGGAGCTTTTATTCTCCTATTTAAATTTTTAATAATTGAAAATTTTTAATCTTTGTTGCCTCTATTCCTTTCTCCTGTCGACTTTTCCCCTACACATCCTTTTTCATTATACGACTGCTGTGAAACTGTATTTTATATATTACGTCAAATGTAAAACTTTCCGCGGCCGTTCGATGACCACGGAGATCGGTTTCAGCTGATCTCCTTTCCCGGTCGTCCAAACAACTGCTCACGTCCTAGGACGAGTCGGAGGGTCTGGGTTTTCAACACACACGTATTCCCGGCCACTCAAACTGTTGCTCGTACCCTAGGGTGAGTCGAGTGGTCTGAGTTTTCGACATTCGACATACACATATTTGCGATGACAATTCGGTTAATTTAATTGCGATTAATTTAATTAATTAATTACTTTAATTACGTTTGGCGATTACGATTGTTATGAATAATTACGAATAAAATGTAATTATGAATGCTGTTAACAATTATAATCTTGTTGTTAATTCGAATAATTTTTAACTGATAACCATATAATTTGTTTACATTTGAAACCGTGTGCGGTTTATAATCAGTTAAATTTCGAATTAAATATTTATCAGAGCAGAGATTCGGTTACTTATGTTACTATGAAACGTAACCAAAAAGTCAACAATCTTATCGAACTAAGAATGAAATTCGAAAATGCTCTAGAGCTACTGGTGGTCCTCCAGAAATATGTGCAGGAGAAGTAAATTTTGGAGTTTTTATAAATGCAGTGAATTGTACTATTGGAAAATGGATGGTAAATGTCAACATTCCGGAGCTGGGCGGTTTAAAGCAATTACAAAAAGTACAAAACATTCATATTGCTACCTAGTATTATGTAAATTCATTCTCAAAGTCGAAATTTATTAAGGTGTGGATCTCAGGAGTTTTAAAAATGCCATAAACAAAGTGAATTTCCACGCTGCTCATTTTATTTTATATCTCTTATCCTATAGGACATCGATAATATCTAGCAATTTTATGATTAATAAGTGAATATCTGATGCCCACAACTCGTTATTTGCATTTGCTTCATTTAGTGCTCATGTTAGAGATTTAACGAGCAGGAACACTAAAATTCAATAAGAAATACACATAACAAACACAGCATACATATTTTCAACTGTCCGAACATATGACTCTATTCTTTATTATTACAACAGCAAAAAACATTAGTTATTCATAATTGTTATTTATTTCATATTTTAAAAACAGAGCTTCCCTCGGGGTAGCCAGTGGGGCCAGAGGCGATAGTATGCGAAAAATAAACATGGTGAAAAGTCTCCAACATAATTGCAGTATATTGATGGGCGAAACAGAATAATTGATGTATAAGCAATTTATGTTAGTATTACGTAACACTAAGGGTACAAAATTGTGTGTATAATTAATGATTTTAGTTGCATTCATATATGAACTTAATGTTAAAGTGGTGCATATAAGCATGACCTACTGCATCAGAACTCCAATAGTTATTATAACTCCTGCCGTTTTTACCAAACTGACTTTATTTAATTCCGAAGTTTCCCATAGTGTGAAGGACATATCTGTTTCAGTAGTATCCAAAAGTGTTGATAAATTCAACGAATCCTGTACGCTTAAAACCGAGTGATATTCATTGCAGGCGCTTATGCATTCTTGTACCTCACCACGGCTCTTCCGCCATGTATCGTTGACCCTCGATCCGACAAAGCACAAGATGATCACCCGAAGTATTATAAATACAACCATCATTGAGAAATAAATGAACTTTCCATCTCCAAGGTCACCTTTATATTGCTTGTGTATAAAAAAGAACAATGAAGTTAATGCCTGGCTGTAGATTATAAATGCATTTAATGAAGTTACATCTTCGATTTGAGTGTGGATATTCTTCAATGTTGAATATAAATCTAGACTTTTTCTTATATTTTCTGATGTTGGATATCTTTTCATTTTCTGCAGGTGACACAGAAAGGTTTTCAGCTGCGTTTGTTCGAAAGATATGTACATCAAGCAAAAGAGAACCGCTACAATAGTTGGAAAGGAACTTGCGTTAAGCGTATAAGATACTTTAAATATATAAACAACGGAACTTAAAGTTGAATATGAGATATTATATCTGAAAGAAATCCATGAATAATGATTCAAAGAAATTTTCTTCATGTCTGTATCAGTTGCATAAAGGCATAAGATAAGAGGAATGCATAAACATATTACGCAAGTAAAAGTAATGAATCTGGTGTAAAGATATGAAGATGATGGATGATAATTTTTCATCCCACATTTTACGATACCTGACACTTTCTTCAATTTCTTCCACTTCATTAATATAACAAATCTCAATAATAAAGTTAAGAAGTTTGAAACTGGTGTAGTTATTCTAACCAAAATACTTCCTTTTTCTGTAAACAGAAAATTTATGGAAATGACAAATGCGTACACAGAAAATGCAGTAAAATACATTGAGGTTAAATACTGCAGCATTTTCATCACTATTTTCTTGATTTTTTTCTTATTGCCGAGATTTATTTTCACGTATGAAAATGTTAAAAACGACAAAGTTGTAACAATTATCTTGAAATCTGAAGTGAGAGCCATGTTTAGTTCAGACACCACTTTTGTATTTAAAGGTCCTTTTCTAAAGAAATTTAGCTTTAAAATGGTTAAGTGGTGTCTTCATAAATATACTGAAGATAAAAGTTATTAAATAGTTCTTAATTGATGAATGATTGATATGTTTACATGAGTTTTTTTTTCGTTTCAGGTTCATTTTATAATTGTTCTCCAATCAATACTTTGTTTGTAAACCTGTATATTTGAAACAACATTATCTGCTTTCTTTCGAAAATCTTTTGTTAATTTTTGTATACAAAAGCACTTTGTATTGTTACAAAATGTGCGAACATAAATATTTGTGTTTTAACGTTATACTAAAGAACTGAATTAAAAAATAACATTTTAACAAAGGCAATATTAAATTTTGCAAACTATGATATTTACCACATTGTTTTCAAAATATATACACTTGTTTACATATAATACTTATTGAAAGTATTATCGAATAAATGCCATTAAGTTTCTTTATAAAAATTGTTAAAACACTTTCACTTACTGAAATTAAAACTTTCTAAAGCGAACGTTGATATTCCAATCTTTTCATTAAGTGCCGATGAAACAAAGTTCTAACAGAACCAAAACAGACAATGCCGCAAATTCCGAATTTTAATTTCATCTCAACGTATGTGAGTAAATGCATAAAATATAAGGATCCAGACCTTTTCACACCCATATTCCGAGTTGCTTATGTTGCATTGTATAATTCCTGTTGCATTCCTTTACCAGCAAGCAAATAAATTTTACATTATTTTCTCTACATCATAGTATAATATATAGGGAAAGTATTGTGACGGGCTCGAAAATTCGAATTCGAGTTTTTGACGGAAGAGCACATTTCAAGCATCCCTGAACGCGATTCAAACATTTTCGAGATGATATCTCTGTGTGGGAGTGTATGTATGTGTTCTTATGTCTATGAGTCTGTGATATTTCACGAATGAATGGAGCGTTTTGAACTTAATTTAGTACGATTATAACAATCTTTGAATACTGGAACTCTATTGATTTAAAACCCGATCGCATGTTTGAAAGACACCGAAATTTTTGAAAGAATTTTTTAAAAAATTCATAAAAAACTCCCAGAACATTCAATAATGTTAAATAAGTAATCATTTTATACGTAATATTTTATTTTCTAAAATGAGTCACATAAACTTTAGAACGGTAACTTGAGCCGTTCTTAAGAATTACCGTTTTTCAAATAAATGTATCTAAAGAAAATCTGATGTGGGCAGCATATGACTTTCCTTATATAATGCAATGAATTTACAACTTTTACAGTAAAAGAAAATTGCTTATAGTGGATACTTATATTCTTTCCAAGATATTGACATTTCGTCAATTTGTTATCATTTTCATTGAGAGTCCTATTTATCCATTTGGCAAGATTTTCGTCAATTTGGCAATATTAAAAAAAGTCGCCAAGTTGGCGACATTCCGCCAAACTCGTCGCCACAATCTTGGCAAGCGTTATGGATGGAGAAATAAGTTATTCTTATAGAATATTGCCGTTCAAATACAAAAGTATTATTCAAAGTATCTTTTCTCGTGAATGGAACGAGCTAGATCCACGAGAATGATGTCACCAAACTTATCGCACGAGATTACATATGAAAAGTGAACATGTTTCTCAGCAGTTAATATCTTTACTTTCCTTATATACATAATATAAAAAGAAAATATTGTGACGTGGTCGAAAATTCGAATTCGAGTTTTCGACGGGAGAGCACGTTTCAAGCATCCCTGATCACGAATCAAACATTTTTGAGGTGATGTCTGTGTGTGTGTGTGTGTGTGTGAAAGTATGTTTGTGTGTGTGTGTGTGTGTCAGTGAGCCTGTGGAGACGATATCTCACGAACGAATGGAGCGATTCGAATGAAATTTGGTACAAAAATCATAATCCATGAATACTGGAAACCTATGTTTTTAAACGCAATCGAATGTTCAGAACCCCCCTAAATTTTCGAGTGAAATGTTGAAAAAATCATCAAAAAATTAAAACCTTTAATAAAGTAACGCAAATAGACATGTCTTATGTAATTTTTTTTTAGAAAACGATTGACATAAACTTTAGAACGCTAGCATGGACCGTTATCGAGATATTGCACATTTTTCAAATAAATTTATAAAAAATCTCATAAATTAAAAAAATATATTAACTGTTGAGAAACATGTTTACATTTCATATGTAATATCATACGATAAACTGAGTGACATCATTCTCGTGGATCTCGCTCGTTCCATTCATGAGAAAAGATACTTTGAGTAATACTTTTGTAATTGAACGCCAATATTCATTTATCTGCTATAAGAATAACTTATTTCTCCATTCGTAACACTTGGCGAGATTTTGGCGACGAATTTGGCGAAATGTTGCCAACTTGGCGACTTTTTTAAATGTTGCCAAATTAACGAAAATCTCGCCAAATGGATAAAAATGACGCTAAATCAATGAAAATGAAGAATAATTGACGAAAATTCAATATCTTGGAAAGAATATAAGTATCTACTATAAGAATAACCTATTGCTTTTACTGTAAAAGTAGTAAATTCATTGCATTATATAAGGAAAATCATGTGCTGCCCACATCAGATGTTTTTTTAATTTATTGAATTTTTTTATAAATTTATTTGAAAAATGTGCAATATCACGCGAACGGTTCATGTTAACTTTTTAAAGATTATGTCAATTGTTTTCTAAGGGAAAATTACATAAAAGACGTCTATTTGCATAATTTTATTAAAGGTTTTAATTTTTTGATGAATTTTTCAAAATTTCACTCGAAAATTTAGAGGGGTTCTTAACATTCGATTGTGCTTAAAAACAATAGGCTTCCAGTATTCACGGATTGTAATTTTTGTACAAAATTTCTTTTGAATCACTCCATTTGTTCGTGAGATATCGTTTACACAGACTGACGCACACACACGCGCGCGCACACACTCACACACACACACACACACATACTTTCACACACACACACACACACACACATACTTTCACACACACACATACATTCACATACACACACACACACACAGGCACCACCTCAAAATTCTTCGATTCGTGAGCAGGGATTCTTGAAACGTGCTCTCCCGTCGAAAACTCAAATTTGAATTTTCGACTCCGTCTTAATACTTTCCTTATACATTATATGTATATGTTACCGGCAATGTATGAAAGCCGGCATTCTATAAAATACCTAGGCATTATATGGAATACCGAAAACTGGTCGGCAATCTATGAAACGATTAACATTTCACACATTTCCTAGGCATTCTATAGAATGTCAAATGGCAAACCGGCAAAGTATGAAATATAACTCCGATTCATTCCTTTTTTCATACTTTGCCTAAATAGCATTTGCCATTCTATAGAATGCCTAGGTATTATATACAATATAAAGTGTATAATAATTCTCATATTTCATACTTTGCCTAAAAACGGCCGGTATTCTATAAAATGCCAAGGAATTCTGTAGAATGCCGGCATTTCTTACAGTGTAGGTAACAAATATAAGGAAAGTAATTAGATAAAATTAAACATTAGAATCTATCATCAAATATGTAAAACAGTGATAAATTTAGCGATTTTGATGACTAATTTGGCACCAATTTGGCGCTAAATTAGTCACCAAAATGTCGCCAATTTGGCGACATTTTAATACGGTGCCAAATTGTTGAAAATAACGCTAAAGTAATGGAAATGACATCAAATTGTTGAAATTACAATTAACGTATTTTAATATATTGGAGCATATTGCTTAGCAGATAAGTTAATTGGGTACTTCAAAATAAATTAATATGCTATAATCCAGAAAAGAGCGAAATGCCAGTGTAATTTTCAACGTTAAAAACATTGAGTCGTTTTTTTTCCCAAATGGCCAGGCACACATTGAGTCGTGGATCTTATTCATCACTATATCACAGTAAAATAAGTAAAATACTTGCATTATGTATGGAAAGCCATGTGCTGCCTCCAGCAGAATTTTTTATGTGGAAAACCCAGGCCGTCCGACTCATCCAGAGGACTTGAGCAACTATTTGGACGACCGGAGAATTTTTTATGTGTTATCGTTATTAAATTATCCTTTTAACAAATTTCTTAGAAATCCTTTAATAATATATTTTTCAAGTTCTAAAGAGAACAATAAAGTTGATGAATTTTATGCATTAAGCTGATTTGTTCGTAATATATTATTGCAAGTTAATATATGAAGGGCTCGGGCGTAAATCATGGTAGCTAATACTTTTGTCGTTTTGAGATGCGTGTATTTCAATAATTAAAAATATATAAATTAATATATTTATACCTTGATTTAAAATTTTTTAAATTATATATATTCTGTCATTATTTAGGATTATGCAACACTGGCTGTGACCTTTAAATAGTTTTTTATTGACATAAAATAAAAGTTTTAAAATATGTAACTTAAAAATATGTGCACTTACCATACTTTACTTAGAATGAAGAGCATGATAAATTCAAATATTTTTTTCTCCTGTGTTTGACATAATTTACTTGAAATATAAATCTAGGTAAATGTTAGTCACATCAAAATAAGACGTATGAAATAAAAAAATATGAGACATTAAATAAATTTTATACAAATTCGTTTTTGAACAATGAATGTTTTAATGAACTTAAAACTGGAACCTTCTTAGCACAGAGATGGTCAATATGTTTAAATAATCGGTATCATATGACTGTGACATTAAAACTACTTGGGTTTTAAACCCTTGTAATATTAATAATGAATTGGTGGGATCCACTTCAGACAAGTTAACACATCAGACAGTTTCCGAGCTAGAAATACAAAAGAAGAGTCGTACTTTTCCTGGATACCTAAACAAAATTTGTTGCAAATACAGATGGTCTTCCCATTTTTCTAAGAGTGACACTGTACATTGGTTACATGTAGTTATCAGAAATGTTTTATTTACTCAAAATTTCGAAGCTAAGTTCTATTCGTACACATGCCTTATATCTACTATAAAAGACTCTGCTTATGGCTGGCGAAAATATTTTCTAAATTCAGAAACACTGAGAAAATGAGTATTCTATATTTGATAAAATTATAAAAGACTTCATTTTCTGAGAAATTTTGAGGACATTCAGCCATTCACGTGGAGAAAAATATATTTGTAATCTGCCTGGACGTGTTTTTCCACCAAAGAAAACTCTTTATCTGATAGTAGTATTGTGCGTCCAACTTGATGAAAACTGTGTACCATATTTTAAAATTTATTAAGAGCCAATAATCGAAGCAATAGTCCAACAATGGTCCAATTCTTATTCTGACCAGAGCAGCTGTTACAGAGTTCAAAGTATTTTAAGAGACGACTTCCATCTTATCAGCTCCTCTATTTGTGGCACTTTCATCCCACACGTAGAAATAACCTTGGTTATCAGAATAGCAATGTATGCTGAAATTAAAACAAATTAATTTCTTTTTATAGAATGTTGGTCTTATAGACTCCGATCTCGACCAAACTTCGCCAAAATTATTTCGATTTCTGTTATTAAATTTCGCATATTATCAGGATCCTGAATGAAAGAAAATGAAAAAATATCCCCATTAAGACTTTCTAATGAAACAGAAACATATACCTTAAAATACATCTGTCATTTCAAGAAGACAATGGAATCAGCATGAACAAACGTAGTTAAACATTTAGAATACATTTCGTAACAAGTAAACAAAAAATAAGTACACACATCTAAACACACTTTTATCTTTTATTGCTTAAAGCTTTAAAAGACAATTTTTCAAACCTACTAGAAAAATTATTGTAAAACAAGACGAAAATTATATATAGTATGTACAACAGTTACCACATTATTTAGAAGTATTTGCATACATATTTTTCATTCGTCTTATTTTCTCGGTCTTTTTCGGAATTTAAAGGCGGGTTGGTGTCGGCGTTATAGCCAGGATCTTTATCTGAATCGTCAATATCATTTAAAAGTTCCTTACATTCCTAGTTGTAAGAAGAATTTAAATTACTCTTTCCTCCTCCTGTAAATAAAGCCTTCCTCAGCTATTTTTAACACTTTACAACATAGTTGAAAAGTGTTTATGACTTTGTTCATTCTGTCTGTCTGTCTGTCTTTCTGTCCGTTAGCACGATAACTGCCGTAAAAATGACTTTATCAAAATGAAATTTTAGTATGTTGTTCAGAAGGTCTGTGGCATATATGGGAATGTAAATGAATAATATCACCCAATTAGTTTTGGATTGAACCCGGGTTGAAAAAATGAAATGCATTGAATCCTAAGAGACCTAATTTTTCAAGCATTTTTTAAGCAAATTTGAAATTCACAAATTGTTTCGAAAATTATAGGAAATATTCAAATTATCTCATAAAATATGTATATATAAAATTCAGCAAAATATGTTCGGTAGTTTTTTAAATAAAAATTAAAATAATAATTGCACTCATATTATATGAAAAAATCACGTGACCCACTTCAAAATAAAATGTGGCACCCATCTTGCGTCAAAATCGTGATTTTTAAAATCCTTTTAAATTTATATTTAGTGTTGCATCCGTCCTAAAACCGCTGTACTTTTTATTTTTTTTGTGCATCAATTTATGCTGCGTCAACGCAAATACAATAATTTTTAGTTTAAATGATCATCAAATTTTGATTATTTTTACAACGAAGCCTACTTTCCACTATGGAGAACTACTTTTTAGGATGGAGCCTACTTTTTACTATGGAGAATGTAAATACATCAAGTTGTGAGATGAGTTCTAAAAGAATTTTTGAATTTCTTTAACGTAAAATTATTTAGCTCTGGAATCTGCAAATAACTGACATGAATGAAATATTCATTGATTTTACTTAAAGAAGTAGATGCTTCTATATTATTGCTTTTTGATGAAGTTTTAAGCATGGAGTTTGAAAGTAATTTTCTGTCCATGGTTTTACGTTTTTAAGTAAAATAATTTATTGTAGTTTTGTGATAATTTTTAAAATATCGCCGCTGAATGAAAGGACTGGAAAAAAGTTTATGAATGAAATGTTTACGATATATATCAGACGATTTATATTTCTATAACGTTATTTGAATAAAGTTCATTTGTTTTCGATGAAGTATTCAAATATAATAAATTATTGTAGTATTGTGATAATTTTTAAAATATCACCGCTGAATGTATCGCATTTTATAGATGTTTAAATAAAATTGCCTTTCAGTTGGAAAGTGTTTCATAGTCAATGCGCATGACTATGAAACTGTGACTTTATGCATGATTGATCTTTCTTGTTTACACTTTACAATATAGTTGAAAAATGTTTATGGCTTTGTTCATTCTGTCTGTTCGTTCCCACGATAACTGCCGTAAAAGTGACTTCATCAAAATTAAATTTTAGTATGTTGTTGAAATGGTCTGCGGGACATATGGGAATATCAATGAATAATATTTTCCAATTAGTTTTGGATTGAATCCGGGTTGAAAAAATGAAATACATTGAACCATATGGGATATAATTTTTCAAACACTTTTTAAGCGAATTTAAAATTAAAAAATTGCTTCGAAAGTTTTAGGAAATATACAAATTATGGCATAAAAAATACGAAAAAAATTTCTGCAAAATATATTCGGTAGTTTTTTAAATAAAAATTAAAATACTAATTACACCTATATTATATGAAGGTGACCCACTTAAATAAAATATGGCATCCATCTTGTTGTTGAGACCCAGACCGTCCGACCTACCAGAAAGGTGTAAGGTACCAGTTTGGATGGCCGGGATGGGCCACATAATTTAGACCGGAACCCAGTGGGGGAGACATCCACAGGGACCGTACCCTCCTTCCCCTACTACCAACTTCTCGGAAGGACTTACGGACTCACATGTTTAAAGTGATCATACTCCGCGTGAACACGACGGCAGTTTTGGCAGTGGCTGGAATCGAACCCAGGTCTACCCAGTGCAATTCCCGCTTGCTAACCACTGAGCTACCGCGCCCGGCATTCATCTTGTGTCAAAATCGCGATTTTTAAAGTTCTTTTTAATTTATATTTAGTGTTGTATCCGTCCTAAAACTGATTTATTTTTGTTTAATTTCTGTGCATATATATTCTGAAACAACGCAATTACATTATTTATATGAGTTTAAATGATCATCGAACTTTCATTATTTCTTCAACGAAACCTAATTTTCACTTATGGAGAATGTAAACACATCAAGTTGTAAGATGAGTTGTATTAGAATTTCTGAATTTCTTTAACACAAAATTTTTTAGCTTTTGAGTCTGCAATATAACTGATATTATTGAAACATTAATTGATTTTACTTAGAGAAGTAGACGATTCTATAATATTGCTTTTTCGATGAAGTTTTAAGCATGGAGGTAGAAATTAGTTTTATCTCCATGGTTTTAAGCTTTTAAGTAAAATAAATTATTGTAGCATTGCGATAATTTTAAAAATATCTCCGCTGAATGAAAGGAATGAAAAAAGTTTAATAATGAAATAAATATTCACTGCTTTTATATAGAGAACCAGGCGATTTATATTTCGATGACGTTATTTGAACAAAGTTCATTTATTTTCGATGAAGTATTCAAATACAATAAATTATTGTAGTATTGTGATAATTTTAAAAATATCACCACTGAATATATTGCATTTTAGAGATGTTTAAATAAAAATGCATTTCAGTTGGAAAATGTTTCATAATCAATGCTTCATGTATGATTGAACTTTCATGTCTTGCATACTTTATGCGAAAACTTTAGCACTTACCATAAATTGGAAGCTGTATTGTAGTGCTAGCTATTGAAACAAATATATAATAAATATTCTAGAATGCTCATATTTATCACAGCAGTTGTTATTCGCACATAACTGACTTTTTTTAAAACTGTTGGTTACCACGGCTTACACCCGGACCTTTCATACATCGAAAATTCGACTTCGATTTTTTGGCAGATTTTCACGTTTACCTCATCTCAGAACTGTATCATCTCTTAATAGTATATTTTTTATGATCTGAAGAGAACAATAATATCGATGACTTTTTTGCATTCAGCTGATTTGTGAGTTATATATTATTGCAAGTTAAAATACATCGGAAATTCGACTTCGATTTTTTGGTAGATTTTTACGTTTACCTCATCTCAGAACTGCATCATCTCTTAATAGTATATTTTTCATGTTCTGAAGAGAACAAACACATTTCAATAAATGCCATTAAGAAAAATAAACTTAATGGCATTTATTGAAATGTGTTTATATTTGCATGTTTATAAATTATCTAACAATATACGCAAGTGAAATTGAAAATACTGGATATATGTTCGAAGAATATGTCCTGAACAAGTGCAGGAGTATAATCCAAATACATCGTGAACGAGGTTAGCTTAGATGTGAGAATTTTAAATTAATGTTCAATAAATAAAATTTGGCTTAAGAATGAAAAGATATTTCACATTGTATAAGTTTTAGAAATGATAAATGTTACTTTAGTCTAATAGAAAACCGTCCGGTATTTTGAAAGAAATTGATAAGTGATTAGAGGAGTCTGCGATATTTAATCTAATTTATAAATTGTAAAATACCCGTGTATCAAAATTTTTCTAAAACTTTTGCTGGGTCACAGCAGTGTGGATATGTTTTTTAAGGTCATGAAAGATTCACCTACATATTGGAGTTTATGATTCGTGTTGCATTGAGATGAAGAGAGAGAGAGAGAGAGAGAGAGAGCAAATTGTTGTTGCATAATAACAGTAAGTTAATTCATAAGAGTGTACTGTATTTAATAATATACATTCAATAATTTTGTGACGTGTTGGGAAATAAGACTGATGGACCAATAGTGAGATATTTATGATCCTTACCGACTTTGGCGATTGGAACAATTATTTCTAACTAACAAATTTCGTGCGCTTTATACGCTACGTCTGTCCAAGTACACCACGACCATGTAACGAAAACGAGAACTGTGGTGAGGTGGATTTTACACATAAATACAATAAAAGTTAAACACATAAATACATTAAAGATACTCACCAAATAGTTCCACCAGGCTCAAGCGCGTTAAAGTATAGTGGGGTCCGATTGGACCTAAGTACATTGCGTTTGCTGAAACAATTAATCACTCCCATTTTTGTGGCCATCTAACAATTTATTTACAGAACACATGAAATCTCAATTTAAACATTAAATACAAAATACACAATTACAAATGGGTTCCCAATTTGCCTAAGCTTGACCTCAGGGTGCACAGTTTATTTTGCATTAATTTGCATATTTATCTTATTTATCATCCAAACTTGTAATTAATTACTTTTGTTAAGAAAACAATATATATATATTCGATTTTGCAAATCTCCCATTTAGCATAACTTTGCCCTCACACTATTAGCTCACACAAATTAAGCTTAAACATTCATATACACATTTTAAATCAATATATAATTCTCATACCTTCATTACATACGAACTCCACTGAGTGCTGTAGCTGACCTCTGCACGTTGGAATGGGTGGCACGATTAATTGAAGTTTGGTTCATTTATTTGAATAGTTCATGGAAAACACCACCAGTCTGAGAAACACGGTTGCGTATCATCAGGTGACGAAAATTTTTGCCAAGTATTATTTTGGAGATGGGCACACTGTCCACTTTCCTTCTCCTCCTCTTAATTTCGGCTTTATCCCAGCGGCTCTTGAGTGAGCATGCTTACAGGTTTTACCGAAGTTTACGATCAGATATTTTGTAGAGATTGTCTGCTGCTTAGGAGCCCGGAATTGATGCTCCACAAACACTCCGTACGCGCAGTACTACAGTTACTACGGCTTAAATGCAGCTCAAGGAGCAAAGGTCCTACACCGCGCCGTTTTAGTGGTAGAGCTGTGTTGTACTGCAACCAAACACAAACACATGACGATGGGCATACTGTTCACTTTCCTTCTCCTCCTTTCAACGTCGGCTTAGTCCCAGCGGCTCTTGAGTGAGCATGCGTACAGGTTTTACCTAAAGAGTGGAGATCAGATACTTTATTTGTAGAGATTGGCTGCTGCTTAGGAGCCCTGGATTGATGCTCCGCAAACATTCCGTACACACAGCATTACAGTTACCACGGCTTAAATGCAGCTAAAGGAGCAAGGTCCTACACCGCGCCGTTTTGGTGGTAGAGCTGTGTGTACTGCGACCAAATAAAAACATGACGACATTCTTCCATTTTGTGGTCGCCACCGCCCGAAGGAAATGCGCCCTCGCGCTGAGTTAGGCTCGGCTCGTCTTGGCTACGAGTCGTCTTCTTTACCGGACTCACTACGTCGGTTCCTCGGCAAAGGCATTTGCCGCCCGAGATAGGGACCGCGGATGCCGGGTCAGAGATGCATCAAAATGCATGCCGGATCGGACTTCACAAAACCACAAGTGCCACGCACTTGGAGTGCTCTCTACTCGAGCTCAGAAAAGCAACTGACGATTTTTTACATTTCTAAAAACTTCAGAATTTTAAAACAAGGGGAACGACAAAAATATCGGGAGGAAGTCCCCCACTTCCCATTCGCTGCTTCCCAAAACTCAATAAAAAAAGGCGGTCCAAAAATGCTTCATACCATTGGTTTTTGAAGCGACGCTCATTTTTTATGCGCTCCACTCAAACACAAGAACCAGAGGGCTTCCAAAACCAGGGTGGTCCAGAGGACCGGAACTCGACGCGAGCCACACCTGACAGGGCTATAAATTTTCAGAGATTTGTAGCTCAACTTTGACATTTTTGCTGCAATTAATTCTCCGAATATTTACAATCCATGTCAGTGAGCACACAACCCAACGGCGCCAAAAAATCCCAATTCCGTCTGTGCAAAGGCCTAGCTATAAACATAAATCACAAAACATAGTATATATTTCAATTACATTACATCTTCCCTTTTTCCCCAGGGTTACGTATAAAATATGTGATCATCATATCACAAGAACCAGCAGACATCAACTCCCGAGGACACTCCCACCCACTCTTAATATCCACAATCACATGCGATCTATACACCCTTCCCATTCAATATTACTATTTATTATACGACTCCTTATTAAGGCATGCATACTATACCAACCCCTAACATAATGCAATTCACTTACGCTCCTCTAGATCCTCTAATAAACAAATTTATCAACTTTAATACCTTAAACATCTTACACCCAAATTTTCACTTTCTGGTTGGTCACTATGGAAGAAATGAAACTAATTCTCTTTAACTTTATGGGTCATAATATTAAGCTCCAATCAATCTAATTGTAAACAAAGTTTGCATTAATTGCAATGTTTAAAACGCGAATGTGGCGATGTCTTTCTAACTCCATGGTTTAAATATTCATAGTCTGAATTTTTAAATTGGGAGGACCTACCTCTAAATATTAACTTTCCTATCCAGTTGAATCATAGAGGTGGTCTCATTTCTAACTCGATGAGCTGAATACAGTTTTCATTTTATTTCTTGAAGCATTAAATATTGTCTTATTGACTCTGTCTCTTTCACAAGTGTGCACATATTTAATATTTTTACAGGTCTCACTGCCCATATCAAAACTTTTTAACAGGTCTGATTATATCGCATATCATTTCTCTTTTTTTTGTGCTCTTTTTCGTTACGTAATCTTTTACCTTTAATATTTCACTTTGTTTCGGGGCAACACGCCTTACTTGTGGCCCCCTATCTTGATGGCTTAGGGCCTATCCTGCCTGGATTCCCTCATGTTATATTACATTCTTCGAGTCATGACCGGTGGCTTGATTTATGCCCATATAGATATTGTGACCCTCCAACTTCTTAATTTCATCGCAAATATGTGAACTTATAGGGCGGAAAGATTGTTCAAGTAAAGTGTCAAACCTGGTGTCTACTCGTATGAACCTTCGTGCAGTTTGTTTCACACCAAGGCATATTGCTTTAAACATAAATTGCTTTATTTGGTCTTACAGGTTGTGTGTTCTTTATTCTATCCAGACTAAAATACGTCTACTGTCCGATAGTAGGACAAATCTCATTTCGCCATTGAAGATAACACTCTCACATTGTGTTTGTGTGCGAAGCAACAGTTATAGGAATGTCGATAGCGACCGTCCTGTGGTCCACCGCTCGAAATTGATGCTTTTGGTTTGTAGTTACGTCTAGAGAGTAAAGTCATAGGTCATTGTAACATGCTGTGATCCTAGGATATTCAAAAACGGATTTTCTAGTGACATCCACTCGTTTGGAATTGTGTCCGCAAACGAAAAATTATGTATTGTTGAACATAGACAGAAATTCGCCATCTCAGTGATTGCAAGATATTGTTGTGCTTGGCGGTATATTAGTTGCAATACATTGATGAGTTAACATTTCAATATAAAGTTAAAAGAAATTTACAATTAATGCTTTTAGTTGCATTTATATATGGGCAATATTCTAAAATGGTACATATAAGCACACCTTACTGCATCAGAAATCCCAAAGTTATTATGATTCCAACCGTTTTTATCAAAATAATTTTATTTATTTCTGAAGTTTTCCACAGTGTGAACGACTTCCCGGCCGTCCATACAGTTACCTTACACCTTTCTGGTAGGTCGGACGGTCTGGGTCTCAACAACAACAACAGTGTGAACGACCCTCTCTGGTAGGTCGGACGGTCTGGGTTTCAACAACAACAACAACAACTGTGTGAACGACAAATTCATTTTGGTTGCATCTAAAAGTGTTGATATGTTTAGCGAATCGTGTACGCTTAAAACTGAGTGATATTCATTACATGCGGGTATATATTCTTGTATCACACCTCGACACTTGTGCCAAGTAACTGTAACTTTTGATCCGACAAAGTACAGCATTGTCACCCGGATTACTATAAATGCAACGAATATTGTGGAAATAATGAACTGTCCACTTATGTTGTTACAGTTATAGTGCCTGTGTATACAATACAGCAAGAAGATTAATGCATGACAGTAAATCATACACGCATTTAATGAAGTTGTATCTTCGATTTGAGTATGGATGTTCTTCAGTGTTGAATATATATCTAGACCTTTTCTTATATTTTGTGATTTCGGTTATCTTTTCATTTTCTGAAGGTGACAAATAAAGTTTTTCAACTGCGTTTGTTCGAAAGATATGTACATCAAGCAAAACTGAAGCGTTACAATAGTTGGAAGATAAGTTACATTTGGCACAAGAGTTACTTGAAATAAAGTCACAAGGTTACTGAAAGTGGAATAGGGGACATATTGCTATAAAAACATAAATCCATAATACAGATGCAAAGAATTTTTGTTTATGACTATATAAATTCCATAAAGGCATATGATAACAGGGACAAATAAGCACAATAAGCAAGTGATAGTAATGCACTTACTATAGTTTTGGATGATGAGTTGTAATAACTTAAAGGCTCATATTTCACGATGGTTTAAATTTTCTTTAATTTTCTTCACTTGATTACTCTAAAAAATCGCAATGCCAGAGAAATGAAGTATGAAACTAAAGTAGTAATCCTAACTAAAAGACTTTCTCCTCTAATAGGCAGAATATTCATGCCAATGACAAATATTAGACACAAAATATGAAAATAGCGTTTTCAGTTGCATTTGTAATCAGAATGAGAAATTGCCAACTTGGCAGTGCCGAGATTTGATCCATACCAGTGCCAAAAAGTGATAGTCCAGTATCATAGCGTTGAGCAAAACACGTCTCCAGCTCAAGACATGTTATACTGCCTTATAAGCGTTCACTATCAGTGAGTTGTCGATTACCGAACGAACTTTTCTGCAGATAAGGCGTGCGAGCGATAAGTTGAAGTACTGTAACATTAGAGTTCATGAGGTTGTGATGAAGCGTGCTAAGAGAATTGTGTTGCTAATCATGTGGCCGATGAAGACTATGCTGCAGAGTTTGAATCTTTTAGTAAACCGCTTCCTGACGCCATCTCAAGGGGAGTACAGAAAATAGATTTTTCAATATATATATATATATCATTTTCAGAAAACTGAATAGTTGGAAATAATAGAACGAAAGGTGTTTCCTGCTCGTCCAAGGCCAACAATGTATCGAAAATATGAGATAATCAAAATTGCGGTGCAGGGTTTTAATTTCGAAGATAAAGCGTGGTAGGCCAATATCATAGCGATGAGCTAAAGACGTCTCCAGCTCAAGGCATTTAATACTGCTTTATGAGAGTTCACTACACATTCATATTAGCACAATTTTAAAAGGATACATAACGGCATGGCATAATCTACTGCATAAGTACTCCAAAAGTTATTAGTATCCCGGCCGTTTTTATTAAAAGGACTTTATTTAATTCAATAATGCCCCAGAGTGTGAAGGGCATATCCACTTTAGTAGCCTCCAAAAGTGTTGATAAATTCAGCGAATCCTGGACGCTTAAAGCTGAACGATGTTTATTGCAGGAGTTTATGCATTCTTGTACCACACCACTGCTCTTTCGCCAAGTATTGATAACCTTGGATCCGACAAAGCACAAGATTGTCACCCGGACTACTATAAATGGAACATATATTGAGGAAACAATGAACTTTTCATTTAATAGGTAATTTTTATAGTATCTGTGTATAAAATATAAGACTGTGGTTAATGACTGACAATAGATTATAAATGCATTTAATGAAGTTGTATCTTCGATTTGAGTATGGATATTATTCAGTGCTGAATATAAATCTAAACCTTTACTTATATTTTGTGATGTTGGATTTCCTTCCATTTTCTGCAGGTGGCAAATAAAGTTTCTCAACTGTAGTTGTTTAAACGATATGAAAATCAAGCAAAAGAGAATCGTTACAATAGTTGGAAAGGAAATTATGTTTAGTACATGGGTTACCTGAAATATAGGCACAAGGATCCTTAAAGAGAAATAGGAGATGTTTTGTCTAAAAAACATCCATTCATAATAATGATAGTTCTTGCCTATAAAAATTCCATAAAGGCATACGATCACTGGTAAAAGTAAACATAGCAGGCGTATGAGAGCAATGAACCTGGTATAACAATTGGTTAATGATTGACGACAAGCTGTCGACCAACATTTGCCGATAGTAGTATATATATGTACGTATGAGCACACATGTACTTTATACACTAAAAACTATTTTTTATAGCTTATTTTTATCTTTTTTATATATAAAAAAAAGGTATCGATCCATTTTAATATTAAAAACATGATTTTATAGTTAAATAAGACCTTTTTTACATTTAGACCAAATTTTAACTTAAATGCATGAAAAAAGAGATCAAAGATAGGCCGCCCCATTTTGGGGCTACCTTATTTTGAAGGGGCCGTTAGTCCCTCAGGTAAATTACGGTGAAATTAAATAAATGCGTGAAAAAAGAGAACTTCCAAATGAATGGAAGTCCTCTAAGCTTTAAAATAAATGGGGGGACTAACGGTCCCCCCATAAAATTACGGTGAAAAAAATTATTTTCAAAGTTTTTTTAGAAAATAAAAAGGATTTATATGAAAGTCGTGAAAAAAAAGGACTTGAATCCTCTAAATAAACTTTAAAAGGTATCCTAAAATAGGATTATAAAGTGACTTAAAATATATCGAAACGCGTCCGTAAATTACGGACGTGTTTTTTAGAGTTATTTATGGACTGAGTTTTTTTAAGTCTGTTGTCCTATCTTGCGATATGGAAATCCTACATTATTTCTAAATCTTCTTAACATCATGGGTATTTTATCTTCATCATACCGTATTTCATTTATTCTAGGCAAAAATATTAATTCAGTTAGAGATGTAATATCGTTTTCTCTACAATATAATTTTTTTAAATTAGTTAAATTTTTTATACCTTCAATAGATGTAATATCGTTTTCACTACAAGATAGTATTTCTAAATTTATTAAATTTTTTATTCCTTCAAGTGAAGTTAATCTATTATCTGCACAATATAATTCTTTTAAATTAGTTAAATTTTTTATTCCTTCAAGAGATGTAATATCGTTTTCACTACAAGATAGTATTTCTAAATTAGTTAAATTTTCTATTCCTTCAAGTGAAGTTAATCTATTATCATTACAACTTAATTCTTTTAAATTAGTTAAATTTTCTATTCCTTCAAGAGATTTTAATTTATTTCCCTCACAATCTAATACTTTTAAATTCGTTAAATTTTCTATACCTTCAAGAGATGTTAATTTATTTTTATTACAATTTAATGTTTCTAAATTCGTTAAATTTTCTATTCCTTCAAGAGATGTTAATTTATTTCCTCTACATTTTAATACTTTTAAATTCGTTAAATTTTCTATTCCATCAAGAGATTTTAATCTATTATATTTACAATCTAATGTTTCTAAATTTATTAAATTTTTTATTTCATCAAGAGATGTTAATTTATATCCCTCACAATATAATTCTTTTAAATTAGTTAAATTTTCTATTCCTTCAAGAGATGTATCACAATATAATATAAAAATAGATTTCACTTCAGTAGGATTCTCTATATTTAAGAAAGACATAGTTTTTTTTCCCATACCATTATTATATGTAACATCCATTTATATAGAAACATTTTTATTAAATATTTATTTATCATCTTTGTTTGTTAATTGTCTCAAAATATAAACACACTCTCTCAAGACTGATTTAACTTCATATATCTCTTCAATAATTTTCTCTTGGTAAGGTTCTATTTCGCGATGACCAAACTTTTTATTTAATTCACTCATCTGTATAGTTTGTACTTTTTTCCAATGAACATTAAAAAAGTGATCAGGTAATAGCTCAAATTTATATTTAATCAAATGACAAAAATCTAATTTATGCATAAATTCTTCTATAAAATTTTCACTAAATGTTTGATATCTAGTTATATACAACCAATTTAAATCATCTTTTAATTCTCTCATGGTATCTTCTGTAAGATTTTGAAATATTGATACTTTATAT
This sequence comes from Amaurobius ferox, assembly GCA_951213105.1. Classification (NCBI taxonomy): domain Eukaryota; kingdom Metazoa; phylum Arthropoda; class Arachnida; order Araneae; family Amaurobiidae; genus Amaurobius; species Amaurobius ferox. The sequence continues at coordinate 29,575,142 of OX578140.1, forward strand.
AAATCTAAATTATCAGAAAATTTTATGATAAATTCGTTACTTAAAGTTTGATATTGAGATATGTTTACCCAATCTACTTTATCTTTACATTTTTCTATAAAATCTTCTGATAATTTTTGATATCTAGAAATTTTAGGCCAATCATCAGGTTGAGCAAATTCTTCAATAAAAGATTCAGACAGTGTTGAATATTGTAAAACTAAATCCCAATTTACATGATTAATAAGATTTCTAATTACATCTTCAGATAAATTTTTTCTAGAAAATTCATTCCAATCAATATCCATTTATTAGAAAGAAATTTTTTCAATATGCATATAAGGTTTTAAAGCGTTACCATCACATTTTATCTTTAATGTGATGATATCATCACGTTTACCATAAGCAAAACAGGTTACTGTATCTCTATTAACATTTGAAATTTCCTTACCATTGATTTCCAGTGATATCAGTGGACTTTTATCATATATATATTTACTTTCTACTGTATCATATATATCTATATATATAGAAATTTTCATATACATATCGGTAGATAATCGCATCTCTTGATCCAGTAATTTTGAGCTCATCATATTGAAATTTACTTTTTTATAATCCCCATCTGTATGAAAATCATCTAGTATAGTAACCCAGATATCTCTATTGTCTAAATATATTTTATTGACAGCATCGTTATCATTTTCAGGTTCAGAAACATTTGTAATTATTTTATTTTTTGCATCAAATTTATCATTCTGTAATATTAACGAATTTTTTTCAAAATATCTTTTATTCACAACATTTTTTTCATCTTTAGGATCTGCAACATTTCCTATTCTTTTTCTTTTTGCATCAAAAACTTTTCCTTCTAAAGAATGTAAAGTTGTATCATTTAATTCTTTTATTCTCTTGCCTGTTTCTACAGTAAAGGATAAAAAACTCTCATCATATTTAGTTTCTATATGATCTCTCAATTCATGATGATTATTCTCTATTTTATTCAAAACAAAACTTTTAGTGGTTAAATCTAAATCATCTATAGGATTTTCACAATTTTTTAAAATTCTATTTTCCATATCATAATTTCCATCATTCATTAATTTTAAACCTATACCAGGAGGTCCAATAGGTCCTTCTTTCATTTGATCATCATAAGGTGGATAATAAGCACTCATTTATTTAATTTTAAGATTTTAAACTCTTAACCATTGTTATAGTTTTATTTTTTAAATTTATAAAACATCTCTTTCTTTCTTTAAAAATAAAATAAAACTTATATTCCTTTTGACTATTCGTTATCCAATTAAATTCAATATCTAAATTATTTAAATCGGTATAGTTTTCATGATTTGATGAGTCAAAAGGAAAAATAGGATACAGTTTACCAAAATTCTCCTTATTTATCAAAGGTCCTGTTTCTGTATTATTATCGTTTAATCCTTCATGTAAAAGAGCTTCATACACTCTACCATAATCTTTATTGGCAAAATTTGTTTTATAACGCATAAGAGGAACTTGTTTATTATTAATCATCAACCAGCATTCTGCCATATCTATATGATCAAATATCATATTATTTTTTTCATAATTACTATCTCTTTCAACATATTGAGGAATAACATAGACACTTAAAACTTCATCTGACGCTGTAGTTGCTGTCACAGATCCACTGTTGCTTCTATATGGACCTACCATCTTAAATCTATATCGATCCCAATTTACCTCTATATCTTTATTAGATAGATATGATTCCAGAAACAAACTTTCTGCAGAATTTTTTAATTCTATATAAGGTAAATGTAAGGTTAAACCTTCAACTACTACCTAATAATTTTCGTTTCTTATATTAGTATATATCATATTTTTATTTTCATTTCTTTGAATTTCTATTTTCACTTCAAAACCTGAAATTATCTTTTCATATTCTCTAAAGAAATCGATTATATCTTTTAAAGGTGTCCATATTTTAATGACATTGCTATCTTTCGTTAGTTCCCATCTCTTTACGAATCCTTCGTTATGATCTTTATTCATTTTCAAATTATTAAAAAATTCAGTTATTTTAGTAGTATCTTCTAAAGTACCATCATATTTAAACTCATTACGGTCAGCTGAATCAGATGTATCTAGATAAAAAAATTCATTTTGAGCTTGTGATGTTACATAATCAGGAGTATAATGAATTAATCTTAAAACATGATTCATGATTGAAAAATTTGACTGTGTATTTGATTCAATTTCAGTATCTCCTATATGTACTTTTAAAGTTTTGATAAAACCTCCACCATTTACTAGACTCACATTTTCGTTTCCAATGGATGATTTATCATTTTTTGTAATTTTTAATTTTAGTTCAAGATATCCTCTAGAATATAAAATTTTAGCTTTAGTATCATTAATATGAAAAACATAGGTGGCATTCTCATCTGAACTATGTTCTTTTGGATGAATTTCTCTTAATTCATAACTTTTAATGTGATCATTATAATAATAACGAGTATCACTTAAATCATAAATCATTTATTTAGGAAGAATTTTTAAACCACCTCCTTTCTTTTTCATAGAAAATATTTAATTTAATTTATTCTTAGGTTTCAATAAAACCTTTAAAAATCCTAGTATTTTTTTACTTTTTCTATATAATCTATGTTTATTCATTTATTTAAGAAGAAATACAATTAAATTCTACAGCTCCTTTATTTAAATCTATTAATTCACCTTTTTGATTAGTAATCCTCATTTTTATTCTTTCAACAGGATCTCCTTTAACAGGAAAAAATATCCAATTATTAAATTCTTTTGAAATTATACTACCTGGAGGGTTTTTATTAGTGAAAGAATATATAACTTCTGAATTATATTGATTTATTAAAGATCCTTTTACAACATCACAGTGAATATAAATATTATCATTTCCATTAGATATATCAGCAATATGTTCACCTTCAATCTCTATTTCTTCATCATAACTTCCATATGTCGGTTTTAAAAAGCCTATAATTTTATGAAAGTTACTTTTTGTAAAATCAATTACCCAATCTTTTTTCAGTTTAATAGATATTCTTTGTCTTGCTTCAATAATACCAAATTTGACAGGTGGATCCTCACCGAATATTTTCATCATATACTCATTTAATCCTCTTATAGTATAATTACCATTTGAGATAGTAATTGTTATATCTGTGCCTAATGTATACAATCTAAATATGTTATTTCCATAATTCTTACTTATATTAAACCAGGAAACTTCCATAGAGAATGAGTGTAAAGCTAATTTTTTTATTTTAAGAGGTGTAATAAAATTTACAGTAAATTCCTCTGATCTCTCATGACCTTCTGATTTTAATATTATCATTTATACATAACAAAATTTTCATTATAATCACTAGGTTTTTGTGTAGGAAATGATTTGAGAACATTTTTAGGTGATATACCTTTATTTCTTTCTCTTATATATTTCATACAAAATATACCACATTTCACAGATGAAGGTTTCTGTAAAAAACTATCATTATAACCTATTTTTTTATTGGATGTAACAAGAAATGATTTAATATTTTTAGGAATATAGTCCTTCTTCATATTGTCATATTCACCAAACGGATCAAAATATTCCACATATTTATATTTAGGATCATTATAATAACAAACCCAATGAGTTCCGGGACCTGTTGATACATCTAAATTAATGATTCCATTTTCGAATTTTCCTATTGTTTTAGGTAATAAATCGGAGGTAAACACACCTCTAAATCCTTTTTCATTTTTCATATTTTCTATAATCATTTTGTCACTGATTCCCACTGTTGATATATTCCCTTTCCAAGTTTTTTTTTTTCCCCAGATCCCTTTTTTTGCATAGCTGAACTAGCTAATCCTGATAAAGCACCTGTTGCTAATGCCGGAACTGCTAATTTAGCAGCGGTTATTAATGAGGGTATAAGTGCCGCTAGAAATGGTAAAAATCCTCCATTTTTATCTAATTGAGTTTTACTGATTGTAATTCTTTTTTTATCATTAATATGATTAATTTGAGTTTTAGTTAAATACATCTCATGATTAGGAGTTTTAGATTTATCTATTTGTAATGTTACTTCTACTTTATTTTTAAAAGCTGATTTAAGTTTATTTTTCTGACCTTCACTCAAATAAATTTTATATTTTATCATTTATTAACAGAGAAATTGTTTATGATATCGTTGTACATCATTATAAGTCATTTCTTTATTTTTTAATAACATATCTAACAATAAAGTTACTTGATTATACAATTTCTTTGATTTACTTCCTTTACATATTTTTTCTGTTAAATTTGATAATACATTCAATCCTTTACCTACCTTCATTTCTTTACTACTTCGAATCATATTTAATCTATGCATATAATTTTGCAACATATTTTCTTTATTTTTAATTTCTTTTACATCATTCTTTTTCTGGTTTAATTCCTCCTCTGAAAAATTTTTAGCTATAGAAATTGTACTTTTTAAGTTGCCTCTTTTCTTAGATAATCCTTCTTTTAACTGTTTAGCTCTTCCATACATCTCCTCTAATTTTTCTTGATCGTTTAAAAATACTGACGGTCTGTATAATTTTTCCTCTTTTAAATATTTTAAATTTAAATTTTGATCGATATCATAAGTATAAGATACTAATTCTTTCACAGCTTCAATAGGCTCTTCTATAGATGGAAATGTAATATTTTCTACAACATTTTGAATACTTTTCACAACTTCTTTATTTGATTTTTCATATTTTTCAATTTCTTGAGTGACTGGTTTATGAAATTCTTCTAAGGTCTTTTGAATACCTATTTTGTCTTTTAGTTGATCTTCACTATTCTTTCTTATTCCTTTTTCTATTTTTACTATTTTAATTGAATCTTTTATTTGCTTTAAAAACTTGTGTTTCCGTTCTTTTTCTAAGTTCATTTATATAATATTAATTTTTTACTGCAGCAAATTTTATTTTTACTGCTAGTGAATTATGATAAAAATTAAAGATTACACGGAACCAGAAGAATTACCTGATCCTAAACAACATCCTTTGTTACCTAAACATCCATTTAGATTGCTTATAACAGGACCTTCAGGTTCAGGTAAAACAAATTTACTGTTAAATTTGATATATGATTTTTTAAATTTTGATGCACTATATATATGCGCAAAAGATTTATACGAACCTAAATATTCTAAATTGCAAGTAAAATATACAATGTTTGATGATATAGGAAGAGAAGATATTTTGAAATGTAAGAATATAAAGAATAAGAAAACATTATTAGAATTATATGATAAATACAAAAAAACAGAAGTATTCTTTTCTTCAGATGATTTTATTACTGTAGATGATTTAAATCCTACATTAAAGAATTTAGTTATTTTTGATGATTGTGTGACTGAGAAAGATCAAAAAACCATTCAGGAATTATTTATCAGAGGTAGAAAGAAAAACGCATCTATTATTTATTTATCTCAGTCATATTTTTTAACACCTATCAATATAAGAAAGAACTGTAATTACTTTATATTTTTCAATCTACAACCAAAAGAAATTCAACAGATTATAAGAGAGATAGATGGTAAATTAAGTACTGAAGAATTCAAACAAATATATAATAAAAGTGTTCAAGAAAAATAGGATTTTTTTATGTTAGATTTAGTTAATCCAGAAATAAGATACAGGAAAAAATTTAATCCTTTATAAATGGATGTATATTTAGAAAAAAGATTATATGTTTACAGAAAGAGTAGAAATTTGTATCAAAAGATAAGTATTTCATTATCAGTAAGTAAGGTTATTCTAAGTGGAACAGGTTTATCAGCTATTGCATTTCTACCACTTGCATTTTTAAGTTTATCAGTTGGTATAGTAGAAGCCATAGATCTTACATTAAAAATAGCAGAAAGGAAAGAAGAATATAGACATTGTTATAATTTTTATAAAGAACTCATTAATTCGTTTAAAGCTAAGGATATGACAGAAGAAGAAATTTATATGTGTGAAAAGGATTTCATAAAAAGTTTAAAATTTAATCCAGTTGAAAAATACGTAAAACAAATGCAATTGAATGGATATAAATTTCTAAATAAATAAATGGTTTGTAAAAAGAAAGGTGGTGATATTGTTGGATGGATACAAGATAAAGTAAATCTTCCAGAAATGCATTTACCAGGATATCAATATTGTGGTCCAAATACAAAATTAGAAAAAAGATTAAAAAGAGGTGATCCAGAAATAAACAGAGTTGATAAAGCATGTAAAAAACATGATATTGAATACAATAAAACAAAAGATACAAAACAGAGACATGTTGCTGATCAAAAATTAATAGATGATCTAAATGATATACAAGATCCAACATTTCAAGAAAGATTAGCTAGAGGAATTATTAAACCTATTATTAAAGTTAAAAAAACTTTTGGATTAGGTCTTTCTATATATTGTGTCAAGTGTAAAGATAAAACCCCAACTAAAAATTATCATAAAACTACTTCTAAAAATAATAAACCTGTTGGTAAATGTATCTGTACTATTTGTGGAAGTAAAAAGAATACTTTTTTAGGAATTTAAAAGAGGTCTATTATAATCCAGAAACAGGTTATTGTGGAATTAATGAATTGAAAAGAAAAACAGGGTTACCTAATGTTGAAGAATTTTTACATGAACAAGATGTATATACTAGATATAAACCTGTCATTCGTAAATTTAAAAGAAGAAGAGTTTATGTTCCAAACAGTAATAATCAATTTGACGCTGATTTGTTATTTATAAAAAATTATAGCAAATATAATGATGGAACTAATTATTTGTTAACGGTTATAGATGCTTTTAATAAATATGCTTGGGCTTTTCCTATAAAAAGAAAAACATCTGAAGAAGTAGTACAAGGTTTTAAACAAGTTTTTAAAGAAAGAATACCAAAATTCATTTTGACAGATGAAGGTACTGAATTTACAGGAAAACAGACACAAAAATTATTTAAAGATAATAATATACATTGGTTTACAACTAAAAATAAAGAAATAAAATCTGCAATAGCTGAGAGATTTAATATAAGAGAAAAAATTATAAAATATATGCATGCTAACAATACTAAAAGATATATTGATGTATTACCCAAATTACTTAAAAATTATAACAATTCATATCATAGATCTATAAAAATGACACCCGTTGAGGCTAGAGAAAATGAATCTCAAGTTTATAAAAATTTATATACTAAAAAGATCATGAAAAAACCTAAATTTAAGATAGGGGATAGTGTTAGAATATCTACAATTAAGAAAACATTCAGGAAAGTAGATGATTCTACATTCACTGAAGAGATTTTTATAGTTTCTGAAGTATTGAAAACAGATCCAATTACTTATCGATTAAAAGATTTAAACAGTAAAGAAATTGAAGGAACTTTTTATGAAAATGAAATGGTAAAATATAATAAAAAAGATGATGTATATAAAATTGAAAAAATCATAAAAAAGAAAGGAAATAAGTATTTTGTAAAATGGCTAGGATATCCAGATGACTTTAATAGTTGGACATCTGAATTAGTTTAAATATAAATGAATAAGATGAAATTAATCTATGATTCAGAAGAAGAAGAATATTTTTATGTTATCGATTATGAAAGTTTAAAACAAAGATATAATAGTAGAGTTTGTTATTTTAATCGATTAAGAAGGAGATATAATATTTCTCAAGAAGTTGAGGATATGTTTTTAAAATTTTTAGATTTTATGTATTATGAGAAATCAATTAACTATTACTATTTTATGAAAAAGATTTGTGATATTTTAAATATTAAAAATAATATAAAGGTTCAAAGTGTTAAAAAGAAATATGAAAAAATATGGAATGATTTCTTACAAAGTATTTCAAGAAATGTTTCCTAATAAATGGAGGTTACAAAAAAGTGTTTGACTATGAAAACTGTTTGACTATGAAATCAGTAAATGAGTTTTACATATATCATAGAAATGGAAAAATTAATTTCCAAAGTCGTTGCAAATGTTGTGAATCCATAATTAAATATAAAAAAAATATATGTGAATGTGGAAAGCAATATACATATACACACAAAAAGAGACATTTGAGAAGTAATTATCACAGTAAGCATCTTCCAGGAAAAAGTATTACAAAAAATGTTTCCTAATAAATGGAGTTTACATTAAAGTCAAAGACTATTAATGAACTTAGAAAAGTAGTAAAACAATTGAATATTAAACAACTTAAAGGTTGTAAGAAGGTTGATTTAATTAAATTATTAACTAAATATATCAGAAAAACAGGTGAATATAAACCTGTTTTAGTAGATTTATTAAATTTAGATTTGTCAGCATACTTGGAAAAAAAGAAAAAAAATATTTATTGATAAACCTAAAAAACGTAAAAAAATTAAAAATATTTTTGATTCTTTTAGTTTAAGATTTGATAAAAATGATTTTAAATCTGTCTTTCCTGAAGATAATGTATTTACAGTAGAAGAAAATCTTGAAAAGTTATTTACAGAAGATAGAAAATGTCGTATATGTGGTAAATATTATGAAGATGAAGAACATATAAAGAAAGACTTAATGATTAAAAGATCAAAACAAAAAAGAAAATGTATTATTTGCGGTATATATTATAAACATTTAGAAAATCACATATCAAGTCGAAAACATAAAAAAGCATTAGATGAAGGTAATGTAGAAATTAAGGAATATGAAACTGCTTATAAATCTAGATTAAGATCATACAGAATTAATAATTGTAATAATATTAAAATCCCTCTAGAATTTTTAGAAGAGAAAAGAAAGGTTGTAATAGAAAAAATAAAGGACATTTTGAAAGAATTTAATGGAATAAAGGTAAATTTTAAATTGTTTTGTTTGTATAAATTGAATGAAGAAATTCAAGAATTTACATTCAAAACTGAGAATCAAATTATATTAAAATCTAATGATTTACATACTTTTTATGATTATGTTATTGACAACTTAATAAATGAATCTGATGATTTTATATCAAAAGGATCTGGTTGGAGTCTTGAAGAAATTAAATTTTTGGAATTGAGAATAAATAAGTATCAACCCTTGAGAGGATCAAGTTATATTGATTTACCTGAAAATATTAAATCTAAACAAGCTATAATAAATGTAAAAAATATAGATAATAAATGTTTTATGTGGTCTATATTATCAGCAATTCATCCTGTAAAAAAAAATCCTCAAAGAGTGTCAAAATATGAACAATATATAGATGAATTAAACTTTAAAGGAATTGATTTTCCTGTTTCATTAGACAATATTAAGAAATTTGAAAAACTAAATAATATATCTGTAAATGTTTATAGTTATGATGGTTCAATTTATCCACTTAGAATAACTAACAATAAATTAGAAAAACATGTAAACTTGTTTTATATGAAAGATCATTATTGTTGGATTAAAAATATGAATAGTTTGATCAGATCACAAATTACTAATCATCGTATATTTTTATGTGATAGATGTTTAAATTATTTTTATTCTGAGGAAAGATTAAAGATACATGTGGAATACTGTAAAGATGCTGTCACAATTAATATGCCTAAAAAAGATGAAGTTATTCAATTTAAAAATCATGAAAGAAAAAGGAGAGTACCATATACTATATATGCTGATTTTGAATCTCTCTTACCTAAAATTGATACATGTGAGCAAGATCAAACTAAATCATATACTGTGAAATATCAAAAACATGTAGCAGATGCATTTTGTTATTATATTAAATATGAAAAGGAATACTTTAAACCTCCTGTTGTTTATAGAGGACTAGATACAATCAAAAAGTTTGTATCTATGTTAAAAGAAGATACTCTTAAAATTGAAAAAATTATAGAAGACAAAACTAAAAAATATGAAAATATCAAATCAATGATAGAGTTCGATGAAAATCATTATAAAAGAACTAATATTTGTCATATATGTGAAAATCAAATCTTAAATGATGAAAAAGTAATTGATCATTGTCATATAACTGGAAAATATAGAGGTCCTGCTCATAATATTTGTAATTTAAATTATCAAATTCCAAAATTTATTCCAGTAAAAATTCATAATTTAACAGGTTATGATTCTCATTTGTTTATAAAAGAACTTGGATTTGATCAATCAAAAATAGATATTATACCTAATACTGAAGAAAAATATATATCTTTCAGCAAAAAAATAGGAGGTATGAAATTGAGATTTATTGATTCATTTAAATTTATGTCTTGTAGTTTAGATAATTTATCAAAAAACTTGAGACCAGAAAATATTGAGTTGAATAAGTGTCCACCAAAAATACGAAAAATGAAATATATTAAATACTTAAAATCTAAATTTAGAGAGACATCATTACATTTTCCTGATGATAAATTAGATCTCATTACAAGAAAAGGTGTATATCCTTATGATTATATGGATTCTAGAGATAAATACAAAACAGAATTACCTTCAAAAGATAAATTTTATAATAAATTGAATGAATGTAATATAACTGATGAAGAATATAAACATGCTCAACGTGTTTGGAAAGAATTTAATATAAAAAATTTAGGTGAATATACAGATTTATATGTCAAAACAGATGTATTAATTTTAACAGATGTATTTGAAAATTTTAGAGATGTTTGTTTAAAAACTTATAAATTAGATCCAGATTGGTATTTTACAGCTCCTGGTTTATCTTGGGATGCAATGTTAAAAATAACAAATGTTAAATTAGATTTATTAAATGATTATGATATGATTCTCATGATAGAAAAAGGTTTAAGAGGAGGTGTTTCACAATGTTGTAATAGATATGGAAAAGCTAATAATAAATATATGAAAAATTATGATAATAGTAAAGAATCTAATTATTTAATGTATTTAGATGCTAATAATTTATATGGATGGGCTATGAGTCAATATTTACCATATGGAGAATTTAAATGGTGTAATGATTATGAAAAAAATTACGTTAAACGTGAATTATATAATAATAAAATAAAAGATGAGATTGGATATATATTTGAAATTAGTTTAAGATATCCAAAAGAGTTACATGATTATCATTCAGATTTACCATTATGTCCTGAAAATAGAATTCCTGAAAATTCGAAACAAGGTAAGTTATTAACAACTTTACACGATAAAGAGAAATATGTAGTTCATTATAGAAGTTTAAAACAATATTTGAAAATGGGTTTAAAGGCTGTAAGAGTGCATAGAGTATTGCAATTTAAACAATCAAATTGGTTAAAAAAATATATAGATTTAAACACTGAAATGAGAAAGAAAGCTGCTAATGATTTTGAGAAAGATTTTTATAAATTAATGAATAATTCCATATTTGGAAAAACTATGAAAGATATAAGAAAACGAATCGATGTAAGATTATGTTGTAATTATGATCAAGTTAAAAAATTAATTGCTAAACCTAATTTCAAATGTAGAACTATTTTTGATGAAAATTTGGTAGCTGTTCACATGAAAAAAACAAAACTATATTTTACTAACCGATTTATGTTGGAATGAGTATATTAGATTTATCTAAACATTTAATGTATGATTTTCATTATAATGTTATGAAATCGAGATATAAGGATAATATTAAGTTATTATATATGGATACAGATAGTTTTATATATGATATTAAAACAGATGACTTTTATGAAGATATGAAGTCTATGATTGATTATTTCGATACATCTGATTATCAAGTAAATAATCTGTATAATATGCCTAGATATAATAAAAAAGTATTAGGTAAAATGAAAGATGAAAATAACGGTGTGATTATGGAAGAATTTGTAGGTTTAAGAAGTAAAATGTATTCAATAAGATTAGAAAAACAGAGTGTTGAAGAATATAATAATAATAATGAAGACCATAAAAATTTTGAGATTAAGAAGTCTAAAGGTACTAAGACTAGTACCGTTAAAAACAGAATATCATTTGAAGATTATAAAGACTGTTTATTGAATAAAAAAGATCAATATAGAACACAGAATTTAATTAGAAGTAAGAAACATGAATTGTATTCAATTCAAGTGAACAAGATAGCTTTATCAGCAAAAGATGATAAAAGATTTATATTAGAAGATGGTATGAATACTAGAGCTTTAGGACACTATAAAAATGTTTACTAATAAATGGATGAGTGCTTAGGTGATATTCGAGCTTTAAATTTTACAAATTCTGAAGAAATTTACTATATGACTTATCTTTGTAATGAATTGTATGATTTATATATAAAATATGATCATAATAAAAAACTATTATCAGAAAGTTTTCATAGGTTGACTGAATTAATTGAAAAAGAAGAAAATGAAGATATTAAATTGAATGGATTAGGAGTTTTATATGTTATTTCAAAGAATTTATTCTATTGGTCATGAATTTATAAAAAATGTTTTATATCCTAGGATAACTAAATATTGTGCCGATTCGCTATATATAAGATACTTGAGTCATTTTTGTAACTGAGAAAAACAATAAGTCTTAAAACGCGTTCAAATTCGGCCGCGAGTACAAAGATGAGCAATCCTTATCTTTCACACCCGGCGCAAATCAATCAACACGCGGCGCGCTTTCTAAAGAGGAAAAAATAATGTCATAAAATTCTCTGCAGTGCACAAGTTAGTGCAGTCATTTTTAATATATTAGAGGGTTTATAAAACTATTTTTTTTTGTTTATAATAACTATTTTTTTTTATAATAATCTAAAATTTTCTTAAGATTTTTCTTAATATCTCTATAATTCAGGGGGGATAACCATCCTCCCCTGGATTTGTACCATAATGTATAAAATTAAACCTTTAGAATATCAAAAAGATATTTTTCCAATGGAGTAATTTTATTTATAAAAAAATGTTTACTAATAAATGGAAGAGTTCAATAGACTGAGAGGTTATCCTAAGACGTTTAAATTAAATGATTTATATCCTGGAAAATATGATCTGATATCATTGAAAAAAATTAAAACGAAATATGGAGATACAGTAATCGCAAATTTATATGTGACAGATGAAGAAAGGGGCTATTACCTAGCGAATAAACATGGTATGCTTTCTGATGAATCTATATATAAAATCAATAAAGGTAGATATATATTTAAGTATTCAGGTATGATTAATGATAAATATGAATTAGAGGAAGCTTAATATATTTTAGAGTTAAAAAATCTCTAGAAAAGATTTATAGAATCAAACGGTCTTAAAAAACATATTATAATTTTGATGGAGAGATGATTTTCTAAGTGTATATTATATCTATAGATGGCAGCACTAGTAATTCTTTTAATATATATTAATCTTTTAATATCTATAGTACTTTGTGTATATATTAAACTTTCCTTCTATATTTTATATTATTTATAAACTCTGTTTTAGTCGAAAAGGTCTTAGATGTTAACTTTTTTCGACTAAAAATTATTATGTTATATTTATATTTTTAAAAATTATATGTTTTATTGCCCCGGGGTTGGCTGAATGGATAAAGTCTTAGTCTACTATCAGAAAGATCCTGGTTCAAATCTCCATGTGCACTGTGAATATATGATCCGTACGTTATTTATTAGAATTAATTAGATTTAATTAGTATTAGTCTATATATATATAGTATATTAATTGCCTTGTCTATTTCAGTCATAGAATTTCCGGAGATCTGGGATGAAAGGAGCCTGATGAGTCCTGAGATGATGAAAGGAGCCTGGCTGATAAGGAGTCCTAAGAAAAAAAAAGGATTTCCCCCCCGTAGACCTTAAACCCCCAACGTGTTGAGACGTATTTAAGATCAGAAAAGGTCTATGGGGGAAGGGGTTTTTGCTGAATTTTACTATATTTTATTTAGAATAAGATTGGTTGGTATAGTGCTGCCATCTATCAAATAAATCATCAATATATTATTTTTTTGTCTTCATTCATAACGTCGCTTGGGAGAGATAAAAGGGTGATGATAACGAGGAAGTTTGTACTTCGCTGTGACCTCGACGATAAACAAAGTTTCTTTTTTTTTTTTTTTTTTGCTTCTGATATGAGAAAGCTTAAAGGGCCTTCTTTGAAATCATTTTATGTTATTAGGAATATTCAGAAACTATAGGATTATCATATTTGATTTCGGTGTATGAAATTTTATGATCTTCATCTCTAAAAAACGCGTCCGTAATTTACGAACGTGTTTCGTCATCAATAAGTTCCAATATATTTTGAGTCACTTTGTAATCCTATTTTAGGATTATTTTAAAGTTTATTTAGAGGATTCAAGTTCTCTTTTTTCATGCATTTATCTAAACTTTTATTTTCTAAAAAACTTTGAAAAATAAAATATTTTTTTTTCGCCGTAATTTTCCCATGTTTATGGGGGGACTAACGGTCCCCCCATTTATTTTAAAGCTTAGAGGACTTCCATTCATTTGGAAGTTCTCTTTTTTCACGCATTTATTTAATTTCACCGTAATTTACCTGAGGGACTAACGGCCCCTTCAAAATAAGGTAGCCCCAAAATGGGGCGGCCTATCTTTGATCTCTTTTTTCATGCATTTAAGTTAAAATTTGGTCTAAATGTAAAAAAGGTCTTATTTAACTATAAAATCATGTTTTTAATATTAAAATGGATCGATACCTTTTTTTTTATATATAAAAAAGATAAAAATAAGCTATAAAATATAGTTTTTAGTGTATAAAGTACATGTGTGCTCATACGTACATATATATACTACTGCCGATGAGTAACACTTCCTCCAGTTTCTTCTTCTTGATAAATATAGCAAATCTCAATGTTATAATAAAGAGGTTGAGAACTATGGCAGTCATTTTAACCAATATACTGTTGTCTCCTACAAACATATTGTACATGCTGATGCCAAACGTGAATACGGAAAATGCAAAAAAATAGATTGAGGTTACATATTGGAGTATTTTTATCAGTTTTCTATGAATTTTCATCTTATTTCGGAGACCATGTTCGGAAACGCTAGAAATGATAAAGTTTTAAGAATTGCCCTGAAATTTGAATTGGGTGGCATGATTAACTCCGATGCCATTTCCATACGTTTTAAGATTATTTAAAAATACTCGTTTAAAATTAACTAACATTGAAAATGGTGTTTTTATGAGCATACGGTAAAAATAAATTTACAAAATATTTTTTGAATTAAATAATGAATGACAGTCATTTCTTTCACATAGCTCGTAATAAAATGTTTTCCTCATATCTATTTCATTTAAGGTTTATTGTATTGCTTTTGCATTGTATTTTACTCGTTTTCTTAACCAGTGTTTCAGACATAGATGTTTTGCATTTTCTTTCGAACAAAATTTATCCACTTATTTGTAATGAAACTGATTAAAATGCAACGTACCAAGTTTGGCGTAAATATTGAGTATTAATGCGTTTTCCTTGAAAAATGAAGTATGAGCTTTAACGAGAACATGTTCTTTGGATTCCGAATAGAATGAGAAAAGGATACACTATGTCCAGTGTATGGCAACACAACCTTTTACAACCGTAATCGATAGGTCCTTGCGTAAAACATTATAATTTTCCTTTTAAATTTAAAGCGACCACATAAAGAATAACAAGAAATGTTTACTATATTTATAAAACAATCTGTCATCCACAATTGATATTTAAAAGAAATTCATTTTTACTGCTCACTGTATCTTTGAAATACAACCGTTATTTTGGACATTTGTGTGTAAAACTTGGAGTTTATTCGAAATCACTCAAACATTGTGACAGATGTAATTGGGTTTCAATATTCTATGTTGATGGGTTCTGTATGAAATATATCTGAAGTACACCTTAACGGTAGCATAGTCCTCTGCTTGTCAAAAGATGAGTTAATACAGGCAACATTTCTAAAGCCACAGTTTGTAGATGTAATCCATATGTTTTATATGTGACTCAGTTATATGCTCATTCTTTTTAAAAAGATCTCGTAAAAAGATAAATGCTACCTTTAAAAGCAATCTGTCACGTGAAATATAGATTAAATGCAATTCATTTATACCTACTGCTCACGATATCCTTTAAAATGACTTCATTATTTTGGAAGAACTTGGATTGTTTTCGAAAGAACTTGGATTGTAATTGAGTTTGTTGAAATGAGAACTTATTTTATTTTGACGTAGTGATTTAATATTAATGTTTTTTATATGAAAGTTGAAGTACGGAATTTAAATACAATTTATTATTCCGATTGTAAAGGGAAGAGTTGAAATGTGCAAAATATGTAACACATGGCAACGCAACTGTCATCAAGTGTGCTCAACAACAGTTTGCAAAGACTCAATGATGTGCCCATGTAGTTTCGAGAGAGTAAAAATTAACTTTTCGACTGTCTCGAGGCGTCGTTCTAAGTGCGGCTGTTCGAAACTGCAGTGACTCACATAGCAATGGCGTATATGCACCAAGATGTGACCTAACCTATCTTCTGACAAAGAGCAACTCGATTTGCCCATCAAAGACTGGTGTTACCACATTGTAACACGAAATTATGATATGCTTGTAATATCAAATACCCTCTTGACCATATATGC
Source organism: Amaurobius ferox (assembly GCA_951213105.1). Lineage (NCBI taxonomy): Eukaryota > Metazoa > Arthropoda > Arachnida > Araneae > Amaurobiidae > Amaurobius > Amaurobius ferox. The sequence continues at coordinate 29,591,658 of OX578140.1, forward strand.
TCACACTCTTTAACGGTTAAAAATGAACGAATTCTTAATGTTAATGTTCCTAATCAATCAGTTACATGTGAATAATTTACGTCAAGAATAACTGCTTTTACGGCCAACTTTGGCTTTGACAGGTTAAAGTAAAATAGGAAAAAGATGTAAACGCTCAGTTAATTGTTATCTAGAATTAAAATTGAATATTCTTTCGCAAAAATTATGCCCGGAAACTGAAAAGAAATAAAATGAATGAAAATAAGAAGAGTTAGGTACAAATGTGGTAAAGGAGGAATGTTGAATAGAAAAAGTTCATTGGAGTATTGAACATGCCGCGCGACTGTGCATGTAACAAACGCGGCGCGATTGTCGAAAAGTTAAATATATTAATATTATATATGCCCAAAGTTATATATAATTTTTATTTCTTTTCTTTTAAGATGTAGCAAAATACCTTTCTTTTATGATGTGAAAAATATCTACGATGAGAAAATCATTTTACGAGAATTATTTCTCAAAGAAATTAATTTCTGTGAAAATTATCGTGTATAATTAACTTTTAACGATATCTTTCAAATGTGCCTGTCATTTTCGTTCTTTGTAAACAAACTGCTTTATTTTCACTTGAAATCTTTCAGTTTTAACTGAATTTTTTCAAATGGAAACAAAATAAATCTACATAACAAAAATCGGTAAACACATTTTAAGAACACTGTATCACTATGCTCGTACTACGAAATATAAAGTATAAAATGTAACACATTCCTTTGATTGCGAGGAGTAGATCTTATATATTGTTGCGATGTATTCTATTGAATCGTAGGTGTACTCCCAGAATACAAAAATGAGACTGAAAATTTTTGGTAACTCACGCATTTATTTAAAAACATCAATTAGCGTAAACAGAGATGGATATACAGCTAATGAAGACTATAGCTATCTTACAAGACTACAAAACAACTATAAGGTAAAATGAAACTGTAATTAAATGTTCAACTAAGTCACAAAATAGCAGATACTGTTTTTAAAGTGGAGATGTATAAATAAATTTGAGCTAATTCTATTTACAGAGTTGTCGTCACAACTTTAAAGTTTTGTATTGATTTTATGCGGTACTTGCTTTTAAAAAGAACTTTTAAATCTAATACTATACGCTCGTTCATTGATTAAAGATTGTTAAAAAGCATATGTTTGTTTACACTAAGATCATTTTAATGCAGAAAATGATAAACATATACATTTCATATTATACGATATAATGACAAAAGGATAGGCAGAAGATTTTTTGAAATAGAGAAATATTTCGCAAAAAGATATATCTCAACAGAGGATATATTAAGGAAATGTGTAACCGTAATTGTACATCGTGTACTATCATATTTAAAGGTAATATTATTATTTAACATTTTCAATACTGTCTCTACTTACATAATGTAATGTGTAGGGAGAATATTGTGACGAGTTCGAAAATTCAAATTCAAATTTTCGACGGAAGGAAAGGTTTTAAGCATCACTGAACACCAATCTATTATTTTTGAAGTAATATCTGTGTGTGTTCGTGTATATATACGTGTTAAATTGTTGTCTCTTCATTATCTCAAAAACCACTGAAGTTATTGGACTCAATTTGAGTGGCAAGTTTCATATATTATGTAAATGTGAGCTCAGAAAGGAAATTTAAAAAGAAAAATACTATATTAGTGCTCAGAGGTGCAATGGGCATTGGTTTTACATTGTAAGTCACGGAAGTTGTATTTTCAAAAGGATGCATATTAAACTTTAAAAGTACACATTGCTATTCTTGAAATGAGCAGAGTTTTTAAAACTACTTACATGGATTTATTTATATGTGTCAATCTTGAATAAAATATTTTAGCCAACATTGTAATTGAATATACCCTATTATCTGATATTGCAAAATAATACATGAGATAAATGCATCTAAAAGCATAAAGAATAGTCTGAACAGCCCATGGCTTTCTCTGTATAATCCAACAACTTCGCTTCTTTTACAGATAAATAATACGGTACAGGATATACAGCACAATGTTTTAGGTATTGAATTAATATCACATACATTGAAATTGGACGATTTTGGCAACTTAAGAATCCAGGCAGGATGACTTAATCATATTCGTTAGCAAAATCCTCATCAAAATGCAAATGGCATTTAATTAATATCCCGCGAAATAAATAACTATTGGCGAATTCTTTGGCATCAAAATAGAAAACTAGTGCAGTATCTCCTCTGAATGGAGCAAAATATGAATCCACGAAAATGATGTTAATAGATTTGTTCCATAATATTGCATATAGAAAGCATATCTACTGGATGATACGGTTTGTGCTTGAATTCTACAGATTATTCCATTCGTTCTATAATGAAAAATGACATATTAAATGATGATTTATTGAAGAGTATTGACGGCCTTGATGTACTATAATTTATTTTCCCAATAATTCAATCGTAAATTGTGAAACATCTCTAGAACAGTTTAGTTAGCGATTTCGAGTTTGTATCATTTGTTTTTTAATAAAAAAATTTACATCTCAAATGATAATTTATTTAATACTAATTATTATTATTGCAAGTCTTGATTTTTTTATTTTTTAATGACTTTTTCTAAAATTTATTCGAAAATTTGTGTGGGGTGGGGGTGGGACATAGAAAAACGTTCGAAAGGTGAAATGATTGAAAAACATGCTTCGTGATAGGATATAGATTTCAAATTTGGTGTACAGGTAGATAGTTTGAATGAAAGAAAGTGTGCAATTTCAGATTTCCAATATTTGCTACTTCAGGGAGTGCCGCAAACCAATGTGTTCTATTTTCCGAATAAATGAGATACGACCTTTTTAATGCGATACAGGCTTGATATTTCGCATATGGGCCAATCATCTGCTAAAAAACCCAAGACGAATAAAGTTTTTCCGAAATGAATGTTTATAGTTGTGCTCCACAGAAAAACATTCGAATGGGGAATTGATAAAATAGTATGCTTCGGGATCGGATAGAGACTTCAATTTGGTGTACGGGTAGATAATTCGAAAAAAAGAAGAGCGCGATTAAATTTTCCAATATTTTCTTCTTTAGGGGGTTGTGTACACCAAAATATTCGATTTACCGAATAAATGCGAAATGCGAATTATTCAAAAATTTACATTATTCAGGGGTTGCTTATTGCGAAACCGTTGATTTTCAACGGGGATTCGGTTAGTATATACTAATTGGCAAGTGTCCGTCTGTCTGTCCGTCTTTCACCCTATTTTAGGTAGTACTTCCCAAGTAGATAGAAACTTGCAATTTGGTACACGGGTCAATCGTTCGATAAACCCCCCAGGAAAAATCGAATTTTTTAAAAATGTCCTGTAGAGGGGGTGCTCCGCACAAAAAAGTTTCGAAAAGTAAAGTGATGGGAAGCACTCTGTGCGATGAAATACAGACTTCAAATTTGATGTATAGGTACATCGTTCGAAAGAAAGAAAGTGTGCAATTTCAGATTTCCAATATTTTCTACTTATGGGGGTGCCGCATACCAAAATGTTTGATTTGTCTAATCAATGTGAAACAGTTCCTTTAAAATTTAATAGAGGCTTGAAATTTAGCATATGGTCTAATTATTTGTTGAAAACACTCAAGATGAATAAAGTTTTTCAAAAAATGTTCGCTTAAGGGGATGCTCCAGAGAAAAAACATTCGAACGGTGAATTGAAAAAAGACATGTTTCGGGATCAGATATCGATTTTAAATTTGGTATACGTGTAGATAGTTTGGAAGAAAGACCGGGTACAATTTTAGTTTTCCAATATTTTTCTACTTTAGGGGGTGCCGCTCATCAGAATCTTTGATTTATGGAATAAACAGGAAACGCCTTTTTTAAAACATGATAGAGGCTTGTTATTTGGTATATGGTCGAATCATCTGATAGAAAATCCAAGAAGAATGGAGTTTTTTTTTCAAAATTGTATATTTAAAGGGGTGGGTACTACACACAAAAGCATCGGTCCTTCCGAGAGGTTGGTGGTAGGGGAAGGAGGGTACGGTCCCTGTGGATGCCTCCCCCACTGGGTTCCGGTGTAAATTGGGTGGCACTTCCCGGCCGTCCATACAGTTACCTTACACCTTTCTGGTAGGTCGGACGGTCTGGGTCTCAACAATCAACAACAACAACACAAAAGCATCGAAAGCTGAAATAATAGAAAAAGCATGCTTTGCGATGAGATAGAGACTTCAAATTTGGTGTACTAGTAAATAGTTGGAATGGAAGAAAGTGTGCAGTTTCAGTTTTCCAACATTTGCTATTGTAGGGGGTGCTGATCCTTAAGATATTTGATTTGACGAATAGATGAAAAACGCCTCCATTACAATATGATAGAGGCTTGAAGTTCAGTATATGGGCTAATCATTTGATAAACAACCCAAGATGTATACGGTTTTTCAAAAATGTTTATTTAAGGGGGGTGCTACAGCCCATTGGTTAGCGCGCTGGAGTTGCACTCGGTAGGCCCGGGTTCGATTCCAGCCACTGCCCAAACTGCCGCCGTGTTCATGCGGAATACGATCACGTTAAACATGTGGGTCCGAAAGTCCTTCCGAGAGGTTGGTGGTAGGGGAAGGAGGGTGCGGTGCCTGTGGATGCTTCCCCCACTGGGTTGCGGTCTAAATTGGGTGGCACTTCCCGACCGTCCAAACGGTTACCTTACACCTTTCTGGTAGGTCGGACGGTCTGGGTTTCAACTTCAACAACAGGATAATGTTCGAAAAGGGAAGTAAGTGATAGAAAAAACATGCTTCGCGATAGGGTAGAGACTTTTGGTGCAATGGTAGATAGTTTGAAGGGAAGAACGTATGCACTTTCAATTTTCCAGTATTTGCTACTTTAGGGGGTGCCGCACACCAATGTGTTCGATTTTCCAAATAAATGAAATACACTTCCTTTCAAATACGATAGAGGCTTGATATTTGGCATATGGGCCAATCATCTGATAAAAATCCCAAGAAGAATAGAGTTTTTTCGAAATGTTCATCTATGGTTGTGCTCCACGGAAAAACGTTCGAATGGGGAAATGATAAAATAGTATGCTTTGGGAGCAGGTAGAGACTTCAATTTGGTGTACGGGTAAATAGTTCGAAAAGAAGACGTGTGCAATTTAATTTTTCCAATATTTTCTTCATTAAGGGGTTCCGTACACCAAATTATTCGAATTACCGAATAAATGTGAAATGCGAATTATTCAAAAATTTACTTTATTCAGGGTTGCTTATTGCGAAACCGTTGATTTTCAACGGGTATTCGGCTAGTATATACTAATTGGCAATTGTCCGTCTGTCTTTCAGTCTGTCTGTTCGTCCCTCACGCCTTTTTTAGATACTTTCCAAGTAGATAGAAACTTGTAACTTGGTACACGGGTCAATCGTTCTATAAAACCCCCTGAAAAATTCGGATTTTTCAAAAATGTTCTTTAGAGAAGGTGCTCCGCACAAAACCGTTCGAAAAATGAAATGATGGGAAAGTGTACTTTGCGACGAGTTAGAAACTTCAAATTTAGTGTATAGGTAAATCGTTCGAAAGAAAGAAAGTGTGGAATTTCAGATTTTCAATATTTGCTACTCTAGGAGCTGCTGTCGTGACGGCATTCGTCACTCCTTTGTAAATTGCATAACTTCTGTATTTTTAAACTTTTATTTAATTAATCTGTGTCCTGGAACCCTCTTGTCAATGTATATATTTTAGCAGATGTTGAAGTATCGAAATCAGTAGTAATTTGTGCCATTTTTATTTCGTTATGTAATTCTCGCACACTCTGGGAATGACGCCTGTTAGTCTGGCTTGCTGGCGGAGACAGATGTCTCCTTGTCGTCACGCGGCAGATACGCGTGCCTTTGGAATCGTCCGTTGTGGGGCGGAACTGTGGATGATTTTGAATTGGAAGTAATTTTCGATTGGAGGAAAGGAGAAGTTGTGAGCCCAAGTGATTTTTCTATTGGACGGGTTCTGGATCCATCTGGAATGTATATAAGCTGTGTGAATTGTAACTCGGGGCTCTCTCCCTGGAAACATCTTCGAACTCACGTCGACGCGGGACTTAGCCCTCAGGCGGAGTTACCGTGTTGTGAGGGTTGGGAGAGATGCCACTCGCCACTGCTGTTACCATCGCCACAGCTGTTACCGTCGCCACTGCCGAGACCTGATGATGCCTTGCCCACGCCGACCGTCGACCGCCGTGTAGGCGTTAGAGATGATGCCTCGTCTTGCTTGGTCGAGCACCGGGACCAGAGAAAGCAAATATGAAGCTGTTCCTTCGGCTGACCTGATCCGGCACCTTGCCGGAAACTGCGGTTCGGCCGTTCCTGCTGGAGCGGGGAAATGTTTGCCCCGAGGGAAACTATCAGTGGATGCCTGTGCTCTATCTGCCATGAGTCCTTCCAAGAATTTCTTGAGGTAAGACTTAAAGGTCTTTAAGGTTTAAACGAGCTGTTGACTGGACTTGTGCATCGACCACTGCAGAACTTTTTATCCTTAGGATCTTCTGCCAGCATTATTTATATATATTTTAACTACAGTCTCTTTCTTCATAATGAAGCTTTATCTAAGCCATAATAATTTAAATTGATTTAATACTGTATTGAAATACAATTAATACTTAAGCCTTTAACGTTCCCCGGGTGTGTGCATTCTCTCTGACCATACCTTTATTTTGCTAATTTGGAATATATGTAATTTATGAGTAATTACTTGATTTATAGAATTAATATTAAGTTCCGGCAAAGAGCCGATGATTTTGGTAAAGAAAGGTCCAGTGGTTAAATTATTAAATCAGTAATTGTATTTGATCTGCAACTCCATTTCTTGAGTAATTAATAAATATTGGATTTGAATTAGAATTGTGTTTTTATTTGAGTTGTAGTTGAATTGCATTTAAGTGTTTTCAGCTTCTGGAGGAATCTTGAAGGTAAAGGTAAATTCTTTGGTATTTGTTGAGTTTTCCTTCACAGGTCATCAGTTGGAATCCTCCAACTGACGAGAGGTGTGTTTCGAACCTGGGTTACAAATTTGGTGAGAGTTAGACTCTCGGTCTGCCGTGTCTGGCCGGTATCCGTTGTGACTTGAGAAGCCCTCGGAACCCGCTATGACAATTGGTGCCTTTGACCTTCCCTCTCGAGCACCTGTGTGTTTTTAAAATTTTGTTGTATGGAGTTTTGAAAATTTTTGGTGAAACTGGACCTTAGTATGGTTTGAGTTTTGGTTTTGAGAGTTGCACACTTTTGTATTGAAAATTTGTATGCATTATTTATGAAATTATTGCAAAAAGTATTTATACAGAAAAATAATTTAAATGTGTGAAATCTTAGTGAAAAGTGGCATGGTGTAAAACGAAAAATGCTTGGTGTACGATGAAAATGGTTAAAAATACAGTTTTGAAAAATTGTTTAGAATCTGAAAATTGTTATGATAATTGAAAATTAATAACTATAATAATATATAAAGCTGTTAAATGTGAAAATTTAATTAAAGAATTATTTTAAAAATTGAATTTAAGTGGTATAAAATTCTAAAGTGAGAAATGGTTTCGATTTGAAATTTTGTGGAATTCTTCTGTTTTTGATCTGAATTTTGAGAGTATTAATGTGTGAGATTTAAGAATTTGCTGTAATTTTATCTTCGAGCTCTGTTGAGCAATTTTCCCAATAAGAAAAAAAAAAAAAAGAGAAAAATTGGGTTGGCAATTTTTGAAACTCCGTGTGTTTAGTTTTGTTTTAAAATGTGAGATTGAAAATTTGGGCCGAGAATGGAGGCCGTCTTCTGAAATTTCATTCGAAAAATAAAATAAAATAAAATTTGTGATATTTGAAATATTAATTGCTTAACTTGAACCTATCGAAAGTACACCTGCATTGAAATGACAATCCTTAATTTTGACTACCAGATTACGACTACATGATAGTGACTTGTGTTATTGAAAATAATATCAGAAATAGAATGATTGAGTATATTAGTGTTGAAAAATATTGTGATGTGAAAAAAATAAAGTAATTTGTTGTTGGTATGTGCAGAGTGACACATAGCCAGATTTGAAAAAAAAAAAAAAAAAAAAATGGTGCAAAAGTTGCACGGAAATAAAATGAGAAATTCCATATCTATTTATTTTATTATGACTGGTTCAGGGGTGTATAATAGAGTGATATAAAGTAATAATACATATGAAGTAGCTGACAGTAAAAATGTTTTAAGAAATGTTCTAAACTTTTGAAAAGTTGTGAAAAATTAAGAATTAAGAAATTGGTTAAATTAAAACTTGATATTAATTAAATTGAAAATTAAATTTGATATATAAGAAAGGTAAATGTAAATATTTGTTTAAAAGAACTTTCGCTTTTGAATTTTGAGAATTCTTCTTGTTTCGGTTTCGAATTTTTGTTTGAGTTATGTGAGGAGATTCGCTGCAAAAAAGTTTATTACGACGAGCTCATTGAGCCCTTTCCCAAATGAAAAAAAAAAAAAAAAATAAGAATGAAATTTGGGGTTTGCAGAGTCCGAGTCTCATGGAATGTTAGATGGTTAAAAATGGATTGAAATTTTAAACTGGAAGTGAGGGTTGTTCTTGAGATTTGATCGAAAAATTTTGTAAATTGATTATAAATGCTTAAATTAAATATTTGAATTTTAAATAATACTAAGATATTAAATACTGAAATATTAAATAGTTTAATGATTTCATTTTACACCCTGTGTTTATAACAACTAATTATGACATATAAGATTTGACAAATATAATGAGTTTAAAAATAAAAATAATTCCGTGTGAAAAATTTTGTGTTGTGTAGCTATGAGAGCACACATAGGTTTTGAGTTCTGTATGACAGACAGACTCGAGTTGTCGGACCAAAATAGTAAATTTGAGTTTTCATGGAAGAAAATATATATATGATAATATTAAATAAAGGTCCTTTTTGATCACGTAAATTATTGAGTAAAATAAATGAGCTGTGAATTGTTTATGATAATAAGAAAAGAGTACATGTTATTACGGTAAATGAGAAATATTGTATTATTGAATACTGAAATTAATTTACATATATAAGATATTATATTGACGCATATTTGATAATGATAGTTACAAATGAAATATTAAGTAAGTACATGAAAAATATAAAGTGAAAAATTGTGTATTATCAAAATGAAATGTATGTACTGTGTCATTTCAATAATTCGGGGATAAGCCAGGAAATTTTTTTTGAAAAAGGGGTAAATTTATTGAAAAATGTTGACTTAGAATTTGAAAGATGAAATTTTGACTTGAATAAATTGAATTGTTTGTGGAATTTATAAAATGAAAAATCTGTTTCCACAGTTTGATATTGAGAATAAATAATAATTTTATGAAAAATGATATTTTTGAAAAGTCAACTTGTGAAAATGTGTTTGTGTGGGACTGAGAGCCATGTTTGTTTATATATTTATTTTCCCTGAGTGCTTGTGAGTGATTGAAATTGATTTTGTATGCCTCAGGATGATTAAGTGAAATGAATGATTCTCCACAGGTTGTTTCTGCCTCCTTGCTAAAATTTTGCATCCAAACATTTTCGCTAAATATCTATTTTCGTGTCTTGACCTTCCTAAGTTCTGTTGTGTTTTGTTGTGATTACGGAAGTCGACCCGTTTTTCACTTGCTTGTGTTTTGTTGTGTAATCGGATTCGCGACCCGGTTTACACTCTGTGTTCAGTGTTGTTGCTCGAAATTGCCTCACAAACAATTTTGAGGAGTGTTGAATGTCTTGGGTTGGAATTGACTTTGTTTGTTTGGAATGTTACTTAATATTAAGAACTGTCGTTTTCGTGGGTTGATCCCCTTTTGCACTCATCTGTGTTAATTTCGGTAGCAATTAAAAGTCTTGCTCAAAAGAAAAAATGTTTTGTTTCGGGAAGAACCGTTGGTCAGAATATTTGCTCAATTCCGTATTGTGTCCGGCGAGTTTTTGTTGAAAAGTTGAAAATTCTGTCAGAATGAGTTGCTCGCAGGTGAGGTATTGAAAAAAGAAATGTTGAAAATATAATGTCGAAATATTAAATGGAAATTGTGGAGAAATGTTTTAAAAATAAGAGAAATGAAATGATTTAATTTGAAAATATTATGAGAAAAGTGACTTATTTATTATCGTTGATATTGCATTTAAAGTTTGAAATGTATTTTCGGCCTCAGATTTCCCTTGTTTCCCCTTGGTATTGAATGAGAGAAAAATTATTGTTTCTGAAATTAATTACATAAAGAAATTGAAAGTTCTGTTCCTGGGCTCTGGGTTTTCGATTGAGTTTAAAAGAGCTGTGTTTACTTCAGCCGATAATGAGCTGACGCCGAATGTGTAAACGAAATGTTCTTTCCCCCCCGTTCTAGACATTCCTGCATGGTGCAGAGCGAAAATGAAATAATTCTGTTGACGTATGAGAAACATTTGACCTACTTTCGATAAGTTTTGGTTTGAAATGTAGAAGTAGAATTTTTTGTTTTTATGACTGAGTTGAAATGAATGCTCGCTTTAACATCGAAAAACATATTAACTGAATTAGAATTTGAATATTAAAAGATATTGCATTATAAAATACTTGAATGTGGAAATATTTTAAAAACTTAGAATAATTTTGCGACTCCGGTTGGTAATATGAAATATTTAGAAAAAAAAATATAATAAAATAATTGAATGGAGTCTGGTTTTGTGGAATTTGAATTAGAGTAGAGAAACTCTAAAATTTAATTATAAATATTGAATTGATATATGGAAAGTGAATCCACAAATAATTAATGCAAATTGAAATATTCTAAAGTTATATAATGATTTATTGTATTGGAAATGTGGAACTTGGTAGAGTAAAGAAACTCTTAAGTTAATTACGGAAATATATGAAACATTGAGAATGTGTTCCACAATTTGAATTAAAATGAAATAAGAACATTTAAAAGTTTATTTACTTTATGTGGAAATCTAGTAGAGTCAGTGAACTCTAATTTATTTTGAGAAATGTTGAATTTTTAAATTGGATTCCACAAATTAATTTACTTGATAATAATTTTGAATTTTACTTTACATATTTACTTTTTGAAATCCATACTTAAAAATATTTTGATTTGAAATTAAGAATTTTGATTTGAAAACTTAATGATTAACTATAAAAATAAACTTTGGATTTCATTTAATTTGGAGTTGCACATTTAAAATTTTTGTTTGCACTTAATAAATTGACTTTGAGAATTGGTGCAAAAGTGAAATAACATTGAGAAAAAGATTTTTTTCTTTGAATGATTGAATTTCGTCCTTGACTTCAAATAACTTGATTACATCTTTGGCAGGCAACTTAAATTTAATTTTTAGAGAAATATATTGAATTTAAGAATAATTTAGTGAAATTAAATGAAAATTAGTGAATTTTGAGATGACACTTATTTATTCACAAATGTTTGAAATTTTGAAAAATTGGTACTTTAATGATTTGTTATTTACAAATATTTTAAGAATTTGGTAATATTTAGATATTGATAATAATGAGAAATTAGAAATTGATTTAAGAAAATTTGAAATTTTGATCTGTGGTCTTGATGTTGATTGGGGAGTGGCGAAAAATTTGTTTTGAAATTTTAAGATATTTTTACTTGGTGGCAAAGCTAGGTGAACTTCATAAGAATAGATGATAATACATTAAGAATAAATAATTACGAAACATGTGAATTGAAGTTCAGAATTGATTTTCGTGCCCGTGCCAGTAGAGCACTGATGAAATGGAGGCACTTGTTGTTTACGAAACAAAATATTTTATTTTCGGTGTGAACCGGTGGTGACAGAAGAAAATTTTTGGGTGTTTTCTCCGTGACTCGGTTGGTTCTCAAAAGGCGAGACCAAAATAAATTGCATATTGTTGTGTTGTATATAAATTGAAATTATTATAAAAACTGTAATTCTTTTTTTTTGTGTAGTAAGATTGTGGAATTGGTCATCCTTGCTTTAGGTTTTTTTCGGAACTTTTGCCCTGCAAGTGTTGAGTGTTACCCGCATTCTGATCTTGTAGGTGTGGTAGTAGTGTGGTCGTGCGCTCACTGCCTTTCTGCTAAATTTTATCTAAATTGCGGACGACAACTTGAGGCTGGTTGTCGGTTGCTTCGGGGATGTTCCAAATTCCATTGAGTGGTATTAGGAGAATGATTTTTTTTCTTTGGAATGAGAAGTGTATATAAATGTGTTTTGTGGAGTAAGGCTTTCTCCCCTCCCCTTACTGCCACATTTGTCTCTTGTTTTATTTATGTTATATGTTCATATATATCCTTTTGCTGTTATTAGGAGAAAGAATCTCTTGGTAATTATTTACATATTTAATCGCATATATTCCAGTGCATATACATATATTATATTTACATATTTAATCTTTTGATGTTGAGAAAAATTTCTTGACATATTTATTCAGTGTATATTTTCATGTGTTTCTTTTTGCGAGGCACAGGACTTTGGAGAAAATGTTTTTTTGAATATTGAAAAATAAATAATCATGGTATATTGAGTTCGGTTCTGTCACCCGGTCACCTTTGTTGATTACTTGCCACAGTTGTCCACAATTATTTACAGTTGACTACATTTAAGTAAAAGAAAAGAAATAATTTAATTTCAAGTTTGGAATTTAAAATTGTGTGGACGTGTTTTTTTCGACCACTGATCCCCCTTTTCTGCCACATGATCTGGTTGAATAATTAAAATAAAATAATAATGTTGTATTTATGAAATGATTATTTGGAAAAAGTGTCATTAATTGATAAAAGAATGATTTGAATATCAAATGAGATTTATAATTGATAATAATAATGATTTTGGAAATATTGTTGAAAATTAAAATGATAATTAATTAATAATTTAAACATTTGAATTGAAAATTGTATAATATTATGAAATGGTATTATGGTAAGAATACCTGTATCATGAATGTTGCCTGCTCGCTGCCTCTTTGTAAGAGGAAAAGAAAATACTTTTGTGTCAAATGGACACTTTTGATTGTCAATGGATGTTTGTTCGCCACTGGACCAGGTTGGTATAAAAATTTTAATTGTCTTGGTATGGTCACTTAATTGAATCTATTCTATATTTATATTGTTATTTATAAATTCTGTGTCTATTTAGACAAGCCTTGAGCCACATACTTGCTGCTGTTATGATTGAGAAGAAAATTTTGTGTGGTCATTAAATTTTATTGCAATAGATTGAAGATGATAAAACTTAATATTATAATTGAAAAATGTTCTGCTGACCACTTGTAAATATAATTGCTGGAAATTTAATTATTTAAAGAATGTGAAAATAATTTGAAATTTAAAGCAGAAAATTGAAAATAGTTTATAAATTGAAATTAATTGAGAATTTTATTTGAATAAAAAAAAAATTATTTTAACTTTGTGCTGACTTGAGGGTTAATTTTGTAAATATTTAATTGAAATCTTGAATTTATTTGGAAACTTTGAATTTAATTGAAAATTAGAATTTTATTGAAATTTTAATGTAATCACTTAATATTTTTGGAAATTCACATAATGTGGAACTTTTGTGAAGGGCTTGTATTCATTAGGATTGGACTCATTTGCAGTCACTTTTAGGTTTCTTTTGGCTCTGGTTCTTCGACATGCGCCCATGTGGGATGGTGTTCGTGTCAAGAGCCCTTGATGTGGTTTTGGCCGACTGCATCTTTTCAAAATTTTGTTGAAATTTTTTTCTTGAAGGCTCGCGACTTCAAGGAGCCTGATGTCTATTTGCTCCTGCTGGTGTGGATGAAAAAAATCCTCCCTTGTCGAATTTTTTTTCTCCGGAGGGAGGGGGAGTTGTCGTGACGGCATTCGTCACTCCTTTGTAAATTGCATAACTTCTGTATTTTTAAACTTTTATTTAATTAATCTGTGTCCTGGAACCCTCTTGTCAATGTATATATTTTAGCAGATGTTGAAGTATCGAAATCAGTAGTAATTTGTGCCATTTTTATTTCGTTATGTAATTCTCGCACACTCTGGGAATGACGCCTGTTAGTCTGGCTTGCTGGCGGAGACAGATGTCTCCTTGTCGTCACGCGGCAGATACGCGTGCCTTTGGAATCGTCCGTTGTGGGGCGGAACTGTGGATGATTTTGAATTGGAAGTAATTTTCGATTGGAGGAAAGGAGAAGTTGTGAGCCCAAGTGATTTTTCTATTGGACGGGTTCTGGATCCATCTGGAATGTATATAAGCTGTGTGAATTGTAACTCGGGGCTCTCTCCCTGGAAACATCTTCGAACTCACGTCGACGCGGGACTTAGCCCTCAGGCGGAGTTACCGTGTTGTGAGGGTTGGGAGAGATGCCACTCGCCACTGCTGTTACCATCGCCACAGCTGTTACCGTCGCCACTGCCGAGACCTGATGATGCCTTGCCCACGCCGACCGTCGACCGCCGTGTAGGCGTTAGAGATGATGCCTCGTCTTGCTTGGTCGAGCACCGGGACCAGAGAAAGCAAATATGAAGCTGTTCCTTCGGCTGACCTGATCCGGCACCTTGCCGGAAACTGCGGTTCGGCCGTTCCTGCTGGAGCGGGGAAATGTTTGCCCCGAGGGAAACTATCAGTGGATGCCTGTGCTCTATCTGCCATGAGTCCTTCCAAGAATTTCTTGAGGTAAGACTTAAAGGTCTTTAAGGTTTAAACGAGCTGTTGACTGGACTTGTGCATCGACCACTGCAGAACTTTTTATCCTTAGGATCTTCTGCCAGCATTATTTATATATATTTTAACTACAGTCTCTTTCTTCATAATGAAGCTTTATCTAAGCCATAATAATTTAAATTGATTTAATACTGTATTGAAATACAATTAATACTTAAGCCTTTAACGTTCCCCGGGTGTGTGCATTCTCTCTGACCATACCTTTATTTTGCTAATTTGGAATATATGTAATTTATGAGTAATTACTTGATTTATAGAATTAATATTAAGTTCCGGCAAAGAGCCGATGATTTTGGTAAAGAAAGGTCCAGTGGTTAAATTATTAAATCAGTAATTGTATTTGATCTGCAACTCCATTTCTTGAGTAATTAATAAATATTGGATTTGAATTAGAATTGTGTTTTTATTTGAGTTGTAGTTGAATTGCATTTAAGTGTTTTCAGCTTCTGGAGGAATCTTGAAGGTAAAGGTAAATTCTTTGGTATTTGTTGAGTTTTCATTCACAGGTCATCAGTTGGAATCCTCCAACTGACGAGAGGTGTGTTTCGAACCTGGGTTACAAATTTGGTGAGAGTTAGACTCTCGGTCTGCCGTGTCTGGCCGGTATCCGTTGTGACTTGAGAAGCCCTCGGAACCCGCTATGACACTGCGCACCGAAATGTTCGATTTGCGAGTTTTAGAGTTTTTTAAATATCTTTATTTAGGGGGTGGCTACTCCAAACGAAAACGTTCGAAAAGTGAAATGATAGAAAAACATGCTTTGCGATATGATAGAGACTTCCAATTTGGTGTATGGAAGAAATTGGAAATAGCGTTTGAAAGGAAGAACATGTGCCGTTTCAGATTCCCAATATTTGCTACTTTAGGAAGATGTTACACACCAAAATCTTCGATTTGTATAACAACGCCTACTTTAAAATCTGATAGAGGCTTGAAATTTGGTATATAGGCTAATCATTTAATAAAAAACCAAAGATGATTAAAGTTTATCATAAATGTTCATTAGAGGGTTCTCTGCATTAAAACGTCCGAAATATGAAACGATAAAATTGCATACTTCAGTATGAGATAGAGTAGTAGATAGTTCGAAAGGAAGAAAGTGAGTAATTTCCGTTTCCCAATATTGTCTTCTTTAGGAGTTCCGCTAACCAAAATTTTCGATTTTCGGAATAAATGTGAAACGCGAATTACTCAAAAATTAAAGTTATTTGGGGATTGCTTATTGTGGGACCGTTGATTTTCAACGGGTATTCGGCTAGTTAATATGTTATATCCCGGGATGTAAAATATACTCTGGACTGCATTTTCAAAATTATATCTTAGGAAGCACAAACTATTTCTTGCGCTCATCCGAAGTTCGCGGGCGCGATATCTCAGTTTCATTTTTCAAAAACCGCCAAATATAGCCAAAATGTAGAAAAACGCAGTTTAAGATGTTTTAATGAATATGTTTGGATAAAGTCATTGATGTAAAAATTTCATCAAGAGGCTCATCAATATCTCCTGCAATTTTTTTTCTTTCCAAAGCTTTGGGAGAGCAGATATAATTAAAAATGTATAATTTTTCTTTCAAGGAATCTTGCTTTGACATTAATCTTCTTTCATTGAATTACAGGGGAAACGGATCACTCTAGGCGGGGAGAGTCCTTCAAGTCACATGACAAACGTTTTCTGTCCTTCGTTAGGGTTGTACAAACTTTCTCTAGTTATTACACAGGGCAATTTTTATTGCCGAGCTTCGGCAATTCCTCCCGTCAATCATAATTTAGACCCCTTCTCTTTAACAAGCCCTTTCTCTCTAATGCCGCCGATTTCTTTCCAGAAAGCATTCTTTACTGTGTTTTTCGTATAATTTGAATCTTTTATATCCCAAAGGTTTAGTAAAAGCTCTATTATTATTTTTCTATCTCCATACTTCAGCATTTCCGTCCAGCATTGGTACTTTAGGCCCCGTCTTTCTAACACGCCCCTCCGATCTAATGCCGCCCACTTCATTCCAAAAAGCATTCTTTAGTGTTGTTTTGTCGTATAATTTGGATCTTTTATATCCCACGGGTGTCTGTAATTTGGTAAAAGTTCAATTATTTTTTCAATCTCCAGATTCTAACGTATTTGGGTTGCTTCCATGCGCTCGCATTGCAATCGCCATCGCCATCATGAATACAAATGAGGAGAGGAAAGGCGGAGCGAAGTGACGTCCAAACTTATTGTCTTGTGATTGGTTCGCTTCTCAGAAATTGAATAATTTTTATTGTCGTGTACGAAAGAATTGCGGCAATTCGGCGGCAAGATTTCTTCCCATTAAAATGTACAGTGTTGCTGAAAAATTGCTGGAAGGAATTGCTCCGTGTAATAACACCATAATGGTATTATTAGATTACTCCTTGAAGGGTGGAACCCCATCTTTTCAAATAAAGTGCCCTCTCTCATCGGATTTTTTCATGGAATATTTAAAAAAACCAGTTTCACATAAAAGCTTTTGCAGTTCACAGATAATGGTCCATATGCCGCCCTAAACGTATTGTTGATGGCTGCACTGGACGTCCGGTGCGCTAAAGTAATTGGTTGTTACCAAAGAGCCTCGAAGGTTGTTACTTGCGTTGCAAGATAAAATATCTGATGTGGGTAGTACATGACTTTCCTTATATAATGCAATGAATTTACTACTTTTACAGTAAAATAAATATGTTATTCTGTTGCTGTTGTTGTTTCTAATGACCTCCTGTTTCGGTAGCGCCGAATATGTCATTCTTATAGTAGATACTTATATTCTTTCCAAGATATTGAAGTTTCGTCAATTAGTTGTCATTTTCATTGGTTTAGCGTTATTTTTATCCATTTGTGCGCGCGTGCGTGTATATATGTGTGTGCGTATGTGTGCATGTGTGTGCATCTGTGTGTGTGTGTGCGTGCGTGTATATATGTGTGTGTGCGTGTGTATATACATGTGTGTGTGAGTGTATATGTGTGTGTAGTACTTTCTTTGGTTGTAAAGAGCTAAAACATTCTAATAACATAACTCTTTACACATGTAATTAGTATTATGTTTGCAATAATGCTTAACTTTATTGCATGTCTTTCTTTTAAAGACTTTATATTAGAAATGATATGTTCATATAAACATTTGTGCAATGACCATACAATCGCCTATAGGATAATGTAAAGGAAAATTTTAGAATCAAAACATTGGTTTTGGAAAGATATGTTTATTCGAAGCAAGCAAACAAACGGAAAAACAGACACAAAATTGAACTTTAATCATTACATAAATATACAGGATTTTAATAATGTTACTATAAAGTGAAAAATATGTTTTATCATTTTTAAACTTTACAACATATTTGAAAAGTGTTTATGACTTTGTTTATTCTGTCTGTCTGTCCGTTCTCACGATAACTGCCGTAGAAATGACTGTACCAAAATTAAATTTTAGTATGTTGTTCAGACGGTCTGTAGGACATATGGGAATATAAATGAATAATATCACCCAATTAGTTTTGGATTGAACCCGGGTTGAGAAAATGAAATACATTGGACCCTATGGGACGTAATTTTTCAAACATTTTTTAAACGAATATAAAATCCACAAGTTGATTTTAAATTATAGGAAAAATTCAAATTATCGCCAAAAAAATATGTGAAAAAATTTCAGCAAAATATATTCGGTAGTTTTTTAAATAAAAATTAAAATAATAATTACACCCATATTATATGAAGAGATCACGTGACTTACTTTAAAATAAAATATGGCATCCATCTTGTGTCAAAATCCTGATTTTTAAGTTCTTTTTTATTTATTTTCAGAAATGCATTCGTCCAAAAACTGCTTTATTTTTCATTAATTTCTATGCATTTATATTTTGTAACAATGCAATGACAATATATTAGAGTTTGAATGAACACTAAACTTTGATTATTTCTACAATGAAGCCTGATTTTCACTTTTGGAGAATGTAACCATATCATGCTGTAAGATATAGTATAAGAATTGCTGAATTTCTTTAACGCAAAATTATTTAGCTCTGGCGTTTGCAATATAGCTGATATGAATGAAACATTCATTGATTTTACATAGAGAAGCATAAGTTTTTTCGATGAAGTTTTAAGCATAGAGTTAAATTAATTTTACCGACATGGTTTTAAGTTTTTATGTAAAATACATTATTGTAGTATTGTGTTGAATGAAGAAAATGAATGGAGTAGAAGTGTATCAGTGACATATTTACTACTTTTACATAGAGAGTCAGGCGATTTATATTTCAATGACGATCATTTGAATAAAGTTCATCTCTTTCGATGAAGTATTCAAATATAATAAATTATTGTAGTATTGTGAGAATTTAAAAAATATTACCGCTGAATGTATCGCATTTTAGAGATGTTTAAATGAAATTGCATTGCATTGCATTGCAGTTGTCAAGTGTTTCATAATCAATTATTTGTGCGTTATTGATCTTTCTTGTTAAACATAACGGAGTATTAAGTAGTCTTTAATAGGGTACATATCAATGTATCAAAATATTAAAACCATTAAAGAAGTAAAAATTAATTTGAACTTTTTACAAATTTAAAACTTGGAGATCAATTCAAAGAAAAGCTTTGCCAACATTATTTTCTGGCCACATTCTGGCATCTAACTGCATTATCTGCTAGTAATAACTTGTATTTATCCTGTTTTTTGGTTTAGAAATTTATATAATGTGAAAAAGTTTAGAAATTTGCATTTGACTGTTTCAGATTAAAGCAACTTATGTGTAACTTGAAAATGTACCCGCCGTTGTCCCGTGATTTTAAATGTAAACAAAAAAAAAATCCAAACTGATAAATACTATACATTAAATTACACTGAATTATTTAGCGAATTTCTAAGCGCGATTAATTGCCTCGCGCGTGAGAATAGCCTCAGACCTCAGTAGGTAGAACAGCTCCGGAAAAGGCTGGTTAAATAATTCGTAGTTAATCAACAGATGGGTTCATAAAATTATTTTTTTTTCTGAAGTAGTCTGTGATAGATTTAGGAGTTGTTAATAAAATATGAATGTTGAAGGGCACGATTTTATCGTAATATAAAATTCGAAGCGCTTTAAAACGCATGAAAAGTGTATATATTTAAAAATTCCCGAAAATGTGTTTATTAATCATATGGATTCTGTTTAACGTTCATTTGAAAGAGAAGTTTTCGATTTTTTTCATGGTGTCGTTATGGAAACTATGTGGAAAAATTTCAGGTCTCTAAGAAACACATTTGTGTGAAAAACGCCCCAAATCGCCTTTAAACATAAAGTAATTAAAAAAGTATTTCCAAATTAGAAAAAGTAACGTCGAGTTTCACCTATTCTGGTTCTGAAGTTCCTGTATAGCATATTTAATGGTTGAATGATGCTCAGATTTCCCGTCCCCATCCACATTCTCCTTAATTATGTGAGAAAAAGAACATAGATACACGGTGTGTAGCGAAGAGATAATGCTTTTTCTGTGAGAAATATAGCTTAATTTAAGACGAACATTCTTGGTGATTGTGAAGACAAGAGCATAAAAGTGAAATATGTCCATATCATGGATTTAACATACAAACAGTTGATTATACTAATAAGAAACACCTGGAAAAATCATTCAAAAATGATAAACACCAGGATGAACAATTCTAGTCGCCCAGTACAAAGTCTTTTTCGGAGTACTAAACTCATGACCTTGAAATAATGACTGAGTTATCTGACATGGAAAAAACTTCCGCAAGATATTTATATTTACTCATGCATATTCAAAAATATGCACGTGGTCAAAACTTTATAGATTAATTGCAGAATATCGATGAAGTAAATTGATCTGAGCAGAATGTGTTATTCAGAATGTTTTTCGATGAATTCAATTGTGATCTGTATTTCAAGGTGATGCATATAAATATACCTTATTATTGCATCAGAAATCCATAAGTTATTAGGACTCCAGCAGTTTTTATCAAAATGATATTATTTATTTCCGAAATATTCTATAGTGTGAAGGACATATCTGTTTTAGTAGCATCTAAAAGTGTTAATAAATTCAGCGAATCTTGTGCGCTTAACACTGAGTGATATTCATTGCAGGCGGTTATGCATTCTTGTACCACACCACGGCTCCTCCGCCAAGTTTCGGTAACCTTCGCTCCGTAAAAGCACAAGATGGCCACCTGAATTACTGAGGATGCTACGATCATTGAGGAAACAATGAGCTTTCCATTTAGTTGGTGACCTTTATAGTATCTGTTTATAAAGAACAAAATTGAGGTTAATGACTGACTGTAGATTATAAATGCATTCAATGAAGCTGTATCTTCGATTTGAGCATGGATATTCTTCAGTGTTGAATATAAATCTAGACTTTCTCTTATATTGTTTGATGTCGGATATCTTTTCATTTTCTGCAGGTGACAAAGAAAATATTTCAACTGTATTTCTTCGAAAGATATGTACAACGAGCAATACAGAATCGTTACAATAGTTGGAAAGGAAATGGTATTGAGCATATTACTTACGTGAAATATCGGCCCAAGGATTCTTAAAGTTGAAGGTGAAATATTTTGTTTAATAAACATCCATCCATAAAGAAAATGTAAAGAATATTTGTCCACGTCTATATAAATTCCATAAATGCTTACGACAAAAGGTAAAAATATACATAGTATGCACGTGAAATTAATAAACCTGGTGTAAGAATGGAATGGTGATTGAGGACTAGTTGTTAACTCACGTGTTACGACGTCTGTTGTTTCCTTTATTTTCTTTATCTTAATAAATATAAGATATCTCATTGCTAGATAAAAACTGTTTGTAACGAAAGCAGTGATTCTAGCCAAAATATTTCTTTCTTTTGTGAACAACAATATGTTTAAACCAAGAGCAAATGCATAGACAGAAAACGCAGTAAAATATGTTGAGCTTAAATATTGCAGCATTTTAATCACCAATATTTTAGTTTTCTTTTTGAGGTTTAATTTCGTGTATGCAAACGTTAGAAATGACAAAGTTGTGACAATGATCTTGAAATCTGAAGTGAGAACCATGTTTATTTCAGACGCTACGTTTCTGATTATAGGTCCGTTTCATGAGAGTTATCGTATGAAAATGGCTTAATATTGAAAACGGGGTCGTTATATGTATGCCGAAGCAGCCGAATGATTGATATACATTTCAAATATTCATGAATTTTTTGACAACGTTATTTTTTTTTTCAGGCTCATTTTTATTTGTCATTTATTCTTCGTCAGCTTGCATTTTTAAAACAAAAACATCTATTTTCTATTTTAGAAACATTTGTTTATTGTTTTTATACTGAAACATTATAATTACAAATGGTACAAATTTGAATTATTGTTGTATTTCAGAGTTATATTAAGGGGATTGTATTTGAAAAAGCAATTTCAATAATGACAGTATTATATGCCTTCCGATGTATAAATGTATTATTGTTGCTTTTCAATAAGAAATAAATCCATTGTCATTTATTGAGGTTTCGTTGCAATCGCTATGTAGTAATATGTTAAGAAATATGTCCAAGTGGAATTGCAAATATATATAAAGAGTTGCAGTTGGTTTCTGAGGGAATATTGCAGTATAAAGCGAATACCCATGAACAACCCATGATTCATATATATATCGTTTCTATGTTATCATTTCTATTGTTCTTTAAATTTCTGTTAATGTTGAAATATAATTCTGTTATAGGCGCTCCATGGTTATGTTTAGTTGTGTGGTGTCGAGGTTTGAGATCCTCGAGTGAACCACTCGAGGATGAACCACTCGAGTGAACCACTCGAGTGAATCCACTCGAGTGAAATTGTAACTTCTATAATCTGTTTCTATATTTATTGCATACATATGTATCTATATTTTTATCTTATTGCACTGCCAACTACTATGTAACTCAAAGTTTTTTGACCTTGAGACGATAATGTTGTTTACATTTATCGTCTCACCCTTTGACCTCGTGACCACTGAATTGAAACTGACTACGATGAGTCCCGCGACATTCACTTGGATCCCATCTTCTTTCAGAGAACCTGTTTTCTCTCTGTTTACTCTCCTTTTCAAATTTAGTTTTGTCTGCTTCTCAACATTGGTGGTCCATCTTCCAAGGTATTTTTGATCACAGTCAGACTGTCAATCTTTTCAAGCATCCATCCAGAAAAGTAATGCTTCACATCAAATTCCAATTACAAAACTATTCTAAGAACTTATATTTCCGATGTGGGGATACGTGAGTTTTATCACAGGTGCCCCGAAAAGAAAAAGCCTTGGAATCTTGGAACATTCCCTATCTGGCTACCCATGTCTCTGGGCTAGTCCGAATCGTAATTTTGTTATGTTGCCCACCTCGAAGTTGGAGACCAGATACCATTCCGGTCTCTGAACTTCGTGGGCATGGGGAGTGTCGCCGCCGGTCATCGTGGAGGAGCCCGCCTACCTGCTGTGCCATCGACGTTGAAGAACGGTTCTGACCCGAGGTCTCTGTGCCGAGTCGAGATGTTGGATGTCGTGGGCAAGCCTCAGCCTATTATTTGCTAAAAGAGAGCCGGTTTTCATGGAACGGCATAGCCGAGGGTTCAAAGTGGATGTTGGTGTACGATCTCTTCCGCATCTCCGGTGTTGGAGGTAAGAGTGTTTTTTCGATGGGTCAGTTTTCCGTCGGAAGTCATTCACGTGAAATGGAACAAACTTAAGATCTTTAATTTGACTTCCCGACTTAATTCAACATCTGTTTATATGGAATAAAATATAAATTTACTTTAGGTATTTCTAAAAGAAAGCTTCGAGTGCGGTTGCTCCCATGTTGAGACCATACCTATACTGTATTTATGTTAAATGATAAATTTATTACTTTAGCCACATTTATTACGTTTTGGAACTTGTTTATTACGTCTTTGACTGGTGGCTATTAAATTTCGTATCATGGTTTCCTGAGTCCAGTGCGGAGACTGACTGATATATATTCAGCTCCTGTATAATGTTGGTAACTCCTATTATAAATATAAATTGATTGATTAATAAAGGATAGATTTAGTAAAGATTTAAGGAGTATTTATTTGTGTTTGAATTAGTATATTTACTTATGTTTTCAGCGGAAGAAGAAGACCTTAAAGTTAAGGGTTAGTCTTTTTCTGGTTTTGTTTGTGCAAGTCATCTGTGAGTTTCACTCACAGACGGGTGGAGTTTCGGACCTGGGTATTCAAAATTTGGAGAAAGTTAGAATTCTCCGGTCGGCTGTGTCGAGCGGAATTCCGCTACGACAGTTGCATATGAATGTTGGGATGGCTAAAAATTATTTTATATTTTTAGTGCATTTTACTTAAATCGAGAAACTTAAAAGTACTTTTTTTATATTTTATTCTATAATTTTTAGCCTTTTGAAATTTTGCAATCAATTTTTCATCGATTTCCAATCAAACTTTTTAAAAACCTTTAATTGAATTGGTCGCGACCGGTGCGGTTACGTTGTTACAGTTACAGTGAATGTGTATACAATACAGCAAGGCTTAAATATTGAGTATTAATGCGTTTTCTTTGAAAAATGAAGTATGAGCTTTAACGAGAACATGTTCTTTGGATTCCGAATAGAATGAGAAAAGGATACACTATGTCCAGTGTATGGCAACACAACCTTTTACAACCGTAATCAATAAGTCCTTGCGTAAAACATTATAATTTTTCTTTTAAATTTAAAGTGACCACATAAAGAATAACAAGAAATGTTTACTATATTTATAAAACAATCTGTCATCCACAATAGATATTTAAAAGAAATTAATTTTTACTGCTCACTATATCTCTGAAATATGACCGTTATTTTGTACATTTGTGTGAAAAACTTAGATTTTATCCAAAATCACTCAAACATAATGACAGATGCAATTAGGTGTCAATATTCTATGTTGATGAGTTTTGTATGAAATATATCTGAAGAACAACTTACGATATCATAGCCCTCTGCTTGTCAATAGACGAGTTAAAACAGGCAACATTTCTAAGGCCACCGTTTATAACTGTAGTTAATATGTTTTATATGTGATTCAGTTATATGCTTATTCTTTTTATAGAGATCTCGTAAAAAGATAACTGCTACCTTTAAAAGCAATTTGACATGCGAAATATAGATTAAATGCAATTCATTTATACCTACTGATCATGCTATCTTTTAAAATGATTTAATTATTTCGGAAGAATTTGGATTGTTTTCAAAAGAACTTGGATTGTAATTGAGTTTATTAAAATGAGAACTGATTTTAATTTGGCGTAGTGATTTAATATTAATGTTTTTTATATGAAAGTTGAAGTACGGAATGTAAATACATTTTATAACTCCGATTGTAAAGAGAAGAGCTGTAATGTTCAATATGTGTAACACATGGCAACCCAACTCTCTGCAAGTGTACTCAACTGTTTACACAGGACTCAATGATGTGCCTATTTAGTTTGGAGAGAGTAAAAATGAACCTTCCGACTGTCTCGAGGCGTTCTAAGTGCGCCTGGTTGAAACTGCAGTGACTCACATAACAATGGCGTATATGCACTGTGACGCGACCTAAACAATCTTCAGATTCGATTTACACAACTGACTGGTGTTACTACATGGTAACACGAAATTATGATATGCTTGTAATATCAAATACCCTCTCGACCATATATGCTCACTCTCCTTAACGGTTAAAAATGAACGAATTCTTAAGAATGTTAATGTTCCTAATCAATCAGTTAGTTATACGTGAGTTATTTATGCCGAAAATAACTGCTCTGACGGTCAATTTCGGCTTTGACGGGTTAAAGCAAAACAGGAAAAATATGTAAATGCTTAGTTAATTGTTATCTAACATTAAAATTGAATATTTTTTGCAAAAATTATGCCCCGAAACTAAAAAGAAATAAAATGAATGAAAATAAGAAAAACTAGATACAAATGTGGAAAACGAGGAATCTGGATATAGAAAGTTCATTGGCGTATTGAGCATGCCGCGTGACTGTGCATATAACAGCACTTCGAGCGACTGTGCATGTAACAAAACGAGTCGCGATTGTCGAAGAGTTAAATATATTAATGTTATATATGCCCAAAGTTATATGTAGGTTTTGTTTTTTTTTCTTTTAAGATGTAGCAAAATACGTTTCTTTTATGATGTGCAAAATATCTATGATGAGAAAATTATTTTACGAAAATTATTTTGTCAAAGAAATCAATTTCTTTCAAAGTTATCGTGCATAATAAACTTTTAACGATATCTTTCAAATGTCTCTGTCATTTTCGTTCTTTGTAACAAAATACTTGATTTTCACTTGAAATTTTTCAGTTTTAACTGAATTTTTTCAAATGGAAATAATAAAACTGTATAATAAAACTCGGTAAACACATTATAAGAACACTGTATCACAATGCTCTTCCTACGAAGTATAAAGTATAAAATATAACACATTCCTTTGATTCCTAAGAAAAGATCTTATATATTGTTACGATGTATTCTGTTGAAACGTAGGTGTACTTCCAGAATACAAAAATGAGTCTGAAAGTTTTTGATAACTCATGTTTTTATTTAAAAACACCAATAAGAGTAAACAGAGATTGATATACAGCTAATGAAGACTATAGCTATCTTACAAGACTACAAAACAACTATAAGGTAAAATGAAACAGTAATTAAATGTTCAAATAAGTCACAAAATAGCAGATACTGTTTTCAAAGCACGACGTATATAGTAATTCAATCTGACTCGTATTACGTCTACTCTGTCGAAATGAACGATAAATTTCTTATATACTCTCCATAGAAATCTCTAGAAAGAGAGCGAAGAAAGTCGACAAAATTCACCAAGTTGGAGATATATCAACAAATCTGACACATAGGCCTAGAAATTATCGCCAAGTTCGGGAAACTCAACTTTCACGAAATACCAGTGTTTGCCTGTTTTCTCCTTGTGGGCATCAAAACGCCTTGAAGCATTTTGCATGTTCATAACTGTGGTGACCATTTTAAAGAAACTTTAAGTTAACATTTAAGAAGAATATTTAATTAATCTTAGAACATGGTCGTACATCGTAAGTCGTATTACATGGAATTGTGTTGCTTTAAAACCCACCATAAAATCTTTAATACGAGTTCCTAGAATACAATATATTAACATAATACTACTCACAATTAACTGCACCCATTATAACTTTAAAATTAACATTATTTATTAAGAACATTCTATTCATTACTAAATCAATTACAACAATTACCACATATAATTAAGAAGGATATTGGACATCTGAGACCTGGTAAGTTATTACGATCAAAATGGTTATGGTCTTCTATAAGCCGATTTGCACATACCTTCTGGTTGTCTTTAGACGTTTGGCCTTCATTTGATTTAAAAATCGAAGCTTATTTGTTTCATCATTTCTGTGACGACGGCCTCTTATTGATGCATATCCGCATTTCGTCTGTTGCATCTGTCGTTCTGTAGAACTTTTTGTATGTCTACAATCGACTGTGGTTGCTCTTACAACTATTTTCTCCAACTGTATCTTACATCTCTGACTACATTACTCTCAATGAATATAACTGAATCTGATTTCTTCCTGGTCTCATCTAAATATGTCTTGATCTGCTACTGATATTTTTACATATCTGAACCTGTAGAACCTTCTCTCGGTTATCACCTCTTTTTGCCTGAGGTCTGATACGCCTCTTCGACTACTATTGGCCGACCTCAGGGCGACGTGGTAACACTTCCGTATTGGTTTAACTTAAAACAAATCTCATAGTTTTTCCTATAGTCTCCGGTAACTGCTTTGGTTCGACCCAACCTGTACTTGAAGCCCCCTTATTTACGACACTTGCTGGACATGTAACGCCCCATGTCTTGGAAGACAACAACGACAGAGCTGTGGGCGTAATGCCTATAAAACCAAAAATCGAAGAAGCCAAAATCGAAGAAAGCGAGTTCACATGACTTACCTAGTTTTGGTAAAAAAAAATTCAGAGACAGGTGACTCCAAGGAGATCAAGCAGTACACTGTTGAGATCCAGACCGTCCAACCTACCAGAAAAGTATAAGGTTACTGTTTGGACGACCGGAAGCAGTACACTGTGTGATAATACAAGATAAGTGACCGGCCAGGAAAGCTTTTAAGATATATTCAGCGACAGTGGCAAATATCGACCTAAGAGTCCCGCTGATGCAAATTGGACTACAAGTGAAACCAAGTACCAAACACTGACATATATAATCACCTTTATTAATAAGAGGACTTAGTATTTTAAACTAAATTGCTTCTAATCGAGTATATTTATCACATCTGCGATAATTCAGATTACCACCTGAGGATACGTAGTTTTATTGAACAAATTCTAAATTAAAGAAAATATAAGTATGACTAACAATGCGCTTTTGGTTTAAGTTGATAGTATGGTTAATGCTTACCTTTCAGGATGTATTAGTTTTTATAGATTGATGACGGACTGTATAAAGTTGGATTACGCGGTAAGAATATTTTGTATAATATTCAAATTTACAAATACAGAGTACTCGATCATGGGCTCATTCAACACTTTAACCTAATTTACCGTGACTCTCAAAGTTAGTCACCATTTAGTTGCTACACCCGGTACCTTTTGAGTAGGATCTAGGTATGGCTGCAATCTTCAGCTAACTAATGCAATTGGCTGTTTAACACTACATAAGCTCAAACACTGAAAGCAAAAGTCATACTGAATAAAAATGCGGGAATTGAATATGACCTCGTTAAAAAAGGTAGAGAGACGTGATTTGCAAGGGGCTGCCAGTGTAACTCCGATGCCTGGCAATTTTCCTCGCAATGCCCATATCCTCCAACCCCCCAGATTACTGTACGTGTTTGTAAAAATATGTGCTTGTTACAATTGCACGTCCATTTGTTTTAAAAAGTCACACAGAATAAAAAAGAAATTTTCACATACACAATGAACATTCTATCGTCTTCATAAAAGTTTCATGGATAAATTTTAGATTAAAATAAAATGTATTTTTTGCAAGGAATGCTTATTTATAGCGGATAAAAACTATTCACAAAACACTTTATATTTATATTGAAGTTTAATTACTTTAATATCAAGTTTAAAACATGTTTAATTTTTTTTAAACTTAATGACATATTACCTTATTCATTTCAACTGATAGATACTCCTATATAAAAAATATAATGCCATCAAAGGTGTAAAATTTTACGTAACCATTTTTCAACTTAAATTTGTGTCTGTGCTTTGAAATGGATTGGTGTTGATGCCTTTCTAGAGTTGCGAGATATTGGCCGGTGCAAGACGTAGATTCATGCTGAAACCCTTCCAGAGGTACGCGGTACTGCTTTTGTTTTTTAGTGTAGCTGTAACTATGTAACTTTTTCATTAGGCCATGCTCTGCTTTTACATAATTTCGGAGTATTACAAACTGTTCTTGAGCATCTATTAAAATAGCACATCTCCAGTTACAAGTATTTAAAACTATTGGAATTTTTAATATAAGTTATTGCATAAAAGCTCCAAATGTAATCAATATTCCCGCAGTTTTTAGTAATAGATTCAAATCCAGAGGAAATATACCCAAACATGTAAAAGACAAATCTACTTTTGTACCATCTAACAGCGACATCAATTGCAACATGTCTTTATTGCTTACTTCAGAATGGTATCTACTGTGCACGCGCATGATTTCTTGCACAACAGTTCTGCAGTTCTTCCACATTTCAACTGCTTTTGACCCAGTGACAGACAAAATGACCATCCATGTAGTGTAAATTATTGCTCCAAATATAGACTGCGATGATATCTCATTTAAATTGAACTGGTGTTTAGATACTAAATGGAACAAAGAGGTAACAGATAGACAATATATTAAAAATACACAAAACGAAGCCACTTCTTCGATTTCGATCCAAATTCTTCTTAAAATAGCGTACTCATCAATGCTTGACTTGATATTCTCTGACGAAGAACGAAGCAAGACTACCTGCAGTCCGTCCGAAAAGGGTTTAAGCAGTATTCGCCCAAAGGAAATGTAAATGAAGCAATAAAGCATCGTTGTCAGTGTTGGTAAAGCGTACACATTGAGTGTATGTGTTATTTCTAATATAGAAGCAATGATATTCTCAAGCCAGGTAGGTAAATTATAATGAAAGATATACCTAACATGATCTTCAGCCTTTCTGATTTTAAGCAAAATCGAAATAATGGGCATTACCAGCAAATTGGATGCACAAACTACTGCAATAAATATTTTAAGGGGTCTACGAATGTCACGACTTTGGCAATGTGCGAACTCATCTAAAGTAGAGAGAGTAATTTTCATCTTCTTTATTTTGACCATAAATAGCACTCTGAGGAATAAAAAAGAAATATTTTCAATTGTTATATTTAAGCAAGTGATGAAGTTGGTACGATAACGAAAAGTGTTAATGACCTTAACTACAGTCAGGCTGCTTGAAACCAAAATGAAATAAATTGTCAATAAAAATGCTAGTATTTTTCTCACCTTACTGCATTTACCCGACGCACTATTTGTTTGAATTATTGAAGGCATTCCCAAGAATCCAAAACTGCAGTTGATTATTTTCACAGTAGAGTTATAAGAACTAGAAAATTCTTCAGATTTCTTGTGCATCGTTAGAAAACAAATATTGCTTTGAACTTTAAATTTTAAATATATTTCTCAGATAGTACAGTATCTAAATTAGATAAATAATTGAAGATGGTATATACTTTTATAAATCACACCAAATGCATTTACTTTAAAATGTAAAGCCTTTTATTTTAACATATAGTATTTAAGAAATTATGAACTGCAAAATTAAAGAAGTTGAATTGTTTATTTAGCATGAATTTTAACATTTACGAACATCTATACAGTTAGAAATGCACGAAAAACAGCCTTAATGTAAAACGAACTTTTGGCTCTTACAACCGCAGTAACGGGTTAACACTATACGGTTCATTTTTCAATATCGTCTATTATCAAATAATCAATAATCAATATTTTCTCCTGATATTACATTAATTTATTTGTTTCTTCAAAAGATAAACACTGGAACTTTCTTCGATATCAAAAGCTTTTAGAATCTAATGTATGGGAGTTTTACGTTTATCAATCACAGGGAAATCCTGATTATGATAATAATTCTTAATAATGGTCTTTTTTTTTATAAATATACATTATCTGTTAGTCTGCCCAATTCAGTTATTACTTTTCGGAAAAGCTGAAGATCAAGTGTTTCAGAACAACGTGCAATAAAAGTAGGAAAAAAAATCTGATGTGGTCAGCATATGACTTACCCTACAAAACTCATATTAATTAATTCTTTATATACATTCATTAATATTTTATCTAAAATGTAGCACTTTTTTAATGAAAATGAATTTGAAATTGCATCTAATTTTCAGTTTTAAATTAATTTCATTTTCTTTTAGCGACTTATGTATTTTTAAATCGAGCAGAATTTCATAATTAACAAAAAAAAAAAAAAAAAAAAAAAAAAAAACTGGGATCCGGAGTAGTTGCATTCGCTTTATCATTAAAAATTACGTGCAAAAAATCAAATCTTTTTAATAATGCATTTGACAACAATATTTTATATACAGTTTTGTAGGATTTTATGGGCTATTTCGGGAAAAAAAAGACAGTTGTATTTAGATTAATTGTACCAAACTCTAATCGACTCCAGAATACTTTATAAGTGAATTAACGGCATAATTCCATTAAGTTTGGTCGGATAGTTTTTGATCCAGAATGGATAAATACATCGGACAGCAGAAAAACCACGTGGTAGAGTGCCAAGTAGTACATTAGTAGGCATTAGTAGTGCATTAGTAGTATTTATAGCCATTATTAGTACATTAGTAGACATTAGTAGTATATTAGTAGGCATTAGTAGTACATTAGTAGGCTTTGTAGTACATTAGTAGGCATTAGTATTACATTCGTAGTACATCAATAGGCATTACTAGAAATTAGTAGTACATTATTAGGCTTTAACAGGCATTAGTAGTACATTAGTAGGCATTAGTAGTACACCAGTAGTACATTGGTAGGCATTAGTAGTACACTAGTTGTACATTAGTAGGCATTAGTAGTATATTAGTAGGCATTAGCAGTATATTAGTAGTATATTAGTTGGAATTAGTAGTACATTAGTATTGCATTAGTAGGCATTAGTCGTACATAAGTAGGCATTAGTCTTACATTAGTAGGCCTTAGTAGTACATTAGTAGTATATTACTAGGAATTAGTAGTACATTAGTAGTGCATTAGTAGTACATAAGTAGGCATTAGTCGTACATAAGTAAGCATTTATCATACATTAGTAGGTTTTAGCAGTACATTAATAGGCATTAGTAGTACATTAGTGGGCATTAGTAGGCATTAGTAGCACATTAGTAGTATATTAGTGGGAATTAGAAGTACATTAGTAGTGCATTAGTGGGCATTAGTAGTACATAAGTAGGCATTAGTCGTACATTAGTAGGCATTAGTAGTATATTAATAGGCATTAGGAGTACATTTGTAGACGGAAGCATTTACCATTCGTGATCCGAATTCGCTCTGGATCAGCGATCCTTCTATAGAAAAGCCATTGTGAAACGGTTTACTTTTATCTTAGAATTGCTTATTTTAAATACCGTTAAAAGAAATGAAACTTGTCAATGTACTGTACGTATCTTAGAATATTGTTAATGATCAAACTTTCTGCCTTTAAATTGCAGTCATTAATGAGTTACTCGCAATTAGAAACAGCTATTGGTTACGTTTTACTGACATAAAGAGAAGATTTTCATACTTTGATTTCGCACAAAATGTACACAAAATGGCATTTTGCTTCCTACAGAAACTTTACAGGTTCTTATTCCAAAATTTCATATTTTGATCTATGAAATCTTGTATTACGGAACGTTGCTTAAGACTACTGTGTATGCTATTTCGTTTTGCATATATGTCAGTCACTCTACGATTATTTTCCCAAGAATATATTTCAAATTATATTATTCGCTGTCTTAAAGTTAAACCGATAGATATCTAATAATAGCAAGATAAATGAAATGTTGCTTGAAACAGTGTACAAACCTTTAAATACAACAAATGAAGTTAATTTTTTACTGTTTAATTGTAGTAATTAACGGACGATGGAGTTAGAAGTAGCGGTTATACCAACATTTTACTTAGATAGAAAGATGTATTTCCTGGTCGATTTCGTATAACAAACACTTTAAAGATTATGTCGAATAACTGGCTATATTTATGTATAACATGATAATCTATATTAATACTTTTACTTGCAGGAATGTTGCAGGTTTTGAAATATTACTTTTTAACAATTACTTTTACAACGCATTCAAGGTGTTTCGAATGAAGGTGATTATAAATTATTATGTACAAGGTGTTATAATGTGTAATTTGAACAAACCACCCCATTCAAATTCATTAAATCGTGACTGCATGCTCTACTGCTTGTATTGTTTCGTACTCGTAGAATTAACTGGTGTGTGGTTCCACTCCACTTTCTTATACTACAATCCATTTCAAATAGTTTGGTATTTTATTTACTTTTTTAAATTTTACCAGAAAATTGTGAAAATTAGGTATCATGGATCTAAATGATTACAATTATTGCGCGTTTTCCTTCACTTTAAAGGGCTTGAAAAAATATTTCAATTCATACCATGCGTATTTTGATTTAGTCTTTTGCAGATTGTAACACTTCCATTATTTTAATTAATATTTTTATGTTCAATAGAAAAGTTTTTTTTATGGCATAGTTAATGATATAAAGGGACAGTTTAATTTTGTTTCCTTTGAGTCTTTGCGGATCACTTTACTTTCTATCATATTATAAGATTAATTGTTCAAAGTACATTTCAGTATAAAAAATAAATAAAGTTTGTAAATTTTATTCCTATGAATGGTTTTACAAATATTGAACAATAAACATAAACAAGTTTGTCGTAATCGAAAAATTATTCGGTAAAGCACTGGCATTTATATTTTTAAGATTTATTTTTGTTTTTTAAAATAATTTTCAAAAGTACATAATTTGCCATAAATTAAAATTTTGTTATTAAACGTTGAAAGTTTTCCACATTGATTTATTCCTATATGTCTCATTGTGTAAATTTAATATCTGAAAATGCAAATGTTTCTGAAAATGCAATGGAAAGATAATAACGTATTTGTCTAAAATACAAAAAAAAAACCCTCTTTCCTGTTTAAAGTGAACTTTGCATTTCATATTTCTTGAATTTAATTAATGAAAACATTTATTTTTATTTTATCTCTTAAATATTATTTCAAATAATTTTATTCATGAGGACAAAAATAACACTCTAGACAGCAGTTCATCACACATTTCTATAACTTAATGCAAAGTAATTATATATACCACGTTTGAAATAACAAAAAGATATATAAATAAAAACAGTAAGTTAAACTAAAGATAAGATTAACAGAAGAAGCGCCGTGGTCCAAACCATTTAGATCAATGACAGGTACACAAAAACAAGGTATGAGATAAAATAAACATCATCATAGTTTAAACAGATTAAATGTTGTAATGTTTTTCCTGTAGTAACTATTTTCAAGCTTTTACGCCATATCCAAAACTGATGAACCCAGAAAACATGGCATAGTTTTGTTGATTTAAATTAAAAGTTTCAATTCATGCTCTTTAACAGATGATGGTAAATATAAAATAAAGACACAATATGTACTTATTCTCCAAACGTTCCATTCGAAACAAATTGAGAGAAATAATTTCAAAAATTATTGCTTCAGGGAAATGCTAAATATAGAGGCTCTTTAATTAAAAGCCAGTTTGTTTAATTGAAAAAGCGCATCGTGGCATTCTTAACTAAACAGCCAGTGTTTAATGAATATTCTAATTTAAGTTGAAAGTTTGCAAAAGATACGGATGTTTTAAATCATTATTTGTTGTCTCTATTTAGCAATCGTTTATTTTCTTAAAATTATTAGTATAAAATCAGACCCAAGT
The DNA here is from genome assembly GCA_951213105.1 of Amaurobius ferox. Lineage (NCBI taxonomy): Eukaryota > Metazoa > Arthropoda > Arachnida > Araneae > Amaurobiidae > Amaurobius > Amaurobius ferox. The sequence goes on from OX578140.1 coordinate 29,626,372, forward strand.
ATATACGCGCCAGTTTTATGTATTTTTTAAAAATAGAATATTAAATTGCTTTATTTTAAATATTATCTTATGCTTTGTTAAACATTATTTAAAAATTATATGAATTACTGTATATTACGTATACATATGAAATTCGTTGCAAATATCAATTAGTGCCAGCTTGCGGTATGTCCTGTAGGATGGTCGTTATAATGAAATTTAACTGTATATTCAAGATATTTATTTAATTAGTTTGCTGATGAATGAATTTTGGACAAAACTAGGAACGAAATTTTAAGTGTCTTACTTTCGAAAGTTTTCGGTTTTAGTATTATAAATTAAGGTGTTGGTTTGAAATACTTGTTAAAATAATCTGATATTTCCATCAAGTAATAATCCGTCAAACATTGTATTTCTACTAAATAAATGGTTGCTATTTGGGATTATGTTATAACAAGTGTGATATTCCATGAAGCGAATTAATCTTTTCCCAACATTTTCAACACGATTTTTACATGCCAAGTTCCTAATCAACATACTGTTTGTAATTTATTTTATAGTTTTATAGTTATTACTTTAAGCTTCCTACGCAGTATTATTTACAAAATTATGATTTATCCTATCCATAAGGCCTTACAAGAAATATGAACTATTTACTCGTGCTATAGCAAAATCTTTAAGAATGATACCAGCATTATTTATGAACAAGATCCAGTTGAGAAAAGGTATGCCTCTGCGTGTGAAAGACATGCTAATTTTGGAACTTTCGACACAATGATTATAAATACAAATCAACCCTACTACTTGAAACTCAACCCTACTACCTGTCATGTGCAGATAGATTCTCTTGTAGGAAAAATCAGAAATTCAGTTTGAACCTTCGGTTTTAGGAGTGCAAGCACTTCATTTTATCGTCAAAGAATACGTATTTTCAGTCTTAAAACATCAATACTTTGAAGGTAGTATAGTACTCCATTCTATAGTACTCCATTCTTAGATAATAATATTAAATATAAGATCCTTTTTGACGGTTCCATCTGAAGGAGGGCTTTGATAGTAGTACTTATATCTGAAGTTACTTTGCTGTGTTTGATCATGTCATGTCCTAAGTAATCAAAAATACAAATAGTTAGCAGCAAATTTTAATTAGTCTTTATTTTAACAATAAGATCTGTAGATGGTCATATCTTATATAATTAAAGACAGCACCTAATCCGCATCTGTGTAGCCCATCGAGGTGAGATATAGGATTTATATCTCAGGCCGAAGGCGTTGATATATATGATGCGATTGCATTAGATTTTAACGTTTGAACAGGAAAACGGTAATCAGCATATGGAGTTAGAGATGAGGCCATACTTTTACTTCCATGATTTAGCTCATATAGTTAAATATGAGACCATCCTTTTACTTCGATGATTCAGCTTATAGAGTTAGAGATGAGACCATCCTTTTACTTCCATGATTCAGCTCATGGAGTTAAAGATGAGACCGTCCTTTTACTTCCATGATTCAGCTCATGGAGTTAAAGATGAGACCATTCTTTTACTTCCATGATTCAGCTGAATAAGAAAGTTAATATTTCGAGGTCATGCAATTTAAAAAGTCAGAATTTGAAAATTTAAACAATGGAGTTGGAGAGATTTTCGTCCTCTTTTATCTTAAAATTCATGTTTTAAATAATGAAATTGATGCAAAATGAATTATTAGATGATTAGTTTGAGCTGAATTGTATGACTCATGAAGTTAGAGAGGGTGAGTCCCTTTTACCTCCCATGGTATGACCAGTATTTGAAAACATGAAATAAAAAGTTTGTGACATTGAATTTGATAAATTTGTTTATTGGAGGGCCTAAGAGGAGTGTAGATTCATTCCGTTATGTTAGTGGATGGTGTGTGTTTTGGTAGGATGCTGTATAAGAAATAATAATATTGAAAGGGAGGGGTGTATGGCTCGCATGCTTTTGTGGGTATTAGGTGCGTATATCTTTTGCAGCTTTATGAATGGCATATCTGAGATAATCTTTTGCAACTTTATCCAGTCTTACGGCAGACTCATCCTTCTAGTTCATTGTAAGTCAGAAGAAAACAAATGATTGGGACCAATAAGGCATTCTGTGGAGAGTTTCTGTTGCTTAGCTGTTACAATTTAGATAGGACTTAGATAGGACTTAGACGATGACTAATAAGGATTTAGCATCGAGTTTTTGAGAGCGTTGAGGGTTTCACTAAGAAGATAAATTCCCGGCTCTTTTACACTTGCGGTAAAAATTCCTCTTAAAAACATCTATTTTTTTCGAAATTGGTTGTAGATAGAGCTTAAATTTTGATTGATATAAATTCAGCATTAAATTCTAGAGCGAGTAAGGGTCATACTAAGGATTTCTACTTTCTATTTCAGAGGTGTCTGTTCTGATTAAAAAATGTACATGTTCCTTGTAACATATATTTTTCACGATTGTCTGTAGATAGATTTTAGACGATGACTGATATGTATTCAGCATTCAAAATCAAACGGGGGAAGGAGGGGTTCACTAAGGAATTCCACTTCTGGTTTTAAAAATGTCCCGGGTTTTCCAAAAAATCGAAAGACTGTACGCAGTAAGTGTACAAAAACTACGAAATAAGTGTGCAACACTCCTAATATTTCGATCGAAAATGAAATACACTCGGTACATGCCACTAAATGAAGGCCTCTTTATAAATTTTTTGTGTTAGAAATATATGTAGAATTAGTTTTATAAAGGAAAAATGCAAAAATATAAGCGAAATTTTATTGCATAAGTACACCAAATGTAATTAGAATTCCAGCTGTTTTCAATAAAAGATTAATATCCAGTGCATAGGTACCTAAACATTTAAACGACATGCCATATTTTATTCCATTTAAAAGGGATAATAAATGCAACATGTTATCATTACTGGTATTAGGATACTGAAAAGTATGGTATCGAATAATATCTTCCACTACATATCTATTATTTTTCCATTTTTCTGATGCTTTTCCACCACATATGCACAGACAGATTAACCACACGCAGCAAAAGATCGCTCTGAATATAATTTGATATGCATTTTCGCCATTTGCTGTAAAAACATGGAGTTTGCGTTCTAAATACAATAATGATGTGACTGACAAACTATAGATGAGAAAGACATTGGTTGAAGTCACTTCTTCTATCTGAATCCAAGTATTTCTCATCTTTGCATATAGGTTGAGTGCCTTTTTTATATTTAGTGATGTAGGACAACTTTGTATTAACTGCAACTGTGTTGAAAATGCTTTCAGGGCTACTGTTCCGAAAGAAATATAAATGAAACAAAATAAAATGGTTGATATAGTTGGAAAAACAAATATATTGAGAACATTGATCAACTCCAACACCAGAACAACAGCCCGTATTATCCAGTCTGGTTCTTCGCAGTCTATGCAAAACCAGGAGATAAAGTGATGACCTTCTCCAGTCTTGTATAAAATGCAGAAATATACCGAAGGAGGGATGACTATGCTAGCTATGCATAATGCCAAAATATGTTTTCCAAGGTGCATAGAGTAATTTGCATTGTAGTGAACTACAGTTTTATTTAAAGTGCATATAAGAGTTCTCAACATTTCAGCTTTCATAATAAAACAAATTCTCAGCAGAAAGTAAGCAGTGTTTGCAAGACACACGCTCATAAAGGATAGGACGTTGTAATTGCTACGTAAAAAGAATTTGAAACTTTCGTTAAAAACAAGAATAGAGTCTGTTGCAAAAACAATTGTCATGCCAATAAGCAAAATATTTTGTATTTTAAGTCTCTTTTTACCTTTTCTGCAGATTCGAAATAAAGGTATTCCTACGAAAGCAAAGCTGCACAGAATAATTTTGACGTTAGAGTAAAATTTAGTAGATATTCTAGAATTATGCCCTATCATATTTATCTATATTTAAAAATTTCTATCCTAAAGTGTTTTTAGAATTACCAATGCTATTTGAAATGGTAGCCAATTACAATCGCTTGAGTTGCTTTCTATCAATTTTTCGTGCTTATCAATATTCAAAATATATTTCAATAGATCTTGAATCCTTTTAAATATAATGCAAGGTTTAATACCGAATAGTAGTTAAACTAATTCTGATAATATGGAGAAGCAACTCAATCATCGGATCACACATTGATCCCAACTTTATCATCTAATAACATCAGATCACATCATCTCTGATTACATCTTGTGCAGACGTGTATACACTGAGAAAAATATGCTTGTGTGAATCATTATTAAATGGTCTCCAAATAGGCTTCCAATTTTGTGAAATATAAATCAATATTTAATTAAGTACAGTTCCGTGTACTACTTTGCACATGCAATATTGCAATATTTTAGAGATGTTCGTAACGGATGGCTTAAATGTTAATCATTTTTGCAATTACTAGATAAAAAAGTATTACTCTCCTTAAGGAAGAATGCTGTCATTCAAAAATGCTTTTGTTAATAACATTATTCCAAAATATCTAATTTCTAAATTATCGGAAATGTATTGTACTGAAAATGAATAAAAGCGAGAAGTTTGAAAGTAGTTTTCCTTGCAAATTTTAAATTAAAGTGGAATACACGATGCTACATCGCGAAGTTGAGTTATTTTTAAGATATTAAGTTGTTGGGTAAACTGGAAGTTTTTAAACATTTAAACGAAATCTAAAGACAACCAAGAAGGCTTTATTTATAATATAGATATTATTACTTTCCTTATATACAATAATGTATAAGGAAAGTATTGTGACTGGGTCGAAAATTCGAATTCGAATTTTCGACGGGAGAGCACGTTTCAAGCATCCCTGAGTACGAATCGAACAGTTTTGAAGTGATGTCTGTGTGTGTGTGAAAGTATGTGTGTGTGTGTATGAAAGTATGTGTATGTGTGTGTGTCAGTGAGCCTGTGGAGATGATAAGTGACGAACGAATGGACCGATTCGAACGAAATTTGGTACAAAAATTACAATCCGTAAACACTGGAAGCCTATTGTTTTTATACGCAATCGAATGTTCAGAACTCCCCTAAATATGCGAGTGAAATTTTGAAAAAATCGTCAAAAATCAAAGCCCATAATAAAATTACGCAAATAGACATTTCCTATGTAATTTGTCATTAGAAAACGATTGACGTAAATTTTAGAACGGTAATATGAACCGTTCTCGAGATATTGCACATTTTTCAAAAAATTATAAAAAAGTCATATAAAATTAAAAAAAAATATTTCCTATTGAAAAACATGTTCACTTTTCATATGTAATACCATGCGATAAATTTGGTGACATCATTCTCTTGGATATAGCTCGTTCATGAAAAAATATACTTTGAGTAATGCTTTTGTATTTGAACGCCAATAGTCATTTATCTGCTACAAGAATAACTTATTTCTCCGTCCATTACGTTTGGCGAGAT